>CM042064.1:48917500-50157500 GCA_023525745.1 Arctium lappa | reverse complement strand
TTAGTCTCAGAGACCAATGTTTACAAAAATGCAAATTCAAGAGGCTATTTTGAAATAAACAAATTCCAGGGACCAGATCCAAAAAATTGGAATCCGTAAGGACCAAATCCATAATTTACTCTAATCTCTACTACTATATTAAAATTCTATTACCGTTTTTCAGTTTTTTTGAAAGTTTTGAAAGCCTTCTTCGCTTCCCACGACGTCTCCTTCCTCCCCCCACGTTCCTGCAGTCACTCCAAAAACTGCATCTTCTTTTCTCCACAAATCAGGTTCCATCAATTTAGGGTTTCTTCTGGTTATCCCATATTTTGTATCGCTCCTCTCGACGAAGACACGAATCAGGTGCCATCGATTTAGGGCTTTTTATTTATGGTTCGCTCCTCAGATTTTTTTGAGTTTGAATCTTGATACATTACAAAAATTGGCTTTATATCTAACTAAGATGATATGGCTGAGGATGCGTGTTTAAAGTGTCTGAATCATGTAATGTCCACCACCGAGACTGACGAATTCATGGGGCTTGTTCTAATTTTGGTGATATATAGGTCTTACCCTTGTCTTGACGTCTTCCTAATTCTTATTCTTTTAGTTTTTTATAACTATTTTAGGTTTTTTTATATGTATTGATTTTTCTGTTGATTCCATCACGCTTAAGGTTTGATTGATTGTTTTTTTTAATGGTTTGGGCGGTTGGGGGCAGAATTGATACTATTGGTTTAAAGTGCACAATAATCTAATTTTTGGTTTTAACACTTTCTTGCTCAAAGGATATGTAGTTACTGTAATTGATGATGAGATCCTACACCATAAGACCAATGGAGTTTGAAGAGGCTACAAGCTTTGTAAACAAAATAAAGGTGAAGTTTCTATTTTCATTTGTCAACATGAAAATTAGTACAAATTTTATAGTATGTACATGTTAACTCTCTTGGTTTGCAGAAGCATTTTCAAAATGATATTGTTAGAGCATAAATCTATTGGATACAAGATCAAGTATTCTGAAGGTCAAAGTTGGGAAAGTCAAAGCTGCTAAAGTCAAAGTCTCTTAATAAAAGTCAATATCTTTGTATTTGTTGTTTCCTTGTTTTAGATGGTAGTAAATAGTTTTTGTATTTGTATTTTAGGTGTGACAAGGAATGTACATATTGTAATATCAAAGAGTTAGAATTGAGATTTAAGAGAGTATACGTAGAGAGAGAGAGAGAGAGAGGGAGAGTTCTAGAGAGAGAAAGTGTAAATTGAGAATTAAAGAATAATCAAACAGGTAATCTTTGAATTGAATCTTGTTTGTTTGATTGTTTTGTATTAGAAACTAGAATCTGGAACACACAATTGGTATCAGAGCAGATCCAAAGTGAAATCGAATCAAGAAAATCAAAGTTTTGGATTGTTCGTCATTGTTCATTCAAGAAAATGCGAATTCTGAATTACAGAGTGTTTTTGGAGCAGGTTTTTGTTAGGAAGTGTTCGAAAAGTTTAGATTGAATTCAGATGGAAAAAGCAATTTTTGGGTCGTTTTTCGGAAGAACGCGCTAGATCTCTCAAACGCGCAAGTTCTTCGTGAAACGCGCTAGTTCGTCGTGAAACGCGCAAGATTCATAAGCCAGAACGCGCAAGTCGAAGGAATAAATTTTTGGTCTAAAACGCGCAAGGGCTATCTGCGAGTTCTAAGAAACGCGTTAGTAGTGGCCAGCGAGTTCTACAAACTCGCTAATCGAAGCTAGCGAGTTTGAAAGGAACAGTTGTTTGCGAGTTCTTCGACGTGCGAGTTTAAAGAGGAATAGTAGAAACGCGCAAGTGAAGCTAGCGAGTTTTGTTCAGACGCGCAAGCTTCGACATGCGAGTTTGGAAAACGCGCCCACCTCTGTTAGCGAGTTTCAGCGTGAACAGTTTTTAGTGAGTTTAGGCACTTGCGAGTTTCATCATCTGCGAGTTTGCTTGCGAGTTTGTCTGCGAGTTTGCTTGAGAGTTTATCAAACGCGCACGTCTCGATCTGCGTGTTTCTCAGTATCTGCGAGTTTTAAGCTTGAATAGGGACTTGCGAGTTTCTATACTTAGAATATTTTCTGAGAATTTTTCAAAACTGTAATATGGCCTTTAATAGTGAATTTTTTTTCTCTAGAGGCGCTGCCCCTCGACCCCCGTGCTAAGTTTGCGGAGGGGGACAAAAGTTCTTTCTATGTTCAAAATCTCTGAATTTCTTTTCAAGATTTTTTCTTGTGATTTCACATTTTGGACTAACGATCAGTTCTAGTTTCTTATTTGATATATTTTTCAAACAGGTTTAAAGAAGATGACTTCCAAAGATGCACTTTCAATCGGCACTGATGTCAAACCTCCAGTTCTATTCAAAGGAGAGTATGAGCAATGGAAGTATCGATTTTTGGATTTTATAGACCGACATGCAAATGGAGAAAATATTCTGGAATCAATCAAAGACGGTCCTATGAAACCAATCATGCTTAATGTAACTGATGATGATGATGATTCTTCTGATAGTGGACATGGTGATGTGGAAAAGGAAGAAAAGACAAAACAAGTTAAGGTTGATTTCTCTCAGTATTCTGAAGAACAGAAGAGTCGATATAAAGCTGACAAGCAAGCGAGATCTCTTCTACTCCAAAGCATTCCCAATGACATCTACATCAAGATTGATAGCTACAAGAATGATGCTAAACAGATGTGGAATCAATTGGAAAAGATGATGATGGGATCAAATATCGGGAATCAGATAAAGGTGGCTAATTGCATCAATAATTATGAGGAATTCAAGGCTAAAGAGAATGAGAGTCTAGAAGACACATATGAAAGATTCACTTTGCTTCTGAATGAGCTGACAAAGAACAAAGTCAAAAAGAAGCAGTTGGAAAATAATGTCAAATTCCTGAGCATCCTACGACCAGAGTGGAAGAAACATACTCGTAGGATGAAGCAGATGAAAGACTTAAGTGAAATACCTCTTCACGAAGTTTATGAGACCTTGCGTCAGAATGAGGAAGAGGTAGAGGAGAAAAGAGCTGAAAAGAAGAAGGCTGAGAAGGTTCCTGATCCGATTGCTTTGGTTGTTGGTGAGAAGAAGAAAGAAAAGAAAGAGAAGATAGAAAAGAAGAAGAAGAAAAAGAAAGTGAGTTCAAGTTCTGAGTCTGATTCTGTAGAAGATAGTGATGATGGAGAGAATCTAAAACAAGCTATGTTGTTGCTGACCTGTGCATTTCAGAAGAAATTTAATAAGAAGTCGGGATCAAATTCTCAACGCTATTCTTCATCCAGTTCAAAGAACCACGAGCATCGACAGAGAATGGAAGGAAAGAGGTATGAAGAGGATAGATATGTGGAGAAGAAACCGGATGAGAAGAAGAAGTTCGTGAATGACTACACTGTTACTGCAAAGCCAGCAACTGACTCAATCAAATGCTACAACTGTGGCAAGATTGGTCATTTTGCAAAAGACTGTAGAAAGCCAAAAGTTCGGAATTCTCAATACTATCAGAACAAACTTCTCTTGGCCAAACAACAAGAAGCAGGAATCGCTCTAATGGCCGAGGACGAATTTTGGCTTGATCATTCCGAAGATGAAAGTGAAGGGAAAGAAGAAACAACTCATATCTGTCTAATGGGCAAAGAAGTAAAGGATGTCAAGTCAGATGATGAGGTAGTTGATGAGGTATTAAATTTAACTGAAAAAGATTTAATTACCAAAATGGAAACCATAATGGTTGAGCTTCAAAATTTACAAAATAATCTGAAAAAGGAAAAAGAAAGAGTTGCTAAAAAGAACAAGAAGATCTTTGAGCTTAATACGTCTGTTATTTCAAACAAAGATCTGATTGATTCTTTACGCAAGTCTGATTTTGATTCTAAATCTCAAGTAGATTGTTTTGAAAAGAAGATTTCTAAGTTTGAAGGTAAAGTGTCTAAATACGAGTTTGAGAAGAATGAATCTGCACTAACTGTTTATAAATTGCAGGTTGAAAACAAGAATTTGAATAAGAAGGTAAATGGTCTGGAAGCAAAACTTTATGCGAGAGGTCAAACAGATCAAACCATTTTTCTAAATGCACCTAATGAAGAGGCTGATGTTAAAGAGAAATGGGGACTTGGTTTTGAAAACCCCCATTATCTTAAGAAAGCCATCAGAAAATAGCCGGCACTTTATAACTATGATTTTCTTGCTTGTGCTGGTAAACATACTCATTTAAAACCCAAATTTGTTACCAAATTGTCAGACGAAGTTGAGGCCAAAGAAACTGAAAATAGAAAGAATAAAAAGAAAATGCAACTATCGTTTAACTATGAAAAGTTAAATGATAGTTATCTTTCCAAAACACCAAAAGTTCTTTCACACGATTATTTTGTTAGTTATTCCGCTTCTGAGATGAAGGAAAAACCTGCAATTGCAAAGGTTTATGTTCCTACATCTATTCTTGAAAGCAAAATAGTCGAGCTTGAAAATGTTTTATCTGATGAAAAACTTTTGGTTGATATAGAACAAATTGTATTTTCTACAGTTTTAAAGAACACTGTTTTTCAAGTTAAATCAACAAAGTGTTCTACAGTTTCAAAGGCACCTCAAACTTTCTCTGATAATTCTGATGACTTATTTGAGTCTGCAAATGATTCTTTTAATTCTGATGATGGGTGCATGGAAGAATCTGATATGTTTGATGTCCATTCTAAACTTCCTGATCATTCTACTTGTCTTAAAAATGAAAGAGTGTTACCAAGTGATGTTCATATTGGTGAAACATCAACTAAGGTTGGTGATTCAGTTTCTGTAACTGCTGATTACTATGCTCACGGTAAGAAACATAAGAAACAACGATTACAGAAACAGAAATACACTGGTACACAACAGAAAACTCAATCCCGGAAATCTGCTTTTCCTAATAAATCTATATCCTATGTTTCAGATTTAAGGAAGAAAAAGTTGAAAGCTCAATCAAAATGGAGACCAAAACAGAAGGATGCTGAGATAGTTAAATCAGTTACTGATAATTCTTGTACTAAATCTGTTAGTAGTGATTCTGATATAGTTGGTCAATGTGCTTCTAATAAACAAAACCTTGTAACTTCTTACAAGCGTTACTCAATAAAGCAATTGATTCAATTATCTCCTATTACTACTAAATCTCGTCCTAATTATCGGAAAACTGATTTTGCTTATTCTCATAATTCTTCTGATTGGTATGGATCTTATCATGTTAATTCTTCGAGATCAAATGTTTTTCAAAGTTTTCAAACGAACAGAGGATCCATTTTCAGATGGATACCAAAATCTTGTACTAAACTGTTAGGGCCCGTTTTTAAATGGGTACCTAAATCTATTATTGTCTGATTTCTCTTGCAGACCCGGCATATGTGGTACTTGGACAGTAGATGTTCCAAGCATATGATTGGGCAAAAAGCTTTATTGTCTAACTATACAGAGAAATTCAGTGGTAATGTCAGATTCGGAAACGATCAGCTTTCACCTATCTTAGGATATGGTGACATTATTCAAGACAACATAACGATAAGTAAGGTGAGTTATGTCAAAGGCTTAGGGGACAACTTATTTAGCATCGGTCAATTCTGTGATAAAGGGTTAGAGGTCAACTTCAAGTCTAAGAGTTGCTCGGTTCGTACTGAAGATGGAACATAACTCTTATCTGGAAATCGAAAGACCAACCTCTACACCATCAATTTGTCCAAAGTTCAGATTGACAATCAAGTTTGCTTAATGACAAAAGCTTCAATGCAACAAAGTTGGCTCTGGCACAGACGTTTATCTCATTTGAACTTTCGTTACATCAACAAGGTGGTTAGTGGGAAATTGGTCAAAGGACTTCCTGAGCTGAAATATGAAAGACAACACTTATGCGCAGCTTGTGAAAAAGGTAAGATGAAGAGAGCCGCTCATAAACCGAAGTCTGAACCAAGCACTAGTTCTCCGTTAGAATTGTTACACATGGATTTATGTGGTCCAATGAGAACTCAGAGTTTGGGAGCAAAGAAATACGTGTTGGTTATTGTGGACGATTATTCAAGATACACGTGGGTCAAATTTCTTCGATCAAAAGATGAGACACCGGAAGTTCTCATTACTTTCTTAAAGACGACCCAGGTGAAAATGCAGCGACCAGTCAAGTTTCTTCGTACTGACAACGACACAGAGTTTAAAAACAAAATTGTTGAAGAATATCTCGAATCCGTCGGGATATCACATCAGTACTCTGCTGCTAGAACGCCTGAACAAAATGGAGTAGTCGAAAGGCGAAACCGAACGCTAGTCGAGGCCTCTCGGACTATGCTTAGCCAATCGGACTTACCTCTATTCTTGTGGGCAGAAGCTGTGTCGACTGCATGTCATACTCAAAATCGGTCTATGATACATCGACGTTTTCAGAAGACTCCGTATGAGTTGATCAACAACAGAACACCAACTATCAAATATTTTCACATATTTGGGTGTAAATGTTTTGTGCTTAATGACAGAGAGAGTCTGAATAAATTCAGTGCTAAGGCGGATGAAGGCATCTTTATCGGTTATTCTTCAATTTCTGCAGCATATCGTGTTTATATAAAGAAGTCAAAGACAGTTATCGAGAGCGTCAATGTCACATTTGATGAAGATATGGCTTCTGATCATATTAGTTCAGAACCCGTTATCACAGGAGTATTAGCTTCTGGCAGATCAGTCCAGAACCTGCTTCTACAGCGATAAATTCGGATAGCGCATCTACATCTACTTCTCATTTAACTGATTTAGATTTGTTATTTGAATTCTTTTATGATGAGTTTCTTGGAACTAATGTATCTAAATCTGCTGTGACTGACAGGTTTGAAGATACAAGCTGTCATCATCCAATCACTTCAGAGGTCATTACTGAACAAGTATCCCCCGTTCAGTCAGAAACTCACATTCCTGATGTTACTCCTACAGTTGAAGTTCCACAAGTTAATGCTGATCCAGAAGTAATTGTTTCAGTTGAGTCAGAGTCTACTATTCCAACTGATACTTCTGCACATGAACCTTCAACTGAGAACCCTCCTCATGATATTAAAACTGAAGATTCTGAAAGTGGATTTCTAGATGATGATCATATTCACACTTCATCTACTCCACTCCCTCATGAGCATCGCTGGACCAAAGACCATCCATTACATCAAGTAATTGGAGATCATAACAAGCCTATTCAAACTAGGTCAGCGACTCTAAACCAATGTATGCATGACTCATTCCTCAGTAAGATTGAGCCAACACGAGTATCTGAGGCTCTTGCTGATTCGGACTGGGTATCTGCAATGCAAGAAGAGATCAATCAGTTTAAAGCCCTAAAGGTTTGGAGATTAGTTCCTAAGCCGGAAGGTAAAACCGTGATCGACACTAAATGGGTATTCAAGAATAAAAAGGATGAAGATGGTATCGTCATAAGAAACAAAGCTAGACTTGTTGCCAAAGGCTACCGACAAGAGGAAGGCATTGATTATGATGAGACGTATGCTCCAGTAGCTCGTATAGAAGCAATCCGCATGTTTCTAGCATACGCAGCTCATAAGAATTTCACAGTCTATCAGATGGATGTGAAAACAGCCTTTCTGAATGGCATTCTTAAGGAGGAAGTGTACGTGTCTCAACCAGAAGGGTTTGTCAATCCAGATAAGCCAGATCTTGTTTACATCTTGGACAAAGCCTTTTATGGATTAAAACAAGCCCCTCGAGCATGGTATGACGTTTTATCCAAATTCTTGGTCAAGTCTGGTTTCTCTAAAGGTAAGATTGATACTACTTTATTCATCAAGAAGGAAAAAACTGATATTATTCTTATTCAGATATATGTTGATGATATAATATTTGGTTCTACTAATCCAAAATATTGCAAAAACTTTTCTAACCTCATGGTGTCACGTTTTCAAATGAGTATGATGGGAGAGATGAATTTCTTTCTCGGATTACAAGTTAAACAAATTTCTATGGGGATTTTTATTAACCAATCTAAGTACATTTTGGACATTCTTCGGAAGTACAAAATGGAAAATTGTAAACCAATTGGTACCCCGATGGCACCTGGTACTAAGACCCACACTGATCCTTCGGGTAAAAGTGTTGATGTTAGAACATATAGAGGTATGATAGGTTCATTAATGTATCTTACATCCAGTAGACCAGATATTATGTTTTCAACATGTTTATGTTCTAGATATCAAGCTGCTCCCAAAGAATCCCATTTGGCTGCTGTCAAACGGATTTTTAGATATCTGAAGGGGACTGCAGACCTTGGTCTGTGGTATCCTAAGGATACAGGGTTTCAACTGACTGCATATTCAGATGCAGATCATGCAGGTTGTATGTTGGATAGAAAGAGTACTTCTGGTCACGTTCAATTTCTTGAAGACAAGCTCGTTAGCTGGGCTTCAAAGAAACAATTATGCGTTTCCACATCGACTGCTGAAGCGGAGTATGTAGCTGCTGCAAGTTGCTGCTCTCAAGTCTTGTGGATACGAACACAGCTACGAGACTATGGATTCAAATTTGATAAAATTCCAATATACTGTGACTGGAAGAGTGCGATTTCCATATCTGCTAATCCTGTCCAACATACGAAAACCAAACACATTGATGTTAGGTATCATTTTATAAAAGATAATGTAGAAAAAGGAACAATTGAACTTTATTTTGTAAAAACAGATTATCAACTTGCAGATTTATTTAACAAACCCTTAGATGAAAAGAGATTTAATTTTCTTGTCTCTAAGCTTGGTATGTTAAATCTTAAGACGTTATCGGTTGTTACCTACTAAAGTTACGAATTGTTATTTTTCATCATTTTCTTTATCTTTATTTTCTGAAAGATATCTGCACTTTAATTGTTTGCTCATGATCTCAGGGGGAGTTAGAGAAGATTTTAGATGATCTACATTCATTTGAGGGGGAGCAAAACAAATTTCTACATTATACTTAACTGACAAAATTTTTGTGATGCATGATTTTAGGGGGAGCTTATAAGTCAAAAGGAGTAAGACTATGATTTCTGGTTACTTCAAATCAGAACTCGTACATTAATAGTGTTATTGCTTTATGTCATTCTATTTTTAAATAAATTTTTGTGAATAAATTTTGACTAGACTTTGAGACTTATGCAGGATGAGAAAAGCCGACACGATCATATCTAAATGACTACAGCTTGACTTTCTGAGATTTAAGATTGCTCGAAAAGGTAAATTTCTTATCTTAATTTCAAATGTATCTGAAAGAAGGACAACTTTCAAGTATAGAAAACATGTTCTTAAATGTTCAAACCACTTCCTGATTTTTAAACAGATTTTATAATTTGAAAGTGTGATTTTAAATGTTTTCATTTAACTTTTGTGCTTAATCGATAAACAAACCGTGTGTATCCAAAGATAAATACTTGCGTATTGTCTTTTCTATATACTTTCAAGTGTTCACACACACCGGTTTGACTTTATTCAACATGTTCTTACCATGTCTCTAAATTGGAACAATTTTTCTTCGATGGTAAGACACTCCGCTTGTATTCAAAGAATTTTGAGCGATATTTCATTTCGAAACGTTATTTCAAGAATGTCTATATTTTGTTTCGTATAGACAAATATCAATTATTCTTGACCATAAGCTTTAATTGCTATATCATTCATTTCTGATCATTTTCATACAATGTCAGATTTTTAAACAAGTCTTTTGTATTCATTTTCATTCATTCAATATACTTGTTTGAAAATACTTCAGTGTTTAAAAATGCTCAAATCTTCATGATTATATCATCTGAGCATTCATTTATCTGACTTGTATTTTGAGATTTAACTGATAAAGTTAAACCATATTGAGCAACACGTTCTTTTAGGAAATTATGGGTTCTTTGTGCTAGGAATTAACTGAACTTCTATGGATTCACGTTAACCAGTGTTTCCTACCCATGAAGTTAATCCTTTAGTGATTGAGTGTGAGGAGTCTAAAAGAAATGAGTGTGGGTGTGATGAGGTAAAATGGAAAAGAGAGTTTGGTTAGTAGTGAGCTTATTGATTAAAAAGAACGAGGGTGTGAGATCAGAGTAAAAGAATATCAAACTCTGCACCAACTACTTTCTGAGTCGGGCAGCCACATTACTAGCATTTCACAATTCTTTGGTGAATGTTATTGAAACAGGCAAATAGCCCATGCCAACTCTTGTTTAATACCCCTCCAACCATTCATTTTCTTCTCAAAAAGAAAATGTTTCATATTTTCAAGGGGACGCAGCATATTATCTATCTGGTTTTCATTTGGAAAATCTGGATATTGAAAAAGAAGGAAGTCTTCCCCACCTTCGCATTTCAATCATGCACTTAGAGTCTGTGTTTATCTACTGTTGTCTCAGTGGTTTACACAATGTTAAGCCTTATTAAAAAGCAATCATTTGTGATTTAATTCTTTCTACACTTGCACGAGCACACAAAGAATTCGTTTCTTTGTCATAACATTCATAGAAATTGCCTTTGTGGTGTTTCGATGATTGGATGGAAGCCCTGGGGGAGTGAACATAAAAAAAGCTCCTTTATATTGTGTATTAGTTACACACAGTGACTTCGTGTTACTGACAAACATTCTAACTGTTTCATATGTTGATTCAGGAGTTACATGTTCTTGTTTTGTCTGGATTTGCAAAGATCTAGATGAATACTTGCTTATGGATCACAGAATCAGAGGCTCTTTGACATATCAGAATGGTCAAAGACATTTCTTGGATGAAAAGTTTTGATGATATCAATGCTGAAATCATCAAAAAGGGGGGAGCTGATATAAAGAAATGTTAAAATTTTGAAGTTTGGGGGAGATGGTATCAAGAAATAGTAAAGATTTGAGAGATGATTTTCTGAAATGTCCAAGTCAGAAGATTCAAAGTAAAGATTTGAAGACAATCAAAGAATTTCTGAAGTTTTGAGGAAATTTTCTTTGAAGATTATTTGTTAAAGCAAGGTGAGCTGAATCTGAAGATAATTTTCTTTCCAAAGTCTGAAAGTATTCTGTGAAAGATTTGGGGAGATTGTTCATTGTTGAAGATATTTTTGGAAAGAAGACAGTCAAAAGAAAAAGGGGAGATTATTTTGACAGAGCTTAAAGTGAAGACTGGTTTGCTAGATCTTTCAACAATGATCTTGAATCCAAAGGAGGAGATTGTTAGAGCATAAATCTGTTGGATACAAGATCAAGTATTCTGAAGGTCAAAGTTGGGAAAGTCAAAGTTGCTAAAGTCAAATCTCATTAAAAGTCAAAGTCTCTTAATAAAAGTCAATATCTTTGTATTTGTTGTTTCCTTGTTTTAGATGGTAGTATAAATAGTTTTTGTATTTGTATTTTAGGTGTGACAAGGAATGTATGTATTGTAATATCAAAGAGTTAGAATTGAGATTTGAGAGAGTATACGTAGAGAGAGAGAGAGAGAGTTCTAGAGAGAGAAAGTGTAAATTGAGAATTAAAGAATAATCAAACAGGTAATCTTTGAATTGAATCTTGTTTGTTTGATTGTTTTGTATTAGAAACTAGAATCTGGAACACACAGATGGCAAGAAAATGGAGTGGATTCCCTTTGTGATTGACATACAAAAGATGGCAAGAAAATCTATGATCAAGTCAGAGGAAGAACTTGTCACCAAATTAGATTTTTGATCATCTTTCATTGTGTTGTTTTTCTATGCATATTTGTTTTTGATTTTTCTGATTGTTTTGTGTTTCTTGGAGCTTTTTCATTGTTCTAAAGATGGTTTACATTACTTGTATTCATTGTGGGCAGAAAACACTTGGTCATCATGCAATGGTTCAAGGCCAGTTTTGTGGAGATTGTTTGTATATGAGGTATTTACCATTTGCAAACAAACGTATTCTTTCTTTATGTATATTAATTTTTAATTATAAATTTAAGAAACTGCAAGAGTTATGGGTTTAGGCTAGGGTGATATTGGCTTTACAAGCAGGGGTCATCTTGGGAACAATACTCTTTTGTGTAGAGGTGAGGTCTCTGTCCACCCCAAATTTCGAGCGATATTTTATGGGTTGGTTTGGTTTACCTCAATGGTACAAAAGATAGTCTGATGCTTTCTTGCTTGAAATTTGGCGTCACATACACAATTTTTTTTATCTTTACATCACTGCGTCGACATTTTCTTTGAAAGATAATATATTTAACGCCTTTTGAGTCTATAAGTACATATATGGGAATTAAATGGTCAACAAAACTTACAAAGGTGTAGAATATAACAGTTATTGATTCATTAATAGGAAAGTAACCAAATATTTATCTATGTTCTAGAAATTGGCAACGAGTCCCATCCATTTGGTCCACTGGGTTTTCCATATCACATATGAGAAACATTTCTATGTAGCTATGGCTGCCATTTGGTTTAAGCATGTGTTAGTTTCAACTCATCTAAAGTTGCTAGCTGCTTGAACTTCATATCATACAAGAAGATTGATGACCACTTATAACTTGATAATTATAAGGATTCTTACAACTCTATAAACATATGTGTATAAGAATAAGTGTTTTTAGAAGATGGTAAGGACTGATTGATACAGAAAGGTAAAAGCCTTAGTGTTAAAAGGGGTTTTAAAGAACTAAGTTTGTACAGATAGGCATAAAATTATTTGATATTGTGATTCGATGTTGAAAAATGGTAGGTTGGATTCATATTGTATTGATGCTTATTACTTAAAGTTTCAATTGTTGTAGGTTTTTTTAAATCCAAATGCACAAACCATTTGCCTAAGGAATTTTTGTTACTCTTGAGTGCAGCTAATGTAACCAGATATCATTCAGCCAAATCAGTTGAACTTGTGAATTTAGAAGTCAAGTATGGACATACTTTCTTGGCTGAAATTTAGCCAAAATGTATCGATTATTGGCTTGGTTATGTGTTCATTCGAACCTAAAATCCACCCTTGTTGATATGAACTACATTATGGTACATGAAATATCTTTTCAGTACGATAAGGATATCCTAACGATCTTTGAGGTTGTGAGTAGAAATGGCAGAAATTTTTGAGGTAGCATCCGACTTTATATTTCTCTTTATTTGTGGTATCTCACTTAACTACTGCTTCAAGTTGGTTCTTCTTTGCAACCTCTTACTTTTATCCTGGTGTTTGGAGTCAGGTATTGTTTAAAAAGACTCATCAAACACCAATAGTTGATTAGCAATAAATAAAAGACTTGGTTCTGTATTTTCTCTGTATTTGTTTATTTTCTTTTCCTTGCAAGATTTATAGTACAACTCTTATCTTGGGAACTTTTTCTAAAAGTAAATAGAGCTTATTTTTTGATCTGCAAAGGTGAATATTAATCTTGCGTAAAATAGGTCATTTAGTAACATAGTGAACTCTTCCTTTTTCGTCTTCTAATTGTGGGTTTCAAAATTGTTTGTTCATTAGTTTTTTCCATGTATAAGGTAGAGAAAGGGTAGATTAATTGTAAAAAAATTGGTAAGTTTATCCAAATTGGGCAGCAGGTGGTTGATGTGTTGTTCTTTGGACCAATTTGGATGTTAATTTCTTGAGAGATTGCAAAGGGGAAAGATATTGTAGTAGTAGGCATATCTGTTTTTTTAAGATGTTGATCATTTCATCTTGATTTCACTTTGTTTTTTGTTGTTTTTCTGTTTCGGTAATTGTGACACAGGTGTTGGCAAAACTACATTATTCATGTATTTACAACAAATGCATGGTACACTTCTTTTGTTGGATTTCAACAAATGCATGTTTGTTTATTCGGTCCATGTATTTGGTATATTTATAACTTGCTCATCAATTGTCTCTTCCTTTTCTAAAATAGTTATTTGGAAATGTTTCTTATTGTGGCCACCAGTTGTTGCTCAACATGTATTGGTCCTGAACATAAGTTTTGTTGTGTCATGTTCTTCTTCTCTAATGAACTTCAATTTGTCATGCATGTTGTTCGGTTTTCTCAATAATGGATGATCGCAACGCGAATTTGATCTATATTTAAAGTAAGGAATTGTGTATTGTTGCAGTATTTCGTGTTTACACCTTTTTAAAATGTAAATAAATAGATTGTGACGCAAGTATACATCTCAATCTACTACCGTTTTTAACAAGTAATAATGGTACTAAGTATCGAATATCGATCCCACAGGGAAGCTTGAAAAAGTTCTTCTTGAAAGTCGGGTCTGTAAAAACGAGTCTCAAACGGCAAATTCGAAAACAATATTTTGATTGGGGGGTTTTGATTAACACTACTGAAGAGTTTAATAATAAAAAGAAGCACATGATACAAAGATTCGTTGGAATAAAATTAATAATTGGATAAAAAGATGAGATCGCATTCCTTCGTTATCTTAAAGTCGATATTTTATGTAACTTAAATAAGTCGTCATACAACGAACCAGTTGTCAATTGATTAATTGTAATCCGACATAAAGTATAACTTTAATTTAAACAAGGTCGGACAATCATGCGATACGATACACTGTTTTATCTTTTTATCGGTCTCGGTCCCAACTTAACTTTATACTCCGAACTAAGACGGTTAGCCCATCCTAATTTGGATTTTAGTTATAAAAGAAAAGGAAAATTAATGTTAACTAAAAGAGATGATTAATACCTTCACACAATCAACGATAGAAATCGTAGAAGTGTTGCGCAAGTAACCTCTCTTTAGACAAAGAAATAAAATTGCTTGATATAAAAGTCTGAGAGGAAAAGGACGTAAAATAAATTGCAGAATTTAACTGACGGAAAGTAAAAGACAGAAAATTAAATTGCAGGAAATAAATTGCAGAAATTAAATTGCGGGAATTAAAGTGCGTTAAAATAAATGACAGTAAAGTAAGGCGGAAATTATAAATTTAAAACGGAATTAGAAATGGTGATGGAAAATCTTGTTTTAAATGTGTCTTTAGTCCTTAAGTTACTTTGAGAGTCCTTGGCATTTGTCAATATAACTAACGTAATATGCGGGATGGTTTTTAAAACTTTGGAGACACGAAGCAATTTTAATACTACAAAAAACCGTGAACCAAACGAGATTGGGAATCCGAAATGATTGATCGGACTTCCGGTTTGTAATAGGACTAAAATCGTAAGTGGAAACCAAATAAAAATCAAAAGTCATCATAGCCCAAAAATTATAACTCCAAGCCCAAAGATTTTCGGCCCAAGCATCAAGTCATCAAAGTCCAAAAATTTGCCCACCATCTTCACGAAAATCGGCCCAACAAAAAGATTAAAGTTCATGTTTCACGTTCGAAAGATCCGCATGCCGATATGTTGGACTTCAATCAGCCGTAATCCGATCCTACATCAAGCAAATATAAAGAACTAAGATTTTTGTCCCATTTTCCGTATAAAAATGGATTTATTAGGCCGAAAAGAACTAATACAAAGCTAAACGATAAAACTGTAAAAAAAAATTAAAAGACGCAATGGGAAAAGGAAAAATATCTCAAAATTATAAAAAAAAAAGTGCTAAAAATAGGGTAAATAAATTTACCCTATCACAACCCCAAATTCGTACTGTTGCTCGTCCTCGAGTAACTTTTTATTTGAAAAAATAATTTTGAGCTAGGATTTATTATAAAGAGACTCGTCCCCATACAGACTATCATATGCACAATCACGGTTTATCTCAGTTGGTTCAAAGCAAAAAAAATGATAGCATTTCATAAACTTATTTTTCTCAACATGAATTTCCAAAAAAAACATACCAACCATAAGCTAGCCGAACAACTCCATGGTAAATTGGGATCGACAATGCAACAAAAAGACACGAGTATTTGGCTCTTATTTTTCTTCTTTTCTCACTTTGAGGATTGCATTTGAACACACGATAATTTTTTTGGTGTCTATGACACTTTTTTTTTTGGAATGCCATGAAAACAAGAGTGAAGTTTTGCTTCTTTTTGTGCTTGGTTTTCATATATGTGCATTCTTTTTATTTGATATATATATATATATATATATATATATATATATATATATATATATATATATATATTGTGGCATGTGCCTTTTTGGAGATGTATATGAACAATAGATGACATGGTTTTGAATGAGACTGAGAGACCATGTCATCCCCTCCCCAAAACATGGAAAGGTTCGATGTCCTCATTGAACGAGAACATCCCAAATTAGAAAGTGAAGAAGGGTGTTTGGAAAGTGCATGGATCCCAACAAAAATTTGATTGCACCAAGGAGTTGAAAGCCTAGTTCTAGTGACATATGAGAGAAAACCCATGCAAAAAATCCAAGATTACCGGGGCTATTACTCTTGTGAACCCATATCAATAAACCGTAAATCATGTAAGTGATTGTGCATGGAAGAACAAGACTCTTTCAAAAACAACTGACAATCCAGACTCGTGCATAAAATTTAAAACTACGAAATCAAGTAAAATGGTGATAGAAGATGGAACCTAGCCTACTCCAGAGGAGCAGGGTTTCTGTTTGCCTTTGCATCGATTTTGGAGAACAAGGATGTCAGACTACTTGTCATGATATTTCTCTTTCCACTTATGTTTCAATCCTTTCCTTGGCATGTCTGAAGAAATTGACATCATACACCTTTGGAAAGTGGCAGGGGCATTACAGAGTCCAAAGGCATTCTTCTAAAGGCAAAGGTCCCGTAAGGACAAGTAAAAT
Organism: Arctium lappa; assembly: GCA_023525745.1. Taxonomy (NCBI): domain Eukaryota; kingdom Viridiplantae; phylum Streptophyta; class Magnoliopsida; order Asterales; family Asteraceae; genus Arctium; species Arctium lappa. Next base: position 50,140,867 of record CM042064.1, on the reverse strand, counting down.
TGGTTTTCTCCTGATCTTCCGATGCAATGGCAATTTGATTGTACCTAGAGTAACCATCAAAGAAACAATAAAACTCTTTCCCCGCTAGTCTGTCTAACATCTGGTCAATGAAGGGTAATGGAAAATTGTCTTTTTGGGTAGCTTGGTTAAGCTTTCTGTAGTCCATACATATCCTCTAACTACATATTATCCTAGTAGGTATTAGTTCATTTTTCTCATTAGTTACCACAGTAACTCCGCCCTTTTTGGGTACACATTGCACTGGACTGACACATGTACTACTGGCAATAGGATAGATTATGCCAGCATCAAGCCATTTCAAAATTTCCTTTTTTACAACCTCTTTCATCATTGGATTGAGTCTTCTTTGAGGCTCAACTGAGGTAATATCTTTGTTTTCCAAAATGAATTTATGTTGACAAATGGTTGGGCTTATGCCCTTCAAATCAGCAATTGTCCATCCTATGTCCTTGGTGTGCAGTTTCAACATGTTAATCAACTTTTCCTCTTGATCAAACTCTAAAGATGATGGAATAATGACTGACAACTTCCCAGGATCTCCTAAAAAGACATTTCAAATGTGAGGGAAGTTGTTTCAACTCTAAGTCTGGAGCACATTTTTTATGGAAGGAACAAGTGTTTTCCTATCCTCACTATGTAAAACTTCAACAGCAGAGGTAACCTGTATGTCTTATAATCCTTCAAACTCTGCTATATCTTCTTCACTATCAAACTCCTTAATCCCCATGACCATTCCAAAACTTTGTTCTTGACACCAAGATTCAATCAGACCTAAGGTAGAGCATTCCTCCCTCTTTTCAGGAAATTTAAGGGTGTCCAAAACATTAAAGGTCACTTATTGGTCTTGAACTCTCATGGTGAGTTCACCTTTTTGGACATCAATTAGAGTTCTTCCTGTTGCTAGGAATGGCCTTCCTAAGATAATGGGAATGTCTTTGTTGGCTTCAAAATCTAAGATGATAAAGTCTACAGGGAAAATAAATTTATCAACTTAGACAAGGACATCCTCAATCTTACCCTTAGGCCAAACTATGGACTTATCGGCTAATAAGAGTGAAACAGTGGTGGGTCTAGCCTCACCTATGCCTAATATATTGAAAACAGATAAAGGCATAAGATTTATGCCAACTCCTAAGTCATATAGAGCTTTTCCTACTTCTTTTCCTCCTAGAGAACATGGGATTGTGAAAGTCCCTGGATCTTTTAGTTTTGGAGGGATTTTGCTAGACAACATGGCACTTCACTCTTCAGTCAGAGCTACAGTCTCATACTCATTCAACTTTTTCTTTTTGCTTAAAATGTCTTTCAAAAATTTTGCATAATTTGGCATTTGCTCAATGGCTTCCACTAAAGATATGTTCATATGCAACTGTTTAAAAACATCTAAAAACTTTTTGAATTACAGTTCATCTCTTTGATTTCTCAACCTCTGAGGATAAGGAATATAGAAAGGAACCGGAGTAGGAGATGTAGTCTTTTGAGGAGTGGGTGCTGGGACTATTGGTGAAACTTTGTGTACCTTAGTGTTATCAGAAACTTTGGGACTGTCACTATCTTGTGACACATCCACAACAGTCTGTTCATTTGTCTTTTGATCTTTCTTGGGTTAAGTCGGGAGTAATGTTGGAAAGTCTGTCTTTTTTGGAATGGGTGCGGTATCATTGGGCCTAACAATGTTATTAGGCCCAATGCTTACATTGGATTGAGCAGAATTTGAAACTACGTGTTGCTTTTCAGGTTCTGCTTTGTTTGTCTTTTTTAAATCTTTTGGAATGTTTTCTGGCAAATCTTGTCCATTTCTCAAAGTTATAGCCTTCACATGCTCTTTTCCGGTCTGGTTATTTTGAGGTCTGTGATGAGATTGTTGGTTATAATTTGTTTGTCCTTGCAATTTTGGTGGTGGTGGATTTTGAGCAGGACTGTGCCAAGAAAAATTCGGATGGTTTCTCCACTTAGGATTGTAAGTTTGAGAAAAAGGTCCATTTTTGTTATTACTGCTGACATAATTGACTCTCTCAGGATTTCCAGGACAATGTTCAAAATGATGGTCTTCTCCACAGTAAGTACAATGTATAGATTGCACAGTTGGGGTAGGTGTTACAGTATTAACTTGCACAACATTAAGATTTTTTTATTAAAGATGCCATGTCAGCCAACTGTGAAGATAATAATGCATAGGCATCTATGTCTTGTACCCCTGCTTCCTTTCTTGGAAACGCACGTGGATCAGCCCATTGACCATTGTTGTTTGAAATTCTTTCAAGGATTTCATATTCTTCATTGTAGGTACAAGCTGTGAAAACTCTGTGTGCAGTAGCATCGAGCATTTGTTTAGCAATAGTATTTAAACCACTGTAAAACGTCTCTAGTTGTATGCAGTACGGAATGCCATGATGAGGGCATTTTCTCAATAGCTCATTGTACCTATCCCATGCATCCGGAACTACTTCCTCGTCCATTTGTCTAAAAGCGGAGATTTCACTTTTGGACTTAGCATTCCTCGTGGGTGAAAAATATTTTTTTAAAAACATTTCTTCCATTTGGGTCCATGTTATTATAGAATCTGGTTTCAACGAGTTGTACCAAGACCGTGCTCTATCTCTTAGAGAGTATGGAAATTTTTTTAACTTTAGAGCATCGTCTTGTACACCAGGTAGTTTAAAAGAATATGTAATTTCCATGAAGGATTTGAGGTGAGAATGAGGATCTTCAGCTGGCAAACCCGCGTACTGGCCGTTAGTTTGCAACATTTGAAACATTATCGGTTTTAGTTCAAAATGGAGGGTTTGCAAAGTTGGTTTAAGAATTTCTGAATGTAACTGGGTTAAAACAGGAACAACATAAGACATAATACCACCATCTTTGGAATTTGCTAACCAGGAAATGTTTTGTTCCTCATCGTCAACATTTATTATTGGCGGTTCATTTGGATTTTCTCGATTGTTGTGATTTTCTCGATTATTTTCTTGATTATTCAGATTTTCACGGTTATTTTGATTTTCTCGATTATTCATATGCCCATTTAGATCTACCTCGGGAGCTTCCTCCTCATCCGTCATATATTCACGTTTAGACATCTCAGGAGAATTTAAAACTAAATTAGCTCGTTGGATTCTTCTTCGTTGTCTAAATGTCCGTTCAATATCGAGATCAATTTCGAAAAATTCACCGAGTGACAATCTTGGCATGCACTGTTTTTTTTTTATTGTTTTTTGTTTTTTTTACTCTTTTTTTTCTTTTTCAAATAATGGTAGAAAAACTTGCTTTTATAAACTTTACTTAAAAAGAAAAACTTTTAGCGTGTTTCCCCGGCAATGGCACCAAAAACTTGTTGCGGTATTTCGTGTTTATACCTTTTTAAAATGCAAATAAATAGATTTCGACGCAAGTATACATCTCAATCTACTACCGTTTTTAACAAGTAATAATGGTACTAAGTACCGAATATTGATCCCATAGGGAAGCTTGGAAAAGTTCTTCTTGAAAGTCGGGTCTGTAAAAACGAGTCTCAGATGGCGAATTCGAAAACAATATTTTGATTGGGGGGTTTTGATTAACACCACTGAAGAGTTTAATTACAAAAAGAAGCACAGGGTACAAAGATTCATTTGAATAAAATTAATAACTGGATAAAAAGATGAGATCGCATTCCTTCGTTATCTTAAACTCGATATTTTATGTAACTTAAATAAGTCGTCATACAACGAACCAATTGTCAATTGATTAATTGCAATCCGACATAAAATATAACTTTAATTTAAACAACGTCGGACAATCATGCAATACGATACACCGTTTTATCTTTGTATCGGTCTCGGTCCCAACTTAACTTTATATACCCCGAACTAAGACGGTTAGCCCATCATAATTTGGATTCTAATTATAAAAGAAAAGGAAATTTAAAGTTAACTAAAAGAAATGGTTAGTGCCTTCAAACAATCAACGATAGAAATCGTAGAAGTGTTGCGCAAGTAACCTCTCTTTAGACAAAGAAAATAAAATTGTTTGATATAAAAGTCTGAGAGTAAAAGGACGTAAAATAAATTGCAGAATTTAACCGACATAAAGTAAAAGACAGAAAATTAAATTGCAGGAAATAAATTGCATAAATTAAATTGCGGGAATTAAAGTGCGTTAAAATAAATGACAGTAAAGTAAGGCGGGAATTATAAAATTAAGACGAAATTAGAAATGGTGATGGAAAATCTTGTTTTAAATGTGTCTTTAGTCCTTAAGTTACTTTGAGAGTCCTTGCATTTGTCAATATAACTAACGTAATATGCGGGATGGTTTTTAAAACTTTGGAGACACGAATCAATTTTAATACTATAACAAACCGTGAACCAAACGAGGTTGGGAATCCAAAATGATTGATCGGACTTCCAGTTTGTAGTAGAACTAAAATCGTAAGTGGAAACCAAATAAAAACTAAAAGTTATCGAACCGTAAGAAATGAGTAGAATTTGCGGAAAGGTAACGAGAAGCTAACACTTAAAACGAGAATGTAACGTTGTATTAATTTTAGCCAAAAGAAGAAGTAGTTTGAATTGTGAGCTCTCGGCTCACTGGTTTCAAACCACCCAAAATGTTACTAAAGATTTCCTATAGAGTGTTTCCACTAGTTACCAACATAACTAACTAAGAACTAGCAAAGGATGGGGATGATGGATTTCTACTAGCCAAGCATGCATATTTATAGTGAAAGTTCACCTTGGGGCCCAAGTAAACAACAATGGGGCCCAAGGTGTTGGCAAAACTTAGCCCAAAAATTATAAGTCCAAGCCCAAAGATTTTTGGCCCAAGCATCAAGTTACCAACATAACTAACTAAGAACTAGCAAAGGATGGGGATGATGGATTTCTACTAGCCAAGCATGCATATTTATAGTGAAAGTTCACCTTGGGGTCCAAGTAAACAACAATGGGGGCCCAAGGTGTTGGCAAAACTTAGCCCAAAAATTATAAGTCCAAGCCCAAAGATTTTTGGCCCAAGCATCAAGTCATCAAAGCCCAAAAATTTGCCCACCATCTTCACGAAAATCGGCCCAACAAAAGATTGAAGTCCATGTTTCACACTCGAAAGATCCGCATGCCGGTTATGTTGGACTTCAATCGGCCGTAATCCAATCCTACATCAAGCAAATATAAAGAACTAAGATTTTTATCGCATTTTCCGTATAAAAATGGATTTATTAGGCCGAAAAAAACTAATATAAAGCTAAACGATAAAACCGTAAAAACAGTTTAAAAGACACAATGGAAAAAGGAAAAATAGCTCAAAATTATTAAAAAAAAGAGAGCTAAAAATAGGGTAAATAAATTTACCCTATCATGTACACCTAGGGGCTTAAGGCTGTTGAGGGGGAAACAACAGAAAAAATTTACTTATCTTGACATGATCATATACAACATCAACACTGGACTTTATTTGTGCCTCTCTTTAATTGGAATGAATATAAGACACAACTAGATGTAATTAATCCTTTTAGTGATATACTTAACTAACTTTACAATTTTTTCTGCTATTTATCAGGTATTTGAATCGGGTCATGCATGAATAGTGGAGGTATTAGATTTTGTTCCCCAGTTAATTAAGAGATGATCTCTATGCTTCGGTAAACCTGCAGAATAAGGTTTTGTGTGATTACCTGCGTCTGATTGGGTTTGAATTGATGGGTTGCTTATCTGTTTGACATCAGGTAATATGTGACGGTGTACCGTCCTAATGGGCTTCCGTGATCAAGTAATTTTGTGATCCGTCTATTAGAGATGTAAGATTTGGGAGTATTAGTCATCTGTTAGGTGTCAACCTTAATGCGACAATACTTCTGGAATGAAGTGTTGAGCAGGATGTCCACGTTTTGATGTGACCGTTTTGGTATTAGGCGTCGACTCGTTTCTTAAAGTCAATGAATCCTGGAATGTTTTGAAGTATTCCGGGTAGGTCATGAGAATAGTTGACCTCTCGGCGGTGGAATTTATAGGAAAAAAATTAGATGTTGGTAATTAAATATTGATGTGTGTGGAATTTCCTGAAGTGGTAAATATTTTATTGGAGGAATGTTTTAGGTTCGAGAGTAGATCAGAGTTGGTTGGTAGTCGGATCTGCACTAACCAGCTATCCATAATAGCATATTGGTACGCCCTTGGAAGGATGGCCTTATCAAGATCAAGAATGGATCATTAAGAATATGGAGAATTCTTTGGGGTTTGATGTCGATCGTTGGTTTTGGGTTCAGAAACATGTGGATCTAAGGTAAATTAACCGGTGTGAAGTTGAGGTCACAAATTACCCTAGGGGTAGTACGTGTTGCCCAAGGTTGGGAGACAACCGCAGTCTCATGGGTAAAGGCTACGGTAGTCAATTTAAAGGCTACGGTAGTCAATTTAATTGTTCATTCAGGTATAAGTGTGAAGTGCCCAAGGGGACATTTATCGTGAGGACCATCACGAGGATACGGGAGTGGTTCTGGCGAGTGGAGTAGAGTCGATCTAATCTTTGGGCAGCGTGGTATGGAAATTTAGATTTCGAGGACGAAATCTCCTTTAAGGTTGGGAGGATTGTAACACCCGTAATTTTCGGTAAGTAAATGTCACCCGGACGTTACTGTGACTTGTAAACTGTGGGGTTTTGTTGGAAAATGTATTGTTTAAAGTCCCTCGGAGTATCGGGAGTTTTGGCAGTGAAAAAGTCGAGTTTTGGGGCTCCATAAAGGTCCCGCGACAATGCCCGGCGACTATGACAAGTCACAGTCGCGCGTGGTACATTCGCAGAAGAGAAAGAGAGGCCTGGGGCATACCGGCGACTATGCCAGGCGACATTTCCCTAGGCATAGTCTCTTGGCAATGTCGCCAAGGAAGCCCAGGCTGCTATTAAGTCGAATTTCAGCCCCTTTTCTCGTTCTTCACTTCTCATTTCCTTCCCAACTCCCTCTAAACTCTTTCAAGACCTCCCAAACCCATCCATGGTGATTTTGATCCATCAAATGCCTCCATCCTCAAGTATTGAAGTGTCATCAAAGGGTAGAAGGTAGACACCAAGAATTATCTTCATCTTCAACCTCAAACTCCATTTTTGGGTTTTCTAGGTTTTCATCAAAACCTAAGTGGTAAGTTTATCCTCTCCATCTTCTAAACCTCATTATGTGATGTAAATGCTTCATTGATGATTTCCTAGTGTTTTATTACTCCAATTTCGGTTTGGAAGATTTTGATAAAAGTTAGGTCAAATTAGGGTTTTTGACCAAAATGGGGATTTTGATATAAGGTGTTTAGGGATTATGGTCAAATTATGGTTGAAAATGTTTCGATCTAGGTTTTGGAGGTTTTGGCTTGGAGGATTCAAGTATCGTCAAGGAAGCTCAAAATGGGGTAAAATCTAGATTTAGCCTAAATCTAGCAAGGTGAGTTCAAGTTGATTTGTGAAAACGGTGTACATGCCAAAATGTCTATTTTAAAGTGTTTTGTGTCTTACATGAAATTGTTAACTGCTGATAAGTTTGGTTATTTTGAAGGTGATTAACTTTATAAACTTATATAGCACACATCTTTGGGATTTTGGGCATTATGATAAATAAATCATGTATTTTGGTATCTTAATGATTTATTTTATGGAAGTAGATTTTGAGTATAAATGTATTTCATTTTGTGTTTTGGAGAAATGCATGGTTTTGTGTTATGGGACGTTTAGAAAGGTATATGTTATAAACTCACATGGAAAACGATTTGTCCCAATCTAAACTACGTTGGAGTTAATTATATGTTTTGGAGCATGGGTTTACATAAGTACGGGTTGTTTATGTTTGATTTCATTTTATGAATTTCAACGTTGGGTCCTTGGATTTGTTGAGCTTATGGATCGGTTTGGATTTTGTTGGGTTTTGAGGACACTTGTCCACTTTTAATAGCTCAATGTTGAGCGTCTGGTTATGATTTGCATTTACTGCATCTTAGTTGAGAATTACATGTTTTGAATGCACTAGTTCATTCGTTTTGAGTCATGTAATGGTTTAGTTAGTGCAATGGATCCATAGGCACGGTGTTCCTATGTCCCCGTTTTGGGCATTTGGTTCACCATTTGGCACGGAATAGGCATCGGGCTCCATGGTAAGTAGGGTGTGGGCCTATACGGTCGGGTAGCGTCCCGTGGACAGTAAGGTGTAATTCCATTGGGTATCTGAGTTCCTCTATTTTGGAACTCTCAAGGATAGACCTGGAGTGGTTGACTTGATGTTTTCGAGCAATAGACTTGGAGTAGTTGAACTCGGTGGGTTTTATTTGTGTAACCCACATGTTTTGATTTCCTACATAATTATGTGACCTACTTTTCTGTTTCGTCACATACAATGTACCAGGTCTTCCCCGTCACTGATAGGTGTTGTTTTGGTTATGGAGTTTTATAATCCATGTTTTCGGAGACGTTTGAGTATGGGTATTTATCTATGTTTTAAGGTTTTGGATATTGAAACTCATTCGAGTTATTGGGATGTTTTGGAAGTGGGAGTTATCTACGTTTTCAGTGTTTGACCATTATAATGTCAGTTATGTTTTATGTGCGCTTTCGGTTTTGGCTTTATTTAAAGAGGCGTTTGTTTTATGATTTTAATCACGGAAAGGGGTGAATGACGAAAAGGAAATTGTTTTAAGATTTAATGTATTTCATTTTTGGTTGCTTTCAAATCAAATGTATTGCATTTTGGAAATCATGATTTTAAATAACATTCTTAAAGTTATTGCTTTATATATCCCTAATGAAAACTTTTGAGCTCACTAGGCGTTAAGCCTAACCTTTTTATTTGTCGGCATGTGCATCAGGTTCCAGATGGGGGTATGCTTCTAGAAGTATTGAAGAGATGTGCCTTAGTGTTCAAAAGTGTAGGTGTTGTTGAAGTCTTCCGTAGTTTGGAGATAGTGACGATTATTGGGTTTTAGTAACACCCGTACCTTTTATAGTTCGCTTATATGGATCGAAACGTGTTTATTGAAGTTAAACCTTAATTTGTTGTTGTAGATGTTTCAGTTATCGATGTAATTAGAAAATTTTAAATTAATTGCTATTTCCAGATTTAGGGTGTTACACTTTGATTTATGGTCTACATGGATGGTTTGACCAAATTTTGGGAAAGTGGATTATTTGATGAGTACATAATAATAAAATGCCTTGATATTCTTGATGAGTCATATACTGTGGTAATGAGGTGATTTATTACTTATTCACACATCAAATGAGTTTATGACTTCATTGGTAATAATACATCCATACTAGCCTTGTCATAGACTATGTGCAATGTGTGAGCGGTATGGTCTAATATTGTACCCATGGTTGGTATTGTGATGATTGATGTGCATTATGTACCTTGAGACCTACTATAGATATTGTTGGACGAACCAATTCACTAGACACTAGGAGGATATAGTCTTGGGTGCCACCGTTAAGGTATGTACCTAGACCTCCGTCATTCGGGGTAATGCCATGGTTGTAGTCCTCGAGTGTGTCGGGCCTTTCGGATGTCACTCATGGTAGTTGGCATCAAGGTATATCGACTCTTTGGGTGGAACTTGATTAGTGCTATGGGTCTCCCTCATTGACTCCACACATGAGAAATTCTTTGTTAACTGCTAATAAGTATTATTCTATTGATTGGAAAATTATTGCTTGTTCGACTCACTAGGCTTTTTGGCCTAACACTTGTTTGGTGTCGATGTGTATCTCAGGTTCTAGCGGTGCCGGTGATATGGAGGTCTAGCCGGCTTAGAGTGATCTTGGTGAAACTTTTGGGACACCATTTATTTTAGAACACGTCATTTTGGGGAAATTCGGATAACACCCGACTTGTAATCTTATTTCGAATGAAATTAGATTATTAGGTTGTTATTTTCCCATTTTTAGAATTTGTAACTTGTACTTAAAACAGGTGAATATTCTTTCCCCGTTTTTGGGAGGCTCAATTGCTTTGGCAAATTTATATACCATATTTCCATTTTCTGGAAATTTTGTTACCCTATTTTTAGGGTGTTACAAGTTGGTATCAGAGTCTTAGTTTAAGTGAACTAGGTATTGACTTAGCATATCTAGACTTAAGCTTTAAGCGTATCATTAAGGTGTCCACCTTGGGGTAAAAGTCATAGGTGGGGAGAGCGTTAGGATATACGGAATTACATTGATTAAGAATTATGATGACAGTAACGACGGATCCTTGTGTATCACACAATCATAATATCAATTAGCTAATGCTATTATGAATGCGCTCTTACGTGAGCATGCTTGAATTGCTATTGTTATGATAATTGATAAATGTAGTAATGCGTACCATGAGTTTAACTCACTTAGTCTTATCTCAACATTTTTCTCGTGCATGTGTGGCAGATAACCATGGTAAACACTCGGAGCAGACTACCAAACCCGCAAGAGGGTCGCGTGGAAGTCGAATCTACTGCTGACCAACCTCCTTTGGTCGAAACCTTTGTAGGACCCCCTATACCCACCATCTTGGGCGGGGGACCCTAGCATATCCCACACGTGAACCTTGTTGATAACAAACCGATCATAGAACAGGAGACGCTTGAGACGAGAATCAAGGACCATATGATGCTAGCTATGAACTCGGCCATGGCACAACAACAAGAATTCTTTATGAAACTCCTAGAGGATCGCGATGCTAGCCACCGACAGCCCAAAACGGTGGGGGAGAATGTTGCAGTTGGATCGGGCGGTGGACCGACCGTCGTGGGAACGGAAGAACATGCTATTGTTCGTGAGATAAGGAAGGAGACGAGATGCACTTATAAAGCTTTTTTGGGGTGCAGGCCACCCGAATTTGCAGGAACTATATATCCCATCAGTTGCATCTATTGGATCCGAGAGATAGAGATGGTGTTCGAGGCAAGCGAATGTGATGAATCTCAGAAGGTCAAGTTTGACTCTCATCTACTTAAGGGCTAGGCCCTGACTTGGTGGAATCTCACCCGGTCGTCTCTTACTCCGAAAGTGTTGGTCAAACTCTCGTGGCCAACATTTAAGAAGAAAATCTTGAACAAGTACTGTAGTGAAAGAGCATTGGACAGAATCGAGCAAGAATTCCATAATCTTAAAAAAGGTAGTATGTCAATTTACGACTACTCAAAACAGTTTTTGGAGAAGTTGAGCTTAGTGGAGCATCTGGCTCCCGATGAGAAGACAAAGATTAAGGCCTATTTGTTGGGTTTGTCGGTCGATATGAAGACGGTGGTAAGGAATGCAAAAGTGTCGACGATAGAGGAGACGATCGAAGAGTCATTTCTTGTAGAGGATGACATTGCACAAGGAAAGGAAGAGAAGGGTGAAGCTATAGAGAAAAGAAAGTGGGAAGGGCCATCGGGGCTCGTTCGTCATAATAAACCATTTGTGGGTGGAAGATTTGGGGACAACCGCCGAGAGGCAAAATGGTGTCACAAGTGCAAGACCAAGCACTTTGGCCCATGCAATCCAAAGTCGTACCCCGATTCTGCCGAGTGTGCTAAGTACGGGAATAAGGGTCATGTCATCCGAGATTGCCCTATCTGAGGGCCGGTGTGTTTTGAATGTCGAGAATCGAGTCACATGAAGAAGGATTGGCCGAAGCTAGTGGGTGGCAATCGTGGAAGATCTTTTGGGTCGACGGCAAGAGTCGAGAAACCGTCGAGAGCGCCAAGCCGAGCATTCTGGATAACCACCGAAGAGGCAAAGGAGACCGTCGATGTCGTTTCGGGTACGTTCCTAGTAAACTCCTTGCCTACTCATGTGTTGTTTGATTCGGGTGCTACATGTTCTTTTGTGTCGGATATTTTATGTAAACAATTCATCACTTCTAGTGGTATTCTTCCCGATGCTTTAGTGGTAGAGGTGGCTAATGGCGACCAAGTGATCTTTCGTGAATGTTTCAGTGATTGTACTATAGAGATCGATGGAAACTACTTTGGGGTAGATTTGTTACCTATGACCATAGGTGGGTTTGACGTAGTCATAGGCATGGATTGGTTGTCGAGGCATAAGTCCGACATCCTTTGTTCCAAGAAGATGATCCAAGTGCCTTTGTCGGGAAATGTTGTAGTCACCATCTACGGAGAGAAAGGGAAGAGATGCAATCCTATCATCTCCTCTCTTAAGGCCTGCAAACTTCTAGCAAAGGGTTACCCTTCGTATTTGGCTTATGTGGTGGACGCAAAGATAGAGAAGAAGTCTGTAGAGGACGTGAAGATCGTGCAAGACTACCCGGACATCTTTTCGGAGGACTTACTCGGGCTACCGCTGGAACGTCAAGCGGAATTCCAAATTGACCTTGCTCCGGTAGCGGCTCCGATAGCTCGTGCTCCCTACCGTTTGGCTCCGATGAAAATGCAAGATATGATAACGCAACTTCAAGAACTATTAGATAAGGGATTCATCCGACCGAGCTCGTCGCATTGGGGAGCCCCAGTTTTGTTCGTGAAGAAGAAAGATGGGTCTATGCGGTTGTGCATAGACTATCGCGAGTTGAATAAAGTTACGGTGAAAAACAAGTATCCGTTACCTCGCATTGATGACCTCTTTAACCAACTCCAAGGCGTGGGATGCTTTTCGAAGATCGACCTTCGGTCCGGTTACCATCAAGTCAGAGTGAAGAAAGAGGACATTCCGAAGACGGCCTTCCGAACGAGATACGGTCACTACGAGTTTTTGGTGATGCCTTTTGGCTTGACCAACGCTCCGGCCGTATTCATGAATTTGATGAACCGCGTGTGTCGCCCTTTCTTGGACAAATCTGTAATTGTCTTCATCGACGATATTTTGATCTAGTCAAAGGAGGAGGCCGAGCATGGGAAACATTTGCGGGAAGTGTTGGATGTTCTCCAAAGAGAAAAGTTGTTCGCGAAGTTCTCGAAGTGCAAATTTTGGCTTCAAAAAGTGCAATTCTTGGGCTACGTGGTGTCAAAAGACAGAGTGAAAGTAGACCCGTCAAAGATCGAGGTGATGATGAGTTGGGAACCGCCAACGAGTCCGACATAAATCCGAAGTTTCTTGGGATTGGCGGGTTACTACAGACGTTTCATTCAATACTTCTCCAAGATAGCTTCACCACTCACCTCCCTCAAAAGAAAGAATGTCGAATTCCTTTGGACCGAAACACCAGATCAAGCCTTTCATACGCTCAAGAAGAAATTGTGTGAAGCTCCCATTCTATCCCTACCCGAGGGATCAGATGACTTTGTGGTGTTTAGTGATGCTTCCAAGATGGGACTCGGGTGTGTATTAATGCAACGAGGAAAAGTGATAGCCTATGTTTCTCGGCAACTAAAGGACCATGAGAAGAACTACCCAACCCATGACTTGGAATTGGCGGCGGTGGTCTTTGCATTGAAATTATGGCGACATTATTTGTATGGGACGAAGTGCACCTTGTTTACCGATCACGAAAGCTTAAAGTACATCATCGACCAAAAAGAACTCAACATGCGGCAAAAAAGGTGGCTTGAGCTACTAAAGGACTACGATTGTGAATTGCTATATCATCCCGGTAAGGCCAACGTTGTGGCGGATGCTTTAAGCCGGAGAAGCTATGAAGGCGGTGTAAAATTATGCCTCATTAGGATCGATGTGGTATCCAATTTGTTGGAGAGCATCAAGTCATGTCAAACGGAAGAACTTAAAGAAGAAAATCTCAAATCCGAAGTTATGGTAAGGCAAAACGGATTATTGACGGAAGATGGTCGCGGACTTAAACTTTTTCAAGGCCGGATCTGGGTGCCAAAGATTGGTGGAAATCGGGAACTACTCCTTGAAGAGGCACATAAGTCAAAATATTTTATACATCCCGGTAGCCGGTGATGAAACTTGACGTGGCCAACTACGTGGAGAGGTGCGTCACGTGTCTTCAAGTTAAGGCGGAACATCAAAGGCCATACAGGAGTTTGCAACCACTATCCATTCCCGAGTGGAAGTGGTACAACATTACCATGGACTTCGTGACAAAGCTACCAAAGACATTACGAGGTCATGATACCATTTGGGTGATTGTGGACTGTCTAACCAAGAGCGCGCATTTCCTTGCTATGCGAGAGACCTTGCCAATGGAGAAATTATCCAAACTGTATATTGCTAAGGTGGTGTCGATACATGGAGTTCCGCAATCCATTGTGTCGGATAAGGACAGTCGGTTCACATCTAATTTTTGGACTGGTCTACAGAAGGAGTTGGGCACGAGATTAAATCTGAGCACGACTTACCATCCTCAAACGGATGGCCAAAGCGAGAGGACCATCCAGACGCTCGAGGACATGTGGAGGTCGTGTGTTATCGACTTTGGAGTGATTTAGGACTCACACCTACCTTTGGTGGAGTTTGCTTATAATAACAGTTACCATTCAAGTATTGGAATGGCACCGTTCGAGTCGTTGTATGGGCGGAAGTGTAGAACTCCAGTTTGTTGGCTTGAGGCGGGCGAGAAGCAATTCGCCGGGACGAAATCGTTCAAGAGATGGCAGACAAAGTGAAAGAAATTCGAGAAAGATTGAAGGTGGATCAAGACCGCCAGAAGAGTTACGCGGACAAGAAAAGAAGATCGGTCGAGTTTCAAGTGGGCGATCGAGTCATGTTGAAAGTATCTCCATAGCATGAGAAGCTTAGCCCCCGTTTCCTTGGACCCTTCGTCATTTTAGAAAAGATTGGGTTACAAGCTTACCGGTTGGATTTACCACCCTAAATGGATGGAATACACCCTACCTTCCATGTGTGTTACCTTCGGAAGTGCCTAACCGAAGAAGAGAGTGTGATTCCCTTGACAGAAATCCGAGTAGATAATGGAAATCGTTGTGTGGAAGAACCAGAAAGCAATATTGGAGTCAAAAGTAAAGAAGTTACGGCATAAAGACGTGGTCATAGTTAAAGTTCAATGGAAGCACCACCGAGGCGCCAACGTTACATGGGAGGCGGAAGAGGACATGAAGAACCGCTACCCTCGCTTATTTTCCTAGAATGGGATTTCAGGGACGAAATCCTAATTAAGGTAGGGAGGATTGTAACGCCTGTATTTTCGCTTAGAACTTGCCTATATATGTTTATATATGTGCGTAGTGGTGTGAGAAATTCTTATCTTTCAAGCCATGACTAGCACCATAAAACAGTGTGTTGTGTGGGCTGCTGGACGGGTTCCAAGTTGCGGCCCAAGCTGCGTAACTCACTGGAGTTCAAGCCATTGGAACGCACGTGCGGCTTATGTCCCGACCTCCTAGTCGTGGCCAAAATCTCAGGGCCACCTGCAGGTCCACAAAACCCCTTTTTCCCGATTTTTGATCCATTTTTTATCTCCACTTGTTTTTAGCATGATTTTTGGGCAAAACCACACCCTCTTCACTTATTTCTAGGGTTTTGGTTGGTGAGACCATTTATTAGTCATCTAATCACATTCAAGACCATTTGTTGAAGTGTTATCATCAAGATCCCCTCTCCTTGGAGCCAAGTCTTCCTCAACCATCAACTAGGGTTTGCTATTTTTTAGGTTTTTGGCCAAAACCTAGATTGTGAGTTTCTAAACCTTGTTAAAACTAGATACACATCATAGCAATATATTTATTATTGTCATTCATCTACATTTGAGGTATTCATACATAAATCTTGATTGTTTATGGAGTTCACTATGTGTAAGTCTAAGACCTTATAATCTACATGGGTGAGTTTCCCTAACATGGTATTGGGAGTCCCTATCCTTAAATAAATTAGAAATGTTCTTGTATGAGGTATCTTTGATTTATGGTCTACATGGATGGTTTGACCTAATTTTGGGAAAGTGGATATTTGATGAGTACATAATAATAAAATGCCTTGATATTCTTGATGAGTCATATACTATGGTAATGAGGTGATTTATTACTTGTGCACACATCAAATGAGATTATGACTTCATTGGTAATAATACCTTCATACTAGCCTTGTCATAGACTGTAACGCCACAAAATCTTTTGTTTGTGCGTTTTGAGATTTTTAGGTGGCCAAAGTAGGATGATGGAGACTTAGGGGTTTTAATGGAAAATCTTTGCGTGTGATTTACAAATAGGGTAAAACCCAATATTTCTTTCCGACACCTTTTCTTAATGTGCGGCGTTATGAGGAATCAAGGGATAGAAGAAATCTCTTCCTTGAGAAAGAGCGAAAGTTGGTGAGAAGTGTGAAGGAGAAATCAATCTTTGAAGGATTCTTCTAGAGGTAATGTTATGCTAAACCTTCTCCTTGTTTCTCTCTCGTTTTAGAAACTCTAAACGAGTTTGGAAATGTTATTGTTCATATTATGAAAAATTCTTCTCCGAGATATACTCACCGTGTTTGGATGAGCCTCTGTTAAGAGCGCGCCTTATTAGTGATGAGTTAAACCCTAGCCTAGCATTTTCCCTAGATCGATGACTCTTTTGAACTCACTCCATGTGACTTATAAATCGATCGTGGGAGATATCAAGTTCCAGTCAAGAACCGGACCCTTCTCGGGCCCTTACTCTTGATTTCCACCTCCCCTCATCTCGTCGGCTTGGACCAAGAAGGAACCGGGCGCACCGAGTCAATCCAACCCGGGTGCGTTGGGCTTACAGCGGACCATCGACCAGTGTAAATCGGGAATCGCTTCTGTGAGGTCTAGATTGTTATAAGGATCAATTGGGTTTAGGCGGTGAACGAAAACCTATTTCACTGGGTCTTTGACTTCTATTTTCTAAAGGGATTTCGGGTGTATCAAAATCCAGATTTTGATAGAGTTGTATTTGGAAAATTGCGTCAAATATAATTGTGGTCTCTTGACCAAATGTAGGAGCCAGTCTTTCAGGAACTAATCTCTGAGTATACCAGGATTCGACTCCTCAGGTAAGTTCCCTTGTTCCAAACCCTTTATAAATGGACACTGATTTACTCTGTCGGCTTTACCGTATTTCCTTAAAAAAAGAAAGGGTATAGTATTTTTGGATAATGTTGAAATATCTTGTTTATCATTGTTAATATGCTTGCATTTGTATGAGTTAGCATATGTGTGGATTGTGTAACTCTACTGTGATGACGATGTATTATGGCTTGTTGAGAACCATCGGGGATGGTTGAATTGTGTGTCTGGAATTCGTTTCCTGTGCACACGGAGACGACATCTACTAGGGGGCCGAATGGGGATCTACTAGGGGCCCCGAGTGAAGTATTTCTGTTAATGTCCGGATATCGATTCTGTTCGTGTGATGGTTTATGAATATTTTTTCTTACACTGACTGGTACCTGTATAATTGGTGGTTGATGTTTCGTTTTCGCAAATTGTTTTTAATTATCTGAGCTTGGGAATTCACTAGACCTTCGGTCTAACCCTCGCTTTCAATTTCCCTAAAAATCCATTTTCAGGTAATGGAGTCATTGGGGCTTCGTTCAAAGGGAAGTAAATGTGTTGAGAACTAGTAGGAGCCGGTGGTGGTCTGGTTAGAGGCGTTGCTAGTCGTGGTCTTTTAGTATCTTGGTTGTGATAGATCTGTCATTTTGTAATTGTTCTTAACTAAATTTCTGTATGCTTGTATTGGGACCCTTTTTGGGATATTATTATTTTTGTTATGCTAAGGTTGGATTTTAGGTTGTTACAAATTGGTATCAGAGCCATAGTTTAAGGGATTTAGGTGACTGGATGGGCCTAAACTTAAACTGTGGGGTAGAGTTGGGGACACAACCAATATTTAGGGTGCCTTTAGGAAGATCACTATAAGTGCATTAAACTTAAGGTAGTGTGAATTGCCATGTAAAGTAAATTGACATTACATCTGGCCTGTGTAATTGTGAATTTACAGCTACATGTTCGTGCTCAAATTACCTATCTATGCGTAGTAGACAATAGAACGTTGGTTATGTGTGGATAGTTTAGTTTCGCCATGATCGGAAGATCAATGTTGATGGGTTAGTCAGTGGAGGGGTGATGAAATAGAGCAAAATTCTAGTCTCGTTGCGTTAGAAGTGGTTTGATATGATGAGTGAGGTCGCTTGTGGTGTAACTGTTGTCACCCCTAGAATGAGTATTATTCAGGTCAAAGAAAAATTACCCGAGGTCGGGGAAAAGAAGTGAGTTTACGACTCTCTAATCATCAACAGAATGACAATGATGTTGGAGAGAGGATATCGTAGGGGAATGAGAGTTTTGGAGGGGTGTAATGTGAACAGAAAAAAATTAATTAGTGGTTCATTGATAAAAAGGGGTCAAAGATTGAAACCGTGTCAACTATAAATTGTTGTTCGAGACGAGAACCTTGTGGGGTGACCCAAGCAGATAGGTTGCGGAACATCTGTACAACAAGTTGTTGTTACGACGAGAAAATGATTGATAGTCAAAAGTAGGGTGCCAATGACGGTTGAACTGGTGCAACGGGTGACCTAGGTTGAGTGAATAGCCTTCAACTGCCTGTTGAGTTTCATATGTTTCGTATTTAAGAGTATTACAAAAGCTTTTTCATGATTAAGAATAGATGTATACATAACGAAGTTCATGATTTGAGAACAATTCGATGCGTGCAAGCGTGTGTTTTAAAGAAGGAAGACAAACCTATTTTCATGTGCATAATATAATTTTGAACTTAGTGATTTGCGAATTACATCACTTTCTCATGTTGAGATAAACTTCGTTGCGAAAATCATGAAAACATTTGACTGTAAGCTTGTGTAACCAAAATGAGTTTTGACACGTTGATATTTTATAACTGAATGCGGGAGCCGACTATTTTATTTCATGTTATAGATTTCGATCATAATTCTTCTAGTTGTATAGGTAAGGTCTCCTTCCATATTTTGGATGTAACGACTTTGTTTTAGTGATGAAGGTTGTGATTTACCGAAAAATTAGTGCGAACGATTCTCGAGATCGTTGAGCATGACCCGAAGTATGAGAGTGTTGAGTTGTGTGGGCTCTAGTTACTTTCAGGGGTTGTACTTTTCAAATGTTCATTATGATAAGTGTTTTCAAATTTTCATGTCGTCATGCATGAAGGCTATGAGCTCAGTAAGTCGTGAAAGTATTGGGTTAAAGATAAGGAATGGTTTTGAGAGTAGGGTGCTTGTTGGTTGAGTGAGTCATTGAGAGAACTTATTTTGGAACAGTGAAAGCTGACGAAGTGAAAGCTTGACGAAGGTGTTGGATCGTTTGGTTTTCAATGTGGTGTAGTAGATACAGATTTCTTGAGGAATGCAAATTGTCTTTTTGGTGTAACAAGAAAATTTTATGAGAAAACAACAGTTTGGTGTCTTTTTGGTTTTCAATGTGGTGTAGTAGATACAGATTTCTTGAGGAATGCAAATTGTCTTTTTGGTGTAACAAGAAAATTTTATGAGAAAACAACAGTTTGGAGGAACTAGGAGTGTGTGGTTGCCTCGAACACTAGTAACATCTCGGGATGACTTAGTTGGATTTTTTCGATTGAGAATGGTGGTGCAACCGTTGGCTAAGCATAGTATTGTGAAGGTGTTTTCAGGGTATATGTTTGATTAATAATGGAACGAGTAATGATTTCCCCGTAGCTCGAGAAAGTGGAGTTGGTATGTTGAGAGGAATGGGTTAAGCGAGAGTAAGAGTACTGGCGAGTGGCACTTAACCGCGAAGCTATGCGTTCAAATATGCCATTAAAGGGGATACGAACTTCTAGTGAGGATGTAACCGTGTGGTTGGTCTAAAGCTTGCATCCATTAGCGAGTCGATCTTTGGAAGCAGGTTTGATGTTCTCGAGAAGAGAGGGGTAGGTGGGTGGAGTGCTCTCAATTACGAATTTGTTCATCCTTCAATTATGTGATTTATTTTGGAAGATTGCGATCGTTGGCAGAGTAGATATATTGGCGGATGTGATTTATTAGCTTTCGCTTTTAGTGGTGTCGTTTTTTTTTTCAATTGTGACTTGTAGAGAGCTCTATCTCAGAACACTCTTTGGAGCTATATTTGGAAGTCTCACTTTTTGAATCAAAGTGTACAGTTTCTATTACCTCTATTTGTCATTAGATTACCTAAAGGCAAACGTGATAGGTGTAATATCTTGTTTGGTTAACTTAGAAGTCTAGGGGTTGATTTGGACTTTTAGCCATTCTAGAGGGTTTGTGTGGATTTAGAAAACCCATTACTATGGATTATCTCCTTAAAGTGGCTTCCAGACTTTTGTTTTTCCCCATTTTCAATTCCTAGGTTTTGCTTGATATGGTGTGTGTTTCCTTAGTCCTCGCAGCAACTGTTTCCAATTTGGGAGTGACTTCTTGGAAGGTTTCAATTGGGTTTCTCGTATTTGAAGGTATGTCCTCTTGAAATTATTACTTTTAAGATTACCACCAAGTAGTTGGTTGGGTAAATAAAGTTTTTGAAGTCTTGTTAGTATTTTTATAAAGATTCATTTTGATGCTCAAGTCTTAGGTTTTATTTGGTAACTTTGTTAATTTGGTGATGATATTTAAAGTTTTCTCTTGTAAGTTTGGTTATTTTATTTTATTATTATTTTTTTTAATTTGGTTAATCATTTGTAGGTTAAATGGAACGTATGATGGTGAAATCATATTTTGGAGGTCAAATTCTAGTTAAATCTCACTTGAATCCTTTGTTATAATAGATTGATATGTTGATGTTTTTTTTTTAAATCTAGAAAGTATTTTGGCTTTTTGGGTTTAAGGAGATTTTTATTTTTGGGATCTTTCGGGGTATCGTTTGGGTTCCTTAGAGATTAATTATTTATAGTATTATAACGGGTTAAATCATTAAGATTGTAACCGTGATTCTTTAGTTCAGATTTGCATTTGATTTCGAGATTCATTACTCGTTAACTTCGTGTTACCATATCTCATATCGGTCATTAAAGAGGCAATACTAATTCCAATGCTTAATCTCCGAGTGTATACAAATTGCTTTTTTTTCGTATATAAATTAAGGATGCAATTTGAGAATTTAGAGCTTCATGGTGCATAAGAATGAAGTTTATAATTAGTTCATGAACAACATTTCACAACTTCAAATTTATGCTTATGCGTGTGGGATTGTGATTGCTAGAGGTTTTGGTTATCTCATTATGAAAGGACATAGGGTTAGATAATCTGAAGAAATGGAGCTTTTGATGGGTGTGAGTTATTGTAACAATCTCTCCATGCAATTGTATGATCAGCATGGATTCATGCTTTTATGTGTGTGCATGCATTTCTAGCATTCACATCAGTATATCCCTTAAACCCATGTACACGAGATGAACATAGACCTGTGTTATTTGTAAGTTTTAAGGTGGATGTTTGATCACAAGTTGAGGAATAGGATCAAAAATGTTAGAGTAATAGAGAAGGTCCCAAGCAATGTGGGAGTAGGAATCGATAATGAAGTCAAAATATCCACCCCTTTTTGGCGAGGAAATTCCGGGGACGAAAGTTTTTCTAAAGAGGGGAGTATTGTAACGCCACAAAATCTTTTGTTTGTGCGTTTTGAGATTTTTGGTGGCCAAAGTGGGATGATGGAGACTTAGGGGTTTTAATGGAAAATCTTGGGGTGTGACCGTGTGATTTACAAATAGGGTAAAACCCAATATTTCTTTCCGGCACCTTTCCTTAATGTGCGGCGTTGTGAGGAAGCAAGGGATAGAAGAAATCTCTTCCTTGAGAGAGAGAGAAAGTTGGTGAGAAGTGTGAAGGAGACATCAATCTTTGAAGGATTCATCTAGAGGTAATGTTATGCTAAACCTTCTCCTTGTTTCTCTCTCGTTTTAGAAACTCTAAAGGAGTTTTGGAAATGTTATTGTACATATTATGAAAATTTCTTCTCCGGGATATACTCACCGTGTTTGGATGAGCCTCTGTTAAGAGCGCACCTGATTGGTGATAAGTTAAACCCTAGCCTAGCATTTTCCCTAGATCGATGACTCTTTTGAACTCACTCCATGTGAATTATAAATCGATCGTGGGAGATATCAAGTTCCAGTCAAGAACCGGACCCTTCTCGGGCCCTTACTCTTGATTTTCCCCTCCCCTCATCTCGTCGGCTTGGACCAAGAAGGAACCGGGCGCACCGAGTCAATCCAACCCGGATGCGCTGGGCTTACAGCGAAACATCGGCCGGTGTAAACCGGGAATCGCTTCTGTGAGGTCTAGATTGTTATAAGGATCAATTGGGTTTAGGCGGTGGCCGAAAACCTATTTCCCTAGGTCTTTGACTTCTATTTTCTAAAGGGATTTCGGGTGTATCAAAATCCAGATTTTGATAGAGTTGTATTTGGAAAATTGGGTCAAATTTAATTGTGATCTCTTGACCAAATGTAGGAGCCAGTCTTTCAGGAACTAATCTCTGAGTATACCAGGATTCGACTCCTCAGGTGAGTTCCCTTGTTCCAAACCCTTTATGAATGGACACTGATTTAATCTGTCGGCTTTATCGTATTTCCTTAAAAAAGAAAGGGTATAGTATTTTTGGATAATGTTGAAATATCTTGTTTATCATTGTTAATATGCTTGCATTTGTATGAGTTAGCATATGTGTGGATTGTGTAACTCTACTGTGATGACGATGCATTATGGCTTGTTGAAAACCATCGGGGATGGTTGAACCGTGTGCCTAGAATTCGTTTCCTGTGCACACGGAGACGACATCTACTGGGGGGCTGAATGGGGATCTACTGGGGGCCCCGAGTGCAGTATTTCTATTAATGTCCGAATATCGATTATGTTCGTGTGATGGTTTATGAATATTTTTTCTTACACTGACTGGTACCTGTATAATTGGTGGTTGATGTTTCGTTTTCGCAAATAGTTTTTAATTATCTGAGTTTGGGAATTCACTAGACCTTCGGTCTAACCCTCACTTTCAATTTTCCTAAAAATCCATTTTCAGGTAATGGAGTTGTTGGGGCTTCGTTCAAAGGGAAGTAAATGTGTTGAGAGTTAGTAGGAGCCGGTGGCGGACTGGTTAGAGGCGTTGCTAGTCGTGGTCTTTTAGTATCTTGGCTGTGATAGATCTATCATTTTGAAATTGTTCTTAACTAAACTTCCGTATGCTTGTATTGGGACCCTTTTTGGGATATTATTATTTTTGTTATGCTAAGGTTGGATTTTGGGTTGTTACATAGACTATGTTCAATGTGTGACAAGTATGGTCTAATATTGTACCCATGGTTGGTATTATGATGATTCATGTGCATTATGTGCCTTGAGACCTACTATCAATATTGTTGAACGAACCAAGTCAGTAGACACTAGGAGGATATAGTCTTGGGTGCTACCGTTAAGATATGTACCTAGACCTCCGCCATTCGGGTTAATGCCATGGTTGTAGTCCTCGGGTGTGTCGGGCCTTTCGGATGTCACTCATGGTAGTTGGCATCAAGGTATATCGACTCTTTGGGTGAAACTTGATTGGTGCTATGGGTCTCCCCCATTGACTCCACACATGAGAAATTCTTTGTTAACTGCTAATAAGTATTATGCTATTGATTGGAATATTATTGCTTGTTCGACTCACTAGGCTTTTTGGCCTAACACTTGTTTGGTGTCGATGTGTATCTCAGGTCCTAGGGGTGCCGGTGATAAGGAGGTCTAGCCGGCTTAGAGTGAGCTTGGGGAAACTTTTGGGACACCATTTCTTTTAGAGGAGGTCGTTTTAGGGAAATTCGGATAACACCCGAATTATAATCTTATTTCGAATGAAATTAGATTATTTGGTTGTTATTTTCCCATTTTTAGAATTTGTAACTTGTACTTAAAACAGGTGAATATTCTTTCCCCATTTTTGGGAGGCTCAATTGCTTTGGCAAATTTATATACCATATTTTCATTTTCTGGAAATTTTGTTATCCCTATTTTTAGGGTGTTACAACCTGGGTAAGCGTTTGGTAAACGTCCGCTTAGGTTGATGGTATTAGTGAATAACGACGTTCTTTCTTAGGAGGAATTAAAAGTGAATTGTCTTCATAGGCAATGCTTATATATATGTATATGTAAATTTTATATCATTGTTAGATGGATTCATTATGTTGTATTTTTTGTCCATTTTCATATCAAAGGGCATGTTGTTGTTTTATTCTTCTTTGCTAATACCTTTTGTTTATGATATTCTATAAATCTCGTGCCTTGAGAGGTATTCCGGATTTAACTTGGAACCATGACTTGTGGTAATATTTTGGGTTTCTAAAGCACAATGTATAGGAAAACTCAAGAACAAAAATACTCAGCAAATTGTTTTTCTTTTTTGATTTGCTGAAGTTTTCATTCCACTTGCATTTAGACATTCTGGTTGGAGATTGTATCATTTGAATTTGAGAGGAGGGGGTTAGTGGCATTGCAACGACAGGAATACAAGAATAGAAGACTTCGTTTTATTTTATTCAAATCAATGTGTACATTTTGAGAGTTTGAGGAATAAGAAGAGTAAGTACATCATCATTAACCAAAACTTGTGTTAGATAACATCAATAGTAGCCCAAGCCTCCAACTTCTTTCTACTTTACCTTGTTTCTTTTGTATACAGTGGCAATGGTGGTGTTGGTGGGAAATAGTATGTTTGAGTCATACTAATATCAAAGTTTGCTCGCTTCGTAAAAAGAAATAGTAGCCTCAAAATAGCTTTCTTCATTATATTTTATGTGTGTTTTTAGCGTATGGTATTTTAACATTATATTGATCGCGTGAAGGGTTGTATTTGAGCCAATGTTACAATACATTATTAATTATTTTAGATCATAGTAATTTAAAAGAGTGAATTGTGGATTTGGTCCCTGTGGTTTTATGATTTCTTTGACCATGGTCCGCATTCTATGTTTATTGTGGATATAGTCCATGTGGTATGTAATATATTGTGGCTAGGGTCCCTAAACACTAACATCATTAACTTTAAAGGGTTAAAGGCATCATGTGCCTTGCACACTATAGGTAAAATAGTCATTTTACTTTTCCCTTTCAATTTATTTTATACATCTTTAAAACAAACAATACTAAATTGTGGATTTGGTCCCTATGCATCACTCATCATCTTTAAAACACATTTATCATCTCTCTTAATTTTTTTTTTTCATCCAATCTTCATTGTCAAAGTACAAGAAAAACTAACTTATTAAAGTGCAAAAAAAAAAATTACTTGCATTTAAAAATAACAATTGTTTGAACCCAACACTACATCCTAAAAAAGACAACATATCAAAATAACAATTGTTTGAAACCAATATTACATCCCCAAAAAGACAACCCATCAAAATGACAATTGTTTTATATCAACATTTATGTAGTAGTCGTTGGCAACTATTTTATTTATTTTCTTGATGACATCTAAGTGACTTGAGTATGAAGTACATTAATTCTTCTCATAAAATACATAGACCATTTGGAAATGTGATATAATCATCTTCATTTTGGAGATCCAAACTTCATTATATAGTGTATTAGATATTAAAATGCTAATTGAAAGGGTATGGATCCCCAACAAGTTTCAAGTGACTTGGTGTGTAATTCAAGTATGACTATTTAGAGCATCTCAAACCACAACACCAAATTTAACACAAAAATACCAAATTTGGTGGGTCCATCAACACAAAAAAAATATTACTACAAACAACTACATAAATTAAGAGAGATGATAAATGTGTGTCAACACTACATAAATGTTGATATAAATAATTGTCATTTTGATGGGTTGTCTTTTTGGGGATGTAATATTGGTTTCAAACAATTGTTATTTTGATATGTTGTCTTTTTTAAGAAGTAGTGTTGGGTTCAAACAATTGTTATTTTTAAATGCAAGTAAATTTTGTTTACACTTTAACAAATTAGTTTTTCTTGTACTTTGACAATGAAGATTGGATGAAAAAAAATTAAGAGAGATGATAAATATGTTTTAAAGATGATGAATGATGCATAGGGACCAAATCCACTATTTAGTATTGTTTGTTTTAAATGTGTATAGAATAAATTGAAAGAGAAAAATAAAATGACTATTATACCCATAGTGTGCAAGGCACATGATGCCTTTAACCCTTCAAAGTTAATGATGTTAGTGTTTAGGGACCCTAGCCACAATATATTGCATACCACAGGGACCATATCCATAATAAATATAGAATGAGGATCATGGTCAAAGAAATCACAAAACCACATGGACCAAATCCACAATTCACTCAATTTAAAGTTAACAAAGAGTTATCTTTTTTGTTTTTATGTATGTTTTTAATGCATTAAATACAAGTCTATTATTATTCATAGAACTCTAACAAAAGAGTAAAATGACTTTCACCTCTAATTGGTTTAATATTATGAGTTTGCAGGGTTTTGTTAAGAAATAAGAATATTTTTCTGTCAAAAGGGTTTATGCTTTCTGTTCTTGTAATTGATTCTTGTTCTCTTATGGCAGGCAATATGGGTTTGGACCGTAAGTTTACCCATGACAATTGTTAATGCAAGTGACTCAGATCTAGATCTTCAAGCTCAGGGCATAATCGGGTGGATAATGTGGTCTGTTAGTATCGTAATTGAAGCCACTGCTGACCAGCAAAAGTTAATGTTAAAAAATTCTTCAGCAAATAGGGGGAAATGGTGTGATGTTGGACTATGGTGCTACACACGTCATCCGAACTACTTTGATGAGGTTAGTGGCTAAATCATCTGTTTCTTTTTGCACTCGAACCTGAAAAATGTTGCTACTTGCAGTTAAAACCATATACTTCATACATACGATGATCATGTCATTTATATTTGTTGGATGTGTGTACATGAACACTTACACTTATACATGATCACCTCTAATCTTTTGGAGGTGCTTTACTATATACAAGTTTCACATAAATCTTCAGATCATATCTTTTGGATGTGTGTACATGAACACTTACACTTATACATGATAGCCTATTTTCAATTAAATATTATAATCACACATAAACCAAGCAAACCCAGTATATCCTACCCTGAGGTGGGGTCTAGGGGGTTGGGGGTATACCTCAAAGAGTAGAGGGAATGTTCCATGAAGACCCTCGACTTCTACAAAGTGTGCGAAAAGAAAGGATAAAACTTGCTCAATAAAATTTGTTGAGTGAGAACATAAGAAGAATTTGAAAATAAGAAAGGCAATGCTAAAATGTGAAAATGTGTTAAGACCTAAGAGTAAGCAACAACACACCCCCAATCTTAATAGACCGGCAAACAACAAATAGTACCCCCAATCTAACCTACGACTCACCGGCTTACTAACCCTACCACCTTCCTCTAACTCTCCATATTCCTTACTCTAGTCTAGACATTTGATTAGTATGCTTGATAGATGGATGGACGGGTGGAGTAATTTAATTGTGCAAATGTAAGTCGATAGGCCAAGTACTGTATCATACTACCTCCAATCTATTAGTCTTGCATATCTATTTATTAAAGAATATGTAAGTTATATGTAGAATTGAGTTTTGAAAAATGGTTGGTTTGGAGCATAAGAGGATGCATATATATGCAAGTGAGTTCCAGTAGAGTGACTTGATGGACTTAATGGGCTTTTGCTTTGTATTCAGACACTTTTGCTTTGTATAGATAAAGTTGTCAGTATGTGGACTAATCTGTTTGTATAGGTTGGGAGGGTTTTTCATAGATGGAACGAGCGTATTTTTTAATTGGGCGGGATGGGTTTGGAAAAACTTGGCTTTCTGCATACAACTCTCTCCTAGAAGATTATTGAATGATTCACTTTCTATATCATTAAGCCATTACCAAATAGTCATATATAGTTGACCGATTAAGTTATGACGATCATTAGGCCTAAATGCACCCCTATATATTGCTCCTAAATGCATATCTACTTATTAAACAACTTGTAAATATTTGTTACCAAAACAGTAGCAATGCAGAAGCAACCACTTACAGCTCCAACACAGTAGCATTAGTAGGATTTCTTGAAATCCCTTAAACATAGGATTTTTAAATCCCAAGGGGGTGGCTAGGATTTTTATGGGATTTCGTAAGTTTTGTATATAATAATGTTTAAAAATATGTTAAAAACATTTGTTTTCTAATATTAGTTAAATAAAGATAATTTAATTATTGCATAATTCACTTTCTATATCATTAAGCCAGTACCAAATAGTCATGTATAGTCGATCGATTAAGTTACGAGTCCCATTATGAACGATTAATTTTTCATAGCATGGTATTATTTTTATCTGTGTAGAAATACATGGTGGTTATAAATGGTGTTATTTCCTCTTTGTTACAAGTTGGAGAGAATGAGCCCCTATAGATATATACATTTTATGAATCTGGAAGTCAAAGTGTCCCAATATGAAGTTATCAACTCTTTATATTACAAGAGTTGTGTTTACTGAAAATTAGTGATTACAAACATTTTGACATGATGCTCTTTTGGTAGGTTGGTCATATGATTCAAGTAGAATCTGAGGCATCAAAACGGGATGAATATCTGCAATGGATAATGACTTCCCAATCAGGCAAGATTTCTTTCTTTGAGTATATGATAACTTCGTTATATGACGGGTATTTACCCTCCGAATCATAAGTTTACGGCTCGTCTTGAAGTAATAATTGGCATTTCGGACTAATATTTTGTGCAAGTGTTATGTAGACATACAAGATGTCAAGTGAAAGAAAAATTGCCCATTATTACTCCATTTTGACATCCCGGATGAAGAAAGCATCGAACCAAGTGAACGAACGAAAAAATCAGAATTTGGAGCCATGCTATTGTGCCACACGACAGTGGCATATGTCACAATCGCGGGCACAATAACGCCACTTGTACCGTGAGTGTAGAATCTCGGGCGTGGTTGGGGTCTGAGGGTATAAAAAGTTGCAAAATCTTAAATTTTAGGGTTATCTCGGGATTGTTGGAGGCTAAGACCTAGGAAATCTGTTCTAAGCCATTTTTGGAGCTGAAAGGAAGACTTGCATTGATTGGGAAGGTGAAAACAACTTTTGGAGCTCAAAATTGGTAGTGTGTATCAATCATTGAGGGAGTTTTATCATTCCATTTGTATTTTGTTGATAAACAATGTATTTGGGTGTTGTCATCTTCTTCTCTATGGTTTTATTTGCTACTAATAACTTAAAAAAAATCATCTTACTAATCCATAGTTGTCTATACCAAACATTAAGTTCTTAGATTACATTTCCTGACACTATATTCTTTTTTCATAACTTATCATAGGGCAATAATTTTATCAAACATTTCTTTACTCGACATTATTTACTATATGAACATTCTCATATACTCCATTCAAAATCACTTCTTGATCGCGATTCATAACTATCGTATAGTTTTGAGATATAATTATATCTCCTACTATATGGTTAAATTCCATTTAGATTCAAATTCTATCATTTACAGATACCCTTGGTTGTCTGCACATCAAATATCTCCTACGGATATTTGAGAGTCAAATTATTACTTATCCTTGTAGCATTGGCTTAAAGCTTTACTCTACTAACCACAATGTCAATACCAGGTATGATGATTTTAGAGTGTATTTCCTAACAATTGACAATACCAGGTATGGAAATGATTTAAGTAATCATATAATTTTTTTTATCAAACCATCATTTTTCTCTCACCTTTACTAATCACAAATCTGTTTGTATACATTTCTTCTGTCATACTATATTGATATTATTATATTTCAAATAGTAGCGTATAAAAAGAAATTCTTTTTAGCAACATCGTGCTTTCGTTGCGTACTCTGATTCTTTCCGAACATCCTTTTTTTATATAATTGCACATGCAAATTTCTAAAATAACCTTGACCGCGTATACTACACACAGTGGTTTTGATCCACCTGGCACCACACTTTTGCATGCTCTTATGGTAAACTTATATCCTGGCATAACCCACTTGTCATGTTCTTACGGCATACTTTTAACAACCACTACCACTGCGTTAGTAAAACATTATCGTTTTCATGTTTGAAAAAATCAACATTTCACAGCATGAACAAATCTTATTTCGCGATAATCATTTCATTTATGCATCTCTATCGGTGTTACATGACTACACATTTAGTTTCGCTCCCTGCACAAGGTCGATTTTGAACTTCACAAAAATTTCTATTGGTATTATAGGAAAATCTTTGACGAACATTTCTAGATTTCCATTTACGTTTGACACAGTCTATAACTTGCATTCTTGCTTAATATATGTTATGACGTTATGTACAATATAAATACAACATATCTTTTTCTCAAGCGCAACTTATCTTGACCACTGATATAATTCTTGTTTCACCTATGTATCTAACATTATGTACAGATTATTCATTCAGGTTACAAATCTTAATCATATTCTTTTTACATGTCACCTTAGTGTCATTCTTTGTAAACTATTCCACCCCAAAATCAAATCAAACTCATCTAAATACATCAATTTAACAAGGTAACTCTACAATCTATAACGATTAAACAATCCTTAACAAGTTCTTTAACCTTTATCTGACCACTCATTTGGCCTTGATTATTGTACTAACATATTCCATAATTCTTACATTTGGTTCCTCCTTCTCATTTCCACTCTTAATCAACTAAACATTCTCATGTCGACCTCTATATTATTGTTGAACTATGTTCAAGCTTAGGGCAACTTGATCCGATATCCCCATCATATCACACTTATGGCAAGTACATCTCTTTTTTGTGCATCCTAACTTTTCACATATGTAGAACCTAATGCTACATTTGTACTCGGCACAATCACAAGCTCCTAAACTTATTGTGTATATAATATAGCTTAACTCATATCTCTTTGCATATTTCCTGACCTTAGATGGTTAATCAATATATTTTCCACCTATAACATCTTTGGTTACAACCTTAGAGTCTTGTCCTTAACACACGCCTCTATCACATCCTCTAGTAGTACAAAACAATTTTCTTATTGTTTACTACTCCAATAGCTTGTCTTCTACCTCAACCTTTACCATAACTTTGGCATACCAAAACACTTAAGATTTACATTCATGACACGCTCATTCCCGTACGTTGTTCTACCATTTATTTTTTAGACATTCTTTTTTTTAAATGACATCATATAGGTGTTCCATATTCCTCTTTCTGAATCACAATTGTGTATGCTAGATGTATTGATACATAATACCTTCAATAATAATTTTGGACTAAATACTGTTTACTCCTAACATAGTATGTTATTTTGAAACACGGCCGCATTGATCTAAACATATACCGAGTACGTTTGAGAATAATCGTTTGCTTAAACCTGATCATCATGGTTATTAATTGTCATTTCACATATTACTCGAGTATATGATATGTGATCATCGCTCTCCAACTTAGTAAAGGAACTCTTACTAAAGTATTTTATCAGATCATAAAATCTCCAATCTTAAGGTTTTAATCTTGCACAAGTTGATAATCTATTTTCTTATACCATAGATCTTGTTATTTTATTCAAATTACCACTTCTTACTAATCCATCTGACTACCAATATGAAATAGCCAGGACGGTTTCACGGGGAGCCAGGATCCTTTCGGTGCAAATATAATATGCGACCTTTCGGAAGTCTACAACTGCGCCATTTCAACCTTTCTAGACACCATCCCATATGGTTATATCGACCAAGATAAGCAAATAGCGGAATAATCTGATTAAGTTTATATATAAGTTAATTATTTTAAGGAAGTGTAGTATTCTAAAACTCAGTGTCGTCCTCAAAGTTCAAGTTTATATATCTAATATAAGGCAACCCTAGTCCACTTAAACTAATGCTCTGATACCAACTTGTGGCACCCCGTTTTTCCATATTTTTTCCATAACCATAACATCGTAACCTTTACATCTTCGGAAGCGTTCTAACCACAGTTCAATAGCCTAACATTTACAACGGCTATTTTAAGAACTATAACTCGTCGCGAGATCCCTTCATGTCTTATCCTGATCTTACCTGAGATACATATATGGAATACGTAAGCTTTATGCTTAGTGAGCAATTATGGTTTCATGAGGAAATCATCTTTCATAAAATATATTATTTTAGTGCATAGAATAACAATTCACTATACTTCTCATAATTATGCAAAAATGACGTTAATGCATAAAACCATTTCTATAAAAACATCATATTCTTTTAGTGCGAGATCTCATATGTGTAAGTATGCCAACATTCTCAACAGGATCCTAGATCCCTGGGGTTCCGCGAAGGATCTTCCCCAAAGGCCCGTTTGCAAGACATCCTTCATTCTTATACCCCGTTGGGTATTTAACATGGCCATACTTTCACATGCACAAAACGTTTAATATACCACATGTAAAATACATGGCTTTCTCGTGAAATGCGTTATAAGCATAACCTTATCTCGTACAAGGCAAACATGCCAAAACAACATTTCAAATATTCATAATGCATAAAAACATGTATATAATATATATGTATCTGTTAGTGCATAAATATGTTGGATGCAAGATCATAGAAGATTGAAGATCAAAGTCAAGCCAAGTCAAAGCTCAAAAGTCAACTCTTAAGCAAAGTCAAAGTCAAGTGTAATTAGTTTTGTTTTTAATAGACTTGTATTTTTAGAATTTTGTAACAACAACAACAAAGAAGATCACTTGTAACAATTCGTAGAGAGAGAACTAGAGAGAGAAAGTTGTTGAATCGTTTGTATTCAATTTTTGTGATTAATCAAAACAGGTAGATTGTTTAAATCTTGTTTGTGATTGATTTTGATAGAAAGAAATTGATAAATCTGGGAATAATAATTGGTATCAGAGCAGATCCAGATCGAAATCTAGAAAATCAGAGTTCGTTACTATTCCATTGAGTCTAGAATCGAATTTCTTGTTTTTATGTATAATTCGAGTTGTAATCATTTGGTTAGTGTTCGATTTGAGTATTAGATTGAGTTTGTATATGTTTTGTATTGAATTGCACTGTAATTTTTGACAATTTGATGAATTTGTTGTTTTTCATTTTCACGAGTTCGAACACTGTGTATTGGATCGATTTGTATTCATTATGACTCATTATTGAAATTTTGTGTTAGGATTCATTTCTAGTTGTGTTAGAGATCATTGTGTCAAAGTTTCAGGTTGTAATCCGTTGATTAGATGAGTTTTTTAGGAAATCAGAAGGTATTTGAGTTCGAAATCTGAAGAACTCGCAAACCCTCCAAGAACTCGCAGGGTCACGAAGAACTCGCAGAGTGTTAAAGGATTCGCAGAAAGTTTAGAGGATTCGCAGGATTCTTAAAGGATTTCGCAGAGTCCTTAGATTTCGCATAGTTGTTTGTTTCTGAAATATCACAAGCGTAGAATTCGCAGAGGAGCTATTTGCGAATTTCACATAATTCGCATTCGTATGTGTTGCGAAAAGTATAGGATTCGCAAACTAGTGTGATACGAATTTTTGGATTACGAAAGTTTGTGTGAAAATTGTTTTTAAGGAAAGGATTCGCAGGGAAAGAATTCGCAGATCTTAGAATTTGCATAAGATTATTCTACAAATTCTTTGAATTTCGCAGAAGTGTAGTCTGCGAATTCTGAAGGACTTACGAATTCTTATTAGTTTTCTATTTGCTTGCGAATTCTAAAGTGGTTTGTGTTTGCGAATTCTGGAAGCGCACGAATTCTTTTGCTTGCGAATTTTGTGTGTATGTTTCTGCGTTTTGCGAATTCCCTATAGTTTTTTGTGTCTTACGAATTCTATACTTGAAGAATTTTCTGAAAATTTCATTTCTGATTTTCTTTCAAGTATTCTGCATTTTTACTTGATTTCATTTTGGACTAACGATCAATTTGTCAAAGTTCTTATTATAATTCTTCAAACAGGATGCCATCAAGGGAAGCTCTTGCGATAGGAACTGATGTAAAGCCACCAGTACTCTTCAAGGGAGAGTATGAGCAGTGGAAAGACCGGTTCAAGGACTTCATAGAAAGACACAAGTTGGGTGGACTTATCAAGAAATCTTTGACAGAAGGAATCATGACAATTCCGATGAAGAATCATATTGTTGGAGGTGAACAGAGAGAGTACGCATAACCACCCGAGGAATGCACTCAAGAGCAGAAAGATAGAGTAAAAGCTAATAGACTGGCGAAATCATTCTACAAGGCATTCCAAATGAAATCTATGTCAATATTGATAGCTATAATGCTACGAGCAAGGAAATGTGGGATCAATTGGAGAAAATGATGCTAGGATCAAAGGTTGGTAATCAGCTCAAAATCTCTAACTGTCTCAACAACTACAAGAAATTCAAAGCCAAGGTAGGAGAATCTCTCAAGGCAACATATGAAAGATTTGTGACCTTTCTGAACGCGCTAAGCAAGAACAAAGTCAGAAAGTCACAGATTGAACTGAATGTCAAGTTCCTCAGTATTCTGCAACCAGAGTGGAAAAGATTCACTAGACAAATGAAGCAGATGAAAGATCTGAATGAAATTCCACTTCATGAGGTCTACGAAACTCTCAGGCAGAATGAAGAAGAGGTGGATGAGATTAAAGAGGAAAAGAAGAAGACTGAGAAGGCAGTTGTTGATCCTATTGCATTAGTGGTGAAGAAATAGTCTGTAAGTTTAAAGAAGAGGAAGAAAGTGGTAGTTTCTGAGTCTGAAGAGGCTGGAAGTGATGAAAACTCTGATTCTGATGATTGTGAGAAATTAAAGTAGGCTATGTTAATGCTGACTAAAGCCTTCCAGAAAAAATTCTACAAAAAGCCAAGCTCAAACAGTCAAAGGTATTCTTCGGGGTCTAGGAACTATGAACACAAGGAGAGAATTGAAGGAAAAAGAATAGGGGAAAAGAGATATGATGAGAAACAGTACAGAGCTGAAGAGAAGAGACAACTAGAACCCACAAAGTGTTACAACTGTGGTAAGCTTGGACACTTTGCGAAAGACTGCCGAAAGTCGAAAGTCCGTAACTCCGAGTATTACAAGAACAAAATGTTCTTAGCCAAGCAACAAGAGGCTGGCAAGGCACTCATGGCAGAGGATGAGTTTTGGCTAGATCATTCAAACGAGGAAGAAGAGAAAGTTCATCTATGCTTTATGGGCCAGACAGAGATGGAAGTTGAAGATGAATCTGATGAAGAGGATAACGAAGAGGTATGTGATATGACTGAGTCAGAATTTTTAAATGCTATGCAAGCTATGATGGTTGAACTCCAAGAAGTAAAGTCTAAACATGAACGCGAAAAAGGTATCATGAAAGAAAACAATCAATTAATACAGAAACTTAGCAGAGATCTTGCTGAGAAAATGTATTAATTGAAGCTTTACATAAAAATATTGATACCAGCACTAAAGAGAAGACTATAATTCACACTGAATTAGCTGAAATTACTTCAAAGTATAAACTGTGTCAATTTGAATCAAAAGAGATTACTAAAATGTATTCTTCAATTTCAAAAGAAAACAAGTCTTTATCTGAAAAGGTAAATGTTTTGGAAGAAAAATTGTATACATTGGGTCAAACTGAACAAACCATTCATCTAAACAAACCTAAAGAGAGTAGTGAGTGTTGGGGACTTGGTTATGAGAACCCACACTACCTCAAAAAGGGTATTTCAAAAGTGTTTGCGCTTTATGACTTTGGATTTTTAATACTGGCATCAAAATACCCTGAACTCCAAGTTAAGTAGACTAAATTGTCTGATGAGGATGAAGCTAACGAAAAGGAGAAACGGAAGAACACAAATAAAATGCAACTTCCATTTCGTTATGAGAGGTTGAATAACAGTTTTAGTTTTGATAAATCAAAGTTTCTTTCAAATGATTATTTTGAGAGTTATTCTTCAAAAGAGTTGGAGGCTAAATCTATCGAAGGTAAGCTTTATGTACCTCCTCTCGTGTTGGAAAGTAAAATTTCTGAACTCGAGAATACTCTAGCCGAAGAAAGAATTTTGATGGACTTAGAACAAACTGTGTTCTTCACTGTGTTTAAAACTTCTGATTTTTCTAAATACTCAAAAGCTTCAAAATCTGATGATATGTCTGATTTACTTGATGGAGAGTTTGATTTTTTAAATTCTGAAGGTGAGTTAGATGATTGTGTTGGTAAATTTGACTTTAATGCTAAACTTTCTGATCATTCTTCTTTCATAATAAACTCTTTTGGATTACCCAGTGTGTATGAAAAAGGTGAAACTTCAACGAAAGTTGATAAAACAGTTTCTGTGAATTCTAAGAATGTCAAAGGTAAAAAGAAGAAGTCTAAGCATTCACAGAAACAGAACACCACTGGTAAGCCAAAGAAAATGCAATATTTCACAAATCATAGTACTAATTCTCAAGTTTCAACTGTTTCAGATGTGAAAAAGAAACGGAATGGAGTGAAAACAGAATGGTGACCGAAACAGAAGATTGACGAGAAAGCTAAATCATGTTCGGATTTGAATTGTAATAGTGGACTTACTAGTACAACTGATGTAGTTGATAATGTTTCTTATTCAAAACCAAAACTTGTATCTTCATACAAGAGATATTCAATAAAGCAATTGTTCCAATTATCTCCGTCTGCTAGAAAGTTTTTTAAATGATAAAAAGAAATGATTTTGCTTCTCGTAAATATTCTGATGTTTGGTATGGCACATATCATGTATATTCTTATCATACCAGTGCTTCAAATGTTGTTGAAAAGAAACAAGGATCCATATATAAATGGATGCCAAAATCTTGCACTAACCTGCAGGGATCCAGATATAAATGGGTACCGAAGCCGAAAGATGAATCTATGTTGAAGGTATCTGAAGTTAAGATGGAGTAAGTGAACAAAGGCTTCTGAATAAATCAGTTCAGAACCCGTACTTCAATGGAGTTTGACTTCTAAACACAACAGTTTAGGACTCGTACTTCAAAGATCAAAAGAGATAATACTCTTGTGCTGAATGAGATTGTACTCCGATATCTCAACTGAGAAGATCAATCTTCAAAGAGGAGTACATAGTTTTTACTGGAAAATATGCATTTGCAATATTATCTGGAATACATCTGCACTCAACATTGTTCATGTTTTCAGGGGGAGTGTGAGATAAATTTAATGCATAGTTTCAGGGGGAGTATATGATTTCTGATTACTTCAGATCAGAACTCGTACTATCAAAGTTTTATTGCTTTATGTCATTTACATTTCAATAAATGTTGTGAATAAAACTTTGTGCTTTGATGACTTTGTGACTTTTGCAGAAATGAGAGTGAGCTTACATGATCATATCTTTTATGACTTAGAGCTGACTTGATGAGATTTAAGACTGAACGACAAGGTTTATTTCTAATCTTAATCTCATATGTATCTGAAAGAAGATCAACTTTCAGATATGAAAACGTGTTTTTAAATGTTCAAACCACTTTGTATTTGCATTCATAAACCCTTTGGAAAACCTTTGATCCCATTACGTGTTGAGTTTTGGGTTAATCAAATCTTTGTGGTATGTGTCTTCATAAACGTGTTTAAAAACATTTCATTATTTGGGGAACGTTAATCGTCGGTCAAATGGATTTTGAGCATTTCATCTCTCGATGTCGACTTAAAGAGTATTGAGGACATTTGTCCGGTTTTAATGGCTCGATTTAGAGTCCAAACTTCGGTTTACATCTTAATACATTTTATTGCATATTGATAATTACAGGCTCGAGTGCGTTGTCATTCCTGGGTAGTCGTGTAATGTTAGACCGTGTTGCATTGGATCCATGGGCACGTGAGTCGGTCTTTCTTAATGGTTAATGGGGTGGTGCGGGGTAATCTCCGGGAATCCACCTTATGACCTTGTCCTTTCATGTCATACATCAGGAGGACTGAGTTATGGGTTTGTGCTATCATGGCTGGAGTAGTCATTGGATGGGCGTTATAGAACCTCCGCCATATGGGGCAATGCGATGGTGGTATCCACCTTGTGCCGGGCCTTTGAAGCGATATTCAGGTTAATAGTCGCAAGGTCAGTTGACTCTGGGGTGTAGCTGAAAGGAGTCGTAGGGGCACTTGGGCTTGTAGGTCGTGAAGTGTCATACGATTAACGTTGTATGAGTGGACTACTGTTGTGTTCCTCCACTCTCAACGGATACGGGTAGCCTCCGTCGTCGGCCCGTCGTAATTTGGATATTTAATTGGCCATGCTTTAATATTGGGATTTCATTCTACTTTATGGTCGCGTGAGTGTTAATTCGAGTTGCATGTTTTCAATGACGTACCATATTATTAAGGATCGTTTTCCTTTTTAATGGTCGAGTATTATGTCCCGCCCGTGTTATGGGTGTTTTGGGGTATAAGGTATTATTTACATTTCCATTAATTGGAATGTCGAACTATGACCTCATCTCAGGTGAGTTCCGGATTGCATCATTTTATATGAAACGTGTGTTGGGAGCTTTGTCTTTAAAAGTGCATATTGTGGGAAAATGTGTCGTTTCCATTTTAAAGTATATTATTTCGAAGGATCTCGTTTTAAACTGGTTTCCTTACTTTTAAAGATTTATTCATTCATGTTAAAACTCTTGAGCTCACTAGGCGTTAAGCCTAACCTTTTTATTTGTCGGCATGTGCATCAGGTCCCCGTTTGGAGATAGTGACGATGTTTGGGTATTAAGTCCTCCGCAGGATTGAAGATATTATTTGTTATTGGGTTTAGTAACACCCGTCCTGTTTATAGAATTTATGTATAAGATGAATGGGAATATTGATGTTGATTCTCAATTTATGTTTGTAGTTCAAGGTATTTGTTGATGTATTTAGAAATTTTAAATAAGTTGCTATTTTGGATTTTGAGGGTGTTACACCTCAAGTGCCTCCCACATGATGGGCAGTTTTGTCATTCTCAAATTACCCTTATTTTTAATACTTTTTTTAAAACCCTTATCCGTTTGATTTTATAAATAAAAAGAAAGGAAAAGATCACCCTAGTTTTTACGTCTGATTAATTACTCTAAAGAAAAAAAGAAGAAGATCATGTCTGATCTCCTTCCTCCCATGCTGCTACATCAAAACCCTAAGTATGTACCTTGCCTTGAAGCTCTTCCCATCGTGAACTTCCTCCAGCCGTGAACTTCTTCCAATGGGGCGCACATCGTGGCTACTTCGAACCAACTTAACCGAGCAACATGTTCTTGACGTTTATGGTAGGTTCATCACGATTTTTTCATTGATTTTATTCGAATGTTATTTGCATTGGTTTTGTTTGATTTTTTTCATTGAACTTCTTCTAGTCGTGAACTCTGGTTGCTTTATATACCAAAGTCTGTTTTGCGATTTTTTTTTCATTGGTTTTTCGACTTCAAATATTTGCATTCGGCTCTTTGCTTTGCTTTTTTCATCGGTTTCATTGTTTTTGTTCCCAGATGATTATCCGATGCTAATTACATTGAAGATATATTATGGTGGTGTTTTCACGACTTGTCCCGGTAGGGAGTACATTAATGGTAAATATCGGTTTGTTGATTTGGTTGACACCGAGGAGTTTTCGATATAGGAGTTGAAAGCTATGATGAGAGAAATAGGTATGAAAGATGATGAATCTACCGTTTGTCATTTTAAAGTTCCATGCAAAGACTTAGATTTTGGCCTACAAGCCTTGGCCAATGATCTTGATATATTGAATCTTCTAAAATATGCTCCCGAGTGTAAAATAGTAGAGGTTTATACCGAAGTGATTGAGGAATTACCTATTGAAGTTAGTCCATAGCTACATAGGGGGATGTTCCTTGAATGGGTTGATAAGAATAAAGAGGTTGGAGGTTTTGATCAATTTGATGACTTTAATCTATTTGATGAAACAATGGGACATCAAGAGAATGAGTTAAATGAAGAGAGTGATAGTGGTGAGTTTATACTTGATGATCAAAATGTATTGGATGATGGTGTAGTTAACAATGAGGTAAATGAAGAAGATAATGATCATGATGATGCATTATTGGAGTTGGAAGGTTTTGAAAGCAACATCGATGAATCTGATTTGGAGATCAAAACATTTAATTATTTGAAGAATCTAAGAAAGGAAAAGGGATCTAACACGGGACTTGAAAAGCACAACTGTAAAAGACTGATGGTTAGCATCATACAACTGAAACTGTAAATTTACAGTTGTGTCAAGGATATAAAGCATAATCATGTTTTATGCACAACAAGCGGATTACTGAAAAATATGGACCAAAGTGGAAAAGTAAATTATATTATTTAGAAAAAACTTGGGATGAAAGTGATATGTTTTTACCCCTTTCGTGTTAGACTTTGATTTATTGCTACTGTGATTAGAGATTGAGGACTTTTCCATCGTCTGTTTCTTGGCATATCCAGCCACAACCTCAAAGATTTTTGGGAGATCATTTATCATATTAAAGAGACGTTTCGTGCATCAGAAATCAAGACAATGCTAATATGGATTACTCTTGGAAAAGATAATAGAATTGACTTGCAAACCCGTAAGCCAGTGCCCGTTTCTACCACTTCTTATCAATCAAATATATCATGGTGTATAATATTTATGCCATAATAAAAGCAAACGATATGGAATTATCAATAATGGACTGTCAAACCCCATCTACATACCACAAATTTTAGACTTGAAGCTTTTTCGCAAGTCAAAGAAATGAATCACCAAGGATTGATATAAACAATCAGTTGTTTCAAAACTTCACATTATGAGTAATCCATGGTAATGGCGTTTTATGATGAAGGAATGTTGTGTACTAGTCCTCTAGGCATAAACATCATCACATGTGCAATCAGCGTGGGCCTCTTCATTTCTCATTATTTGAAGAACAATGTTTTTGATGATGCACACAATATCTATCTGATCACAATTTAGCTTTAACTAATATGCGAAACAACAATAGTGATAAAACTAATTAGGGAAAAAATAGACAGACAACTTGTTCCTCAATTCACAAGATCCTCTATCTATTGTTCGAGATTTTGATATAGCCTAGGATCATATGCTCATGAACTAGGTCTGAAATGCATCTATGGAAAGTAAGTGTAATAAGTTACAACAGATGGTAGTTGTTACCAAACTACAAGGCCGCACCTCAGTAGCTTTGCAGTACTAAAGACAGGGACTTCATTTTCTTTCTAAATAGACAATTACCATAAGAACTACAAGATTAAACTAAAAGGCCAATTAAAAGAATGAATACCTGTCTGATTTGTCAAAACTAAATTTGGCACCAAAATAATATCACACAGAAAGAAACCATGCGTCACTGTGGACAACAACCAGAGATAACCAGTCACTTTCTGGCATCCCATCTCGAGCAAAGTTAATACCGAAAGAAGGTTCGAAGAGTAACCAAAATAGCTTGGAGGAAATGCAATATCAATTGTCTATTAGCAATATACTTATGTATATAGCTAATATGTGCAATTCAACAGTTACTTTATGCCCCTACAAATGTTTATGCCAAACCAAGCTTCAAATCATTAA
Source organism: Arctium lappa (assembly GCA_023525745.1). Taxonomy (NCBI): domain Eukaryota; kingdom Viridiplantae; phylum Streptophyta; class Magnoliopsida; order Asterales; family Asteraceae; genus Arctium; species Arctium lappa. The sequence goes on along the minus strand of CM042064.1, from coordinate 50,099,526 downwards.
CTATTAACCCAAAATGATATGAGAAAAAACCAATCATAAATAGGATTCCAATGTGAGAAAAAACCCAATCATAAAATGATCAAAACACAAATGTTCTGTACAACTGTAAAACTATCATCAATGAAATCAAATTTGGAAAAAGAATGGACTTATCATCACCGAAATCAAAATTGGAAAAGCATGGACTTCCCCTTCCTGCCGAACTAAATTAATAGAGGGGAGAGAAATCGACTTCGAAATCCAAATCCAAATCCAAATCGGCCCAGAAATCAAACTCGAAATCTACTCCTGAATTCGAAATCAGAAATCGAAGGTTACCTGCTTATTGAAATCGAAATCGAAATCACCTGAACACTACCTAATTCTCGTTTCCTCCACCTGCAAAGCAAATGACGTGAACTCTGGAGATGTAAACGATGAAATCCCAAAATAAAGTATTAAACATAAGGGTAATTTTAGAATGACAAAACTGCCCATCATGTGGGAGGCACATGAGGGATTTAACGGTTGATGGTTAACTGGCGTTAGATGGAGGGACTTCATCCGCAACAAAATCAAAACCATGGTGATTTAATCTGTAATTAACTTATTTGAGGGACCCAATCAAACATTTCAAAAAACCACAGGGACCAAATCCGTAATTTACTCTTTTTTATTATTATTATTAATGTATTGTATAAAATATCTTTCAATAAAAAAAACATGAGTATTAGGGGTTGTTTGTTTTTTGGAAAAACCTCTTAATAACTCTTAAGTCTGAATTGGTTAGACCTTTTTACATTCAGACTGTTTGTTTTTTCCAAGTTTCTAGGACCTCTTAACTCTTATATACATCTAAAATAAGAAGTGGTAACCTAAATTCTTATAACCTCTTATCGCCGTTTCATTTCATATGCTCTCCTTTCTCTCAAGACACCTCCGGACGTTACAAAAATAAACAGTCTTATTGATTCAGATTTCAAATTTCAGCACCACCTCTTATTATGCAGAAGTGAAATAAGATTTCAGACTTCACACCTCTTAAAAAACAAACGCTACCTTAGTTATGGGTATTTAATAGATGGTATTTGAATCATTTCTTAAAAAATAATACTTTAAAGATTATATGTTCAAGTCCTACTCATGCTTGCCATTTCTTTTAAGGAAATATCGATAGAATAAAGGTTATTTGTGATACAAATTCAACTTATTACTATTTTGTCATGTTATTGGCAGCAAGATATATATATATTAGATCGAAACTGTATTTATTTTAAAAATGTCTTCTAATTTTCGTATATTTATTTACATGATAATAACACATGTATGTTTTAAAGAAGGCAATACCAATCTAGGCTTAAAAAAACGGCGTGTGTAACCCACTATTTAGGTCGTTTTGGTTTGTATGGACAAAAAATAAATACTTAACATATGTAACTGTTAAAACGGAAACATGTCATACAGGTTGAGCGGGTCGGCCAAATAAGTAACTACGTTGTCATTTAAATGAATATTGATTAGTGGGAAACAATATTTTTCTACTGCTTGACAATACTACGAAGATCTGGCATTTAGTATTCCAAATGGATGGAAGACCCGGCACAAATCAAGGAGTATGTCTATAAATTTTACAAAGATAAATTCTCCAACCCTTTCGGTGATAGACCATCATTGCACTTGAGAAATATAAAAAAGTTGTGGGAGGAGGAAGCGAGCTATCTAGAGAGGAGAGTCACGGAGGAAGAAATTTGGAACGCTATCATAGATTATGGGAGTAACAAGGCTCCGGGGCCGGATGGATTCACGATTGCGTTCATAAAAGCATTTTGGGGGACGATTAAATCGGATTTGGTGGCGGCGATCGCTTGGGTCATGGAAAGAGGAGAGCTAAGCAAAGGACGTAATGTTTCATTCATGACGTTGATTCCAAAAGTGGAAAACCCAGTCGGATTGAATGATTACCGTCCAATTAGTCTAATTGGCATCTTTTACAAAATCATTTCAAAAGTTTTAACGGGAAGATTGAAATCGGTAATGGACAATCTCATAAGCATTGAACAAAGTGCGTTCGTGAAAGGGAGATATATCCTTGATGGTGTTCTAATCACAAACGAGACGGTTGCCTTTTTGAAGAAATCGAAAAAAAAAGGGATTAATTTTCAAGGTTGACTTTGAAAAAGCCTACGATTCCGTGGATTGGGATTTCCTCATGGAGGTTATGGAAGCAATGGGTTTTTTGGTAAAATGGAGAGGGTGGATAAAGATGTGTCTTTGTACATCGAGTGTCTCCATACTCGTCAATGGAGCTCTGACTAAGGAATTCACGATGGAAAGGGGACTTAGACAAGGTGATCCATTAGCACCTTTTCTTTTTCTTATGACGGCGGAAAGCTTACATATGTTGATGGTATAGGCTGTGGGAAAAGGCCTATACAAAGGCATCTCGGTGGGTCGTGACGAAGTTCAAATATCACATCTTCAATATGCCGACGATGCGATCTTTTTCAGGGAATGGGAGTTGGGTAACATAAAGAACCTCATGAAAATTCTTAAATGTTTTCATCTTGTTTCGGGGCTGAAAATTAATATACGAAAGAGCAAAATTTTTGGCGTGGGTGTATCAGAAGTTGAAGTCCAATCGTAGGCTAGCTCTTTGGGGTGTGGTAGTGCCTTGCTCCCATTTGTTTACCTTGGTCTTCCGGTCGGGGCACATATGCGGAAAATTGACTCTTGGCAACCGGTGATCGAGAAGATGGATAAAAATCTTGCTTTGTGGAAATCAAAGACGATGTCGATTGGAGGAAGACTAACGTTGGTAAAATCGGTTCTAGGTAGCACATCGGTAGCACATCATTATACTTTTTCTCGTTATTCCGTGCTCCACTTGGAGTGATAAACTTTCTTGAGCGTTTGAGAAGGAATTTTTTTGGGGGGAGTGGGGAGTGGTGAGGACACGCGAAGAAGAACTAAATCTCTAGCGTGGGTTAAATGGGATTCAATGTTGGGGTTTCAAAAAGTGGGGTCTAAATGTTGGGGGGGTTAAAGGAGATGAATTGGGATCTTTTGTGTAAGTGGTGGTGGAGATTCTCATCGGAGAAGGAGTTGTTGTGGGTAAGGGTAGTAAAAAGTATCTACGGGTGGGATGGGGGCCTTGGGGCGGATAATCATATTCGGTTGGAAGGGAAGGGTGTGTGGAGGGACATAGTGAAGGTGGGAAGAGAGTTGACAAAGGTCGGTCTAAACTTTGAAGGATCACTAGTCAAGGCAATTGGGGATGGGGCGGACACTAGATTTTGGGGTGAGAAATGGGCTTCAAGTAGAACTTTAAAAAAGAGATTTCCAAGGATTTATCAATTAAAAACTAGAAAAGATGTATCGATTAAGGATAGGGGAGAGTGGGTAGGGGATGTTTGGAAGTGGAATTGGGAATGGAGGCGTGATCCGAGGGGAAGGGAAATAGGTGAACTTGAATCGCTATTGGGGGAACTTCTATCAAATAATCCTAGAAGGGACGTTAAGGATAGAATAGTTTGGTCGTGGGATATACAAGAGGGATTTACGGTAAAGAAAATGAGGGAGATTTTGGAGGAAAAAAGATTGGGGGAACAAATGGTGTGACGGAAACAAAATGGGTCTCGTTTATCCCTAAAAAGGTAAATGTGTTCTTATGGAGGTTAAGATTAGGGAGGATACCAACTAGGGCTGTATTGGACAAAATGGGATTAGATTTGGATAATACTCTATGTCCGAGGTGTGGAAAAGCAATCGAGACGATCGACCATGCTTTGGTCAAGTGTGAAAAGATAAGAAGCTTTTGGAGTCAAATGGGTCGTTGGTGGAATTTAAAGGTTTGTTGGTAAATTCAGTCACAGAAATGTTGGGGATAAGTGAACAGATGGGCTTGAAAGGCATGACCTTGCAGCATTGGATAGCAGTTGTGGGTTGCCTTTGTTATTTCTTATGGTCTCATCGTAACAAGGTGGTATTTGAGAAGGAACAAGGAGAGATACCGGATCAATTTTTTTCGACACAATTAAGGACATTCGAGTGGATCAAATGGCGCAATCAAGATCTAGTATCTGATTTGACATCTTGGCTCATGAATCCTCGCTCCTAACTGCTGGTTCTTTTGATATTGGTTGGAAGCTGAGGTCGGTTCAAAGGCGACAGGTTTTCGGTAGATGGATTAATGCTGGATCAGCGACTGCAGCACTGCAGTAACAGTCTCGATCATAGATGCAACATTGCGGTTAACTTTCGTTGATCACAGTTGCTGTTTTTTGGTTCGAAGGAAGTTGTCTTTGGGTTCAAAGTATGCAGGTAGTGGTTCACATGCTGCAGCAATACGGTCCACAAAATGTTTTTTTCCGAGATCATTTGGGGTGTGTGATGGTGCCGCGGAGCTGTGCGTTTTGATCAGGAACATCGACGACATCATTGCATTAAAAGGATCGATCATAGCTGCAACACTGCAGCTAACAGCCTTGGTCAAATTTGTTGATTATCGGGTCTCGTTGGAAACTATTTTCGGCCCAAAAGATGCGGGCATTCGGGTGTCAAAAGTAAAGTTTGGTGCAATGGTTGCAGAAATACAGTTTCACAGGTTGATTATGGAGATCGTTTTGGGGTCTGATTCTATTATTGCAGAGCTGCGATTTGAGTGGGTCGTGATGTAAACTCATGAGTTGTGTTTGGATACCAATTGGCTTGGTTTGATTCTCGCAAACCCAGTTTCCTTTCTTTTTTCCAATTCGTGGCTGTTTTGTTTACCATTTTGGTTGTATTTGTTGGATCATCCCGTTAAGTTTTGTGGGTCGGATGGATGTATTGCTTTAATGGTTGGTTGGTAATAAAATGTCCTATTGCCGTTCAAAAAAAATTAGTATTCCTAGATATACTAATAAAAAATCTAAAATCTATACTATATTATAAAACACGGATAAAAAAACTCTTAAATACAAATTATTAGGCACAAGGTACCATCATTTTATGCATGATTTTAAAAATCTCTTAATTTACAAGTATTAAAGTACAATATACATATTATTACTGCAGACTTCTAACACCCACCAATTTGGTATGTGCATGGTCTTCCTTTTATGCAGACATTTCCATGTATCACTATTAATTAATATATTATATTAATATAATTTTGTTTTAATTATATTATTAAATATGTAATTGGTTATTTTTTCTAGATGTCATTAAAATATATAAGAGAATCACTGAATTTTAACAAAATACTTAATTTTTTTATATAAAAAAATTATATTATTAAGCCTAAATTAAACAAATTTATAAAAAAAAATTATCACTTTCTCAAAATCATCTAAAATCGTATCGTAAATCAACAAAAAAATAAAATGAAACATTAAAATAGTGATTTTTATACAGCTGCATTGCACGGGTACGCTTCTAGTACTATTTAATAAAAATAACAATATGTTGTAAAAAAAATTGGGCGAAAGAAGCAACAATATTTATAACTAGCCGTTAGAGACTTAGAGCATAACTTAGTATAAGAAGTCGATTCAACGAGTCAACTCAACCCTTTCTAACCGGCTAATATCTTGACTTATTTCGCATCATTCAAAACAAACTATTCATTTTGAATTATTTATTTTGGTGCATTACTTATCATGGGCTCATGGCCCGTATTTAAGTCAACCATCAAAATCATTTAAAACTAGCACGACAAATGGGCATCAAAATAAAAATGTACAAACATATACATATATACATACACACAGACATGATATATATATATATATATATATATATATGTGTGTGTAAAATACTATGAGATAATGAGACCCTTTTAGAAAAACATGCATAAACATTATTTCGATAATCAAAATGCTGTAAATACATATGTAACAATCTCACACTAGCGAGGACACTTTGTACGTTACAATTACAAATTCAACCCTCGTATACATATACAATATTCATTGGCTTTATTTTTAACACACAAATAGAAATAAACTTCTCGCTTCCACCTGTCGACTGACGGAAGTGGTCAATCGGCATATATATACATACATATAGTGAACATGGAATCAATTTAAATTCCAGTTATGCATTCCGGTACGGTGAAGATGGAATAAACTTAAATTCCAGCAAAACATTCCGGTGGTGTGACGGGATAACGACGTTTATCAGTGCAATAGTCATAAACCAAATGGTTCAAACGAACCCATCTGTAGCGACGTGCCGCCACAGGGTCAAGCTGTTGGTAGCTCGAACCCTCCCACCAGTTCGAAGGGTTCGAGGCACAGCTGCTGGGACCCGGGACGGCACACCCTTCAATGTCAAAATCCTTATAATATGCATAAAATGGTGCCTTCCTCCAATCAATTTTTTCCAACCCACCCCTTGTTGCCCAATCATCTGCTTCCCATAATGTGGAGTAGACTCCCATTGGCTGAAATTTGGGAAATGGGACCCCTCTAGCTTCATTGTTCTTGTATACCCTTATAGGTACTTCATCAACAGAAAACCTGTTTTATCACAGTTTTAAAAATATGTAATTATTACGTTTTTTAATTAATTAGAAGACAATTTTACCCTTAATATCAGAGGAAGTAATAAAATTTTCAATCTCATAATTAAAGGTAGAATTGAAAGTAAACACTTACTTTTTAAAGTGGATACTTATTTTGACACAATCTAAAATAGAAATATGGACACTTATTTTGGAACGTAGGAAATATATGTTTTTGGACTTACACAACATGATGATGGTTCCATAAGATGGAGTAGGTGTGAAAGTCGGCAGCAGGGTCGAACCAAAGGTTAACCCTTTGTTCTCGATCACCCTTCCCGTGAGCGTACACATTGGTTTGAACCGAGTACGGTTGCCCGCTTCGGTTCCCCAAGAACTCAAAATCCAATTCATCACGCACTTGATCCGTATCCGAATTCATCTGCCACCAAAAAAATCATACATAACCATCACTCAAAATAAACCAAATAAATTATCCCAAACGTTACAACAATTTCTTGATAATAATAATAATCGTACATAGAAAGCAGTAACAGTGCCAGCCGAGTCTCCCGGAATGAGCTTAATCTTCATGCTCACACGTCCAAATAAATATTGGCTTTTCGAAGCGAACCCACATCCTGCATCGAATATCCAATCAATGTTTTTTTCACGTTTTTCAAAAAAACAACCCTAGTGGATCGACCTACTATACGTACCTGAATTTTGGTCGAGAATAAGTTGAATGGCCCTGCCGCCGTCGAGTTGCCTGATGTGGGAATCGGACCATGTGATACGAAAATCTTGGAGGAACGTAGCCGGTTTCGCATAGACCACCGGAGATGGAGTCAAGAACACGATCAGAAAAAGAAAGATTACAATTTTATTAGAAAATTTTGTCAATGAATATGCCATTTTGACCATGGCCTTATAAAATTATTTGTCTTGTGTGTGTGTGTGTAAAATGTGTGTTTTATGTAGATAGATAGATATAGATTGGGTATATATAGTTTTAGATATAGATAGTGTAGGGTAATTTACATATGGGAATAGTAGAGAGGGGCCTATGAATTATTGAATTCTTTTTCGATACAGCTCATTTTATGCTGCCAATCGGGCCAAACGTTTGCACCTTAACTCTGATTGGATATACACGGATTCAATTTAAAAGAACCTTCTTCTATCAAAATTAATGTAATATATATATATAATTTGACGTATACTTTTGAAATATAATTAAGTCAATACGTAGTCATATGTATGTGTATGTATCTATTTCCGGGGAGAGAATAGCGACGTAATGTAATCCGTACGGCCAAAACTGTTATATGTTATTGACTTACAGTGAAGACATGAGGCAGAAAAGTTTCTCGAAATCGACCAAAATACTTAAAAATCCTTCCAAATCTACCAAAAACTTTTAAAAATCTCTCGAAACGGTGGTATTCAGCTAAAAACAATCGGACGACTTTTGCGGGAATTTGATCTACCTTAAAGGTGCACCTACTTGTAAAAAATTATGGATCGCCACTGAGTGAAGATGACGAAATTTTATACTTTTTTTGGGACAACTTCCATCTATCTAAACTAATTTCATGAGGCCTTGAAAATAACAGTCAGAAAAGTCTTTTGTGGCCTTAAGATAGCGTTTGGTAAGCAAACAGGATTGGACAGGACTAAACAAGACAGAACTGGACTGGATTAGACAGGACTGGACTGGACTGAACAGGACAAGTGTTTGTCTGGTGTTCGGTACGACTAGGAGTCTAGGACCGGATAGGGCAGAACTATAAAAGTTGACCCTAAAAGTTGTTTGATGATTTTATATATCATGTAATAGTTATAAATGACACAAATAAAGTAAAATATTTAAAAACAATTTAATTTATAATCATTTTTTAAACAATTTTCAAATATATAAATACATACATAAGTAATAGTACGTAATTTGAATGAAGATTATGATATAATTTATGGTAGTTCAAAAAAAAAAACTCGAAATTTGAATGAAGAATATGACATAATTGGCGAAAGCACAATGAAGGTAGTTGCAGCGAGAGGTAGAGGTAGCAACGATATATATCGATGGTGGCCGGTGAATGACGGTGGTTATGGAGGACATGAAGAAGGTGGACTAGGGGAGCTCAAAAACCCGACCAACTCGATCAACCCAACCAAACCCAACGCGAAATAACTCAACCCTGAAGCAACCCGATGTCTAATCGAGTTGTAAAATTTTCAAACCGTAGTTATTGGGTTGTTTTTATTTGAACCTAACCCAACCAGATAAACCCGGCATCCTTTTATTTCTTGGTTTTAATATGATTGTTGAGTCTCTCTTAATATGTACATTAGACAATTACATCACCACGACCTCTTCATATACGTATATTTCAATCTATTTTCCATCTCTATATAACTCCTTTGTATATATGTTCAATAATTGTGAACACATACACACGCACGTGCACACACACACACATGTATATGTGTGTGTGTGCAAATTGAGAAAATTAATTGAATGTAATATGTACTTAAGATTTAAGAATTACGAATATATTGTACCAAATGGTTGATCATGAAAAAGAAATTATTAGTAGACTAGAGAAAATAAGTTAGGAGAATATTTTAATGTACCAAAGTATCAACTCGACCAACCTGTACGATTTTGGTTGTTCAAATGTTTTCAACTCAATCAACTTAACCCGTGAGCACCCATAAGGTGGACAGTGGTGGTGGAGGAGGTAGTTGTGGCCAATGTGGCGGAGGTATAGGTGGTGGTGGTCGGCGATGGGTGGTGGTCGAGGATGGTAGCGGTGGTGGCGATGGGCGGTGGTTGTGGAGGTGGTGGAGGAGGTTGTTGTAGTGGAGGTGGGCAATGGTCGTTAGCGATGGTCGTTGGTGGCGGCGGTGATGGGTGGTGGTGATCGGTAAAAGTGGAGGTGGTCGACGATGATAGTGGTGGTGACGACGGGCAATGGTTGTGGAAGTGGTGGAAGAGGTTGTTGTAATGGAAGAAGAGGTGGAGGTGGCTGACGGTGGTTGGCGGTGGCTACCGGTGATCGTCAGTGGTGGTGGAGGAGGTTATTGTAATGGAGGAAGAGGTGGAGGTGGTTGATAGTGGTTGGCGGCGGCTACCGGTGGTCGTCGATGGTGGTAGCGGTGATGGGTGGTGGTGGATGTGGTTGTGGGGTGGTGGAGGAGGTTGTTATAGTGGAGGAACAGACGAAGGCGGCCGGCGGTGGTGGTGGTGACCATTAAAATAAATACCATATTAATTAGGGTTATATATCAAATGAAGGTAGATCAGTAATTTTTTAGTTTTTGTTTCAGTCTTGTCCCATTTTATTCCACCTATTTAAGTGGAACAAGAAAAAGTTTTTTTCCCCACCCTGTCTCTGTTCCATGTCTTGCCAAACGCAGTGAATTACTATCCTGTCCTATGTCGTATAAAAAATGGGACAGTGAGTTTTGTCATATCCTATCTCATCATGTTCCATATACCAAACCCAGCCTAAACGTCTACACGAAATGATAAATTATTAGTATAAGTCCCCAAAACCTGATTTTTTTTTTTTTAATTTGTCAATGAGTAATTGTTGATATAAAGCGTTAAAAATTAATATTTAATAAAATTAATTAAGGCAAAATGAGTCTTTAATTTGTCGGTAGTATAATTATCCCATAAGCCTAGCTTACATAAATTCATGCTTTCGATGCTGCATGCAATTCCCTTTATTTGACTTTTTCTTTCATTTTTCAACTATGGCGCTCATGCCGTTAATCATTAAAAAATAGAGTAAACTACGATTTTAGTTCCTATGGTTTGATGTTTACAACGATTTTCGTCCTCTTTTAAAACTGCTTTTTTCATCCATATGATTTTTATTTGTTTCCATTTTCATCCTTCATCCAACTTTATTACAACTAATTGTTAATTCATTTAAATATTGAATAAGCAAATTACATATTTGGTTCTTATGCTATATAAAATTTTACATTTTTATCTTAGTTTATATTTTTTTTACTTTTTATTTATTTATTGTATTTCATCAAAACATTTATTTTTCTATTAATTATATTGTATATTTTCATAATTATTATAACATTAATTATAAAAATAATCAAATAATTTCATTAAAAATATTGTTAAATACATGAAAAATAAAGTTTGATTAATTAATAAAAAATATTAAACTAATTATTTTCTTATGTGTGTATGTTTTATTTAAATATTAAACAAATTTGATTAATTAATAAAAAATAAAGTTTAAATGAAAATTTAGAAAAGTGGGAGTAAAGTGCATTTAACAAAAACAATCGGTTGTTATAAAATAATACTATTTTTTTCTCGAATTTTATTAAACTTTTTCCAATGGTAATTTAAAATAAATTAAAAACTTTAATAAATCAATAGATAAAAAAATATTAATTTTAGGAGATTTAAATCTAAAGTTTTGAAAAAAAATATCATGTATTTATCAATATTTTTAATAAAATTATTTGATTATTTTTATAATTGATGTTATAATAATTATTAAAATATACAATATAATTAATAGAAAAATAAATGTTTTGATGGAATACAATAAATAAAGAAAAAGTAAAAAAAAATGTAAACTAAGATAAAAATGTAAAATTTAGAAACCACAAGGACCAAATATGTAATTTTCTTATTCAATTTTTAAATGAATTAACAATTAGTTTTAAATATCATTTATCTCTCCTAAACATTTTATTTATAATAATTTCATTGGTAGAATGAATAAAAAAATAATTTCTTCCTCTCTCTCTCATATGTAATTATTTTTTGAGATATCTTCAAATTTGAATTTTTTTATCATTTCTCTCATATTTTCTCCATTTTGAAGAAGGTTTTGAAAATATGTTAAAGCTAAAAATCCCTAAAATCCCCATTTTAAAGAAAAGGACAAAGACCAGTTAAAGGTCCGAATGGATAATCGATTTGTCGATCTCAAATATGAGTATAATTTATGTAACGTTTTTTTAATATTACCAAACTTTGACATTTTGTCAACGGTTATAATAAATTGTAATATTTTTGTAATAATATTTCTGTGCAAAATTTATTTATTTATCCATTTACAATCATTAAAACGATTTACAAATTTCTTATTTTTTTTATAAATACTCGATAATTTAATTATTAATTATTTTGTTAAATTAACCTTGCAAATTAGTAAATCAATATATGACTTTTCAAATCCCAATTCTATTATTATTATTATTATTTTTAATTTTATCAAAAAATAAATTAGTTTTTATTATTTTTCCCCCTAAAATATTGATTTTAATCGTCTAATTGCCATCACATATCACTGGTGGGCCTGCTGTTCTGGATCGAAGCTGTAGCTTATCAGGTGGGCCAGACAAGTCATAAATCGGCCCATTTATCTCTGTATCAATATACAGTTAGGAACAATCTTTAAAACTAAACCTCAAAGTTTGAGTATAATACAAAACTAGCCCTCCGTGTTTTCAAAATTTCATTCTAAAAAAAAATGACTGAAAATAAATATAAATCTTCTAGTTCTTTTACATGTAATATTAAGTACATGTATATGTTCGATTAATTGTTTATGTAAGATCTCACATTAGTTGGGGAGGGGAACGAGACTTGATACCTCCTCTATCAGACGCGTTTTAAAACCGTGAGTCCGGGTGTGTAGACAAAACGAACAATATTTGGTACGGTTAGGCTGAGATGTTACAAATGGTATCATAGCCGGGAACCGGACTGGTGGCCAACGAGGATGCTGGGATCCCAAGGAAGTGGATTGTAAGATCTCACATTGGTTAGAGATGGGAACGAAACTTGCCTTATAAGGGACTTGATACCACTTCTATCCGACGCTTTTTAAAACTACGAGTCTAGGTGTGTGGACAAAGCGAACAATACCTAGTAAGGTTAGTCTGGGATGTTTTAGTTTAAAATTTCACATTTACGTTATCATTTGCATCAAATCACTGCCACAGATTCAACCATCAATCTAGCTTACACAATGTGTGATTTAAATCAGATACAACTGTAGCAAAAGCATACTTTTTTTTTATAAAATTAGGTAAATATACAAATTGATTAATAAAATCTTAAAGACAAAAACTGTAATATACAGTTTTATTGTAATTTTGTTGAACATATTTATTAATTCTAAAAATCCCAAAGAGTCTATCACCCAGGGTAAAAATCGTAGCATGTTATAACAATCCAAATATCATCACAGTCGTACACATACTTTTGTTTACTTTAAAAATTAATTTCTTTAATTAAGTTCGAATACATACATACATACACACACACACACACACACACACATATATATATATATATAGAGAGAGAGAGAGAGAGAGAGAGGTTGTTCATTATACAACTTATCCCATTTGTATAACCATTGTAAAATCTCAACCGTCCATTTAATCTACTAAATATGTGGTTTCATAAATATCTTGATTGTTTCCGGTTATAAATTATTGATCATAATTAATAAACTCTAATCATATTTCATAAATATCTAAAACATAATAAATAAACCTTTATCATTTCCATAAACATCTCAACTTGTTGGGTTGCATACGTTATACAAACGGGATAACTTGCATTTGAAACCTCCTATAATATATATAGAGTCGGGATCAAACGAGAACAGTACCTATTTAAAAGAACACGAGAACTAACAAAATCATTAGTGATTTTACATTAACACACGAAAAAAGTACTTTGGCCGCGACTTCAGGTTCGCGTGGTTTTTTTGCACGTTAATATAAAATCACTAATGATTTTGTTAGTTCTCATGTTTTTTTAAATAGTTACTGTTCTCGTTTGATTCTTCTTCTTCTTCTTCTTCTTCTTCTTCTCTCTCTCTCTCTCTCTCTATATATATATATATATATATATATATATATTGAGAGAGAAAGAGAGATGAAGGATCGTGTGAGAAAAATAGTAAAAGTGAGAAAGTAAGAAGAGATTTGGACTATTGATCAATTTTAATCTTAAAACCGTCCATGAATTGCGCTTGATACGGGGATTGATCTGATGCATCCATGAATTGCGCTTCATTTATTATTATTTGAATATTTTATGGAAGATGATTATAGCTTATTAATTATGATCAACGTTTTATATTATGAAACAATCGATATATCTATGAAACTAGATATCCATTAGACTAGATAGACGATTAAGATTGATTTGTATGATTTGTAACTTTTGAAGGTTTATTTGATTGGGACATTATCTCTCTCTCTCATCATTTCAAATACAATCCACTTAAATCCTACAAACTGTACAACCCAATTCTCAACCACCCGTGCAATTTACCAAATCAATGTCAACGAAGTAGTTTAAATCGGTTCAGAAATTTACTCTCAACCTTTAATTACCTAAAAGTTTCAAAATACACAAAATTAAGGGCCGAAATTAATTTGTACATTTTGTAGCATTTACATGATTTGTATTTGATTTAACTTCAGAGACCATTTTAAACACAAAATCCTACAAACCAATCTCGAACCATCGTTGATATAATATAATCATTGATAAGACGATAAAATAAAAAATAAAATGATTTCCCTACATAATATTTTTAGACCTGACATTATTGAAATCATTAATTTGAAAATTAAAATATGATTTATTTTTTTCAATTTATAAATTATTACTAAAAACAAGTACATTTAAGGTTGGGCAGTGGGCACATGATATTGTTTATTTGCAATTAGTGGGCCTAAGGCCCGATTAGGAAAGACGCAATAAGGACTAGTAGGTATAAAGTATAACTCGAACCACTTGTTTTTTGCCTCCATGGCCCACGGCCCATTAGATTTGGGCTTTAGTGACCCAACAGTTCGTTATCACTGTCTACGTGGCTACACTCGATTGGCTAAATTTTAAAATGTTCTTTTTAATCTATAAATCGTAATCATTTCATGACCGACTAGTACACAAAAATTTAGGAGGTGCGTTTGGTCCACAAATTTTGACGATATTTGACAAGATTGAAATAATTAATTTTATTTTTTTTAATTTTTTGAGTTTGATTGGTTAGCGATATACCTCAAACTTAATTGACTGCAATTTACTAGCACTAAGAGCATCCACAATGTGTTTTTTCAAAAAAACAAAAAACAAATTTTTTGAGGTTTTTCACATAGTGTAGAGTTTTTTCACTTGAGGTTTTTTGGCATAGCTCGTAACTGCACGGCCTGTTTTTTCATAGCTTTTTCATATTTAATCAGTTTTAACTTTATAGAATTTTATAAAAGTTTCGTATTTAATCAGTTTTATTTATTAACCAGTTTTATTTATTAATATATTTAAAGTAATCCTATTTAAATATAATTATTAAATAAATAATATAAATAAATACATAATGAAAGTAATTATATTTTATATTTTTAAAATAATATCTCAAATTTGACATATTTATACAATTTTAACAGATTTCTTAATGACCCACTTTTTATTTTCGGTTATACATATTTTTAAATTTAACATTTTTTAATTTTTATTTTACAAACTTTTTATACAACTTTTATATATTTCTTAATGACCTAATTTTTATTAATTTGTATGAATTTTAATGTATTTATTTTTATAAATATAAATAAAAATAATATAAATTTAAACGAGTGGGACCCTGAATAGTTTAAAAAAGTAATGAAAAAGCTTGGGTGAGGTTTTTCAAATAGTGGAGGTATATAAAGGTTTTTAAGTTGTTGATGTGGCAATAATGTGTAAGAAAAAAACTATGAAAAAACTCGGTGAAAAACTCGTATACTATGGATCCTCTAAGAGTATCTCCAACAGCATTTTCAAAATTTCTCCAAAATGAATAATCAAAAGTCAAAATCTACATAAAAATTTATATCCATTTACAACAGATTCTCCATTTTGGAGATGAAATCATTACTTATAATATTAAAATATTGTATAAATCTAATAAAATATTAGTTCTCTCTCATACCCATCTCATTTGAAGAAATCTTATTGGTAGAATATAATAAAAAAAACAATTTATCTATCATGGTAATCATTTTTGGAGATTTTGGAGAGTTCTCCATACTTGGAGAAAATTACACTCTCTCTCCTACTTTCTTCATTTTGGAGAAAGATTTGAAGAATCTGTTGAAACACCAAAATGTCTAAAATCTCCATTTTGGAGAAGTTGTTGGAGATGCTCTAATGCATCGAATCTTAGGGGTTGTTTGGCAGTTGTTGAATGGTTTAGTGCAGAATGATTAAGTGGTTTAAATGATTATGAGGTTTTTATGATATAGTGTAAAATGAAATATGATTATTTGCTAATTGTTCATAATGAAATCAGGGCTCTTAATGGTTAAGGGAGGGTCAGGATACAAAATCATTAAGAGGATTTTGGAACTATTAAGAGACATCATTTTTTTTGCCAAACAATATTTACCTCTTAACGATTCAGATGTTGCCTCTTAATGGAACCATTAAGAGGTAAACAAACAACCCCTTACACTTAATTAGAATTTAGTTTCATTGAAATACCTTAAATTTTGCGGATGTATGAGTCTTCTGTTTCTTTAAGGTGCGTTTGGTACGTAGACATGACAGGACAGGAGAAGATGGAACAGGACAGGACGGAACAGAACATGACAACTGTCTAGTGTTTGGCAAGATATGACAGAACAGGACTAGACTGGTTAAATGACGAATTTACCCCTGATGAAAAATCATAGATTACATCACATAATACTAATTTACATCACTAATATATAGTGCAATGGATTATCAAAAACATAAAACTAAATTATCACAATTGGATTTTGGATATGAAAATCAAAACCCAAATTTTAAGTTTCAGATTTTAGGTTGTTTCGGGTTTGGGTTGGTCGAGTTTCAGATTGATATCGGTCGGGTTCGGGTATTATATAATGCAAAAGTTATATATAAATGCAATCGTTTTTTTAGTAAACCTATAGAACTCGGTCAAATTTCATTCAAAAATATTCAAATAACAAAAAAAACCATTTTCTTCAAATATTAAATAATCTTTTGATATATTTCACTTTTTAAAAAAAAATACATTTGAATAAATTTTAAGCTTTTTTTATATGAAAAATTGACATAATCCATAACAAGGAAATAAAGATAAAATCTAGTTTTGGAGTTGAATGACATATATGATTTGTCTGGCTGTTAAGGTACATCAACAATTTGACCCCCTACCATCAACATTCAACACCACCCCCTTACTTTATCCACTCAAAATTTTCAACATAACTAATTTACATTTTTGGTATCTATGTTTTTATGACTTCTTTGGTTTTCGTCCCTACAGATTATAGTTTAACAAAATACCTGATTGTTAACTTATTAGTCGCTAAGGAGGGATAATTTGGTCTTTTTCAATTTCATTGTCTTTTTTTTTCTAATTATTTTTAACGAATATTATTATCATTTTATAATTAATGACTCTTGACCCACTCCCCCTACCATTCCCGATTTGGATCACAAATGTTAGGGGTGAGCATAACCGGGTACCCGCCTATATTTCATGGATCCGGAACCGCTTGCATCGGTTCTCTATTTTTTGGAACCGGAACCGCTGGGAACCGGTTACAATTGTTTTTTAAATTTTAACATTTAATACAATAAAAAGGTAATTTTAAATTTTTAAGTCTAGTGCAAACAACAAAATATCAACTTAAAGTAATAAATACAACAAATGGTGAAAACTAATCCAACAAAAACTAACTATTACATAAATAAATTAGACACTCTCGAGTCTTGACCGTAATAAAAACGAATTTCATTACATTTCACGTCAAGTAATCGTGATGTGGGAGGCGGGAGCAGCCATGTACCATTGAAAGTGTGTAATTGTAATGTGAATTTGAGAATCGTGAAAGGAAAGAAACCCTAAATGGTAATAGTTTTTTTAAACATATAAAATAATTATAAAAAAACAACGGTTCCGTATTTTAGGTTCCAAAAAAATGAGAACCAGTGGGTCCCGGAACCGGTTCCGACGGGTACCCAACGGGTATCGGTTCCAAAAAAAATGAGAACCAGAACCAGTCTTAATCAGTTCCGTATTTTAGGAACCAGAACCAGAACCAATCGCATCAATTCTGGTTCCGGAACAGGCAGTTCTGGAACGGTTTCGGTTCCAAAAGCGGGTACCCAATTCCGATGCTCACCCATAATTCCGGTTACTAGCAACCTAAACAAACTTCGACAACCTAACCACCATTCTGGTCTTTTCCTCCGATTGTCACACCCACCACCAAAAAACAGAACCACCACCACCATCATTAGAAATGCATACAAGAATCTAAAATATTTAATTAAAACCTAAAAATCTAAATCAAGGTGAAAGAATAGATCAAGGGGGGTTCGATTTAGAGAGATATTGAGGGCAAGTTTGGAGGTGTAGTCTTGGTCACCAGAGTTGCTGGTGCATGTAATGGATACTTGGTGGTTGATGATGGTATAGTCGCCGACGGAGTTGCAAGTCCTGGAGGGAGGGAGATGGTCAACGAAGTTGTAGGTCAGAAAGGGGGAGAGGTGTTAGCCGATATAAGAGAGGTGGTAGGGGAGGGAGAGAGTCGTTGGCAGGTGGAGTAGGTCGTCCTTAGAGGTGTGGCCGGAGATGCATGGAAGTTGTGGAACTGGTGTACTGTTGAAGTAGGGAAGAGCAGGTACACCGTGTGTGTATATATATATTATATATAGAGGCTCATTCAAGTACAAAACTTGCTTTTGTTGCACCCTTTACAAACCAATCTTAGTCTTCCAAAATTTCATCCAATAGTATAGATTAACTAGGAAGTTACAAATCAAACAAAAAATTAGGAAAAAAGGGTTGAACACGGCAGTTACAAGTTTATCCATAATTAAAACAGAAAAAATAATTAGAGATCAATGGTTAGGATTTGTTTGTAAAGGGTGCAACAAATACAAGGTTTGTATTTGATTTGCCCTCTCTCTCTCTCTCTCTCTCTCTCTCTCTCTCTCTCTCTCTATATATATATATATATATATATATATATATATATATATATATATATTATAATTGATAAATTAATTAATTTTGTTTTAGAAAAATGAGATGAAATGGAAAAATTCTAAAATGCCTCTTATTTAACGAGTTCTTTTTAACAGCCGTTGGAGGGGAGGGTCAGATTCGTACATTTTGTAAACCACGATGACAAAACTTTATTTTTTAAGTTGTAGGGATGAAAACCAAGAACTAAAAAAAAGCATAGGGGCTAAAAAAGTAACATTAATCAAACTATAAATATAATATAGAGTAAATTACATGATTGGTCTATGTGGTATAGACAAAATTGCACTGTTGGTCCCTAAAGTGAAATAATTATGGACTTGGTCCCTGTGCTTTACAATTTCACACCCCTTAAGGTGCGTTTGGTTTGCAGACTCGATGGGACTGGACGGAACAAAAACTCACTGTCACACGTTTGACGTGACATTTTGACGTGACATGGGACAGAACAAAAATTCGTTATCCCACGTTTGGTGCGACATGGAACAGGGACAAAGACTGGATAGTGTGGAACAAGATGGGACAAAAAATGGTATTTTTTTTGTTCCACCAAAATAGGTTGAACAACATGGGACAAAAGTGAGACAGAAACTAAAAATCATTGATCTACCATCATTTGATGTACAATCATAATATGGTATTAGTCTTAACGGTCACCACTACCCATCGTCGCCACTACCACCATCGGCGAACACCAATAACCACCGCTAACCACCGTCGGCCACCTCTACCTATTTCTCCACCATAAACAACCTCATCCACCACCTCCACAACCATCGGACATCGCCACCACCACTACCATCATCGACTACCTCCACTAACACCGATCACCACCACCTATGGCCGCCACCACCATTGATGACCACCGATAGCCACCACCAACCATCGTTGACCACTTCCACCTCTTCCTCCACTACTACAACACCTTCCTCCACCACCTCCACAACCACCGCCCATCGCCACCTCCACCGATCATCACAACCGATGCTCACCGCCAACCACCGTCGATGACTTCCGCATCTTCCTCTACTACAACAACCTCTATTACCATTGTCCACCGTCACCACCACTACCATCGTCGACCACCTATACCTCAACCACAACAACCTCCTGCACCACCACTATCCACTATCTTTCACGTTCTTTACAAGTACCGTCCTTCACCAGCCACCCATCGCCTTTATCTTTACCTGTCACTACAACTATGCATCCGACAATTCATTAAGATCTTCCAAATTGAATCAAATATTATATTTTCTTTATATGAATCGTCTTTTTTCGAATTACCATCAATTATTTCAGATTCTTCATTCAAATTTCCTACCATATTTTTGTATGTATTTATATGTATGAAAAATAAAAATGTTTTTAATTAAATTATTTAAACATATACTGTATTTGTGTTATTTATAACTATTATATGACATATAAAATCATCAAACAACTTTTAGGGAAACTTGTCCAGTCATGTCCTATCCAATCCTAGTCATACCAAACATAAGACAAACATTTGTCTTGTCCAGTTCTGTTCAGTCTAGTCTAGTCCTAGCCTCTTGTCCACTCCTGTCCAGTCCTGTTCAGTTCTGTCATGTCCAGTCCCGTCCAATCATGTCTGTAGGGGTGTCAAAAATAACCGAAACCAAATAACCCACCCAAACCGAATGAAATTTGGGTTAAACGGTTTCGGGTTATTCGGTTTTCGGGTTAAACGGTTCGGTTAACCGAATAAGGATCCTTATTCAGTTTGGTTTTCGGTTAATTTTTTCCTAATTCGGTTAAACCGAATAATCCGAATAACACATTCGACTAATATTTTATATATTGCATGTTTATAAAAAAATAAACCTAAGACATGTTATACTATTATTATTTTACATATTTTATTGATATATAATGTCTTTTATTGGGAGTAGATAATGTTTCTTTATTAGATTACATTTTATGCTTGAATTACATCGTCGCATGAATAAAATAATGTCATATGGTAGAAATAGGTTTTGATAGATGGTGTATTTTACTTAATATAAGTCAATTGTTGAGTAGTAATGTATGACACAATTATATATTATAAGCAACGGACACTTGATTTGAAAACATTATTTGAGAAAATGTCCAACGAAAAAATATAAATCCTTATTCGGTTTAACTGGTTACCGAACCGAATAACCCGAAACCGAATAAACCGAAACCAATTAAACCGAACATTATTTGGTTTGGTTATCAGTTAGTTTTTAAAAAGTTTGAAAACCGATTAAACCGAAAACCGATTTAACCGACCGAATAACACCCCTACATGTCTGCGTACCAAACGCTACCTTAAGTCCCTATACCCTAGCACCGTGAATATTGCTCCGTTAATGAGCTCACATGCGACGCACATGATGGGCAAATGCGTCTTTTACACATTCCTTCTCTTTTAATCGATAAAAATGTTCAGATCAAAATTAAACGCTTCTCCCTCTTCCTCCCCAATTCATCCTCCCTCCAACCATGGTTCCTCCGGTTGTTTTTTGTCCCTACGGTTCTCCTGCCATCACACGCACTTCATGGACTTCAAGAAATCCAGGGAGGCATTTTTACTCTTGTCCAAACATGGTAAGGGTTTTGTTTATGAAAAGTGTTTTTTGTGTGTTTTTTGCCCTAATTGTGTAATTTGATTCTGTTAGGGACCAAGATGTGGATTCATCATGTGGTTTGACCCACCAATGTGCAAGAGATCGATGGATATAATACCTGGTTTACTAGATACGAAGAACCACCTTCAAGCAACCATCATAGAACTTGAGAAAGAAACCAAGAAATGGAAGATTCTATTTTGTATCACATCTCTGTTTCTTCTATTCTAATTCTATTTATGTTTTTAGATTACCTAGTTTCATCCTTTTGAAGTGTCAGGTAATATTAGTTCACTAGTGATAGTATGGTGAAATTGTAATTTCTTTTGGTTTTATGCCACAGAATGCATTGAAGTGGCAGGTATTAGTTCACTAGTGATAGCGTGGTGTAATTTCTTTTGTTTTTATGCCACAAAATGTAAGCTAAAATGTTGAATTTATGAAGATATTGTAAGTTGTTATTATCTTCTCAACTTGTTATGTATGATCTATTCCAAACACAGTGGCCAAATGAAGAAGCTTGCATATATAAACTAAATTGTAACAATAACAACATTGTTACCAAAATGACAATCCACTTCATTAAGTATTCACCAATTTCCTCCAAAAACATAGGTACATTGTTTCCAAAATGACAATCCACTTCATGTGGTATACACAAATTGCAACAAAAATATAGGTACTTTGTTTCTAGTTCAGATGCAATAAAAACTACCAAAAAACATAAAAGAGCATTATTTGCATCAGAATGTACCCATCCCCAAAACAACTATACGTCCCGTTAAGGTGCGTGCCCTTTGCATGTGCGCTTGTTGTGCCCTTGTTGATTAAAGTTGACACATGTCACTGTCTTGCCAGCCCTTGTCAGTTTCCTTCCATCATTTTTAGTCACCTCTTCAACAGTCTTCCTCCTCTTCTTTTTTGGTCTACGAACTTGGGTGTGATGTATCGGTGGTGTCAATTTCAGTGGACAATTTGACTTTGGCCACATTTTTGGTCCATTAATTGGTTCAAGGGTAAATGTATACATCTTCCTCCATGTCGTCAACCAATAGGTTTCATGAACCCAATATTCAGGTATATCCACATTTGCCCTGTGGCTGCTCATATTCCAAATGACACCAACTGCATGTTTGCATGGAATGCCAATAAGTTCCCATCTTCTATATGTGCAAAATTTCTCCTGAACGTCAACAACACATTGGTCCAACCAGGGACCAGTCACCTGGTATTTACAACCTCTATTCCAAAGGACAGTGTACTTTGTAGCTTCCCTCTTGATTGAATCCAACACTTTTGTTGCAGTTGGAGTCAAAAACCCATCAGATTTGTTAATCACTTTCTAAACATTCGTTATTCGCTTCATTAAATACTCTCTGATGTACTCCATAGCTGTAATTATCGGCTTGTCACGACCTTCTACTAGTTGCTTATTGAAGACCTCACATATATCGTTTAACAAGCAATCGATGTGGCTTCTTCCTGTAAATAAGTTTCAAAACAGTAAACAACAATATTTTTCATCACTAAGAACAAACTCAAATGTAGGACCATATACCTGTAAAGTGAGACCTTTTTTTTGGTAAAGGAGTATCCCAGACCACTTTGGGCCCGGACTAATCTCCTGGAAAACAGGCCTATGGCCCGCGGGCATTCATTCCGTGGCCACAATGCTGTGAGTGGGGTTCGAACCCGGGCAACCGCTGTGAAGTAGGACCTTGCCCAGTGTTGTGGGGGGATCTGTTTAAGCCAGTCATATGCTTGAGGACTTAATGCTTTTAGAGCATTCATTGCCTGGTCAAATTCGGGGACAGTAGATGAAACAACACAATTCTATAGAAGGTCTTTGTATTGTTTTCCCCTCCATGCGTGCTTCATATTCTCGTGTATGTGTCTTAAACAAAACATGTGCTCTGCACAAGGAAAGACCTTTGCAATTGCAGCTATTATGCCCTACAATTGCAAACCATATCAATTTATGCAACATTATTGTTTCCTAACACAGTGATAAACTAATTATGCAGTTCAAAACACAGTTAAAAACAGTGAATAAACACAACTCATTGGCAAATTACCTTTTGTCTGTCAGATATAAAGGTTGAATTACATTGAGCATTCAAATCCAAATCATCAGCAATGTACTCCAAAAACCAGGTCCAAGATCTCGTTGTTTCAGCTTCTACAATTGTGTAGGCAAGTGGATATGTCCCATTGTTTGGGTCAATGCCAACTGTTGGGTCATCTAAGATTTAAAGATAACCTCTCCTTAGTCTTTATTGATGATTGAACCTTGTATTTTGTTTTATGGTTCTTTATAATAGCTTAGTTAGTTTAACAGATCGGTGAGTCGAAGATAAACCGAATCCAACATGAAGGAAGTCTACAATGCGGATTGAGATGGACTTCAAGAGTGAACTAAGCATAATCTGCCGATTCCAAATCGGCAGATCATATCCCTGCCGCTTCCAATTCGACAACTTACCCCTGTGCCGAATCCTCTCATGTTCGACAGAACTTTCTTCTGCCGAACCTTCACCTGTTCGGCATTCATTCCTTCTGTGCCGAGTTCCTCTTTCGGCACATACCTAAGTTACCGAATTCCTTCTTCGGTAACTTTCCTCGTACAGATTGCTTCTTTATCTAGTACGAGCATTTATGTTAAATCCTCATGATTTGACATACTTCCTCTTTCCCAATGATCTTCTGACAATGGAAATGGAAGCTTCTCTCTTCCTTTAGAAGATTTACATTTAGTCTTAATTTGATTAGATGTTTATTTTCTAATAGATCTCAAAAAGATTTTCCCAAGAATATTTTATTTAGATATTGTACTTTCATAGTACAAAAGTTACCTTTTGTATTGTGACAAGTCACATCAAATATCTTATAATTTATTGTCATCCTCTCAACCACCAAAGCCTTTACTCCTACTTGTCCTTTGCACTCATTACATTGGATAGTATATAAAGGATGGAAGTAGCACCTTGCTACTTACGCTTTCAGCTCAAGCTTTGACATTCACAAGATTTCAAGCAGGTTGATAGTTGTCTTTTATTTCCTTAAGGTTTAAGTCTTTGTGTTCTTAATATCTTCTAAGTGTTAGATTGTTTAGAGTAGTTCTTAACTATTCTTATTCCGCAACAATCTTTATTTTCTCTTTGTGTAATTCTTGATATTCATTATCAATAAAAGAATTAAAATTAAGTAATTTTGTGTTATTGTATTCAACCCCCCCCTTCTACAATACTTGTTTACTTCTTTGGGACTAACAAGTGGTATCAGAGCGGTTGGTTTAATCTAATAAACCAGATCCGTAATGACTTCTCCTTCTACAAAACCTGAGTCTTCTTCTCAAAATTCTTTTTACTCTGACAATGGATCTACTGTTAAACCTCCTAAGTTCAACTCGAACAACTTCTCCTTATGGAAAAGTAGGATGATGCTCTTCCTTGAAGGAGCTGACAGTCGGTATCTTACCATCCTTAGTGACGGTCCTCTTATCCCAAAAGTCTGGGATAGATTTGTCAAAACTCCTAAGGATAAAGAAAAGAAAAAGGACAATCTCTTTCAAGTTTCCGATGACTCATCAGAGGAGGAAAGAACTTCTGCAACTGGTCGATATGTCTTAAAAACGACCAAAGAATACAATGATGAGGATAGGCGTATTGTTGGACTTGATTCCAAAGTGCGAACCATCATTGCTCAATCCCTTCCTGATGAAGTTTACCAATCTCTTGTCAGTCTTAAAACGACAAAAGACATGTGGTCAACTCTATGTGTTTTGTACGAAGGTACAAGTGAAGTAAAGAAATCTAAAAAGATCTCTCTCGTACGTAGATACGAATTTTTCTCTCATGAAAAAGGAGAATCTCTTCCCTCCTATTACAACCGTTTTAACAGTCTTTTAAATGAGTTAAAACTTGTTGGAAAACTTTATGACAATGAGGAAATCATATGCAAATTCATGGATGGTCTTCCAGATTTCTGGAATACCCTTTCCACTTGCATCAAGACTTCCAGGGACATGGAAAGCCTTCCTCTCACTTCTCTCTATGGTATGTTTCTTAATTACGAACAAACCCAACTTCAAAGGAAAACCATCTATAAAGAAATAAGAGTCCCCTCTATGGCTCTTATCAGTGATGGCTCCAAGAAATCTGTGTGTATTCCTCGTATAACCTACCCTTCTGATGATTCAGATAGAGAAAGTCATGAAAATCTGAATCACTCCTCGGAAGCTTATCTAAGTGAAGCTGATGATGAAGGAGAAAATCCCTCTGTCAATCTTTTGACAGAGGAAATGGGTATGCTTGCAAATTTCTCTAAATTTCGAAAGAATTCTTCTAATAAATTTCAAAGAAACAGAAATTTTTCTTCTTCTAGAAACTTCTTGAACAAATCCAAGGAGGATTGTTATGCATGTGGTAAGAAAGGCCATTTTGCATCTGAATGCAGAAGCAATCCTTCTAGGATTTCCAAATCTAATTCCTCTAACTCTTCTAAAAGAAGACATCTTCGATCTAATTCTACAGGTAGATCGCATCCCAGAAAACCTTCTCCATCTTCTTCCTTCAAAGAGCTTTCCGACAAAGCCGACAAATACAAAGCTAAGTACAAAAGAGAGAAAGAAAGAAATTTCAACTCTCAACGAAAAGGCAAAGGCTTGATGGCAGAAACTCTAGACTGGATAGACGAACCCACTTTCGATAGTGAGAAAGAAGTGTCGAGTAAATGTCTTATGGCCAAACTCGATGAAGAACCCAAAGACTCCTGCTCTAGGATGGACTTCACTGCTGAGTGCTCTTCTTCTTCTTCTCAGGTCTATGAGCATCATCAAACATGGTATCTTGATAGCGGATGCTCACGACATATGACTGGGAACAAATCTCTTCTTCTAAACTTTGTGAAAGAAAAGGGACCAACTGTAACTTTTGGTGATAACTCTCGCGGTTCCACTAAAGGTTATGGAACTCTTTCTAACGGTTCCATTACTTTTAACAAAGTTGCCTATGTGGAGGGACTGATGCATAATCTTTTAAGCATTAGTCAGCTATGTAATTTAGGTTTCTATGTAATTTTCAGATAAATTGATTGTCTCATCACTGATAAACAGTTTCACACAGTCCTATATGGTTTTAGAAAGGATAATGTGTACGTCATCAATATGAATGACAAATCAATTGAAAAGGAAAGCATCTGCTTCATTTCTGAAGACTCTGAAAAGAAAAACTGGCTCTGGCATAAACGTCTTTCTCATCTCAACTTCAAGACGTTAAATGCTCTCTCCAACAAAGAGCTTGTTGTTGGCTTGCCGAAAATTTCTTTCTCAAAAGAGAAGCTTTGTGCAGCTTGTGAGAAAGGCAAACTGACAAAATCTTCTTTCAAATCAAAACAGTGTTTCTCTATTTCTACTCCTCTACAGATGCTGCATATGGATCTTTGTGGGCCTGTCAGTACACCTAGCCTAGGTGGGAAAAGGTACATTCTTGTAATTATTGATGAATACACACGTTACACTTGGGTATTCTTTCTCAGGTACAAAAGTGATACACCTGAAGAAATCATCAATTTTATCAAGAAATCTGAAGTTCTCAACGGTCAATTAGTCAGATCTATTAGAAGTGACAATGGAACCGAATTCAGAAATGCTACTTTAGATGCCTTTCTTTGTGACAAAGGTATTTCTCAAAACTTTGCAGCAGTAAGATCTCCACAACAAAATGGTGTTGTGGAAAGAAAGAATCGTACGCTATGTGAAGCTGCAAGATCCATGCTAAGTGAATCAAATCTTCCAACCTATTTTTGGGCTGAAGCTGTCAATACAGCATGTTTCACTCAAAATCGATCTATCATTGTGAAAAGGCACAACAAGACTTCCTATGAAGTCTTCTATGGCCGAAAACCAAACATTGGTTTTCTTCATGTTTTCGGCTGCCTTTGCTTTATCTTGAATGATCGAGAGCAACTTGGGAAATTTGATCCCAAAGCTGATGAAGGTATATTTGTGGGTTATTCTCTTTCCTCTAAAGCATACAGAGTATATAATCTAAGAAGAAAATGTATTGATGAGTCAATACATGTGAAGTTTGATGATCACAAGACATCCTCTCTATCTTGTGATGACACTGAACTTCATGAATGGATTATTTCCTGTGTTGGAGAAGAGTCTCCAAATATTCTATCTTCAGGACCTCCATATGTCCCATTTTCAGTACCCTCTACTTCTCTCCATCATGATTCGACAGAATCTTTACCAACTGCCAAACCCACAGCTCCTACCGAACTCACAGCTACTACCGAATCCATAGCTCCTACTGAAACCACCTTACATACTTCTCCTCTTCATCATATTCATCCTATACCTACCGATCCTTCACCTTCATACTTTCCAAACACAGTTCCTGCACCTCTTCCCCCAGCTTTAAAATGGACCAAAGATCATCCGATAAATCAAATTATAGGAGATCAGCTAGCAGGTGTCCAAACTAGAAGAGGTATTGGAAACATCTGTCTCTATGTGAATTTTCTATCCGTTATCGAACCCAAGAAAATTGAAGAAGCTCTAGCAGATTCTTGTTGGGTCACTGCCATGCAAGAAGAGTTGTCTCAATTTGAGAGAAACAAAGTCTGGAGACTTGTGCCAAGACCTTTCGGTAAAACCATTATAGGTACTAAGTGGGTTTTCCGAAACAAAATGGACGACGTCGGTACTGTAATCCGGAATAAAGCCAGGCTTGTCGCTCAAGGATATAGGCAGGAGGAAGGTATTGATTATGATGAAACCTTTGCTCCTGTTGCTAGACTTGAGGCAATAAGAATCTTTCTTGCTCATGCTGCTCACAAAAACTTCCGGGTCTTTCAAATGGATGTTAAGAGTGCATTTCTCAATGGAGAACTTGCTGAAGAAGTCTATGTGAAACAACCACCTGGCTTTGAAGATTCAGTTCATCTGTACCATGTGTTCAGACTTGACAAAGCTCTCTATGGTCTGAAACAAGCTCCTCGTGCTTGGTATGACACCTTGTCTGATTTTCTTCTATCCAACCGATATACCAGAGGTAAAATTGATAATACTCTTTTTTTCAAGAAAACAAACGGTAATATCATTCTTGTTCAAATCTATGTGGATGATATCATTTTCGGTGTCACTGATGAAATTCTTTGTCAAGAGTTTGCTTCTCTCATGAAAAGTAAATATGAGATGAGTATGATGGGTGAACTTACTTTCTTCCTTGGTCTTCAAATTAAACAATCCTCTGAAGGTATTTTCATTTGTCAGAATAAATATATTCGTGATCTTTTGAAAAAGTTTGATTTTGAAAATTGTTCTCCCATGAAAACTCCAATGGCACCACCTCTAAAAATTCATGCAGATTCCACCGGAAAGTCGGTAGATATCACGAATTATAGAGGAATGATAGGGTCTCTTCTTTATCTTACTTCTAGTAGACCTGACGTCATGTATGCTACGTGTCTGTGTGCACGTTATCAAGCCAATCCCAAGGAATCTCACTTGGCGGCTGTGAAACGTATTTTTCGGTACCTAAAAGGTACCATGAATCTGGGTCTTTGGTATCCCAAGGACTCAGGTTTTGATCTAATTGGCTATTCAGATTCTGACTTTGCAGGGTCTAAGGCTGACAGAAAAAGTACAACTGGCAGCTGTCAATTACTAGGTGGAAACTTAGTCAGTTGATCCAGTAAGAAGCAAAATTCGGTATCCACCTCCACTGCCGAAGCCGAATATGTTGCAGCTGGAAGTTGTTGTGCCCAAATCTTGTGGATGAAGAACCAACTACAAGATTATGCCAAAGTTTATTCTCATATACCGATTCTATGTGACAATTCTAGTGCCATAGCCATTGCCAACAATCCAGTGCTGCATTCCAGATCTAAACACATTGATATTCGGTATCACTTTATAAGAGATCATATCTCTAAAGGTGATATTGAACTTCACTTCATTCCTACAGATCTTCAACTTGCAGACCTCTTTACAAAACCACTGGATGAGGCACGTTTCAACTTCCTTGTGGGATCCTTAGGTATGTTAAATTTATCGTAAAAAAAAAATTGCCCAATAATTGGCGGTACCTCCTCTACCGAAGATTTCCTTTCGGCAACAAATATTAGCTCATGTTGTCACCGACGGATCTTCACATTTTCGGTATATGTCTTATTTCGGTATGCCTTCGTTCGGTATACCACTTACCGAACTATCTCTCATACCGTAGTACTTCTCTACTTCTTGCCGAAATTTCTCTAAAACTTCGGTACCATTGCGCTTACCGAAAGATCGTATCTTCTCTATTCGGTATCTCTATATACCGAATACTTCTTACCGAAATATCTCTCATATTTTTGTATCTCTCTTTTCGGTATAGTGTATGATGTGTCATCCTTATCCACTTCTCTCATACCGAATATCTTCGGCACCTTCTCTTTACTCTATGGGCTTATGCCACGTGGCACTACAGGGTTCGTGCGTCAGTTGATGGGACGTCCACGACCTGACACTTAGCCGTTTTTCGGCCCTTACACTTCTCAATAACGCACGTTTGCGTCGTACCATCATTACCATTATTTTTTTTGGCTTTTGAATTCTCACCTTTCCCTCTTCTTTTTCAAACCTATAAATACTTCTTCTCTTTTCCTTTTTATTCTTTATCTGTTTTCTCATCTTCTTCAACAAGACACACTCAATCTGCAACTCTTTTCTTCATCAATGGCATCCTCCAAATCGACAAAGGCTTCCAAGGATACTTCTCTCTCTCGAGAGTCTCTCATCTTTCATTCTTGCAACCAGGTTGCTCGTCTCTCGGCGGATGCTGACCACCCAGAGTTCAACCAAGTTTCCATTTTTCTACAACGATCTCCCATCTGCCATGCTCTCACTGCCTCCACCAAGATGAGCAAAATGATCATTGGTAACTTTTGGTTAACCTGTAAGTATGATTCTACTACTCACCAGGTGTCTGCTTCTGTTCTGTCCTCTGAAGAGCATCCCGATCTCTCTTTTGGGGTGGATGATATACGCTCGGTTCTTCAAATTCCAGAATTCAATGTGTATGATCCTTTTCCTACTCATCACGAGCATGATGAGGTCGTTGCTGCTCTCCAATATGTACACGAAGGAAAGACTAAGGGTTCCGGCACTCTTCTTCGAAAGAATATGGGTGCACTTTGGAACTACTTCTTTTCTCACCTCCTCTACTGTCTTTCTCACAAGACTTCGAAGTGGGATCAATCCCCGGCTGCCATCACTCGTCTGGCCCATGCCCTCATCTTTATGAGGAGGATCGATTTTGCTCAGGTATTTTTCGATTCCTTGGTGACTGCCATCACACCTCCAAGAACTCACAATGTGGCCCTCCCACAGTTCATTTCTCTGATCATCAACCACAAGCTATCCGCACAACTGCGTGCTGATGCTGCTTTGCCTGAACCGACGATCAAGTTTGACTTGACCATTTCTCAAATCAGCAAGCAAACGATCTTTAAGTCTATCAAGCCTACCGACTCTCCGCTCACCTCAGGTATGCTTTCTTTTATCTCTTCTCCCAATCCGATTTGGGGAACGCTTGCCGAAGGTGAATCCGCAAGGTTTTCATCTTCTCCCAAGCCATCCAAAACGGTGGTCCCCTCTCCCCCAAAACCTTCTCGAGCTAAGACGGTGGCTATTAAAAAGAAAAAGGCCACCGGAAACGTCTCACTTGCTCTCATGACTATGCCACCGACGAATCCTTCGGTGGCTACCCCAGTCATAACCCCTTCTATTTCTATTAAGCGATGGAGCTCCAAATCCCCTCCTAAGTCTCGTTCTAAGAAACTTAGGAAGCCTTCGGCCGAGCCTCACTCTCCATCTACCGATTCTCAACAATCGGTAGATGTTGAACTTTCCCCTCCAGGGCCACGGGGATCTGTTAAACCCTCTCCCACCTCCTCCAAACCTTCTCAACAAGATTTGGATGTACAAAAGGAGTCCCCAATAATTCCTTCTCCTCCTTTTTATGTGGAGGTTGAAGATGAGTTGGTCTTCTCTCCGGACCGACATTCTGCTTCCTCACCGCACAGCCTATCACCCGGGGTCAATCCCGATGATATTGCACAAACTGGGTTTCATCCCAGGATATGTACCGACGGCTCTTCTCTCCTCCTTCCTCACCGATGAAATCCCCTTCTTCAAAACCCTCACCGAAGAAGTCTCCCTCCCCAAAACCTTCACCACAGAAATCCCCCTCACCAAAACCCTCCTCTACCGAAAAGGGTGGGGCTTCTGCACAAGTACCGATCACCGTGCCTACCGAGTTTATTGCCGAAATTGTTGACTCCAATCGGCAAGTACGGATGATAGGTGCTCAGTTTGAACAGCTCCGCAAGTCCTTGCGTGAACCAGCGCTCCTTCATTCTTTGGATGTCAACAACATTTCTCTTGCCGAACTTCTGCAGCTCGTCAAAGAGCAAAATTCTGAAGTTATCGGTCTCAATCGCGACATCTTTCGGTGTTTGGATGTCGTGCATAACCAAATTGATGGTCTTTGTGCCCCTCTCTCTGCCGCTATGGAATCTATTCTCAAGGAGGTGGTCAGGCTCAATGATCAAAATACCTCCTTGACTTTGTCAGTGGCCGCTCTAAAGGCAGCCTCTGATGCACGAGATCAGGATCTCCTCAATCTTCGGAAGCAGGCCCTGGCACAAGAATCTGTCAACTCTCAAATTCTCACTGCTCTTCAGAATATAAATCGGCGTCTTGATTCTATGCCTGCCGATGTTGCTCAATACTGTGCTCAATCTCTGGACATCGACATCACCGAGTCCGCTTTCACTCCTGATGATCGCACAGTGTTGGAGCGTGTTGATCGCCGTCTTGGCCGTGTGTCGGCTAAAGCTGGTGTTTCTTCCCCGGCTCGTTCTGAGGGGGAGAAATCAACTGAGGGGGAGCAACAAATTCAGGGGGAGCAACTCCCTCGGGTTCATATAGTCAGTACGAGTCAGGGAAAACCCTCTGCTTCTGCCGAAGTCTCTGCTGCTACCGAACCCACTGCCGCTGCTGCTGCCGAACCTTCTGCTACCGAAGAGAAGGGCACCGATCACCCCTTGGTGGCCGAAGAGCTTGAGGGGGAGAAAAAGCCCAAAAAGGATAAGGGCAAAGCTGTTATGTCACCAAATGAAGTAGCTGCGGAAGAAAAGCGTCGAAAAGATGCTTTAATAAAGAAAGCTACAGATGGTACTGGTCTTCACATTCCTCCCCTAAAGACTACCTCTTCTGTTTTGGGCTTATCCGAAGAGGAACTGAAAGCTGCAAAGCTTGCCCAGATTGCTCGTGACAGAGATACCGACCTGGCTTTTAAACTTGCTGCCGAAAAAAATCCTACCGACACAATCAAAGCTCAGATGAGTGCTCTGGAGGAATCGGCGAAGAAAAATGAAGAAATAAAATCTTTGTGTATCGATTGGTATCACAAAGCTCTCTCTAGACGCCGATCCTCTGCAAAAATCACAGATGTTAAAATTATCAAACCGTCTTCTAGTTGCAATGTCATTCGGCTAAGGATTATAAGGGAGGATGCTTCAAGTTCTATGGACAGACTGGATTCTCTTGTTCGGTTCGGAGTTGCCGAATGGATGGAAATTGGTATCTGTTTGAATAAAAGCCGAAATGCTCTCAAGCCTGAGGTTGATAAATTTCTTACAGATCTCCAAACGAAGTTCAGGACGTACCGAAAGACGTATAACATTGTTCACTCTCCGACTGAAGAGAAGCTCATCGAAAGTCTTAGGTTTGATCGTCCTCCTCCCAAATCCAAGCTAATATCCAAAAAGGAAGATGTGTTTGCTAAAATGGCTAAAGAAGGAAAGGTTCCGAAAACCTCAAATCTGGATCTATCCTTACCGACTCCGGTTCCTCTTCCTTCAACCACTGTGATTTCTGAGCCTACTCATGGTATTTTCTTCAACGATGCGCTTGGGCAGATCTCCTTCTTCAGATCAAGCCAAATCCCTATTGCCGACACAACCTTTCTCCACGGGATTATTCAAATAATTCCAATGTCGGCTAAGGATTTCTATGTGGTTACTACCGACGAACTAAAGAAGAGGGATGCTGAACCGCATTTTTCTTTTGAATAAACTCGGTGTAGTTTTATGTTTATTTTGTTTTCCTCTGTATTGTAATCTTCTTAAAAAGATTAATACATTGAGCTTTTATGTCTTATCGTAAATTTTGTACAAGTAAATTTTGAATAAGGATCAAAATGCATTATTCATTAAATTCTATGTTGTATGAGATGTTATCATCAAATAGGGGAAGATTGTTGGGTCATCTAAGATTTAAAGATAACCTCTCCTTAGTCTTTATTGATGATTGAACCTTGTATTTTGTTTTATGGTTCTTTATAATAGCTTAGTTAGTTTAACAGATCGGTGAGTCGAAGATAAACCGAATCCAACATGAAGGAAGTCTACAATGCGGATTGAGATGGACTTCAAGAGTGAACTAAGCATAATCTGCCGATTCCAAATCGGCAGATCATATCCCTGCCGCTTCCAATTCGGAAACTTACCCCTGTGCCGAATCCTCTCATGTGCGGCCGAACTTTCTTCTACCGAACCTTCACCTGTTCGGCATTCATTCCTTCTGTGCCGAGTTCCTCTTTCGGCACATACCTAAGTTACCGAATTCCTTCTTCGGTAACTTTCCTCGTACAGATTGCTTCTTTATCTAGTACGAGCATTTATGTTAAATCCTCATGATTTGACATACTTCCTCTTTCCCAATGATCTTCTGACAATGGAAATGGAAGCTTCTCTCTTCCTTTAGAAGATTTACATTTAGTCTTAATTTGATTAGATGTTTATCTTCTAATAGATCTCAAAAAGATTTTCCCAAGAATATTTTATTTAGATATTGTACTTTCATAGTACAAAAGTTACCTTTTGTATTGTGACAAGTCACATCAAATATCTTATAATTTATTGTCATCCTCTCAACCACCAAAGCCTTTACTCCTACTTGTCCTTTGCACTCATTACATTGGATAGTATATAAAGGATGGAAGTAGCACCTTGCTACTTACGCTTTCAGCTCAAGCTTTGACATTCACAAGATTTCAAGCAGGTTGATAGTTGTCTTTTATTTCCTTAAGGTTTAAGTCTTTGTGTTCTTAATATCTTCTAAGTGTTAGATTGTTTAGAGTAGTTCTTAACTATTCTTATTCCGCAACAATCTTTATTTTCTCTTTGTGTAATTCTTGATATTCATTATCAATAAAAGAATTAAAATTAAGTAATTTTGTGTTATTGTATTCAACCCCCCCCCCCCTTCTACAATACTTGTTTACTTCTTTGGGACTAACACCAACTGCAGTCAATATTTGACCTGGAAATGGACCTTTCATGAAAGCTCCGTCAAGGCCCATAAAGTCCATTAAAAATGAAAAAACGACATTAATACAAGTTTTAGAGTGTATAAAGAAGAACATACTATAAACATCTATAAACTCGGTTGAATCAGAGTTGAGTCGAAGTTGCCATAAAGTACTTCGTTCCATCTTCAACAACTACAATCGATAAACTCAAGATTTTAGATGGAAAATACGGAACAAAACAACAACTACAATCGAAATCATCAAGAGGGTTTCTTACCGTTGTGATATTGAGGGACGACGTTTGAAGCTTGGGGAGGAAGCCTGAACATTTTTATCGATTAAAAGAGAAGGAATGTGTAAAAGACGCATTTGCCCATCATGTGCGTAGCATGTGAGCTCATTAACGGAGCAGTATTCACGGTGTTAAGGTATAGGGACTTAAGGGGTGTGAATTTGTAAAGCACAGGGACCAAATTCATAATTATTTCACTTTAGGGACCAACAGTGCAATTTTGTGTATACCACAGGGACCAATCATGTAATTTACTCTATAATATAAATCATTTATAATCAATTTTGTATTTAAATGAATTATTTAATAAACTTCAAATGACATAGAACACGATGATTTTATAAAATTTTGAAAAAATTATTAGAAGGCTATCTTGTAAATGTGATTTCTATAAATGTTATTTAACAAAATACCATTTACTTAAATTGGATTTAAATCTTAAATAAAATTAACAATATTATATATCAGTAAATATGATTTTCATATAAAGATACGAGTTTATAAAATAGATGTTTATTCAAATAAGATCGTAAACGTTATTTAAATTTATGGAAGTGAGTCCCACCACAGGCAATAATAACCAGCATTGCACGTGAAGCTTTTGTTAAGTCTTATTTCTCATTTAATGTCAGATTGTGAGTCTAATTTTGCAATTATTTGTATTACAATTAATTTTTAATTTAATAATCAAAATTTGAAAGTTATTGACAAAAACTAAATAAAGTTATATTTTGCCAATTTGTCATTCTGTGTCTTAATCTATACTATATTATAAAGATGATATAAAAAATTCTTAAAAACAAGTCTTAAAGCTTAATGTACCGTTATTTAATGCTAATTACTTAAAAAAAACCATTAAAGCCGTATGTACTACATTTAATGTTATTTATTAATTTTCAATCATTATCTCTAACCATTTTAACTCTCCTAAAATCATTTCCCAATTTAACTCCCCTAAAATAACTTTCAGCATAATTAAATATATAATAAAAATCAAATTTTAAATATAAAATTATAAAATATAATTAAAAAAATCTAATAAAATATTTTGTAAAAAAATTATATTATTAAACCAAAATAAATTACATTATATTATTAACAAATTTATATAATAAAAAATCATTATCACTCTCTCACAACCAACCAAAATCGTAATGTAAATCAACAAAAAATAAAAAATAAAATGAAACATTAAAATCGTAATGTGTCTAGCAGCATTGCACGAATACACTTCTAGTTAGATTTAAAAAATAACAATCAACGTAGTCTATATTATCTTAATTTTGTCCATGATTTTTAAATTGCTATGATCAAATTAAAAAATTAAAACAAATTTAGATGTTATTGTATTTGTTTCCTTTCTTCCTATACTTTGTTAGTTTTAAAAATTAAAAGTTAATCATTAAACAATAATGGATTTAAAGAGCTTCTTTTTTGGTAAAGTATTATATACGATATTTTGTATGAGTTGTTAATTAACCTTTTTATGTTTTATTTTGTCAGTAAACACGATAATATTTGTACAACCTACAACTTTTAAGATAATACTCGGAAATGGTAAGATCTGGTGTAAAAAAATACGGTTAATGCGAGTCATCTTAACGTTGTTATGTTTCCTCTATTTATTTAATAATATCGGGTTGGGTTCTTCTCCAACCCTTATTGATTGTTTAACTATTGCTGTGTAATTACTAGTTTGTCTATTTGCAAAGATTAAGAACAAAAGTGGTTGGTCCTTGTAAGCATATACATTATGACACCATTATTATCACCAAAAAGACGTAAATTATATTGTCCACAAAATCATATATTCATAAACGAACTCCTCAATACCAACCTTGAATATCAATATTCTACCATAACATAAACCTGGAAGCGGAAAGTGGCGTTTGTTTTTTAAGAGGTCTGAAGTCTGAAGTATTAATTATCACTTCTGATTAATAAGAGGTGGTGCTGAAGTCTGAAATATAGAGCAATAAGACTGTTTGTTTTTGTAACGTCTGAAGACGTCTTGAGAAAAAGAAGAACATGTGAACTGAGGCGGCGATAAGAGGTTTTAAGAAGTTAGGTCACCACTTCTTATTTTAGATGTCTTTAAGAGTTAAGAGGTTCTGAAAATTGAAAGAAAAAAAAGACAGTATGAATGTAAAAAAGTCTGAACGATTCAGACTTAAGAGCCATTAAGAAGCCTTTTTTAAAAAACAAAACAACCTCGAAGTCTTGCAATTTAACATAATACATAAAAGTACTTTAATAATCTTGGTTTGTCTTATACTGAAATGAAAGCATAAACTACAGATATCGAATACATACTCCGATACATCATAAATAAAGATAGCAAGTCTAATAAGTCTCGACCTTGATATATCCTTTGTCTAACGCCACCAATCTTGCTATTGAGATGCATACATGATACAACTAGTCAGCTAAATAGCTCAAGGCACTTCATGGTTATTACACACACAATGACAGATGCTCCATATTTACATGCATAACAAAAATATAACACCATGCAATGAAAACATACACCTTAGTTTATCACAAAAATGTTTTATACCTTGAGATCTCATAAATCCTAGGCTCGGATGGGCATCTGCCACTTTCCTCAATGGGCACCCTAACATGCCTTTGATGTCTGCGACTCTGCGTCGCAATTGGTAATCTCATACATAGACTAAAACATCAATGTGTGCAAAGCACTAACGATCAAATTTGTATCTATCAATGTTGTTATGATTTAAAACAAGAAAAACATTTAACATCCATACATGTAGCATTTCCGACAATTTCTCATGTTTAACCATATATCGCATTCGTCAAAATTGCCAAAATTCCAAGGTCAAAACTTACATCACCTTAAAGACAAAGCCACACCAAGTCATTGGCTAACCCTGCTGCACCATCATACTGTGTTGAGACTGCCTTATGTATCCTTATGTGTGAAATACATGATCCTCCGAACCACAAGATTGCCAATATATACCCAAACAGGACCAACACAACACTATACACCTATTTTGTTTGTGCACTTGGCCTTGCAAGGTCGTGCACCATCTACCTTGGGTTCCATACGGTCATGTGTGACCTCATACACCCTACTGCACAATTGTGCAACTTCCCTACTGATGTTCTCACTTCATGTTTCAACTCGATATTAATTCCATAATACAACAAATTACTCCATTTATTTCATTTTAACATACATATCATGCACCTAAAAACATTTAGTGCTTAAATCATGATTCCATCACATAACTAACAACAATTTCATAATTCAAGTCATTGAACATACTCTCACCATAAAAACTTCATTATATATCCCTATTTCACTTTTTAACTATGGAATACCCCTTCGTATTAAACACTCTTAAATATCATATGATACAAGAATGAAGTCAATTATAGGAAAATGAGTTCTTATCTTGAATTCGTAAATCCTTGACTCCAACCTTTTGTTTCTTTTTTCCGCTTCCCTTTGTGAATTCGCCATGTTGCTCTTAAATATTGGTCTCTACGTCCCCATTCCAATTTAATCCATGGTCTATAAACCATTTACAATTCAAGTCGTCCTAGTTCATGTTTCGAAGTTTAACAAGTTTGGTCCTTGCATTTATCCTTATTCAAGTTCAACCCAAAACTTGGGGTGTTACATATATACATGGTAAACAACACGAAGTAAATATGGTTGAGGTATACAATATACCATATAATTGAAAGACAAAATTAGTGTTGAGATCTTTGTATATGTTTGATGTTAAACACTTCCTACACCGTATCATATCGTGTGGCCATTTACGCCTTTCATTGATATACCAACTGTTTCTTTGTAAGGTTATAGCACATGGGTGGTAGGATTTTCAAGGGATATCGATCGACCACGAGAATCTTTCATGACATGTCGATCACTACAACAAATTTGGTTTATAAGACGTCAAGAATGCCTATGCGTCCTGTTAGACTGTTTTATAAGAGTTAATTTGTAGGACCAAACTATAAAGCGTCATTTCTAAATATGTTGTAACAAATTTATAAGACGTTTTTGGATGTCGTAACAAGTTTTTTAGGACATTTTTATTATTAGATTTTTATAGAACACAATTTAAAAAATGTCTTATAAAACAAGTGTCTTACCGTAAGTCCTATAAAAAGAAGTGTTCATAAGACACTTCTCAGAAGTGTCCTATAAAATAATTTATACGACACTTTGTGAAAGAAAGCACAACATCTTTAGATATGATGTTCTATTGTTTGTTCCTATAAACTTAATTCCTATAAAGTGGTATATTGGACTCCTAGAAGTTGTCGGTGTCCTATAAACCCGATATTAGCTAGCAGCATGTTTGGACACTTAACGTGTATGGTAAGATACGTGTCAAGGGTTGTTTGGTTGGTTTGTATGGATAAAGTTGATTGTATTTGGTTTAATCTGTCGGTATATATGAGGCGAGTTTTTGTTTGGGAGATTTTTTCATAGATAGAAGAAACGTGTTTTTAATTAAGAAGGAAAGTTTGGAAAAAACTTGGCTTTCTACGTAAAACTCCCCCCATTAAGCTTATCGAATAAGTCAATCTCTATATCATTGAGCCACTACCAAGTAGTCCTATATAATTAATCGAATAAGCTCTAAGTCTCATTAAGTTGTTAACAAACATACTCTAAATGTTATTTTGAGTTAGTTCGTCAACCGTGCACAAGTAGGTTACGAATGTTTTCAATAATTTGAAAGAGGATATATAAACACACTATGTGGGTGTTTACTTGGGGCTTAATGGGGTGAATGGCTTATTTGCGCAGACAAATTGAGTGTTTACTAGGGGCTTAATGGCTTAATCGCACAACTAAATTTGACTTAATTGCTCAGTAGTGAAAATAGTAGTTGTCCCCCATTAAGCCAAAAACTTGACATTTTTACCCTTCACAAAAAAAAAAACATCAGATTAATCCTAATCTAATCGCTTTCTTTCTCCCCTTTCACGCCTCCATCCAAACCTGCAGTACCTCCCACTTTCATCGCCTCCATCTTCAAATCAGTTTGATTTGTGTTTCATAATCTTATCGTTTGTGTATGTTGTTAGATTGATTAAAAATTCAATCTTAATTTTCTTTCTTTTATGGGTTTGTTTCAAATCAGTTTGATTTGTGTGTGTTTTAATTGATTCAAAGTGGTGTGTATTTAGATTAAATCAAATTCCTTTTTTTATTGTTTATATATTGGTTTTTTGATATATTGGTTAATTATTATCTATGTATTTGTGTTCACAATTTTGGTGTGTATTTATGTATCTATGGGCAACAATTTTATGTGTATTTTGATGTGTTGTGGTTTGTTACCGATTTTGTTTTAGGTATGGAACAAACCGGTGAATCACAACAACAAAAGAGAATTAGGATAAGTTGGAAAGATCTCAATGTCGTGAAAACTTTCCTAGAGGCTTGTATTTTAGAGGTGGGGTTAAATGGAAACGATGGTACTAGTTTGAAGGCACTTTCTTGGAAGAAAGTTGTCGAGTCTTTAAAAACCACACACAATTTTGTGGTCGATCGAAAGCAAATGCGTAACCATTTTGATTATCTGAAAGGAAAATATAATGCTTGGTTGAAGTTAAAAAACAAAACTGGGAATGTCATTGAACGTGCTTACGGTGTCTTGAAAGCGAGGTTCCCAATCCTAAAGCAGATGGCTCCTTTTCCATTCACAACACAAAAAAATGTGGTAATTGCTTGCTTTGCAATACATAATTTTATTTGAAAATATAATATTCAAGACCAATTGTTTATGGAGTGCAACGAGGACACCGCATTGTTGAACGAAGAAGAAGTCGAAGGAAGTGGAGAAGAAGAATTCGATATATCCCAATGGGGTGCCAATAGCACTCAATATATGGCTTCTTTGCATGATGGAATTGCAAATAGTTTGGTTAATAATGTTTAAATTTTAAACATTTGTGTTTGAACTTTGCTACTTTGTGTTTGAACTTTTTTAGTTTGTGTTTGAACTTGGAATTTTAAGTACTTTATGAATTTATGTTTTGATTTTTGGATTATATCAATGAATTTATGAATATATGGCTTAAAAAATAAACAATAATTTATAAAACAACTTATAATTCATATTCAGGAGTAAATTGGTCATTTCTGTTATTTAGATTGTTTATTCAGATAAAAAAGTAAACAACAACATCAATTTATCCAGACAGACACATTTATCCATACAGGACTTAATGGAAGATTTGGTAAACAGGCCTTATGTGTTAGTACATGTTCTTAATTGTTTATATATCTATATCAGCTTGTACGCACCTCCACTAATCACTTAGCGTTTATACAAGTAATAAGAACTTACATCGAGATGACGACTCCAAGAACCTGTGAACACATTTCGTATATCAACATATTTGATTCGATAGATCGTTCGATATGAAACTATACATGATCATATCTCTAGTTTCCCCTTTGCTAAGTCCATATTTCCTCAAATACCCTTCCTTTTTAAACCCAACTTTCCCCAATACCTTGAAATCGACGCCTATTGCGTACGAGATATGAGCTCGATGAAGACGGCACCTAATTCCGGCTTCATGGAGATGTAATTAACCAATGGATTTATCGGTATGGCGATTTGTTTTAGGTGTTTCAGGGCTTCTTCTTTGTCCTTGACGGTGTTCCTCGGTTCCACCGGAGGTATTTGGTTACTCTATTGGCACTAGGCCATGAGTAGAAATCATCGGTGTCGCTGACTCGGAATGGACAGATAAAAAATTCCGATGAGGTTGCCATATTTGATAGAGGTTTAGATAAAGATTATATAACAACAAAATTTTAATCTCAAGTCAATTTTTTTGGAATTATTTTGGAGTAGTATTTTATATATATGAATGGATTTATGCATATTTTTCATCTTTTGGTGAGTCATTTAGAGTATCTCCAATCATAACACACAAATAAAAACACCAAAAACATAGGAAAAATGGTGGACCTTCAAAAAAACTCTCAAATCCAATCATACTCTAAAAACCGGTGGGCCTTTGAGATTTGTCATGTGTTTACTTTTCACACTGCATATTTGCTTTGTGATTACCTGTGCTGCGCTGGCCAAAAATATCTCTTTGACGTGTGATTAGAAAGAAAAAACGACAAATTCAAGAAATTACCGTGTGGTTGGAGAAGCTCTTAGTGCCTTGGTTTTACTGAAAATCTAAATATTGGTAGGTTAAAAGCCTTTTGATTAGTTGTTTGTTATAAACCGATGATGGAAAATTATTATAAATTTTTACGAAAAAAAATCTTCAAATAAAATGTAAATTAAAAATAGTGGTTGAACATGTCTTAAACTCTTGATAATTTAAAAAACTCAAAACGATATATATCAACATTGATATCAAAATAAAGATATAAAATGCATGTTTTTTGTTATAATTTTGTTTATTCAAGATTTTACTATATATTAGAATTTAAAGTACATAATAAAAATGAAAAAAAAAATTAATCTTAACGGTTAATATTTTTTGTGACTAAAAGGTAATACTAATTAGTTGTAAATTTAAATATTTCAAGTAATACTTCATTTTCAATAAGTTATTTTTAACATTCTGAATTAAAAAACTTTATAATATGACATAGATTATGGATTTAAGAGTTTATTGGTACAAAAACCAAACCACATTCATACAATCAACAACAAATTAACATGACAAAACAAAGCAAACCAACATTCATGAAAACAACATAAAACCAAAAGAATTGAAAAGAAAAGATCATATCTCAATAATCTCCTTCATCATCATCACCCTCAGCAGATTCAGCTCCAACCTCCTCATAATCCTTCTCCAATGCAGCCAAATCCTCACGGGCTTCCGAGAATTCACCTTCCTCCATACCCTCACCCACGTACCAGTGAACGAAAGCCCTCTTCGAATACATAAGGTCAAACTTATGGTCGATCCGAGAGAACACCTCCGCCACACTCGTGGAATTCGAGATCATACACACCGCCCGCTGCACCTTCGCGAGATCGCCGCCAGGAACCACCGTCGGGGGCTGGTAGTTGATCCCGCACTTGAAGCCGGTGGGGCACCAGTCGACGAACTGGATGGTGCGTTTCGTCTTGATGGTGGCCACGGCTGCATTCACGTCCTTAGGGACAACATCACCCCGGTACATGAGGCAACAAGCCATGTACTTGCCGTGGCGCGGATCACACTTGGCCATCATGGAAGATGGCTCGAATGCGGTGTTGGTGATCTCCGCAACAGACAGCTGTTCGTGGTATGCTTTTTCGGCCGAGATAACGGGGGCATAAGA
The DNA here is from genome assembly GCA_023525745.1 of Arctium lappa. Classification (NCBI taxonomy): domain Eukaryota; kingdom Viridiplantae; phylum Streptophyta; class Magnoliopsida; order Asterales; family Asteraceae; genus Arctium; species Arctium lappa. The sequence goes on along the minus strand of CM042064.1, from coordinate 50,056,428 downwards.
AGAAAGCATGAAATGGATCCTCGGGTAGGGTACAAGATTCGTTTGAAACTCGGTAACATCCACATTCAGAGCCCCATCAAACCTCAGAGATGCAGTCAACGAAGATATGACCTAAACAATGAAATTAAGCCTCTTAGAGTCCCATATCAACCATTTTTCCTCGTTGAAACATCTCTACTCCCTAATTCTCTTATCAAAGGGTTTTTTTGGAGAATAATATAACACGTTCCACATATTCTCACATTGTGTCATAGCCAACATCTACCACTAGACTCAACAATATGAGCAATTTGTACCAATTTTACGTTGTTTAGTGTCTTTAATCAACGAATGTAAAACTACAACCCACCTTAGTGGCTCACCAATTTCTATCAAAAAAACAAAAATAATATGTTGTATCATCGCCTTGGTAATTTGAATATATGTATACTTGTTATCTCACTTTGCATTTGTAATCGAAAGGTTTAGAGTATAACAGGGCCTCCAAAAAGATTTGGAACGTCCCTGGTATCAGAGCCAATGTCTACAACTCTAAATACTCGACATTGGGCAATTTGTACCTGTCTAGCCCTCTCTCGAGGCTCTTGGACAATATGTGCCTATCTAGCCTCCATTGCAGAGGATGTGTTGGAGTAGATTTGCCCCTCTTTCCTCACGGGCTCTTTTAGAGAGTAATCTAATGGGGTTCCACATATTCTAACAAACAAACCCAATGGAGTGCAACAATAAAAAGAAGTTAAGTGTAAGACCTGGGAAATCAAACGGTTGAGGTTGGTATAAGTGGGACGCTCGATATCAAGAGAGCGTCTGCAGATATCGTAGATGGCCTCATTGTCGAGCAGCACAGCAACATCGGTGTGTTCGAGGAGAGAGTGGGTAGAGAGCACACTGTTGTAAGGCTCGACAACGGAGGTTGAAACCTGTGGCGAAGGATAGACCGTAAAGCCAAGCTTAGACTTCTTGCCGTAGTCTACAGACAGGCGCTCCAGTAGAAGGGAGCCAAGACCAGAACCAGTGCCTCCACCCACAGCATTGAACACCAAGAATCCTTGAAGACCGGTGCAATTGTCAGCAAGCTTCCGGATCCGATCCAAGCATAAGTCAACAATCTCTTTTCCAACTGTACCACAACAATCCAGAGAGATTTAATTAGTAACATGTAACACCATCGCTCCAACCTATATTATTACACTGTTTTTAACATCAAACAAAATATTGTATATAGATTTTCTATAATTTGGGCAAAAAGTTCCGACCCCACACGGAACATGCCTCCCCGGACACCAATGAAGGGTATTTTTTGGCTCACTCAACGGCTGAGGCTAGCAGGGGGCTTGGATCAAACTCAGACCTGTTCTATAATAATATTGTATATTTTAATTTTACAAATTAAACCAACAATTTTTTTTACAATAACGTAATAGAATATATTATTGAACTATTTTAACTCAAAGTAAATTATTTTATTAAAAGTCCATTTTCCGGTTATGTTAATTTTTATTTTGATGCTCTTTATATATTTTCTTACCTCTTCATTAGTTATGTTATTGTACAGAATATATAGGGTTTTTTTTGAAGTAATCATAATATATATTCCTATTGCATTTTTTACTTAATAAATAGTTTTTCAAAGAAGTTGAATACATAAAAGTTAATTTTTTTAAATTTTGAAAACAAATAGGTATTTAAAATTATCTATCTATCTATCTATATCTATATCTATATCTATACTATATTATAAACCAGACATAAAAAACTCTTAAAAACAAGTTTTAAAACTTAATGTACCGCTATTTAATATTAATTACTTAAAAAACAACCATTAAAGTTGTATGTACTACATTTAATGTTATTTATTAATTTTCAATTATTATCTATAACCATTTTAACTTCCATAAATCATTTCCAACTTTAACTCCCCTAAAATAACTCTCAGCATAATTAAATATAGAATAAAAATCAAATTTTAAATATAAAAAATCTAAAATATAATTAAAAAAATCTATACTATATTATAAAACAGACATAAAAAACTCTTAAAAAAAGTCTTAAAGCTTAATGTACCGTTATTTAATGTCAATTACTTAAAAAACAACCATTAAAGCTGCATGTACTACATTTAATGTTATTTATTAATTTTCAATCATTATCTCTAACCATTTTAACTTCCCTAAAATCAATTCCCACTTTAACTCCCCTAAAATAACTCTCAACATAATTAAATATAGAATAAAAATCAAATTTTAAATATAATTAAAAAAATCTAACAAAATATTTTATAAAAAATTATATTATTAAACCAAAATAAATTACAATATATTATTAAGTTTAAATTAAACAAATTTATATAAAAAAATCATTATCACTCTCTCACAACCATCCAAAATCGTAATATAAATCGACAAAAAAACAGAAAATAAAATGAAACATTAAAATCGTGATGTATCTAGCTGCATTGTGCGAGTACACTTCTAATAATATCATATAGGTAAAAAGTAAAACTCTTAATTAATTAAAAGGTCATATTACAATGAACTAAAAATACATAAATTTCAAAATTAAAGAATTATGAATGTGAAAACTCTTTAACACTAAAAATGGTGATATTGAACAGTATAACACCAAAGTGCTATTTCGATGTTAAAATTGGTGTGTTCATATAGTGAAATTTTATAAAAGGCATTTGTCCTAACGGTATCCGAACCTATGGTCGGGAAAGAGGCCAAATGTTCAAAGATCACTAAAAATGAAGAGGGTGTGTGAATTTATTAATTTGTTGTATTTGTCATGTGTATATTTATTTAAAAGAACAAGTATAACGTTAAAAATAACATTAAAAGAACAAGTATATAAAAGAGGTATAGTGGCCTCAAATTGGTCCAACGGGTTATCGGTAGATCCTAACATCTTTGGAGGTCATCGGGTTCAGCCTCACACTAAAAGTGTGAGAGTTTTGTTGTATATACAGATTATATATAATCCAAAAAGAATAGAAGGATGGTGTATTTACTGGTATAGTGTCCTCGTGCGAAGTTGTTTGCAGCATCTTCTTTCCCACTAATGAGCTGCTCTGGATGAAAAAGTTGGCGATATGTTCCTGTCCTCACTTCATCGATGACAGTGGGTTCAAGATCTACAAAAATAGCACGGGGAACATGTTTCCCAGCACCTGTTTCACTAAAAAAGGTGTTGAAAGCATCATCACCTCCCCCAACGGTCTTGTCACTCGGCATCTGGCCATCAGGCTGCCAAAACCCACAACAATATCAATTTACCACACCCAAAAACAGAACTATCTAAATATAATACACATCAAAACATGGTGTAGTAATCAAAACATAGAGAATTTTCAACTACAAAATATCTTCCTCCGTACGTGGCTCCATCCATGGAATGATGGAAGGGAAACCAACTGAAATCCCCAAATTAGTCTCACTTGCAAATTTAGTAAACAAAAGAAACAACCATGACAATTAACCATTCAACATATAATTGGATAGCATGAACTATAAGGGGGGCATTCATAAAAACAACCACAAAATAGCCAACGTTTTGCAAACTAGCATAAAATAGCCACCGGTCTTACAACTTTTTTTTTAGCAAAAGCTCCATTTCTTATATTTTGTGGGATCATTATTCACAAAACATCTTTATGCAAAATGGGTGACAAAAGGTAAAAAACTGACAAATTTTCATGGCTATTTTATGCTAGTTTGTAAAAAGTCTGTTATCTTGTGATGTGTCATATCCAGATGTGGCTATTTTTTTGAATTCCCATCTATAAAACCGTCTACAAAACAACTTGCAATATATACCTAATAAACCGCAACAAAGCGATGGAATAGAGGATTTTGAGAACCAGTTGGATACTGAGATGATCTCAAATAGACTGAAGTCCAGCCATGGGTTCAAATTTTAACCAGTTACATTGGCATAAAGTAATAAAAAAGAATATCCAAACACATCACTTTGTTATAGCAAACGATCGTCAGAATAACACATATAAGACAGTAACATCAGTCTCAACAGAAATTTTAGGCAAAAACATCAACTCTTAACGCGATCTGTAGTAACACGCATCATGAATCATAGATATAACAAAAACAAGCATACTGTATGATTGGACACCGTTGTTCCCAACATTCATCAGTTAATATTAGCACTACAGAATAGCAATTCACACAAATCATTCGTTATCAGATGCGTGACGGATAAACATCAAACAATCACATATGATACATCTGAAAAATGATCGCATAACACAAAGTGAACATCCAATCAACTAGCAAATAGATCATTAGCAGGATTCTAGATCAAACAACGATCAATAGTTAAATAAAAATAAAAAACGGAAGAAAATGTTACCTGAATGCCGTGTTCGAGGCAGTAAAGCTCCCAGCAGGAATTTCCGACCTGAATCCCGGCCTGTCCGATGTGAACCGAGATGCACTCCCTCATTTTCGGCTGGATTTTTGAAGATCAAAAGCGGAGATCTAGGGATTTTGAAAATGAGAAGAAGAGAGAAATTAGAAGGGCGTTTATTAAGACGCCTCTCCAACTCCAACTGATTTGATTATGGCATTCCGGATTGTGAAATTGGGGGATTTTATAGACTCATTTGCATGGTTTGCCAGCTAGCTAAGAACGGTTATTATCGAATAAAGTCGTTTCAACGTAAAAGCTTTTAACCAATCGGGTAAGTACTTCCCTGTAAACTTTTTTATTGGATTCATCAAAACGGTATCGTATCTAACAATTTTTCTAGTAAGCGCTAACCATGAGTCTTCACCCTCACTTATTGGATAAACTTTTGGTTCTTGTCATATTCATCTGATAAGGTAATGTCACTTGATACGTGCCTACCCGGACCCCTAAATATGTTTTTGAACATTAGCTAAATTATAAATCTTACAAGATTTTATCAAAATCAGCAATTTATCAAGATTTGTGGTCTCCGACTCCCCTCTTTAGAATAATACGTGGGAGCGAAGAAACCTTCTGTCGTTGGTAAGTGGTTTTAACCCGTCAGAGTTTTTTGTGGAGAAGAAGATACGGTAATAGATTGGAGTTTAAAAACACGATTTTCGAGAATTCAAACTGAAAACCACAACTTGTTGTGACCGTTGAACTCCCTTGCGGTCCATTGGATGAGGACATGTGTTCTGATGATGACAATGTGGTGCACGAGATTGTGCCACGTGCCATGCAGGATTGTAGCCTGCGGTTTTTCTAAGTGGCATCGCAACGGAGCCCCACCTATACGATATCGCAACTTGCGGTTTGAAAATTAGTTTTTGTGACACCGTTATATATTTTTTTTCTCAGATGAGTCTAATATCTGCTAGACCTGGCAAAAACTGACACGACACGCTAACCTGACACGAACTCGACACGAAATAAACGGGTTTGGGTAATACATTTCAACCCGTTTACTAGTAAACGGGTTGACACGACACGACACGAAAATTAAACGGGTAAGGTCAGGGTCAAAATTTTCAACTCGAAATTGACCCGAAGAACCCATTTATATATATATGGGTTAAATCATGTGAGAACCAAAAAAAGATTGAGAACCGTGAGAATCGATCTAAGCCATAATTTGGTTTTGATCCTATGGTTTTAATTAAAAGTTGTTTCACTTCCAATTTATTTTAAAATTGTCATTGCCTTTAATGACCATGGATTAAAATTAATCAATGGTTTAGATTGGTTTTCACGGTTCTCAACCTATTTTTGGTTCTCATTTGATTATCGTCATATATATATATATATATATATAGTGGAAGGATATTTTGCAACCCTTAAAAAGGTTGCAACCATTGCAACCCACATCTTAACCGTTGGATTTATGAAAAACGGTTATTTTGTTTTTATTTTTTTGATTTTTTTAATTGAAAATATTGGACTCACATGTATTGTAACCGTCGATCATTAATCCAACGGTTAAGAAGTGGGTTGCATGGGTTGTAAAATTTTCATGGGTTGTAAATTAAACTACCCCTATATATATATATATATATAAGTTTTCCTTAAATGCTTTAGATTTTTTGTGTTTTAGATTTGATTATAATTTTGAACTATAAATTTTGGATTTCTAATGCTTTCATTTGAATTTTGTATTTGTATTTTTTTATGAATTTTCGATTTTTAATTTTAATTTTATAAATGTTAAACGGGTTAGGCGGGTCGGGTTATGGTTGGGATTTTCTGACCCGTTTATTAAACGGGTCGGGTTAGAGTTAGACACTTTCAACCCGTTTAACTTTGAACCCGACACGAACCCAACACGACACGACACGTTTGTCAGGTCTAATATCTGCAACCGCAAGAAAAAGCATCCTACGGTATCAGATTTTTATGATCAACACCACACTAAACATTTAATCGACTCTCATGGACTCACCTAGTCTGTGTGTGTAAAGTGTGTTCTCTCCAAAAACCTAATAAACAAATGAGCCATGGGAACTAATAAATAAGGGATGCAAAACATTAATGTAAATAGAGAATGAAAATTTGGTACAATTCCTCGTTACAATCATCTCTAATATATTTGTATATTTGGAATATGATAAGATAAGTCATTCTGTAAAAAAAAAATATTTGGTAGCTAAAAAGTAATAGAAAATTAGAAATTGAAGATATGGTCATTTAAGACAATAACTCGGTTAAGAACTACATAGGTGAGAGGGTGGATTTAACCACCAAATGTAAAATGTCTATAATTAATTAAAGCAAAATAAAAAATAATTGGAATCAATTAATCAAATACATATATAAGTTTCTTTTAAATTAAAAAAATATAAATACAATAAAGTTTTTGTTTGCATTATAATAAGTTACACCCATAATTCTTTAAAAATCTTGAACCGAGAGCTAGTGTTTCAGAAAATTTAGAATCAAATACCAGATCAAACATAGTCAATTATGATCCCATTTGGTTCAGTTCTTCAATTTTGCTGGTTTGGATTTGCACAACATTGCTTGTTATTAATTTTTTATTTTTATACCGGTATATTAACAGCTTAAACTAATTTAGTCCACATGATTCATGCAAGTATTTCATTCATTTGAACAGAACAACATTTTCCTCCACTGGAAGAGTAACGTGTCATGCCCATCCACTTAGAAGTTGAGATTGTTGAAAACTCAATCCAATAATCTTTTAAAACATTATTAAAACAATAAGATAATTTTTCTCAATTATAAAAGTAATCTTATTGATATTGAAATAGAAGCGTGATGTGAATGGTTTTTGAACCATTACTTTCAGGATCCAACCATAATCATGTGTGATGCAACACTTTTTCAATGTTTCAATAACTTCAGCTTCACGTTTTATTTCTTCAGGTTTTTAATTATCTATTGACTCGCACAACCCAAAAAGCCAACCAAATTATAGAAGCTAATCAATTCCCATGAATCTATGGAGACCGCCACAATACAATCAACGGTGAGCGTGATAGTAATGGAGAGTCTAGTTAATACGAAAACAGTAACTAAATAAGAAAACGATCGAATCACATGTGATTCTACACTGAAATCACCTGTGTAATCACATGTGAGTTCACGCGACTTTGGTTGCGACCTGAGGTCGCGGGCCACATCGCCTACACACCCCTTACGTTGACCATTATGTGTAAAATTACATGTGATTTTGCACGTTATTTGGTCGTTTTCTAGTTTTCTTATTTGGTTACTATTTTTGTTTGAACCTCCCTCCACTAATGGGTGTATCAAGATTAAAATGTGTGATGCATAGATCGTAAAATCTTATATATATATATATATATATATATATATATATATATATATATATATATATATATATATAACAGAAGAGTTGTGAGGTTTCTCAATGTTTTGTTTCAGATATAAAAAATTATCTAAAAGGCTCTTTGCTTTTTGAGTATTGATTGTAAACCACATATCCATGTAAGTTGAGTTGTTACAAACTCCCCCCACTTAAATTCTTGACGTCCTCCTCAGGCCTGTCCAATAATACTTTTTGTAATCGGTGATGTGAGATTCATCTAAGATGTTACAAACACTCATTCCCCTTCGAGGACTCATTATCTCGGATGAGGTTTGCACCACCATCCCAATAGTTAAGGATCGTTACCATTTGTAACTTTCAATCCCAAAACACCATACTGACTCAACAAGACCTGGACTTTGGGGATCCTCCTAAGAGGTTGCCGCTTCGAGCCCTGCAAAGCCACTGGGGATTTTCCTTGACCGTTCTCCAAGACCCCTGGGATTAGTCGAGGTACAAGCAAGCCGACTCCGACACCCATGATTAGCAAAAAAAAAATTCTAATCTAACTTAAAACCATAAGGAAATCATTAACTATAACTTTAGCTTCTAAAAGTTCATAAATCCATTTTTTTTTTGTTAGTGTGGGATGAGTTATTACAAAAGTTAATTCATTAAAATTGATTTATGACTAAAGTTTAAAAGATAACAATAATGGATTACACAGAAAATCCAAAAGTATCAATTTCAAACTATAATAAAAATAAAAGAGTGGGCCGAGAGGCATGATGCACATGGGTCGAACCAACAGTGTCGCTGGTCCAACACGTGAGAATGGGTCCTTGGTTCGTTGGCATAGTATAATCTATAATGATTTATTTATAAACAATCATTATAACTTTTATTACAATTTTTATATAAAACCAAATAATCATCTTGAATAATTTTAATAAAAAAAAATCGATATTCAAAAAGATATAATTGATACACTTTAAATAATCTGTTGCAGAAATATCTAAATTTAAAATTCGAATTCAGATCTTCAATTATTGTAAAGATGTGAAAACAGTAAGAGCATTTATATCAGATAAAGATTGTTAAAGGGAAAAACAAATAGAACAACAATATGGAGAGAATAATAATAAGACAGAGAGAAGAAGTTTATAATTCTCATTAATCATAAGCCCTTTAAATAGGGAGGAGTTGCAAGTGGATAGTTAGGAGATATTTCAGTTCTAATCTAACTCTAATATATTTATCTCTATCTCTATCTTTATCGTCATATCCTTTAGACGATGACACACTTATCCTACAACACTCCCCCTTGTGCCGAGTTAAAAGAGTGGTGGTGCACAGTTGTTGCCTCGTTAAAACCTTACGCCAAAATAAAACCCAGTGGGAAAAAAATAAAAATATGACGAAGGAAAGAGTACAACGCACCAACTTCTTTACAATACATAGACTTATCCTTCAGTCTAGTTTTCTCTTAGATTCATACTTTAATCTTGAGAGTTAAGAAAACATGATGGTATATAAACAGTTGCCTCACTAAAACCTTACACCAAGGAACAAAACCCAATGGAAAAAATAAAATCTTGGTTGAAGGAAAGAGCACAACATACCAATAACACAAATATAGTAGACTCCCCCTGATTCGTGCATTAACAAGGGAATTTGGAAAACATTTCCATTTATTTTCTACACGTTTCCCAATATATGGTTTTAGGTAATGACTTGGTAAAATATGTCACATTCTTTTGACACCTTACTTGGTTCACTTGAATATAAAGGATAGTCTTTTATTGCTGATTGTATAGAAACTTAAGCAGAATATGCTTTGTGTTATTACCCCTGATGTATCTTATGTTCATTTCTTCGATACATGATACATTATTTCCATATATGCAAGTAGGATACTGGTTGAACCCAGAATTACTAACTCCTATAGTATATGTAATGATAGTCCTTAATCATATACATTATTTTATTATCTCATGGAGAGTAATATTCTTGGATTAATTCAAGGAGGTAGTTACAAAGGATCACTTAGTTTACTTCCAAGCAATCGACGTATTCCTTGTGGTAATTCTTTATTCAGTTTGGGAACATCATTTGTATGGGCCAGACAGATACCTAATATCAGCAAACACATACCAAGACATTATTTGGTGTTTTTCTATAAGAGCTAGCTACTACTTTTGCTGCTTACATTCTAAGTAGGTATTGAAGTTCCATTATCAATCCCATTTTTCTTTCTATAGGGAAAGTATAAACCATGTCAATGGTTCCAAAAGATTAATTTAATATCATTCCAATGATTTTGCGTTGGCGCTGAGCTAAATCTAGCTAACAAGTTCACTGAGAAATACAATATATGGTCAAGTGTATTATGTTAAGTACGATAATGCACATATTGTACTTAGATAGGGAATTCCAGCTCCCAACATCTTTCGCCATCATCCTTTAGACGAAATGGATCTTTCCTTATATCCGACACTTCGACCGATCATGGGAGTGCTAACCGGATGCGCTTTGTCCATATTAAATTGCCTGATTATTTTCTGGACATATGCGATCGGTGAATTAATATTTCACAAACTCGGTGTCCTAGCTCAAATATCTAGACAAAACCAAGTTTTCCCAAGATATTTCTTCTCAAAATCAGATTTCAAGTAGCTTGTGGTTCCTCTCATTTCATCAAGAGTGCCTATTATGTTCATAACATTGACATATAGAGCTACTTTGAAAATTTGGAACTTGTTTTCCATAATAAATAAGCAAGAGAACATTTCATCGTTCTTATATATCCTTTCCAAATCAAGTATTCCACCACATCCACTTATATTGTTTTAATCTATAAAGTGGGCGTTTCAATTTATTGCAAACGCATTTCGTGGTTTAGAGTTGCTTGATTTTGGTAATGTAATATCATCAAGCACTTTTATATATCTCTAAATCTAGATCCCCGTAGAGATATGTGGTAACCACATTCATGAGTTGCATTTTCAGTCCTTCGGAAACTACTAGGCTAGTAAATTATACGGATGTCATAACATCCATCATGAGAGAGTAAGTCTCCTCGTGGTCAATCCAGGGCGTTGTGAGAAACCTTGCGCCAAAGGAGAGTCTCATACATTATGACTTAATTATTCTCATTACGCTTTAGGACAAATAATTTATCTATGTCTTACAGGCTTTACACTTGGTGGGTTAGCACTACCAAACCAAATACCTGTTCATTTGTCAAATAATATGATTCTCCTGGATTGCTTATTTAGGCCAGTTTGCTCTTTGTTGATATTTTCCAACTGAGCATGGTTTGATGTCAATGTGCTCTATCACCTCATAAACAATAATATATGCGAAATATATCATCAATAATTATATATGATCTGTCCATCGACTCATATGTGCTCTCATAGTTCATTTGAGATTAATATTCATCTCTAGAATCAATATTAACTTCGGAGCGTCCTCCAATGATGATTCATAGACATAGTTTAATCAGAGACAATCTCATGAGAGGTTTATGTATTGATGACAAATAGTTGTGCCTTACTCTTCTCTTCCTTTAGATGAGTATCTATCGAACCAAGTAGCTTCCCCCATTTCCGTTTGGGAGCTACGACCTCAACCACACCTCCACTATGTGTGATTGCAACGCACTTTCCAATGGCGTTGTGCCCCCTTTGGGGACTTTTTAACTTTGCAAGTATATTTGTAGCTCGTATATGTGATCTTGTCACTTTTGGAATATTAAACGTATCAGGTATCGAGTCTGATTCGTTTGACTTCAACATTACGTTGTGAAGTTTTGGGGATCGAAATGAGACAGAGTGGGAATATTCAATGACACTTCCTGTCGTTCCCATGGAAAATCCTTTTTCCTATCTCCCCCTAACGACGGGAAGACTGTCTCATGAAAGTGACAACCCGCAAATCTAGCGGTAAAGAGATCACTAGTCAAATATTATAATTAGCGGATAATTGTTGGGGATTCATATCCAACATATACCAAATCGTCTTTAAGGACCCATTTTGATGCGCTGTGGGGGCGCAATTGGCACATATAATCAAACATGCGTAAATGTAAAGTATCAAGCTTATATCCAGTTACCAACTGTTACGCATGAGCAACTAGTGGGTCTAAAAACGAAAAAAACTGCATATAATAATTGCATAACCCCGGGTAGATGTGGGTAAATTGGTGCGCATTACTAATACCCTAGATGTCATCATATTCTTTTGATAACAACTTCTATGAGACCATTTTATATATACACATGGGGTATAGGAAACTTTACATTGATCCTAATACATATGCAATTAACATCAAATCCTTATGATGTAAATTCTCCACCATTCAAAGTCATGTAGACTTGATGAAATAATCAGGGTGGTGAGACCTTAAACGTATAGTTAGTGCTAGGAGTGCAATATTTCATGTGGACAATAATACGACATGCGTTCATCGTGTCGAAACCAGAACCATAAAGTACTTTAATGGCCCGCATTCTGGATGTTTATGTCCATAAATATCACCTTGTATTCGTTGTAACAATGGAATGTTTTTGTATTATGTCCTTAGCTTTAGGATGGTCTCAATCCTGTCTTGGCTAAGGAGTAGGTTATATACAAAAGTTTTAGGTATTCGAGAGGGCATATAGCAATGTTGTTTCTTATGCTACAGAAGTCAACAGTTGCAATTTTCCTCATTCTGCCTTTCACTCGAAAGAGAATGTGTCTATGTGTATTTTGCAATACACAGATCACTATGTCATAACCACGGTGTCCCGCATGGTCATGCCAAAACATATATGTGTTATTGCCCCCAAAAGTTCTTTATTGGTGACAAAATATGTTCCGATGACCCAATAATCTACTAGTTTGACACATTAGTTTCCATGATATATGTTTACTTTCATATATTCATTAGAACTTATGTATATATGCTCATTTCCATTTCCATTTGATACGAATATCTTTACAGGGTTCCTATTAATTTTGTACCAACAAGAGAGTGACAGTCCATCGTCTAAGTAATTTGGTTGGATGTATTATAAAACAAGTATTAGTCTATCTTTTTTTTCAAGGGTGTGATAGGTCAAAAAAAATCAATTCTTCTCGATACATTCCTACACGGAACGGAGAATATTGAATTTTTTTTTGTATTTGTTTTGATGTATTTCTTTACATCTATAATGGTTACATATTCGATTTTACTTTAGCAAAGAAATTAATTTTTGGTACTTAAAATTAATTTCAAAGAAACATATGCATAATCAATATTAAATATTAAAACAAATATGTTATATTTCATTTTCAACGTGTTCCCTTTTTTATAGAAGCACTTTTTAGTGCATATCTTATTTTATTGTCCATTATCACCTGGGTAGTAGTTGTATCCTACTCCAGGTGTTGAAAAATCCTTCCTGACTCTTACCAATACCCTGACCCTTTCTAGGGTCTCGTCCACATGGTGCAGAAATGTCATATGTGTGAAATGGTTAACTCACAATCATTTGGAGTTGTTTCCACTTCTAACACTTTCATTATTGATATCAGGAATTTTCTTTATCCCAACATATGTGGTGTTATTCGAAAGAACCTTGTTGTGTCTCTCAACCACTTGAAGTAGGTTGATGAGTTTATCTAAATGTTACATTCCAACTTATATTGGTTCATTATTATTTACTTATATATGAAATGTGGAAATGATATTAGGAATCATGTTATCTTCTGTGAGCTCCTTGCCACAGAGATTGAGACGCATTTCGGATATAACATTTCTTTGTTGAAATCAGTTACCTTTTTGTAATCGAGTAAGTGGGTTTCATTCCACTGTACGATTAGTTCGGGAAGTACATATTCATAAGTACTCCCGATTATCCCTTTCGGAACATCCCACATTTCTTTGGGGGTTTCTAGTAAAGGTATCCTATGAAACTTAGGATTTATATGTCGTCTCAAAACATGAGGGTATTTGTTTGTACCTTTTCAAGAGGTTGATTTTAGAGTCATTGGGGGAGTTGATGGACTTTAGGTATTTTCTTGTACCTTTTCAAAAGGAGGTTCATGTACTCATTTATGATACTCATATTCTTTTGAGTTTATGACGTTGATTTTGGGATGAGTTGTTTCAACCATTTACATATATAAATAATAATATATGATTTTCTTTTTGATAAGGAAATGGATTTTGGTTATGAAATTTCATTATCATAACAATATTGGATTTTTGTATGCTTTAACTTTATTGATAATACTTCATCAATATTTCAATTTGCAAAAAAAAAATCACTCAATCTATTGGATTTCCAGGTAGTAGGGGAATCACATGAATTTCTTAAATCCCTACAAACCTTAGGGCTATTTACACCCGTTTGACAAAATCCTTTCGATGTATTGCGATTAATTCATCAATGAAATACATAGATAACATTTGTTATTTGGTAAATTTTGACATGAGGTCAAAAAAAATTCATACCATATTGGTATTTTGGGATCTTTTGGCAAGAGGCCAAAGTGACTATGAATTTGGCATATGAAACAATTTTAATACCTTAATAGCATTTTTTGGAGTTTTTGGTAAAGATCAAAATATATGAGCTTGGATGTGTAACTTTCAAAAAATAATTATATAGTTTAAAATTATGAGTAGGAACTCACAATCAAGATAAATGTTTGAATTTAACATTTTCATGTTATTTTTGAACCTTTTGGCAAAATAACAGAAGTTATGGGGGTTGAAATTGTAAATTTCAAAGATAATTTATAAGATTGAGGTTAATGAGTATGAACTCATAACTAAGATAAACATCTGAATTATACTAACAATTATTAATTAGGATAAACATTTGAATATTAACACAAACAAATAGTAAATAAATATATAATATTGTAACTAAATGGATAATCATTTAAATATATGAATATTTTAATTTAATTTGATAAACATTAATAAATCATAATAATATTTTAAAACAATAAAAGTTATATTAACACAATTAAAATAAATAAGATGAAACAAATATTAAAATAATTAATAGTCTAATTCATTATTTGGACTAGTCTAAAAGAATATATATTTAATAGGTCAAATTAAATAAAATTAAGTAAACATGTCAGAAAATAAGTCAAGATTGACTCACATAGATAAAGTATATTAAACTTAAATAAAAGTTAATATAATAAATATTTATTAAACACAAACGTAAATTAATGGGAAAAAAAAACAAATTAAGTTTTGTTTTAGTTAAATAAAACAATAATACTTATCCCTCGTGGATACTTAAAAATTATTTATTTAATTCTTTTTGATAATTAAAAAAAATAAAAACAAAATCATTCAATTATCCTAATAATTCAGATAATTAGATCATAATCATATTAAAATCACATATAAATTCCAATAATTATCTTTTAATATAGTTTTTTTTTACGTCAATATAATTTTTATTTATTTAATTATTTCAATAAAAATAAATAAATAATCATGAATTCGAATTTTTTTTTTGAATTCAATTAATATCAATCACGAAAATAACGGAAGTATTCTACAGAAAACTTAAGAAAAAAAATAAACATGATTCATAATATTCACTTACGAAGAAATTGATAGAAAACTTACTAGATTTTTTTTACATGCGTGACAATGAGCAAAAGATAACGTAGTAGCGATGCAATTTTGCGACAAACCGTTCAACGACAACGTGCACCAATCGTTTAGAGACGATGAAAAACAACTTTGAGCTTTACGTGCTGATAACGTGTTAAAGGGAAAAACAAATAGAACAACAATATGGAGAGAATAATAATAAGACAGAGAGAAGAAGTCTATAATTCTCATTAATCATAAGCCCTTTAAATAGGGAGGAGTTACAAGTGGATAGTTAGAAGATATTTCAGTTCTAATCTAACTCTGATATATTTATCTCTATCTCTATCTCTATCGTCATATCCTTTAGACGATGACACACTTATCCTACAACAAAGATAAAGTTTTTAAGAGTATTTTTATCAGATTTTTTAAAATAGAGATTTTGATGATATTTGATTAATTTCTCTCTCAGAAATTCTTTAAAATTAAAAAGTAAAAGAAATGATAAAAAAATAGATAAATTTGAAAAACACCTTAGAAGTGATCGATTAAAAGAAAAAAATGATTTTTCTCATTATTTTCACCAATAAAAATATTCGAAATTAATTTTTTAGAAAAAAATAATATTTAATTAAATATATTAAATATTTTAATACCCTAATTAATGTTATAATTTTCAAAATAAATAAGTTAATGTAATTTAATACATTATTTTTAAAGATTTTTATTTTTTATTTTTTAGATATGGAGATAAATAAAGAAAATAAATAACCAGTCATATTTACAAAAAAGACCCTCCACTATTAAGAAATAGAAAAACTAGACTAAAATACAATCTTAACCCCAAGCATCCAAAAGGTGCAAGTTTTGTACCCAAAATATACATATGTTAAATTTAAATTGCTGTTATTATTTCTTTTAACCGCAAATATTCAGGACTATTTACTTGTATCTAGATCAATATATGGGACCAGAAAATAACAGTCAGAAAAATTCTCAATAAAGCTGAGAAGAACTAACAACCTACGGAAGTAGTTCTAACTCTAAGGCCTAGCCTTTCATTGCTGTTATTTTGAAGGTGTCGTCGAATGGTTTTTGAGCAACTCAACAACTTTTCTCATGGATGGTCTATTAATCGGGAATGCGGCAGTACACTGGAGAGCTACATTCAACACCCTCTCGATTTCTTCATAATCACGACTCAAAGGGTTCATCTTAGGGTCGATAAGTTGATCCAAGTATGTCAATCCACCGTCACTTAGTTTTTCAGGTGACGACAGAGCGGACGCTGTTACCCACTTCACGATATCCATGTTTTCATCAAAAGACGAATCATTTGGCCGCTTACCCGTCACTAGCTCCATTAGCACCACTCCAAAACTGTAAACATCGCTCTTTTCAGTAATTTTCATCGTGTATGCATACTCTGCAATCAATAGAAACCAATGTTACACCGAAAATAGTTTCAAAGAAAAAGTAAATTTAATGAAAACGTACTTTACTCTAATACTATTTTTGGTAACATACTCTCAAAAACTTTATTTTGGTACTTCAATGTGATATCTCAAACATTTAGATCAAAATACATTACGCAAAATAGAAATATGAGTAAATTGCATAGCATTTTTATAGTAAATCACCTAAATGTTTGAAATGTCATATCTGATTATCAAAATGAAGGCTTTATAAAAACTAGGTCAAAGTACGTTGAATTTTCATATATGATCTCAAAGGAACAACACAAAACGATGGAAGCGAAAAATAACCTGGTGCGATGTAGCCGTAGGAACCCGCGACACGAGACATGGATCCATCGCTCTCTTTCGCTTCTATTTGCATGGTCTTGGCTAGGCCGAAATCTGCAACCCGCGGTCTAAACTCTTCGTCCAATAAGATATTGTTCGACTTAACGTCACGATGAACGATCCCGGGCACACAGTCGTGGTGCAAATACGCTAACCCTTGTGCGGCTCCAAGACCGATCTCGAACCGCTTCCCCCAATCTAACAAAAACCCGCCTTTCGGATCTTCGTGTAACATATCGCCTAAACTCCCGTTCTCCATATACTCGTAAACCAACGCTCGAAAATCCTCCCCGACACTACCAAACAAGAGCTTCACGATGTTTTTATGCCGGATCCTTCCCAACGTCTCCATCTCCGCCAAGAATTCCGCCTCCGTTTCCGAACTCTCATGAACTCCAAACAACTTCTTAACCGCCACCGTCTGTCCCGTTTTCAGCGTCACTCGATAAACCTTGCCCGACCCGCCCATCCCGATAACATTACTCTCCGCTAACGAAACCATCACGTCTTGTTCTTTAAATCCCAACCGCTGGAACGACGTGATCTTCCACAATCTTTTACTCCCGCGAAACAATGGTGTCTTGACCAGAAGCCAGATTAGTGACACGATAAGAAAGAAAGCCACGGCCGACAAAATCCCGACCAACCAATAGCTTATCGATCTCGTCTTACGGCATCGAGGAAACGGTTTAAGATCGGGACTGCATAGTTTTGGGTTACCCGTTAAGCTCGAGACATCCAAACCGATCGGTACCTTGCCTTCGAGATTGTTGTTCGATATATTCAAGATATTAAGCCGGAGTTTCGTCAGCGAAGTTGGTATCTTGCCGGAAAGCGAGTTACCGGAAAGATCCAAGTAATTTAAAACCGGTAAATTCCCAATTTGATTTGGGATTTCGCCGGTCAACATATTGTTTGATAGATTCAAACTGGAAAGATAACTCCAAGAACTCACAGCATTTGGGATTCCACCGGTGAATTTGTTTGATTGAAGGTCAATCTTCTCTAATTTCTTCAAATTAGTCAAACACGACGGCAATTCGCCAGAAAATTGATTATTTCCGAAATCAATCTCAACGATCTCCTGTAAACTACAGATTCCGGCGGGTAAATCGCCGGAAAAACCATTGCCGGAGATTGCTATCTTTATTATGTTTCTGGATTTAGAGATTGAATCAGGAATTGAGCCCTGGAATCTATTGTTACTTGCATCGATGTATTGAAGCACAGATGAGCTCCAGAAACCCGCCGGAATCTCGCCGGATAATTCATTGTTAGATACACGTACATAATCGACGGATTTACAATCGGCCATTGACGCCGGAATACCACCGGACAATCTGTTATTAAAACAGGTGAATTTCTGAAGCTTCTTTTTGTAACAAAGATTTGGAGGCAATGGACCTTCGAATTGATTACCGGAGACATCAAACTCTTCTAAATCGGAATTTTTACCTAAGTTTTCCGGTAATGTACCGGAAAACTTGTTGTTAAACAGTTTCAACTGTGTAAGTATGGTGTTTGACGAAAGAACCGTCGGGATTTCACCTTCGAGCTGGTTGTCGTTAACCGCTAGTGACTGGAGATTTAATCCGGCGAGACTAGATGGTAGTTTTCCGGTGAAGTTGTTCAGAGAAGCATCGAATTGAAGCAAAGAAGTTAAATTCGAAAACACGTCCGGTAGTTCGCCGGAAAAATGATTGTCGTAGAGCCAAAGATGTTCGATGCCTGTATAAAATTTGAAGTTCATTTGAACACGAAGTTGATTCCGGTGAAAAGTTAGTTAAAACATGAGAAATGATTATTAATTGTTGGATAAAAATGGATGCACATTAATATAATATGATTTGATCAAGTTCTATTTAGCTCGTAATTCATGAGAGGGCATTTGATTAAAAGTAATCAACCGTTCAGATCTACTTCTTACTTTTTTACGTTTATCACGTTAAACTCAACTTTGCCTACGTATATAGAGAGAGAGATAGTTGGGTTCACGTGCGACCAACATATTTTCGTGAGACACATAAAACCATAATTTTACACTTGAAACTTTACGGCAAAACAAAGTGAAGTTAAAAAAATCCGAACCTTCACAGTGTTCTACTGTGAAGGTTTATATCTTCACGGTGTTTTACTGTGAAGGTTTTATCTTCACGGTCTTTTGGTGTAAAGTTTTAAGTGTAAAAATTTGGTTTTACGGGTTTCACGAAAACAGGTTGTCTCATGTGATTCCAAGTCTATATATTATATATAGATATATGTATATATAGGCGAATGGCTGTGTGAGAAGTTGAGTTAACGGTGAGAAGTGGATCTGAACCGTTAATCTCTTTTAATCTTATGCCCTCCCATGAATTGCGACTTAGAAGAGAATTGATCTGGTGCGTCTTATCTCGGTGCATCTCATCCTAATGTGCGTTCATTTCTCATCCAACGGTCGATAACCACTTCTCACGTTTCTCACCATTAACTCAACTTCTCGAACAAACCTATATATATATATATATATATATATATATATATATATATATATATATAGTTGGGTTTCGGTGAAAAGTTGTGGTTATCATGAAAAACATGAGAAGTTGTTATTAACCGTCGATGAGAAATGGATGCATGTTATAATAAAATGCACCGAATCAATTCTCTTCTAAATCGCAATTAATGTGAAAACATTTGATTAAAAATGATCAACGATTCAGATACATTTCTCACGCTAACCTCAACTGGTCAACCGATCATTAGCCTACAGAAGAAACCCTAAAAGAACCATTTAATATACCTTTCAGACGTCCGATGCTATCTGGAATGCCGCCGGTGAGTGAGTTCGTAGAAAGATCGATACTTTTAATAGAGGATAAATCGCCGATTGAATCAGGTATTTCACCGGAGAGATTCGTGCTTGAAATTCGGAAAATCTGGAGTTTTTTAAGACGTCCGATGTTTTCCGGCAACGGACCTGATAAAAACTGATTCTCCGGTGCTACAAACTCCGTTAACTCCGTAAGATTCGTGAGAGATTCAGGAACTCCACCGGAGAAAAAGTTCGACGAGAGGTGAAAAACTTGAAGCAATAACGATTCACCAACACTAGCCGGAATCTCGCCGGTAAAATTATTATAAGAGACATCAAGAACCGTCAAGTTAACAAATCTCGGCTCAAATTCCGGCAACTTCCCGACGAATACGTTGTCGGAGATATTCAAAACCGTGATCTGAGAACAAAGAGAAAAAGATGACGGAGATATACTACCGTTGAAGTAGTTACCGGCGATATTGAGATGCCGGAGAGTCTGAATCCGGCAGAAATCCCCCGGAAAAGGACCGGCGAGAGTGCCGAACTCGGAGAAGTCAACGGCGAGAATCTCGTGAGTGCGATTATCGCAAGTGATTCCATTCCAGTTACAGGGGGGAATGGAATCAATCCAGTTGTTGAGAAAGGAACCAGGGTCGTCGAGCTGACTGTTCTTGACACGGAGGAGGATGGCGGCATCTCTGGTGGAGGAAGAAGCGACGGCGGCGAAAGTGAAGGAAAGAAAGAGGGAAATAAGATTAAGGTAAGAGGTTGTCGCCATTAGTGAAGTTAAGCTATGGAAGATTGGAGTTAAGAGGAGATTAAGAAGAGGAGAGTATTAAGATATGGAGGGAAAAAGGGGTGTTGAAGTTGTTCATCTGATTTGGATGTTGCCTCTGAACCATCAATATTGTAGAATTGGATTCCAATTGGTTTGACTAAGAGAAAATCTTTTGTTTTAGTTAAGTTTGTTTGTCTTTGTAGATGTGTAGAAGAAGGGTATTCACTACCCTCTACCTCTAAAAAATTATATTGATTTGATTGTATCAGATATTGTTTGTTTTGTTCATTCACAGTTTTAAATACGTTTGATAGAGAAGGTATTTAGTCCTTACAGGGCAAATTTAGTTTCTCTCCCCGATCGATTACAATCCACCCACTTTGAGAGTCCAGTGTCCTCCTTTACACGTTAGTCTGGTTCCCGGCTCTAGTACCATTTGTAACATCTCAAATCAACCGTATCAGATATTGACCACTTAGTCCACAGCGGTACTCATGGTTTTAAAATGTGTCTAATAGAGGAGGTATCCGGTCTCTTACCTTCTAAGGTAAGCTTACTTCTCCTCCCTTTAAAGAATAGAGTAATTCCCTTTTGGTCCTTGGCTTATTTCGATTTTCTCAGTTTAGGTCCTTACAAATTTTTTATTACAAGTTTGCCATTGTGGTGTGCATTTTGCTCGATTTTGGTATCCACCATTGATTATTGTTAACTTTATTGGTTAAGTGAGAATCATTTTGAACTTTTTTTGCTTTTCTTTTTATTTTTTTAATAAAAATAATTATATTATATATATATATATGAGGTGGGTTCATACGAGAACGGTATCTATTTAAGAAAACAAGAAAAACGTCGGTACATACAAAATCACATGTGATTCACGTACAAAATCACATGTGATCCCGCGACTTCGCACGCGACTTGAAGTTGCGGGAAAAGTCGCCTGTGTCCCATTTTTCCGGGTTAATGCGGAATCACATGTGATTTTGTACATGATTGTTGTTTTTCTTGTTTTCTTAAATAGTTAGCGTCCTCGTTTGAACTTTTCTCATATATATATATATATATATATAGAGAGAGAGAGAGAGAGAGAGAGAAAGAGGGAGGTTCAAGGAAAACCTCAAAAAAATAGAAAACTGAGAAACACTCTTGTAGCCTTTGTTTGGACGGCATGCACTTGTGCGTACAAGTAAATTAAGTTGTTTTTTGGTTTTTATGCACGTGTGCATGTTACAAAATTACTTGTATGCACAAGTGTATACCGTTCAAATGAAGGGTTACCAGGATGTTCCTAAGTTTTCCATTTTTTGACGTTTTCCCCTGAACCTAACCCTGTATATATGTGTGTCTATATGTGTTGTATATATACATGCAAACAATGACCCCCTTCTTTTCCCTCCCTATCGAACACCCTTCACTCACGTCCCTTTCCCTTCTCTCTGTCCTCCATCTCCAAAGCCCCCTTCTCTTCTCCATGTTATTCTTCACTTACTCGTAAGTTCGTACTCCCAATTTCCCATAAAAGCCTCAACCCACCTTTCAATTACACATCTTATAACCACACAACCAAGGAACAAAAATGTCTTCTAAAAATGCAAAACATGTGAAGAATGAAGTAGTCGAGGATTCAAATGATGATAAATCCGAATATGAGGTTTCCAACTATAAACCCTGAGATAGTTTACAATTGAAAATAAGGAACAAACAAGTTCCCAACTGAAAACCCTAAAATCTACTATTTTAATGCACTCAAAACCACGTTTCATAATTGGGAATTATATTCTCTGAATTTATTGAAATTTATCAGTTTTTTATGAGAATTCGGAACTAGTGGAATGAAAGATGTTTGCATTTGTTTTCTGGGTCAAGAACCAGGATTGGGATCCCCTTGCTAACAGGTAGATGAAAGGAGGAACATGGGCACAAAGGGGGTTTTAACGGGGAAAGGAGGCGATGAAGTCACTGAAGGGAAAGGGAACGAGATGGTCTCACTGTCTACCTTCTTCGGTGTTGGGGTTGGATTCTTCTAAGAGGTGTAGATAAACGATAAAAGAGAATGAATATACGATTAACCTTTTATTTTTTTAAAGAAAATGAGATACAAAAACTAAAATGCTCATATTGTAATCATAGAAGTTAACAATCATCAATAAGATTTATGCAAACTACAAAAAAATATATATATATAAAAAAAAAAAAAAGACCAAAAGTGAAGTTTACTCTAAGATAATACTCTTTTATTGGTGTGGACAAAAAAAAAAGTCCTTTTAAATTGAAAAGATAAAAAAAAGATAGGTTGACTAGTGTGGATGGAGGACAATGAGTCAACGAACAGCATCATGCGGTGGCGTGACACCACCGGCGGTGGAGGGTAACACCAAAAGTAAGGCAGAAAAGCGGTTGGATTACACGCAACTCCGGCGACCATAAAGCAGAGGTGTTAGGCTTATCGAATATCAAATTCAGTTATATAAATTAATAAAAATAAAAATAGTTCATTAAATTGACACTATCAAGTTGCCATTTGGGTTTTGATTTCTAGAAAAGGAATCATTCGATTATTGTGCAACTTATAAAATTCGTATTCTTTAAAATAACGTAAACTTCCAAATTCATAACTCATCATTCCCATAATTAATTGCATACTTGTATTAAATATATTCATATCTTGTTTCTTTAGTGAAAGTTACATGGTTTTATAAAATAAAATTACAATTATTAAAGTTTAATGTATCGTTATTTAATATTAATTACTTAAATTTCTTTAAAAACAATCATTAAAGTTTTATGTATTATATTTAATACTATTTATTAACTTTCAATCTTTATCTTTAACCACTTTAACTCCCTTAAAATCACTTCTAACTTCAACTCCCCTAAAATCACTTACCACATAACTAAATACAAGATAAAATCAAATTTTAAATATAAAAAATCTAAAATATAATTAAGAAAATTTAACAGAATATTTAATGTTTATTTTATATAAAAAACATTATATTATTAAAACTAAAATAAATTACATTATTATTAACACTACTAGAAAAATCACTATCACCGACGGAAGTTTCAGACGGATTTTCCGTCGGAAAATTTTCCGACGGATTTCAAAAAAGCCAACAAAAGGCAACATCACCTTAAATCCGTCGAAAATCCGCCACTGAAATTTTACGGAAAATAAATACTTATATTCTCTTTAATATTTGTGGCGGATTTGTGACGGATATTTTATCCGTCACAAATCCGTCACAAATATTTGTTTAATTGAAATTAAAATACTTAATTAAATAAATTAGTAACTAAACAAGTAAATTAGAAAAAAATTAAATTAATTCTAATTAATTTCCGACGGATTTCCGACAACAATAATTTAATTTAAAATTAAATTAAATTCCGTCGGAAATCCGTCGGAAATTAATTCGATTTTTAAAAAAAATTTTTGTTTTAAAACATTTTCTTACATTAAATGGTTAAGATATCAAAAATTTTAAGGAAATGGAATTAATTTCCGACGGATTTCCGACGGAAATTAATTTAATTTAAAATTAAATTATTTCCGTCGGAAAGTAATTCGATTTTTATTTTTTTTTATTTTAAAACATTTTCTTACATTAAATGGTTAATATATAATTTTTTTTTAAAAATTGAATTAATTTCCGACGGATTTCCGACGGAAATTAATTTAATTTTAAATTAAATTAATTTCCGTCGAAAATCCGTCGGAAATTAATATAAAAAATTCAAAATTAATTTAAATCTTAAAATTATATCAAATCTAAAAATATATTAAAATTAAAATTAAATTATATTAAAATTTAGAATCATGATTAAATTCAAAATTTGATAAAATTATATTTTAGAAACCAATTCTTAAATTATAAATATCTAAAATTAAATAAGAACTTATTAAATTAAATTACATTAAATGGTTTGTGTCTCTTAGCAATAATGGTTGTTATTATTATCATTTTAGCCAAGCCTTGAATGGCTGTTAGTGTTCACTGGTTAGAGAGACCCTCTTTTGTACATTTAAGGGGTCGTTTGCCAGATGCGGTAAGTTGCATGGGTAAGCTTTCGGTAAATAGCTCTTAAGAAAGATGTTCACAAGGGGACATCAGAACCTCGTCATAGGAATTTTAGACCACCTACGCTCAGGTAGATTATCCTTCCTTACCGTTCAACTGGCTTGTCTTTTAACATTATATTTCAAATTTGATGTTATAGTTGTTGGATGTTTTTGGTTGTGTGTGAAGGTACTTCCTAGATGGGTGGTATACAACGAGTTGGTCCTGACCACCAAAGAGTATATGCGATAGGTAATTTCTGAATTGGGCTTAAAGAAGGTATGGTGTTTATTGTTATGATGGGTTGGGTTGTAAAATTTTGAAACCGCCTATATTGTGTTGATTAATCGAAAAGCCTCCAACCCGATCAACCCAACCCGTGAGCACCCCTAATTACAAATTTCTTCAAAATAAAGATAATAATATTTTCTTTTACCAAATATAGTACGTACATATTTACCAACTTCAAAATAAATGTTATTATATCTAGTTTGGGTTGCCATTTGTTGGGCAAACATTAAGATTGTTTTAGTATAAGTGTTGGTGTATATATATATATATATATATATATATATATATATATATATATATATATATATATATATATATCCATTTTAGTATGGGTTGCCATTTTTTGGGCAAACGTTAGGATTGTTTAAGTTAAAATGTTGGTGTTATATCTAGTTTGGGTTGCCATTTTTTGGGGCATACATCTTATTGTTTAGCGGTTATATATGTCTTTGGTTTCATTGTTTGCGGAAATTAATATTGTTTTGGTTTAAATGTTGGTATATACATCTCCATTTTAGTCTGGGTTGCCATTTGTTGGGCAAACGTTAGGGATTGTTTTATTTGGAAATGTCCTAATTACAGCCGTTATGCTGTTGAAATTAATTTGTGTCTTAAACCACAGGGTAACTATAATGCTAATCTCACCCAAAAATATGGCGAGGATGCCACTTCCCATCCCATAATAGATGAAGAATTGTGGCAACAGGCGGTCGGGGGAAGCAAGAAAGGTCGAACATACGGCTTTGGGAACACCAGAGATCCGAATTTGGTCTTGACCGGGGAGTCCTCAAGTGGATATTCTAGTGGTGCATCTTCTTCTGATGCTCGGGTGTGTATCTCTTTTTCCTTTGATGTTTATTTATTTCGTATATACTTCTTATTATAAACTCTAATGTGTTTTTTTTTTGTAGATTCAAGCATTAGAGGCCCGACTTCTCGAATCAGAAGACGCCCGCAACAAAGAGATGGAGGAGATGCGTCGAAGAGACGAGGTCCGCAGGAAGGAACATCAGGAAATGATGGAGATGGTGACCACATTAACACAGAGTCAGTTTACTCAATCGCAGTTTCCGCCTCCCCCACCTCCAGAGTCTTGATGGTTGAGTATTATGACATATTTTGTATTTAAATTAATGTACATGAACTTGCTTTAGTGAACAATTGGAACAATTTGTATTTTTAGCGTCTTTTATAATCGATGACAACTTTAATTTATTTTAATATTTTATTTACAGCTTTTTTGTATTTACAGGATTTTAAAATTGTTTTTTAATTATTTTTTTTTAAAATATACAGTAAATTTCCGACGGATTTCCGACAGATTATCCGTCGGTGAAATTAAAGAAATAGATTCAAAATTTTAATTTTAAAGAAGTTACCGGCGGATTTCCGACGGACATTTCTGACGGATTTCCGGCGGATAATTTAAATAAATATTTTAAATAATAATTTTAAAAAACAATTTAAAAAAAAACAAATTTCCGACGGATTTCCGGCGGATAATTTAAATAAATATTTTAAATAATAATTTTAAAAAACAATTTAAAAAACAAAAACAAATACCGACGGATTTTCCGTCGGAAATTTCTTTTTCTTTTTTAAAAATGTTTCTCTATATATTTTTTAATAAATAAAAGGTTAAAAATAAAATAATTAATAAACTTTTATCCGTCGGAAACTTCTTAATCAGATTAAGAATTTGTTAATTAATCTGACTTTTTTTAAAAAAATCGAAAATTAATTTCCGACGGAAAAATCCGTCGGAAATGAAAAATCCGTCGGAAATCCGTCGGAAAATCCATTTTCTGGCGGGGCATTTTTTGACAGCGTAATCCGCCCGAAATCCGCCGGTAATTTGATTTTCCGACGGATTTTGCCGTCGGAAATGGTGTTTTTTCTAGTAGTGTAAACTATCGAAGAAAACTCTTAAAAAAAGCTTTTATTCATTAAATATTGTTTATTGATACATATTACTTAAAATTACATATTACAAGTCATGATTCATGAATACGAATTTCTAAAGCTAAATGTTTGAATTCATAAATAACTAATAAACATAATCAAAACAAGATAAATATCCCAATTTAAATATAAATAATTTAAAATATATAAGATAATCATTGAATTCTAACACAATATTAAAAAAATTTATATAAAAAACATTATATTATTAAGCCTAAATTATACAAATTTATAGAAAAAAAACCATTATCATTATCTCAAAACAATTCAAAATCATATTGTAAATCGATAAAAAACAAAAAATAAAATAAAACATTAAAATTGTGATGTATCTCGCTGCATTGCTTGAGTACGCTTCTAGTTTTTCTTTATTATCCCTCATATATATTTAAGAGTAAATTAAAAAAAAACGTCATGTAATTCATCAAGATTTCGGTTTTCGTTATTCGATCGGCTTTAATAAGTACACCCGTAACCTTAGGGTTTGCATTTCATTATGGAAATCGCCTCTTACCAGAAATGTTGAGGGGGGGGGGGGGTTGTTAGATGGAGAGAGAGGGTTGTAGGTTGAGTTTCTCTCGCGGGTACCCCAAGCATTAGAAAAAGAAAAAGAAAAAAAAGAGTTATGCATCTCTCCGGGTCTGGGGGAACAAATAGGTGTGTGGAAGAGGGAGAGAGGGGGCTACGAGCCCTCTCCCGTTGCTGTTCCCGGACCACCCATCCCTTCCTTCCCCTTTCGGCCGACCAATGTGCCTCTCACATAAAGGTCATTCCGGTCCTTTTGAAACATGCTCACGATATATACATATACATATATATACATATACATATATATACATATACATATATATACATATACATATATATACATATATTAGGGTGTAAACGAGCCGAGTTGAGTCGAGTAGTAGGTTAATCGAGTCGGGCTCAAAAAATTAATACTGGGCTCGAGCTCCACTCGAGCTCGATTAACTTTTCAATGTAGTGCTCGAGCTCAAGCTTGAATATTTTTTGAGTTGTCGAGCTCGATGCTCGTTTATGGGTTCGAGCTCGCAATCGATCAACTCGTTTATCGGCTTGAGCTCGATAATTATATATTTTTATTGTATGATTAATAAATATATTAGTATGTTTGGCTCGAAAAATAGTATATGCTCGAATGGCTCGGCTCGACTCGAAAAATTGAATTGAGTTTTCGAACGAGTCGAGTCGAACATTGGTGCTATAAAGCGCGGCTCGATAAGTTAAACGAGTTCTATTTTCTGTTCGAGATCGACTCGAGCTCGAATATAATTAAGCTCGAGCTCGAGATAAACGAGCTCGAGTAGCTCGTTAAAAGCTCGACTCGTTTACACCCCTATATTTATATATATATATATATATATATATATATATATATATATTTGTGCAAACTATGCAAACCACTATATTAGGAAACAATAGATATATTTATGAATAATGATTATGATTCATTAATAATGATTGTGATATATATGGAAAATATTAAGTTTATTCATTATAATCATGATTTTAAATTAGGAAATGTTAAGTTTATTCATTATAATCATGATTTTAAATTAGGAAACATAATAAAATCATATATTCATTAGACTTGATGAATGACTAAGATTGGTTTGCATAGTTTGTACAAATTGTTTGGTTTGCAAAAGAAACGCACCCTATATATATATATATATATATATATATATATATATATATATATAGAGAGAGAGAGAGAGAGAGAGAGAGAGAGAGAGAGGTTCAAGAAAAAATCTCAAAAAAAATGAAAAACTGAAGAACTTTTTAGTAGCTCTTGATCTAGACGGTATGCACTTGTGCATACAAGTAATTTAGGTAGTTTTTTTGGTTTTTATGCACTGATGCATATGCACGTTGCATGTTACAAATTACTAGTATATACAAGTGCATATCGTCCAGATGAAGGGCTATCAAAGTATTTTCTCAGTTTTCCTTTTTTTAAGATTTTTCTGAACATGGCCATATATATAAAATTAAAGAAGTGGATTTATTTTTAAAACTTATGTAACAATAATTTAGTAGAGAAAAAGAATCCTATATAAGAAACAAATAGTAAAATAAATGAAACAAGTCTCACCCTCCACCAATCCAACCACTTCCCCACCACCCAACAACCCTTCCATCACCATCTAATCAAAAAGTTAAAAGTTGGATCGACATTAAAAATTTTCCACAAAATTCAAATCTTGCAAAAGCAACTTATAAATATCATTTCCAAATCAAAAAAAGAAAGTTAAAGGAATTTTTTTTTTTTTTTTTTTGAATTTGTTATTTTCCGGATTCACATAAAACACGTATCTTACAATGTTTTTATTGGATTTGAAGGAGACCAATAAAATACTATTATATTGCAAATAGAAAGATAAGGGGTTGTTTGTTTTTTTTAAAAAACCTCTTAATAACTCTTAAGTCTGAATCGTTTAGACTTTTTTACACATCATCTTTTATTAATCATAACTAAAATAAGAGTTCAGACTTTAGGCCTCTTAAAAAACAAACGACACCTAAAAGTGATTGAGAGAATATTCATATGTAAATTATTGAAAATTAATTTAAAATTTATATTTGTGAACCCAAATAATAATCTATAATATCAGTGTATATATATATACATATTTAAATTGATATTTTTTCAAATTTTATCTATGATTCAAATATGAACTTTTTTATTCTTATATTTTTTATTTTTACGTCATTTACCTTTATTATTAAACCTCCTAATATATATAATTAGGTGAAGAGTGGATATATATTAGTTAAATTAGGGGCCAATATTATTTAATGTGAAGACATAGCATTTCCAAAGATTCATGCTTCAAGTATTGATGAACATTAATTGCTTGGGGAACTTGCTAATACACTAAGTTAAAGCAACGTTGCCGTTAGTCCTCAGTTTACTATTAGGATGAGATGTACCGTTAGTCCTCAGTTTACTATTAGCAACGTTAGGATGAGATGTACCGAAATAAGATGCACCGGATCAATCACCGTATCAAGCACGATTCATAGGTGGACTTGAGATTAAAAGTGGTCAACCATTCAGATCCATTTATCACGCTTCTCACGTTAACTCAATATCTCGCATGATACTTCGCCTACATACATATATACATATGTATATAGGTTTGGATCATATGAAAATTTTATCTTTCGTTTAAAACCACCTCGTCGCTTTTGGATGACTTTTGTTGTGTATGAAAGACTAAAACGTGGTGGCATGTGTTAGAGTTTCATATCGGCTACATTTAGACAGATGGACTTTAATTTTCTAGTATATATGTTGGAATCTCCCTTCTTTTCTCAAGGGTTTTTTCAAAGAGTCATGTAATAGTGGTTTGTTTCACATGGTCTCACATATGTAAGTGATACTTTAATCACATAAATGTTAGGGGACAAAAAACAAAAGATAATATTTGCCTCTCATTTATAAAAACACGAGTGTTGATCGTCGCTGGGTCAAAAACGATCGATGGCCATGAAGGAATTCTCATGATGCTCATGGAAATGGAAAGCAGTAGTCTAATTGGAACTCAACCCTTTTGTTTGTCTGTGTGTGTGATTACTAGCTATAGCATTCCAGTCATGTATCTTTTCATTTCAATGGTTATTATGTACTTTTAACTTCTTCATTGGTCATATTTTTGTATTAAAATATATATTTGCTATAACAACCCAACCAAACAGCAAGACAATAAATGCAATTAAACCATAATAAAAATAATAACTCATGCCAAAACGGCCCCAAACATACAATTCCAATTCAAGGTTTGCAAAGGCAACCTATGCACAACTGAGATATTAAAGGAAAAGAAAACTAAAATGACGGTCTTCTATCCATTTCCCGCTACATTTTCTCTTTACCCTTATTCGCCCTTTCTAAATTACGCCGACCTGAAAAGATTTATAAAATTTGAAAGAGCGAGGGTTAGACCGGAGGTCTAGTGAGTTCCCTCTAACAGATAAGCAACAATTTAACTTTCCATAAATTTAAATCAACAAATTTATAAACACATAAGGATAAATCACGCTACTGACCACACTACCGTCGAAAACGGTGTGTCTAACTCGCACTGCCTTAATTTTGGGACACACCTCCAATGACATAAACGGGCCACACTCCCCGGTACGAGTAGGCGGACCACACTCCCCGACTTAGGTCACAATCACCACGAATAATGTATGCATACATTTAAATATCAACGATTTATAACACACTTAAATAATTTCATAATAATCATGCCATCGTAAAAAAATCAAGTTTAAAATTAAACTTCTCGTGCTTTCGTTAACAAAAGGTTTAGTTCAGAAAACTCACCTGACGTCCTTAGCTTAAATTTATGCGTTTACTCTTATGGTTCGATCTGAAACCTATAAAGGAAACATTGACCGGTAAACTCTCGATACTTTATATTTTAGCAAGGTTGATTCTAACCCCAAAATCTCAACGGTTTCCTAATCATTAAGAGAAACCCGACCCACTAAAATCCAACTCAAGACAAGGTACCTTGAATTAAACTGAAAATGGGCCTATCTTCCAACAATTAAAGCCCAACAAATAATATTAAACACTAAGTTAACTATGGGCTTCGGCCCACATGCAGAATCCGGGGACCGGGTCTATTATGATCGCTCGGTGAGGACCGCGATCGAGGTCTACCCCCCCCCCCCCCCCCGGTGATCGGTGCCAACGACCGGGGTCTACCCAGGTGACCGGTGTGCAAATGATCGGTGTCTATCCCAGGTGACCGGTGTGCAATCGACCGAGGTCTACCTAGGTGACCGGTGTTTAGACCGGGGTCATCGACCGGTACCTACTGTTTGAAAGAAAACCCCGAAGACGAACACAGATATCACAGAATCATCATTAATACTAGAAATTAATAACTCAACCCAAAATCCAATAATCCAACTGCAGATCTCGATTCACCTACTCCCCTTAACCGCACAGATGTTTCTATATCAATATTCAAAACTAAACCAAGGATCCAAAAGAACGATTGATATTTAAAATGCCCAACTAACAACCTTATGAAAACAATTGATAACCCTTACTCAACAATAAGAATAATGGAATTAGAATTAAAACTTACGAATTATTTTATGATATAAATATATCGATAGCACGTAAAACTTATAAAATTAGAAAATAAAAATATATAAAGCTCAAAATTAAATTATCATTTTACAATTACAAAAACTTAATAATATAGATAAATATTGTTATTTAAATGTTGTATTTTACTATTTTATAACAAAAAAAAAAAAAGTGACATGATTGATTGAAAATTAATGGGAATACTTTGCAAACCATTTGGTTCAACGAATAATTTACATACACATATTTTGTTCAACGAACTACCATAAATAGATGGCATTAATTTAAATTCATTTCTCCTGCTTTTAACAGAAAACATGTTACAAACAATTTTCATGTTTTTATTACAATTTTATCTTTCATTAATATACATACGTGTAGAAAAGAAAAACGATAATAGAATATGGAGAAATTTTAAAAAAACTGTATCATGTTTTATAAGAGCATCTCCAACAATAACACTAAAAAAAACATCAAAAACACTAAATTTTGTGGGCCCATCAACACAAAAAAAAACCTCACCTCCAACCGTCCTCTAAAAACACCAAATTTATCAAAATTCAAATTTATATGTAGTTACCACACAGAATGATGGGTCCCCCAAAAAATTTTTGGCCGGCAAAAAAAAATTGG
Organism: Arctium lappa; assembly: GCA_023525745.1. Lineage (NCBI taxonomy): Eukaryota > Viridiplantae > Streptophyta > Magnoliopsida > Asterales > Asteraceae > Arctium > Arctium lappa. The sequence goes on along the minus strand of CM042064.1, from coordinate 50,023,614 downwards.
GTCGGCAAATATGGCGTATGGAATTCGTGACCGGCAATTTTTTTTTGGATATACCGGCCGATTGGAGCTACCGCACGACAAATCCTCTGATTTACCATGCGGTTGGAGATGCTCTAAGTATGTACATTAATGTTTTTATTTGAACGGATTTTTTCCTATAGATAAAGTAGTGTATTTTTTAATTGTTAATCATTTTGGGCGTGTTTTAAATTAGGAGAATTTTATACTTTGGGATGTTTGGTATTGTTTATTAAACTCTTATTGACTTATTAGTTTTTTCACACCGTTAATAAGCTATTTTAAGTGTTTTGATAGAAAAAAATAAAAATGGCTTATAACTTTTCCACACTGCGAAAAAAAAGTTTTTGATAAGTTAAACCATTATGACTTGTCAACTTATTTGAAACAACTTAATGATTTTTTTTTGTTATTTTACATGTATAAGCAATCACAAACACCCATAAATAACAACTTATTAACTTATTACGTTTTGATAACACAATAAGCTAATACAAACACTTTTTACAAAACTTTTTTTTGTCACTGCACAAGTTAATAAACATTTAAAAAAAAACATAAGTTATTTTAAATAAGCAATCCTTAACACCCCTTTTCTCCTACCTTTTTTATTTTATTTTGAAAAATTTCTTAAGCAAAATTTTCTTTTAAAATACCTAAAATATTAATTTATTCCATTTTGAAAAATATGTTAAAATCATTTTAAAGTTATTTTAAGTAGATGAGACGCACATAGATATAATTTTTCAAAATTACTTTTTGATTATTATGGTTTCCATTTCTTTTTCCTTTTTGTTTATTAGACGAACAAAATTAAAAGAAGTTCAGTTAATTTATAGGATAATATTGTCTTTTTACTCTTAGATTTTATGAAAAATGATAATATTTATTTTACTGAGTTAAATACGTTTTACGTCCCTTTGGTTTGTTAAAAATTACAGATTTCATCCGTATAGTTTTGAAAGTTCGGTTTTCGTCCCTATAGTTTGCAACTCATTTCTATTTTCATCCCCGAGGCTAATTATTACTTTTAAGTATGAAAGATTAAAATAAAAATAAACTGTAAAACCAAGGTTCTAAATGGCGTGGCGTGGCAGCGAGGTTAATCCTCAAGCCTTACGAGTTATGGCGAGACCATGACGTTTTTCAAGGCGTGACTTAAGGCGACAAATATGTATATAATTTATATGTATATGTGTATGTGTGTTTTTATCAGTGTCTTGAAAAATAATAAACGATTTAAGTTCATATAAAACGATAAACAAAAGAAAATCTAAATTATAATCGACACTAATGGGTAAATTCCAATGAATTTCGATATACACAAATTCGAAGAATCGAAAGTACACAAATTTGTAACGCTATAACGCGCCATAACGAGATCGGCGTCGAGAATTTGTAACGCCATAACGCGCCATGGCGGGCCATGGCGAGCCATAACGGGCTCGACGCCTTATCTCGACGCCAAGGGGTAAAACGTGGCGGCAAGACCACGCCTCGATGCCATGGCGCGTTTTTTAGAACCTTGTGTAAAACATAGGGACGAAAAAAACAATCAAGTTTAAACCATAACGAAGAAAGTAAAAATGAGTTGCAACCATAGGGACAAAAACCGAAATTTCAAAACCACATGGACGAAATCCACATTTTTTAACAAACCACAGGGACTAAAAATGTAATTTACTCTATTTTACTCGGTATGAGTGTTCATGGGTTGGGTCGATCAGGTTGGGCATTTCAACAACCCAACCCAATGTTGACGGTTTGAGAATTTTCAGCTCAACCAAACCCAAACAAAATAGCAACCCAACTCAACCCGTCGGGTTGGTCGGTTTGATCGGATTGTGTTTAAATAAAGTAAAAACAATAATAAAAACATAAAAATAAGGAAAATTTTATTCGAAATACAATCCATCATTCAAAATAATATACGAGTTTATCAAATATTTAGGTATTACATATAACTTTCCAATAATGTTCTTTTATAAGTTCCATTACTCGTTATTGTCGAGTTGTTTTTGGTAACTTATACATATTAAAGAGAAATATAAATAATTTTAAAAAAGTCGCTAAAATTTTAAAAGGGTGGCCGGATTACTTTGAGCTTAACCCGATATCAACCAAATAGATTCGGGTTGTTCTAATTTTGTATCGATTATATGTCGGGTTACCTCGTGTTGATTTTTTCCATGGTTAGGTTGATCGGATTGGTCGGTTTTTTGAACACCCCTAGATATAGGTTTAAATAAACAATTTCTATGACAGACATGACATAAAGCATAAACGACAAATTCTCTTGACTTGCTTTTCATCGTTGACTCTTTGACTATAAATAGCCAATCTTGGCATCTTTCGTACAAAATTATCTTGAAAGAGAAAGGAAATCCAACAAAATGATTAAATACTTGACATAATTATCACTAATTTTTATATTAAATAAATTGTCCTAATTTTTTATTTTGAGAACATGGTAATTGATTCTTTTAGTGTGAACATAATAGTTGTCTTCATATTTGCTTTTCGTCTATTTTTTTATATATTTTAATTTTTTTAATCCCCAAAGTTATCAATTAGAATGTTGCTAATCATTAGTCATAATTTTGATTTTAAAATAGAAACAATTAATATTTTTTTACACTATTTAAAATTAATTTAACATTTTAAATGACTTTTATTCAAAATTATACTTTTACGATTTCCTCTAGTAATAGAGATGCCAAAGTGGGATCGACTCGATTCAGGATCATGATCGATTTACGCTGGTTATACATTTCAAGAAAAGAAAATTGAGTTTGTTTCGAGTGGGGCTTATTTTTTCAATAATAAGTTTATTTTAATGTTCAATTTCAAAAATCATAATTATACAGACTTGTATAACATTTTTAGATAAAAAAAGATTTAAAATTTCTGATTTTTTTTTAACTGAGCTAGGCCAAGACCTGATTTGGAAACGGGACTGCTTACACTGGTACATTCAATCGGGACCAAAAAACCGACACTCCATCCACTTGGAACTGCAACCGCAACTGATCGAGACCAATTTTTGCCAATTTCTATCTAATTATCATTATGGAGTTTTGACTTCATCATTGTGACTTTGTGAACCCATTATCCATGTTGTAGAATGTAGATTGATGGATATCACAATAAAGGCCCATTTATCAATTAATTTAGGCCCACGAATATATATACTTTCAACTTCCAAGCCTTGTTAGATAAAACCAAGAGTCCATAACCATAGAGGTAATGGACAACATCATCCAAAATCCAAAAATGCTACAAGAAAAAGAGAACATCAAAAGAAAATGGAGGTGAAAAGGGTTTCACAATTTCGTCGATACAGTCGTCAAAAAGATATCAAAGTATATAAAACGGATGCAACATTGCCTATCATATGTGTAACTCGTCATTGATCGATCTGGCAGAAGTATAACTCTAGGGTTAGATCGATGCATTTTTTTAGATTCTTAGAAAAAGATATATGTTTTACAAAATGATATACAATAGCTACTAACAAGATTCAACCAAGTAAATGGAGGAACAAAGTGGTGCGGTGATATTTTTTAGAATACGATACTGTAACACCCTAAAACCAGGGTAAATTTAAAACTGCGGAAACTGTACAATTAAGCATCATCCAAAGGTATAAACCTCCCAAAAAGGGGAACTGTACTTAACCTTTACAAAAATTTGAATACGTATAGGGATCCCAACAACAAACCAATCTAAACATATACTATCTAGATTACATAAGTTGTTGATCCAGAATCATCCAAAAATGTGGGACTTAACAATGCCCAACAATCAAATACTAAACATCTAAAAAACCCTCAAGATCAGTCTCGACACTCAAACCCTTGGCAACCTACCGCTAACGAGAACCTGAATACATATCATTTGAGAAAAAAGTGTTAGGCTTAAAAAGCCTAGTGAGAACATATAGTTTATAAATTTCAAGAAATATAAACAATTGTATCATAAGATAATCTTTCCAATAAGGTTTAGTTTTACAAATGAAACCTTTGCCACAACCGGGCCTTTTTGATACAAAACTCGTCATCAAATGACCAAAGATAACCATTCTACCAAGTATTGTAGCGTAACACAAAGTAGGCCACAATCCGAGTTATGAGCTAAACACTTGGAATCCATGGCCACGAACTCACAGGTCCGTACTACGATGTGAGGTAGGGCCCCCGAGGAAACCAAGGTATACTCGTTCACCAGGACTACACTATGACCCATGGCTAGTAACCGGTCTTACATAACCGTACCAAATGGCCCCCGAGAATCATATGCATCCGTAGCTACAAAGAGGGGAATTATGATCCATAACTAGTAACCGGTTTCAACCGTACCAAATGGCCCCCGAGGATCATAAACATCCATTTTACAAATAGGGGAAAAACATCCCAAATATAAGTCGACTCAATACCTAGGGATCCACTAGTAATGGTGCAGACTTGTCACAACAACATATGTGACCAACCATAGATAGTCATATGGTATAAAATAACATTTATAAACAAAAATGCATTTTCAAGTTTAACTTCTGGTAAGAATGAAAATCATCAAAATGAACTTTAAACATTCTTTCAAGTAACCCACATAAATGTGCAAGTAAAACATCATTTTACTTAAAATAAGATGAACCCATCATTTTAATCTCCAAAACTCAAGTTATATCAAATATGCAGAAAACTTAGATCTGAAACCATGGAGATATATAAGAGTTCCAAAAGGTAGCTTTTGATATGTATACAGTTTTTAAGATGATAGTAGGAACTCACCATACAGGTTTATACGAAAACCTGAAAAACCAGATATCGACCATGACGAAGAGGTGAAGCTTTCTACACCGAAACCCCGAGCAATGCACTTAATACTAACTATCAACGGAGCTTCAAAGATCGAAGAAACCAAAGAGAGAAACTGAGAGAGAGAGAGATAAGAAAAGAGAGAGAGAGATCCAGAATGAGATATTATGGCTGAAACTCTCTTAAGTCGGCCAAAGGGTTGCGCGGCTTACACCGCGGCCTTCAAGCCTCGGGAAAAGTCGCGCTTGCCACAAAACTGGAATACTCCAGTGGGTCATGCGGCTTAGCTCGCAGTTTACTAGTCGCGGCCTAGCCCGTGCGTGTCAACAATCTGGGAATCCTCCAGAGGGTTACGCGACTTACCTCGCGGCCTACAAGCCGCGGCATAGCCCGCGTAACTCTCTGTTTTTCACAATTTCAACCAAAACCCAAACACTAACTCTCGATTCAAAACTCGGCGTCTACGACAAAAGGTAAACGCAAGAATACAACGATATATATATCATGAAAATCCAGGGTGTTACAATCCTCCCCAACTTGGGAATGATTTCGTCCCCGAAATCCCAACTATATAAATAGATGAGGATATCTTCGCTTCATATCGTCCTCAGCTTCCCACGTCACGTTGGCTCCCCTATGATGCTTCCACTGCACCTTGACCATAGTGACTTCTTTGCGACACAACTTCTTAGACTTTTTCTCTAAGATAGCATCAGGCTCTTCTACACAATGGTTACCCTCGTCTACTGTTAACTCGGAGAGAGGGATGACGCTTTCCTCTTCCGCCAAACACTTCCGAAGGTAACAAATATGAAACGTGTTGTGTATTCTCCTCAACTCTGGCGGCAGTTCCAATTGGTAGGCTTGCAAACCCACCCGCTTGAGCACTTTGAAAGGTCTGAGAAAACGGGGACTCAGCTTCCCACGCTTTCCGAACCGTATAATGCCTTTCCACGGCGATACCTTCAGCAACACACGGTCGCCCACTTGGAATTCCATCGACCGTCTCTTTTTATCGGCATAACTCTTCTGCCGATCCTGAGCCGCTTTCAATCTTTCACGAATGCTCTTGACCTTATCGGTCGTCTCTTGCATGATTTCAGGTCCGGCGAACTGCTTTTCTCCCGCTTTAAGCCAACACACGGGAGTTCGGCACTTTCGCCCGTACAACGCCTAAAAGGTGCCATTCCAATACTCGAGTGGTAGCTATTATTGTAAGCAAACTCCACCAAAGGCAGGTGCGAGTCCCAACTACCCCCGAAATCGATGACACAAGACCTCAACATATCTTCTAACATCTGGATCGTTCTCTCGCTTTGCCCGTCGGTCTATGGATGGTAAGCCGTACTCAACTTAACTCGTGTACCCAACTCTTTCTGAAACCCATCCCAAAAGTTCGAAGTGAACCGACTGTCGCGATCTGACACGATCGACAAAGGTATTCCATGCCTTGAGACCACTTCATCGATATACAGTTTTGCTAACTTATTCATCGGTAAAGTCTCGCGCATAGCCAAGAAGTGAGCGCTCTTTGTCAATCTATCAACTACCACCCAAATGGTATTGTGACCTTGAAGAGTTTTAGGCAACTTAGTCACGAAATCCATGGTGATATGCTCCCACTTCCACTCGGGAATCTCTAAAGACTGAAGGCTCCCATATGGTCGTTGATGTTCGGCCTTACCTTGCGAGCACGTAACACAACGCTCCACATACAGCGCCACATCAAGTTTCATTACCGGCCACCAATAGTGCAACTTCAAGTCCCTGTACATCTTCGTACTTCCCGGATGAATGGAATACTTGGACTTGTGAGCATCTTCAAGTAGTAGATCACGGTTACCCCCAATCTTGGGTACCTACACACGACCGTTGAACAGTTTTACCCCACGGCTGTCTTCCGTTAAGAGTAAACGTTGCTTCGTCATGACTTCCTCTTTGAGATTCTCTTCTAACAAGGCTTTAATCTGCGATGCCTTGATCTTTTCAACAAGGGTGGATACTAACTCGATTCTCGAACAGGTAGCCCAAATACTTCCGCTATAGTCTTTCCGACTTAACGCATCGACTACCACGTTTGCCTTCCCGGGATGGTAAAGCAACTCACAGTCGTAATCTTTAAGCAATTTGAGTCACCGCTGTTGTCTCATATTCAACTCTTTCTGATCAAAGACATACTTCAGGCTCTTATGATCTGTGTAGAGTGTACACTTCGTGCCATAGAGATAATGTCGCCAAAGCTTCAAGGCTAACACTACTGCTGCTAACTCCAAATCATGGGTAGGATAGTTCTTTTCGTGTATCTTAAGCTGTCTCGAGGCGTAAGCGATTACCTTTCCCCGAAGCATCAACACACAACCTAAACCCATATTCGAAGCATCGCTATAGACCATGAAGTCTTTTGACCCTTCAGGTAACGACAAGATTGGAGCTTCACATAATTTCTTTTGAAGAATCTGGAACGCCTTCTCTTGTGTTTCGGTCCAATCAAACTTCGCATTCTTCCAAGTTAGAACTGTCAAGGAAGAAGTGATCTTCGAAAAATTCTGAATAAATCTCCGATAATATCCCGCCAGACCCAAGAAACTTCGGATCTCGGACGGATTCTTGGGAGGCTCCCAATTCATCATAGCTTCAATTTTGGAGGGATCTACTTTCACTCAGTCTCGGGTGACAACATGACCCAAAAACTGTACCTCGTCAAGCCAAAAGTCACACTTGGAAAATTTGGCGTACAATCTTTCTTTTCTCAGCACATCAAGAACTTCGCGAAGGTGCTGCTCGTGCTCCAACTCGCTCTTAGAGTACACGAGTATGTCATCAATGAATACGATGACCGACTTGTCGAGGAATGGTCGGCACACCCTATTCATCAAATCCATAAATACCGCTGGTGCGTTCGTTAGGCCAAAAGGCATCACGAGAAACTCGTAATGGCCGTAACGCGTTCTAAAGGCTGTCTTCGGAACGTCTTCTTCTCTTATCTTCACTTGGTGATAACACGAACGTAAGTCAATCTTGGAAAAACAACCCGCTCCTTGCATTTGATCAAACAAGTCGTCGATTCTCGGAAGCGGATATTTGTTCTTCACTGTCGCCTTGTTCAACTCCCGATAATCAATGCACATTCTCATTGTGCCATCCTTCTTCTTGACAAACAGGACTGGAGCTCCCCACGGTGACGAGCTCGGTCTTACGAAACCCTTCTCCAAAAGCTCTTGGAGTTGTGCCATCATCTCTTGCATCTCTGATGGCGCTAAACGGTAAGGAGCTCTAGCAATAGGAACTGCTCCTGGCACAAGATCAATCCAAAACTCTACTTGATGATCAGGCGGTAACCCAGGAAAGTCGTCAGGAAAAACGTCTGGAAACTCGCGCACAATCTTTACATCGACCATCTTTGACTTCTCTAACTTGGCGTTGATCACATAGGATAGGAAAGATGAACATCCTTTCAACAAGCACTTGCATGCCTTCGCCATTGTGATTACTGCCACTTCACCTTTTCTTTTCTCACCATTGATCACAACGACTTCACCATAGGGATTGGGAAGTCGGATTAACTTCTTAGAACACATGATCTCGACATGATTGTTTGACAACCAATCCATACCGACCACAACGTCAAAACCTCCGATTATCATCGGCAGTAAATCGATCGAGAATTCTCTTCCCTCGATACCGAGATTACACTTCTTCAGAACATCACGGATTAGCACCTTACTACCATCAGCTATCTCTACTACTAACGCATCCTCATGACTAGTAGTGGGCATAGCAATCTTTTGACGAAACAACTCACATACGAAAGAGAAACTGGCACCCGTATCGAATAAAACACGAGCAGGTACAGAGTTTTTAAGAAAAGTACCCGATACCACATCAGCGGATGCCTTGGCTTCATCAGTCGTCTTCTGGAACGCTCAACCCGGAACCCTAGGTGGGTTCTTCTTCTTTGCCGCCGCGCTACCCGTCACAAGCTTTGGGCAATCTCTTCTCACGTGCCCCGGTGCCTTGCATTCATAGCAGATAAGTCCTCAGATCGGGCAATCTTTGGCGGTGTGATCAGGCTTCCCACACTTATAACAAGTTTGAGAAGTGGTGTTACAGTTACCGTGGTGCTTGGTTCGACACTTGTGGCACCATCTAGCTTCCTGTTGACTGTTGAAGCTTCAGTTTCCGACAAAAGGTCGGGATCTCTTGGGATGAGCAAAATTGCTCTCCCACTTTCTCTTATCAGACACTACCACCGCTTTCTCAGATTTGCTTCTCAAGAATAACTCCTCCATAAACTGATCTTCTTCAACCATCTCTCGGAGATTGGAAGCTTTAGAATTGTGGACCAAAGATAACAGGCCCGCTGGTAGGCCATTAAGATAGGCCTTCATCTTATCTTTTTCCGTTGGGGCCACGTGCCCCACCAAATCCAGCTTTTCCATGAACTGACGGGTGTACTCCCTCACCGTCAGGTTTCCTTTTACAAGATACCGAGACTCTTTCTCGATTCGGTCCATAGTCCTTTCACTACAGAACTCTTCCAACAATTTCTTTTTAAACTCGGCCCAAGACAACTGAGCCAACACAGTAGGAGATAGGGTGGATTGAACGATATTCCACCAAGTGAGGGCCGTATCCCTAAGCAGTTGTGTACCGAATCTCACCCTTTGGTCATCCCCACACTCGGATGAACCGAAAGCCTGCTCGACCGCTCAGATCCATTTAACACATGCAACTGGGTCTTCGGAACCAGAGAACTCTGGTGGTCCGCAACCCAGAAAATATTTGTGGGAACAACTCTTCCCACCTTTCGGAGCACCAATAACCCTGTGCTCTTCAGTTCTGACTCCGCTCCCAGAGCCCCCAGAGCTAGTCAGCACATTCTCTTCCACTGCCCCATGCCTTCTGAGGCTCGCGTCCCGGTCTTCCAACATTTTCAGAAAAACCTCTTGCTATTTCTCCATGGCCGTCGTCACCATTTGCATGACGTTAGCCATCATATCAGCTTGAGGGCTAGCTAACTGAACAACGGGACTGGTGGACGTCAGAACCACTCTTGGTCCTAGCTCCACTTCCCCAGTAAGTAACGGTGGCATGCCCGAAGGAATGACGGTCGCCGCCCTAACCACGGGATCTCACTCAGGCGAACTATCGTCACGCAAATCTCCATCGACTAACGGTCGGCTGCGTGTATTCACCATCCTAAAATGGTTGCCACACAATTACGAGAAGGGTAAGAGACAGATCGAGAGAATAAACACGAAAGAACATACTATTACAGTACCAAATGTCATAGTAATGGTAATTCAGGCACAATCACGTATAAATATTCTCATAATAACATTAGCTAAGTGAGATTATGAGCATACAATACATCATGGTTCTTGATACCATCGCCACAAAGTTTGATAACTACAATTTCCGTCAACTCTAAAACCAACCCATCTTAGTAGTTCTACCCAATACTCATGAATCAATGCTTAATATACTCAGTCTAAGTCTAGACATCTTACATTCATGCCTCGATCACTTAAACTAGAGCTCTGATACCAAATTGTAACACCCTAAAACTAGGGTAAATTTAAAACTACAGAAACTGTACAATTAAGCATCATCCAAAGGTATAAGCCTCCCAAAAAGGGGAACTGTACTTAACCTTTACAAAAATCTGAATACAGATAAGGATCCCAACAATAAACCAATCTAAACATATATTATCTAGATTACATAAGTTGGTGATCCAGAATCATCCAAAAATGTGGGACTTAACAATGCCCAACAATCCAATACTAAACATCTCAAAAACCCTCGAGATCAGTCTCGACACTCAAACCTTTGGCAACCTGCCGTTAACGAGAACCTGAATACATATCATTTGAGAAAAAGTGTTAGGCTTAAAAAGCCTAGTGAGAACATATAGTTTATAAATTTCAAGAAATATAAACAATTGTATCATAAGATAATCTTTCCAATAAGGTTTAGTTTTACAAATGAAACCTTTGCCACAACCGGGCTTTTTGATACAAAACTCGTCATCAAATAACCAAAGATAACCATTCTACCAAGTATTGTAGCGTAACACAAAGTAGGCCACAATCCGAGTTATGAGATAAACACTTGGAATCCATGGCCACGAACTCACAGGTCCGAACTACGATGTGAGGTAGGGCCCCCGAGGAAACCAAGGTATACTCGTTCACCAAGACTACACTATGACCCATGGCTAGTAACCGATCTCACATAACCGTACCAAATGGCCCCCGAGGATCATATGCATCCGTAGCTACAAAGAGGGGAATTATGATCCATAGCTAGTAACCGGTTTCAACCGTACCAAATGGCCCCCAAGGATCATAAACATCCATTTTACAAATAGGGGAAAAACATCCCAAATATAAGTCGACTCAATACCTAGGGATCCACTAGTAATGGTGCAGACTTGTCACAACAACATATGTGACCAACCATAGATAGTCATAAGGTATAAAATAACATTTATAAACAAAAATGCATTTTCAAGTTTAACTTCTGGTAAGAATGAAAATCATCAAAATGAAAATCATCAAAATGAACTTTAAACATTTATTTCAAGTAACCCACATAAATGTGCAAGTAAAACATCCTTTTACTTAAAATAAGATGAACCCATCATTTTAATCGAAAATGATCGGGAACCCTAAAATCTCCCAAAACTCAAGTTATATCAAATATACAGAAAACTTAGATCTGAAACCATGGAGATATATAGGAGTTCCAAAAGGTAGCTTTTGATATGTATACAGTTTTTAAAATGATAGTAGGAACTCACCAAACAGGTTTATACGAAAACCCGAAAAACCAGATATCGACCACGACGAAGAGGTGAAGCTTTCTACACCGAAACCCCGAGCAATGCACTTAATACTAACTATCAACGGAGCTTCAAAGATCGAAGAAACCAAAGAGAGAAACTGAGAGAGAGAGATAAGAAGAAGAGAGAGAGAGAGATCCAGAATGAGATATTATGGCTGAAACCCTCTTAAGTCGGCCAGAGGGTTGCACGGCTTACACCGCGACCTTCAAGCCGCGGGAAAAGTCGCGCGTGCCACAAAACTGGAATACTCCAGTGGGTCACATGGCTTAGCTCGCGGCTTACTAGCCGCGACCTAGCCCGCGCGTGTCAACAATCTGGGAATCCTCCAGAGGGTTACACGACTTACCTCGCGGCCTACAAGCCGCGACATAGCCCGCGTAACTCTCTGTTTCCCACAATTTCAACCAAAACCCAAACACTAACTCTCGATTCAAAACTCGGCGTCTACGACAAAAGGTAAACGCAAGAATACAACGATATATATATATAATGAAAATCCAGGGTGTTACAGATACCGTAAAGAAGTAGACTAACAGACTTAACAAAGAAATCTTGAAATAACCAAGCCATCCTAAAAAATTGAATGATCCTGGAAGAAGTTACCATCCAAGGACGATGTGTGCCCATCCTCAAAGGTGGATAGAAGAAGTTGTTTTCCAAAAGGTTATAAGCTTGAAGGAGAAACAACCTATGTCGGTAGTAACAACAATAAACAATATGATCAATAACTGCTATAAAACTTTTGAGTGCTACAAATACCCATACAACTATATATACACCCTTTGGCACTACACGTTGGCCTTATATGCCTAAAAGTGTTAACTCTCATACTTTGTTGTCATGGCATGAGTTCTTCGAGTTTTTGGTATGCCTCATAGACGCGCAACACTGACATAAGGTTTGTATCAAGATGTTCACTAAGAAAATATTCCTCGTGGAAGAGTTTGGAACATTCTAAGAAAGTATAGACTTCGCTACTATATATCAATATTATTTTGAATAATATAGACTTCGCTACTATATATCAATATATCAATATTATCTTGTATAATATAGAATACTTTTTAGTTACGTTTGGAGAATCCCAAAAATGATTACAATGAGAATTTTTTTTAATATATTTTCACTATGAAATTAAAGTTTTAGATAGATAATTAATATTTTATAAAATGCATGAAATATTTTAATTATCAATGTTGTAATCTTTAAATTGGAGAATTTCTTTAAAATTAAATGTAGAGTAAATTGCAATTTTAGTCCCTATGGTTTAAAGTTTTTCTCACTTTTCGTCCCTACAAAATTTTTATTGCAAGAAAAACTCTGGGTATGCAAAAGTGCTTGCATTTGGTCCCTGAGGAGTAACACCGTTAGTTTGTTCCATTAAAACCCCAAAGGACCAAAATTGCAATTTATTCTTTTATTATTATATCATTTATTTAAAACATAATACTTATATTATATAATTAATAAATAATTATCACTTGATTTAAAAACAACTTATTAATAAAATGATAAAATTTTAATTAATTAATAATTTATGATTAAGTTTCGTCGATAAAAATTATAATAATAAATAATTTATATTTTCGTTTTTATTAGGTTTCAATTTTAATAGAAAAATAAATTATTCAATGAAAATAAATTAAAGACATGTGGTTTTTGATTATTTATATAAAATATAACATATATCATATTAAAAAATCTAGCACATATTAAAACGGTTATATGAAATAATCTTTAAACAAAATAACTTTATAACTTTTTTTATATCTCTTTGAACTCGACATTCTTATAGATTTTTTAAATAAATTATTCTACGATTATTAAAATGATGTAACATGTTTGAGAGAGGAGAAACGATCAAAAAAACCTTTGAAACAACTCCAACAAATTATTACAAAAAGTAAAGTAAACAATCAAAATTCAAAATCTTTAAAAGATAATTATCATAAAAATAAATTAAAGACATGAAGTTTTTTTTATTAATTATTTATATAAATTTCATTTTTAATGGAAAGTAAGTTATCCAATACAAATAAATTAAAGACATGAAGTTTTTGATTATTTATATAAAATATAGAAAATATATAATTAAAAAAACAACCGAAATTATAAATTTTTTTATTATGATTTTTTATCGACGAAATATAAACATATATCATTAAGTAATTAAAATTTTGTCATTTTATTAATAAGTTGTTTTAAATCAAGTGATAATTATTTATTAATTATATAAGAGAGAATTACACTTTTGGTCCCTAAGGTTTGGTGATTTCTTTGAAAGTGAGACCTGCACTTTAATAAGTCAAGTTGTAGTCCATGAGGTTTGGATTTTGCTTTGAAAGAGGGACCTCATCACTAACTTTGTTAAAAAATTCCGTTGGAGGCAGGGGTATTTTCGTCTACCAATGTTTTCTTCCTTTTTTGTATTTTGTTTGTTTTTGTAAAAATCTTGAAATTTATAGGGACCTCTATGTAATTAAATTATATATACATATAGTCTCTGTCTGTTTTTTCGTTCTCCGACCGGAACAGCGGTGCTCCTCTCTCCTCCGCCGTCTTCACCAACCACTCTTGCTCAAAACCATAAGATAAGGTGCAATGGCCTTCCTATTCGTGTAGATTTTGATTGGGATTCCAGGATGGAAGGCAGTGGGGTTTGTAACACCGTGCTTGCGGCATTTCAATGATATAATATAAGTTAATTTGTTAAGTTTTGAGAAATCTTAACCTCATTAATCCTTACGCATGTTAGAGAGGAGAACCATGTTTTGGCCTTAAACTTCGACTATGTTATTGGGAAACAGAAGCTTGTGTGGGTTAAGCCGTGGGTTCTAAACCGCGTCCAAAGCCGTGGGACCCTTTGTTTGTGTCCGACCACAGGAGTACGCGCGGGTTACATCGCGGGCTCTAAGCCGCGGCCGAAGCCGCGGGAAGGCATCTGTAGGCCTAAATACGGGAATTTCTCCCTTTTCTCCCAATTTCTGATATTAGAACTTTTTGGAAACGATTTTGGTCTGAAAGGGAGCTTTTCTCAAGCGATTTTGGTAAGGATTCTTGCCCTAATTCCACTCTCATCATTTATTGAGCTCCCATAGACATTAATGGGGAGTTAATGCCTCCATAGGTGTGATTTTGGAAGGATCTTGGCTAGTAGCAACTCTCAAGATCTCATTTCTCTACCTACCACTCTTAGGGTTTGGTTTCTTTTAAGAAATCACTAATGTGAGTGCCTTTCTTGACTCTTCTACTCATATACATGTCTAATAATGTGTTAATAACTACATCCACTTGTTGTCACCTTGTAAATGATTTAGTGAAGTTTGACCTAAAATCTCTTTTGGTGAATGATGTCTCCATTGATGAATATTAGAGGAAATGCTTGAGTCTAGCATGTATTTTGAGTTGTATGAAGCTAGTGGGGTTGCCTTGGTTATATTGACTTCCGGATGAGAAACTAAAGACCCAGTTTGGGTTGAGGTTTCAAATAGACTAAAGACTCAGATATAGATGATTGTCAAATAGACTAAAGACCTGGTTTGGGTTGAGGTTTCAAATAGACTAAAGAATCAGATATAGTTGATTGTCAAATAGACCAAAGACCCGGTTTGGGTTGAGGTTTCAAATAGACTAAAGACTCAGATATAGTTGATTGTCAAATAGAATAAAGACCCGGTTTGGGTTGAGGTTTCAAATAGACTAAAGACTCAGATAGAGTTTATTGTCAAATAGACTAAAGAACCGGTTTGGGTTGAGGTTTCAAATAGACTAAAGACTCAGATAGAGTTGATTGTCAAATAGACTAAAGACCCGGTTTGGGTTGAGGTCTCAAATTGTAACACCCCGATTTTCAAAGGGTAACATTTCGAGTTATTACAGAAACTGATATATCAAGGAAAAATAAGATATTTGATTTTGGACTTGCATCCTAGATTTTATAGTCTTAATGGATGAAGGATTCAATTACGAGTCCAACGGTTCTTTCCGGAGCGAAATCGGAGCTATAACGAAGGAGTTATGGCCAAAACAGTAAACGAGAAGAAAACCGAGGTTTGGGCTGCCGCGAGTTGTGGCATGACTTGGGGTCGCGGCACAAGCCACGTAACTCACTATTCTGGAGGACACGGGCGACTTATGCCGCGACTTGGAGTCGCGGCATAACCCGCGTAGCGCACTGTCGAGCTAAAACCGAATTTTTAGCCATTTGCCTCATTGTCTCACAATCCCAAACCCTAAATCCTCTCCCCTTTTCTCTCCCAAATCTCAAAATCGAACCCTAACCTATTTTGAGGGCTTCTCCTCCTCAAACACCATGATTCTTCATCATCTAGCTAGTTGGGATCTTGAACCACAAAACCCCCATCTTCATCTTCCTCATCAAGTTCATCGGTTGGGAGCTCGGGTTGAAGAATTGGATTGGGTGCCCTCGGAAATATCATCACCATTAGTGGTAAGTTTCTTGTAATAGAGTTATAAATGCCCTATTGATGATTTCATAGTGTTTGAATTCTTAAATCTTGGATTTGATAGTTTTGGGGAAACTAGGGTTTTGATCTTGTTAAGGATTTTAGTAAATAATGTTTGGGGAAATGTTTCTAAGTGGTTTGGTATGTTTGGATCTAGGTTTTGGAAATCCTCGGCTTGAGGATTCAAGAGGCCTTCAAAAGAGACCGTTGGGTGAAATATAGATTTAGCCTAAATCTAGCAAGGTGAGTTCAAGTTGATTTGTGAAAACGTTGTACATGCCAAAATGTCTATTTTTAAGTGTTTATGTGTCTTACAGGAAATTATCAAATGTTGGGTTATTTGTTAATCTTTGATTAATTGAAGTATTTAACTTTACAAACTTTGTATAACACCACATTGGAGATTTTTGGGCGTTTGATATATGTGTCACAAATGAATGTGTTTTGAAGTCTTATTGCATGAATGGATCTTTGGTCAAAGAAATACACTTTTAAATGTTTGTCGAGTTTTATGCATCATCATGAAATGGAGTGTTTTATAAAGTATCACTTGCACTTTTATGTGAGGTACTTGAGAAAGTGTTTATAGTCTCATTTCATGATTTTCATTCCTATCAACAGTCAAGTTTGGGAAAATGCATGTCATTTGTGTTATGAGGCATTTTGGAAAATATAAGGGTATAAGTTCATTTGGGAAAATGGGTGCCTCAACTAATGTTGAGTTTTGAACTAATCTTACTTTTAGTCGTGGTGTCTACGTATCCGTTGGTCGAGTGCGTTTCATTGTATTTTTATTTCTTTTACCAATGGTTCAAAGGACTCCTAAGCCAGCAGCTTGGTATTTTTATTTTGATGGGGTTTTGGACAATAGTCCAGTTTTGGTAGCTCGACTTCGAGCCTTGTTGGCGATTTTGGATGAAGCACGTTAGGTATCGGATTGAGATCTAAGTCCTTCGTGCTGCACGTTAAGGTACCGGATTGAGGTATAAGTCCTTCGTGCTCAAGTGTTACGATTTTGGATGAAGCACGTTAGGTATCGGATTGAGATGTAAGTCCTTCGTGCTGCACGTTAAGGTACCAGATTGAGGTATAAGTCCTTCGTGCTCAAGTATTACGATATTGGATGAGGGGCTCGACATAGGAACCCGACGGGGTTGAACTCGAGTTTCCGTGGGTGTACGTTTAAAGCTACTGAGCTTGACATCCCTTGCGTGTACTTTTGTTTATATGACTAGTCATAACAACATAAAATGGGCTTACTTTGTGTACCATCACATTTTATGGAATCGGTAATCCCCCGTCATCGAAAGGTATTGTTTTTGGGTATTGAGTTTTATTATCCAAGTTTTCGGTGACGTTTTGTATTATTGGGTTTTACCCTTGATTTTATGGATTGAGTATTATGCCCCACCCGTGTTTTGGGTGTTTTGGGATATAAGGTTTTACCGTATCTTCATAAATGGAGAGTCCAATTTATATTTACGCTTTGAGTGAGTTTTGGGTTAAAACTAATTTACGAAGGGGCGGTTTACATTGATATAATCATTTTTGTAGTAGTTTGATTTGGAAAATGTCCAAATTGGTGTTCTTTGTCTAAAATGCACATTATTGGAAAACGAGTCGTTTGCATATTCAAAGCATACCTTTTGAAGAATTATGAATTAAACTGCATTATCTATTTTCACAGACATCTTTATTCATATGGAAAACTCTTGAGCTCACTAGGCGTTTAGCCTAACCTTTTTATTTGTCGACATGTGCATCATGTTTCAAGGTTGAGAGTTGGTTCTAGCAACCCTATGAAGAGTAGAGCTTTAGCTAGATCCGAAAATAAGTAATCAGTGCAGTCTTCCGCAACGTTGGAGATAGTGGCTATTATGGGGTTTTAGTAGCACCCGTTCTTATCAAAGACTTTTGTATAGAATCAATGTGTGTATTGAGATTAAATCTGAATTTGTGGATGTAGATGATTCCTTTAACGGTGTATTTAGAAAATTTAAATTAGCTGCTATCTCCCGAATTCAGGGTGTTACAAGTTGGTATCAGAGCTTAAGTTTGAGAGAATTAGGTATTGATCTTTGGATGCCTAGACTCAAACTATAGTTCTTATAAGTGATTGAAAGTGAAGTTCACATTAGGCGCCTTAAGATAAGATATCTTGGAGTTGATCGGGTCGCTATAAACGGGAAATTGTCAAGGGTCGCAAGGATGATCATGTATGGTACGTTCATAATGGCACCTGGCCAGTGTTGTGGTGAACCTACATATCACATGTGTATACTTGGAATACCTTAGTATGATGACCGTTGGGGTAGTGAGAAAGTTTCTAAGCGAGTGATTTAAGGAAGGATCGATGGTTATAGCAATGTTACTTTGGAGTGATAGTTAAGCACGTTGAATGCACTAAGTTGACCACTTTGAGTCTGAGCTATTGGTTGGATTAGAACTATAAGTTCGTTACACCAATTTTTTTCGAGGAGAAGTTGTAAGTTAACCCCATTAGCGGGTTCGTGACTCTAAGATGTTTGATGTATCCGGACGGCAATAGTATGTCGGGAAAAATGGAGGAGTGTAGTCCTGAGATGCGGAGTGCCGACCAAGTTCATGCACGAAATTTAAATTAGCTGCTATCTCCCGAATTCAGGGTGTTACACTATAACACCCTGAAATATGGAAATAACAACTAAATTAAAATTTTCTAAATACATCAATAAATGAATCATCTACAACCACCCATTTAGATTTAACCTCAATACAAACATTGATTTTATACAAAAGTCTTTGATAAGAACGGGTGCTACTAAAACCCCATAATAGCCACTATCTCCAACGTTGCGGAAGACTGCACTGATTACTTACTTTCGGATCTAGCTAAAGCTCTACTATTCATAGGGTTACTAGAATCAACTCCCAACCTTGAAACCTGATGCACATGCCGACAAATAAAAAGGTTAGGCTAAACGCCTAGTGAGCTCAAGAGTTTTCCATATGAATAAAGATGTCTGTGAAAATAGATAATGCAGTTTAATTCATAATTCTTCAAAAGGTATGATTTGAATATGCAAACGACTCGTTTTCCAATAATGTGCATTTTAGACAAAGAACACCAGTTTAGACATTTTCCAAATCAAACTACTACAAAAAATGATGATATCAATGTAAACCGCCCCTTCATAAATTAGCTTTAACCCAAAACTCACTCAAAGCGTAAATATAAATTGGACTCTCCATTTATGAAGATACGGTAAAATCTTATATCCCAAAACACCCAAAACACGGGTGGGGCATAATACTCAACCCATAAAATCAGGGGTAAAACCCAATAATACAAAACATCACCGAAAACTTGGATAATAAAACTCAATACCCAAAAACAACACCTTTCAGTGATGGGGGATTCCCGATTCCATAAAATGTGACGGTCCACAAAGTAAGCCCATTTTATGTTGTTATGACTAGTCATATAAACAAAAGTACACGCAAGGGATGTCAGGCTCAGTAGCTTTAAACGTACACCCACGGAAACTCGAGTTCAACCCCGTCGGGTTCCTATGTCGAGCCCCTCATCCAATATCGTAATACTTGAGCACGAAGGACTTATACCTCAATCCGGTACCTTAACGTGCAACACGAAGGACTTACATCTCAATCCGATACCTTAATGTGCCTCGACGTGGAAAACTAATCATCCCAACGCTGGAACAATAATAAATCAAATACGGGGTCATGACTCCCAAATGCATCAAATAAGCCAAATAATACGCATAAGGCACAACAAGGCTCGAAGTCGAGCTACCAAAACTGGACTATTGTCCAAAACCCCATCAAAATAAAAATACCAAGCTGCTGGCTTAGGAGTCCTTTGAACCATTGGTAAAAGAAATAAAAATACAATGAAACGCACTCGACCAACGGATATGTAGACACCACGACTAAAAGTAAGATTAGTTCAAAACTCAACATTAGTTGAGGCACCCATTTTCCCAAATGAACTTATACCCTTATATTTTCCAAAATGCCTCATAACACAAATGACATGCATTTTCTCAAACTTGACTGCTGATAGGAATGAAAATCATGAATTGAGACTATAAACACTTTCTCAAGTACCTCACATAAAAGTGAAAGTGATACTTTATAAAACACTCCATTTCATGATGATGCATAAAACCCGACAAACATTTAAAAGTGTATTTCTTTGACCAAAGATCCATTCATGCAATAATACTTCAAAACACATTCATTTGTGACACATATATCAAACGCCCAAAAATCTCCAATGTGGTGTTATACAAAGTTTATAAAGTTAAGTCCTTCAACTAATCAAAGATTAACAAATAACCCAACATTTGATAATTTCATGTAAGACACATAAACACTTTAAAATAAACATTTTGGCATGTACAACGTTTTCGCAAATCAACTTGAACTCACCTTGCTAGATTTAGGCTAAATCTAGATTTTCCCCCAACTAGAGCTCCTTTGAAGAACACTTGGATCCTCCAAGCTAAAAGTATCCAAAAACCTAGATCCATACATTTCCAACCGAAAATAACCATAATCAACCACATAGAAACATTCCCCAAACACTTAATCATCAAAATCTCTATTTTGGGTAAAACCCTAATTTTGACCCAAAACTCCCAAAATCTTCCAAACCGAAAATTAGAGAAATCAAACGCTAGGGAATCATTAATGGAGAATTTATAACTTATCACAAGGTTTAGAAATGGAAGGGATACTCTTACCACTTAGATTTTGGTGAAAACCTTGGAAACACAACAATGATCTTGAGGTTGAAGATGAAGATGGAGATGGTGATGGTGAATCCTTGACCATAACTTTCCATTTTACCACTTGATGGTGTTCCATCTTCATGAAATCCAATGATTTGAGCCACAAATAATCTAGGGTTTGAAGGGAATCGGTTTGGGAGAGAGTAGAAGAAGTTTGGATGAGGAGAAATGAGAAAAAGGGCTGAATTTCACGACTTAACAGGCTCTGGACATTTTGGGCGACATTGCCCAGGGCACAGTCGCTGGTCACAGTCGCAGCTTCTTCCAGTTTCCTTCTCGTTCACTGTTTTGGCCGTAACTTCTTCATTATAGCTCCGTTTTCGCACCGGAAAGAACCGTTGGACTCGTAATTGAATCCTTCATCTATCAAAACTATAAAACCAAGGATTCAAGTCCAAAATCAAATACCTTACTTTTCCTTAATATATCAGTTTATGTATAAACTTGAAATGATACCTTTCGAAAATCGGGGTGTTACAACAAATAGACTAAAGACTCAGATAGAGTTGATTGTCATATAGACTAAAGACCCGGTTTAGGTTGAGGTCTCAAATAGACTAAAGACTTGGATAGAGTTGATGGTCACATGGACTAAAGATCCGGTTTGGGTTGATGTCACAAATAGGCTAAAGACCCGGCTTGGGTTGATGCTATTAAACTAATTGGCTTGTTTTGAAATATTTATCTAATGATGAATGGACATTGTAACTCATGCTTAATGACATGTGTTGTGGCTTGGATGGGAATTATAACCACTTGGATGGACGCATGTAGTAGTTACATTCTTTTAATTAACTGTCAGTTATATGTTCTCACTAGGCTCTAGCCTAACACTTGTTTCTTTGGTTGTCATGTATGACAGGGCATTCTAGTGGCGAGAACTGTTGGGAATGAGTGGTCGATCGCATGATCGAAAGCGGTCCTTTTGGGAGATTTAAAGACCGATATATATATATGTTTGATAGTTACACATTTTGGGTGGATAGCGACACCCAACTGTAATCTAATTAAACAATTTAGATTATTAGGTTATCGTGGTTATATTCTTCATTCTTTGGAGTTGTATAGTCTATACTATATTCCCCGTTTTGGGACAATACTTTGTGGTCTCTATGGCAGGTTATTGTTAATCTGCGCTCAATTTATAGCCGTTGTATTGCCGAAATTTCAAAGTTTTTATTTCCTCAATTTTTAGGGTGTTACAAGTTGGTATTAGAGCATTAGTTTAAGTGAACTAGGTATGAAAGTAGAATACCTAGACTTAAGCTGTGAATTTAAGTTATGATTGAGTGAGATTGGGTAGAACTCCTAAGATAGGATGGTCTTAGAGTCGACGAAAACTACATAAATTTAGAGTTATGGTAATGATGATGAAAATTCTTATGTATCGCATGTTCATAATTTCGCCTAGGTAACATTATTATGAGGATGTTTTACGTGAGTATGCTTATTTCCGTTGTTACAATGATTAATGAATGTGGTAGTACGTTCCTTGGTTTCCTTTCCATGATCTACGCCTCATCTATGTTCTTACGTATGTGTGGCAGAAAATGGTAAATACTCGAAATCGACCGGAGGGTCAAGATACAGCGACATCCACGACCGACCAAACTAGAGTAACCAATGCAGACCTACCCCCACCATTTGTAGATGTGTTAGGCGGGGGACCTGAGCATATACCTAGACGTGATATAGCCTCGACTCACCCGATAATGGAAGAGGTGACTCCAAAGATGAGAATGATGGATCGAATGATGCAAGCCATGAATGCAGCGATGGCTCAACAACAAGAAATGTTTCTGAAGTTACTGGAGGACCGAGACGCTACTAACCGCACACATGTGACGGTTGCAGAAAACGTTCTAGTGGCGGGATCCGGGGGTACGGGACCCGTAATTCTCACTAATGAGACCCCAACTCCAGAAGCGAGACAAGTGTCTAAGACTTGCACTTTCAAGACATTTCTTGGGTGCCGACCACCAGAATTCAAGGGTACCGATGATCCTCTAGTGTGTATGAACTGGATTCGAGAGATGGAACATGCCTTCAGGTCAAGTGAATGCGGAGAAGGCCAAAAGAAGACATTTGGTTCACAGATGTTGAGGGGAGCGACCCTAACATGGTGGAATGTTTACTCCTCGTCGATGGAGGCCACGGTGTTGGCCCAACTGAGTTGGTCAACCTTCAAAAATAAATTGATGGAAGAGTTTTGTAACGAACGGGCCTTGGACCGGATGGAGGAAGAGTTCCGGAATCTTAGGATGGGGAACTTTTCATTGAGAGAATATAACCGACAGTTCATGGATAAGCTAGGATTGGTGGGACATTTGGTTCCGACTGAAAAGGAAAAGATCAAAGCCTACACCAAAGGGTTGTCGAGCGAGATGAAAAATCTAGTTGGAGTGTCTAAAGCATCTACCCTTCATGAAGCAATTGAAGAGGCTCAGTTGGTGGAAGACTCCTATGGCCCAAACATGATAGAGAGGGGTGGACCGATTGAGAAAAGAAGGTGGGAAGGTAATTCCACACCCTCAAGGAGGACAAATACTTTCAACAACAATTACCGTGGGAATGAAGTTAGACGCGAAGCTAGATGGTGCTCTAAATGCCGGAGCAAACATTTTGGCCCGTGCACCTCGGGCGGGTCAAACTGTTTCAAGTGTGGGAAGTCGGGCCATGATCGTCGTAATTTCCTAGTCAGAGGGATCATGTGCTTCGAATGCAAGAAGCCTGGTCATATCCGGAATGAATGCCCAAAGTTGAAGATGGGGGAAAATGGAGCAAAGAAGACGGATCCTTCTAGAGCATTGTGTAACACCCCCAAGTTTCGTTTGACCAGTTTGGAAGAAGAAGCAAAGGCAGTAGCCGGCGCGAGTTGCCGCGCGACTTAGCCCGCCCCATAACCCGCGCGATGCACTGTCTGTTTGGGAATTCCAGTGAGCGGCGCGAGTTTCGCCGTGAGTGTACCTGCGCCCTAACCCGCGTGGTGCACTGCTTGGTTGTGAGTTCCAGAAGACGGCGCGAGTCACAACACGACTTAGCCAACGCCATAACCCACGCGGTGGCCTTGAGTCGTTTAAATTCTTTTTCCTGGAAATATCTCATTTCAAAAAAAAAATCTGAAATATCTATCTCTTTTCTCTCTTTTCTCTCTCTCTCTTCATATTTCGTTTGAGGTTCCTTCAATCTTCCATATATTGCTAGCATTAAGTGTTTCAAGCAAGGGTTTGGTATAGAAAGCTTCATCTTCTCAAAAGGGTCGATATCTGGTTTTCGGGTTTTCTTCTAAAAGCCTATTTGGTGAGTTCCTACTATCATTTTCTAAAATTTATACATGTCAAAGGTTACATTTTGAACTCCTATATATCTCCATGGTTTTGGATTTAAGTTTACTACATTTTTGACATAACTTGAGTTTTGGGAGATTTTAGGGTTCCCGATCATTTTCAACTAAAACGATGGGTTCCATCTTATTTGAAGTAAAAGGATGTTTTACTTGCACATTTATGTGGGTTACTTGAAAGAATGTATATAAGTTCATTTTTATGATTTTCATTCTTACCAGCAGTTAAACTTGAAAATCATTTTGATTTTAAATGTTATTTGAACCATATGACTAACTATGGTTGGTCACAAATGAAATTGTGACAAGTCTAGACTATTACTAGTGGATCCCTAGGTATTGAGTTGGCATATATTATTGGGATGTCTATTCCCCTTTTTGTAGCTATGGATGCATTTGATCCTCGGGGGCCATTTGGTACGGTTATGTGAGACAGGTTACTAGTTATGGGTCATAATGTAGTCCTAGTGAACGAGTATGACTGGTTTCCTCGAGGGCCCTCCCTCACATCTTAGTACGGACCTTCGTTGTTTGTGGCCATGGATTACATGTATTTAGCTCACAACTCGGATTGTAGTCTACTTTTGTGTTCCACTACAATCCTTGGTAAATCGGATATCCCCCGTCATCGTAAGATGAATTTTCGGACCGAATGGTCCTTATGTGACAAAGATTTCAATTGTAAACTAAACTTTATTGAAAAGATTTCCTTATGATGCAATTGTTTATATTTCTTGAAATTATAAACTGTATGTTCTCACTAGGCTTTAAGCCTAATACTTTTTCTCAAATGATATGTATAACAGGTTCCCTTAGAAGTGGGTTGCCAAGGTCGTGAGTAACGAGCATGGTCTTAGAGGCATTTTTGGGATGACTAGTATTGGATGTTGGGCAATTGTTTAAGTCCCATATTTTGGTGATTTTGGGTTGACAACCGATGTAATCTAGATAGTCATGTTCAGATTAGTTTGTTGTTGATTTCCATATCCATTCGCAGGTTTTGTAAAGGCTCTGTACTTTCCCCCTTTTTGGGAGGATTATACCAAATACAAATGTCATATTGCCTATTTTTCTGAATTTTTAAATTGATCTAATTTTAGGGTGTTACACACTGGGAAGAGCATTTCAAATGACCTCCGAGGAGGCGAGGGATTCAACAGACGCAATGTCGGGTACGTTTCTCCTAAACTCCGTACCTGCGCGTATATTGTTTGATTCTGGCGCGAGTTTTTTGTTCGTGTCGAATTCTTTTTGTCAAAGATTAACTGTGCCCACTAGTAGTTTAGAGGATGCTTTAGTGGTAGAGCTAGCGGACGACGATCAAGTAGTGATTCGAGATGTTCTTAAGGGTTGTAAATTGGAGATCGAAGGAAAGGAATTTTCGGTTGACCTAATGCCAATGGTCATCGGGGGATTTGATGTCGTCGTTGGAATGGATTGGCTATCGGATAATCGTGCCGAAATCCTGTGTGCCAAGAAGCTAATTCGAATCCCAATCTCAAACGACGAGTCAGTAACCGTGTACGATGAAAGACGGAAGGGCGAAATGGAAATTATTAGCTTAGTGAAGGCACATAAGTGTTTATCAAATGGATGTTCGTCCTTTATGGCATATGTTGTAGATGCCAAGCTCGAGAATAGGAAACTTGAAGATGTGGAAGTGGTAAAAGAATTCCCTGACGTGTTCCCGGACGACTTACCAGGATTACCACCCTATCGTCAAGTAGAATTCAAGATTGATCTAACGGCCGGGAGCGACCCCGATAGCTAAGGCCCTGTACCGTTTGGCTCCGTCGGAGATGAAAGAGATGATAGGGCAACTCCAAGACCTTCTCGAGAAGGGATTCGTGAGACCAAGCTCGTCACCGTGGGGAGCACCGATATTGTTCGTGAAGAAAAAAGATGGCACGATGCGTATGTGCATAGATTATAGAGAGTTGAATAAAGTGACGGTGAAAAATAAGTATCCACTCCATAGAATCGACGACTTATTCGACCAACTTCAAAGAGCATGATGCTTTTCAAAGATCAACCTCCGTTCGGGCTATCATTAAGTGAAAGTCAAGGAGGATGACATCCCGAAGACCGCGTTTAGGACGCGCTATGGGCATTACGAGTTTTTGGTGATGCCCTTCGGTCTGACGAACACCCCGGCAGTGTTCATGGACTTGATGAACCGCGTGTACCGACCGTTTCTTGACAAGTCGGTCATCGTGTTCATCGATGATATTTTGGTTTACTCTAAGGATGAAGCCGAGCATGTGCAACATCTTAGCAAAGTATTGGAAGTCTTGAGGAAAGAGAAGCTCTATGCAAAATTTTCCAAGTGTGAATTTTGGCTAAAGGAGGTGCAATTTTTGGGTCACGTAGTCTCGAAGGACGGTGTGAAAGTAGACCCCGCAAAGATAGAAGCTATGATGAATTGGGATCCTCCTAAGAGCCCATCTGACATCAGAAGCTTTTTAGGGTTAGAGGGTTATTACCGAAGATTCATCCAAGATTTTTCCAAGATCGCTTCGTCGTTGACAACATTAACCAAGAAGAACGTGAAATTTGTGTGGACCGAAACTCAGGAGAAGGCGTTCCGGACGTTGCAAAAGAAGCTTTGTGAAGCTCCGATCTTGTCCTTGCCAGAGGGTTTGGAAGATTTCGTAGTATATAGCGACGCCTCAAAGATGGGTCTTGGTGCGTACTCATGCAAAGGGGGAAAGTAATCGCCTACGCGTCAAGACAACTAAAAGTACACGAGAATAATTACCTCACTCATGACTTGGAGTTGGCGGCGGTAGTGTTCGCGTTGAAGTTGTGGCGCCATTATCTGTATGGTACCAAGTGTACCTTGTACACTGATCATAAAAGCTTGAAGTATGTATTTGACCAAAAGGAGCTGAATATGAGACAAAGGAGGTGGTTGGAGCTACTTAAGGACTACGATTGCGAATTGCTTTACCACCCGTGTAAGGAAAATGTAGTGGCCTATGAGTTAAGTCGAAAGGATTATAGTGGAAAGCTCCGAGCCAAGCTTACAAGGATTAAGTTGGTGTCAAGCCTCATGGAGAAGATCAAAGCGTCACAAGACGAGGCCTTGTTATAGGATAATCTCAAGAATGAAGTGATGATCAAACAACGGTTGCTTTTGACCGAGGATATCCGGGGGATCAAATGTTTTAACGGGCGCATTTGGGTGCCGAAAATTGGAGGAAACCGAGAACTACTTTTGGAGGACGTGCATAAATCCAAATATTCTATCCACCCGGGAAGCACAAAGATGTATAGGGACTTGAAATGCATCGGGTTCATGGGTTTGAGATGGTGTCGGATCCGATGATGGCGTGGCATTGGGTTCATGGGTTTGAGATGGTGTCAGATCCGGTGGTGGCGTGACATCGGGTTCATCAACCGGGGAATCCGTATGCGGCATAGGAACCGGATTAACAGGTGGGGTGGTGGAATCATCGCAAAAACCACAGGCAGACGGTGGCGGTGGCGGTGATGGAGGAACGGGTGCTGGGGAAGAAACCGGTGGTAGGGGAATGTCTGCCAAAAAGGAGTGCAAAGGTAAGGTGGTGAGGGGTGCATCCATGGTAGAAGCACTAAATGGAAAACACGACTTATCAAACCGGGCATGACGAGTGATAAAAATTCGAGACGTCATCGGATCAAGGCATTGATAGCCTTTGTATTGGGAGTTGTACCCGATAAAAACACACGGAATGCTCCTAGGAGATAACTTATGTTCCGAGTAATCACGTAAATATGGGTATACCCGACACCCAAAGGGTCGAAAATTTTCATAGGACGGCACCCGTGCAAACAGAACTTCAAATGGGGACTTCATGGAGAGAATCTTTGTGGGAAGGCGATTAATGATGTGAACCGCGGAGCTAAAAGCATGAGCCCAATAAGAGGAAGGAATATGTCCATGAAACATCATGGCAAGCCCGGTTTCAACAATGTGTCGATGCTTGCGTTCAACCCGTCCATTTTGTTGCGGGGTATATGGGCAAGAAATTTGATGAAAAATGCCATGCTTGATTAATAATGTCTTAACATTGTGATTTAAAAATTCCGTACCCCCATCACTTTGAAAAACCTTAATGTTGGAGGAAAATTGAGCCTGCACAAATGTAATAAACATGGAAAAAATAACATGGAAATCCGACTTGGACTTGAACGGGTATAGCCATGTGAATCGAGAAAAATCATCCACAAATGTCACATAATATCGATATGAGTCAACCGAGGAAACTGGTGACGGGCCCCAAAGGTCACAATGGACCAAATCCAAAACATGTAAGGCACGTTTGTTATTATCATCAAATGGCAACCGGTGTGATTTAGCAAGTTGATAAGGTGAGCAAGTAACCGGTTTTGGTAAAATAGAAGAAACCAACAAATGTCCAAGTTTATTCAAAACAGAAATAGTGTCAAAAGACACATGCCCCAATCTAGAGTGCCAAAGTTCAAATGACGCCTTGGATTTGGTCCTAGCAAAACACGCATAAGCCTTCGGTGAGGAGGATAGCACATAAAGTCCACGATCACATTTTCCTTGAGCTAGAACTTGCTTTGTTAGTCGGTCCTGAATAGAAAAAGAAGATTTGGAGAATAACACATCCACATCATTATCAGATGTTAGTTTACTAATGGACAACAAATTTTTGGTAAGGTGCGGGACCACCAGAACATCACGCAGGCAGATACCATTTGCAAGTGTGGAAGTCCCATTAAAAGAAATAGGGAGAGTATGACCATTACCAAATTGAACCGAGCCATCACCTCCAAATGGCTCAGGTTGAGAAACCGAACTCGCGGAAGAGGCCATGTGATCGGAGGCACCGGAATCAACATACCAATCCGGACCAGAAGTATTCACGTGACATTTTGCAAGAAAAGCCTTGGCAAGATCAGTTTCCTTTGGGAGGTATGGTGAAGTAAAAGTGGTAAGTTGAGGACACGCATTCGCATAATGGCCATTTTGGCGACACAGTTGGCAATGGGGAGGGCGACGACCACGACCACGACCACCCCGAAAACTCCGACCACCACCACCGCGACCACGACCACCGAGAGATGGCTGTGTCGAGGTGTTTTCAGCCGAGAAAGCCACGGTGGTGGTGGCTGTTCCATGGATAGAGCGGAGAAATAATTCATGCCCCTCGGCTTGTGCAAGTAAATCACGAAAGGCGTGTGGGGTACGGGAGGCACGAATGGTCGTTGAAAAAGTTTCAAAAGAACCACCAAGACCACAAAGGAACCAGTGAGTTTTGTCTGACTCAACAACCGCGTGACCGATGGCCGCAAGTTGGTCACAAATAGCTTTAAGTTTACGACCAAACTCTGAGACACTTGAGGTACCTTTAGAGATAAGACGAAGTTGGTCACGAAGATTCTGAACACGCTCCATAGAGGAATTTCCATAGGCGGCTTCAAGGGCCAACCAAATATCACGAGCGGTGGAGAGACCCACAATCTCCGAGAAGGCTTCCTCGGTGAGAGAAGCTTGGAGAAGGATGACAGCACGTTGATCAGCAGTGAGCCACACCGCATGAGCCGGATTTTCAGTCGGCTTGTCAGCAACCAGAAGTTGGGATGACGGGGCTTGAGAGGAGCCATCAACGTGGTCAAGAAGAAGTTGATAAGTAAGAAGTGGTATCATTTGGTTCCTCCACAACAGGTAATTTGTGGAGGAGAGGCGAATGGTGATAAGGTGAAGGATGGTGTTCATGGGAAGAGTTACGTCTTGGGAGGAGGAGGAGGCGGCCATGGTGGTGGCAATGATCAAGAGAAGACAAGAGGGGAGGGAGAGGAAGGGAGGACCGGTTATTGAGGGAGAGGAAGGGAAGGGTTCAAGGCTCTTGATACCATGAGAGAAAATAATCTCTTCATATTACCAAAGGATACAAAAACAGAACAATATAAAGGGGAGCAAGTTACAAATACACCCCTTAAAGAATAAAGAATAATTACTAACAATATTTATTATACTAGTGTAATAGTGTTACACTCTGTTCCACGACGACTCCTCTCCCTCTGTTCCACGGCTTCACGATGAGCAGTCCACGACGAGTTCAATTCCATTGTTCATGGTAAACTTGTAACCTTAACTTGATCGACTTTAGTTCCATTGTTACTTATATATATTTATAATCTTAACTTGATCGACTTCATTTCTATTGTTCATGACGGAGAAGATAGAAGATCGAGAGGAAAGTAATACCGAGAGTGAAATTGGAGTCGATGAAAGTGCAAGTCGAGTTACTTAGAAACTTTTTTGGAACTATGATTTATTTAACTTTGTGGTTGTGGGAAACTTTGAACTATTTATTTTACTTTATGGTTGTGTTTTATTAAACTTCGAACAATTTATTTGACTTTGTCGTTGTGTATTTGTCGTGGGATGAAGTAGTTTAAGCATTTTTATTTCATTTACAATTTTAAAATTAAATGGGTTAACCCAGGTTCAACCCATTTATTTAACAGGTTGGGTTGAGATAATCATAAACAGGTCAACCCGCTACCAACCCATCAACCCAACAGGTTGGGTTGGGTTGAGATTTTCAACCCAATTAATAAATGGGTTGAATCCGAACCCAACCCAACCTGACCTATTTACACCCTATACAATACTTATCACTAACCAGACTAGATGTTTCTTTTGTTGTGAACAGGCTATCTCAATACATGCACAAGCCGACTGACGAACATTGGGCAACTCTCAAACGACTCTTACGCTACTAGTGGGCACATCTACACAAGGTATACTATTACGTCGTGATTCGCCCACTATTATCCATGCCTTCACAGATGCTTCTTGGGCCGGTGATAAAGATGACTACATTTCAACCACCGGTTACATTGTTTACTTAAGGTAGAAATCCAATTTCTTGGAGTTCACGTAAGCAACACATTCTTGCTCGTTCATCGATAGAAGCCGAATACCGAGTTGTTGCTTCAACTACAGCAGAGCTATTATGGGTCCAAAACTTACTTTATGAGCTTGGCCATCTACCCATCATAGCACCAGTAATATATTGTGATAATATGGGAGCTACATATGTTGTCGCCTGATATGCATTGAGAATTCAATGCATAGTGCACCTTTTCTTATATTTTAGGAGTATAATTTTCTTTTTATCCCAACAAATTGAGTCCTTTTGTTATCTTATTTTCCACTTTTTATTTTCATGGAGCTAAGTTTAAGATTTACCTGTATTTTGTTATTTTGTGAAGTCTAACTTAAGTTCATGATTACTTCTTTGATGCCAGTTGATGCTACAACATCCAATTCTGCTTGTTGGAGAAACCATGGAGGATTTTTGATGAAGATTGGTAACTAGATTACTTTACACCAAATATTTTGTTGAAATGGAACTAGAGTTTTTGGCTGGAGAAAGGAAGATGATGACATACTTGGAGTGTAACTTTGGAAAAACCTTTAGTTGTTGTACTTTTATTATTATTTTAAACTTTTTATTTACATCTTTTCCATCCTTCTTTTGTATAAATAGGTATGGGATGGTATTATGTTTGATATGTTTTTCAATTAGCCTTAGAGCTGATTAGGAATCCTCTCTTCAAGTTTTTGCAATTTAATATGAAGTATTTAAGTTTTTAGAATCCTTGTCTTTTAATTCTTTATTGCTTATTGTCTTTATTTTATGCACTTTACATTTCCGTCATTTACATTCCGTCATTTACATTATGTCTTTACTTTATGTCATTTACATTTCTTGCAATTTATTTTACGTTATGAGTAGAGAATTTTATTAGCATGGGTGTGAGGCAAATGGTGAGTTTTTAAACCAAAAGAAAGTGGACATCGTTTCTCAATAATGATGTTCCACCATTTCATTCTAAGTTTTATAAATCCAAACGCACTTCTTGACGAATTGATCACTTTGAAAGGGGTAAAGTGTAGTAGACTCAGGCATGAGTCACATGAATACACGTCAATTTGAATGATATGAGAAGTATACTTGGATGATTTGCTAATAAAGGACCTTGTTATCTATGTTTTTCAAACTAATTGATTCTTGACGGGTTGATCACTAGTCAAAGTGTTAAAGTGTGGTGGACTCAGGAATGCGCCACTTGGAACACGTCAACTTGGATGATATGGGAATCGACTCGGAAGAGTGATTTTTAACAAAGGAATTTGTTTATCCATATACTTTGAAGACACCGTTGGCACTATCACTGGTTCTGATACTGCACAGGAATGTGTCTAGTATAAGCTAAATATAAGTGTCACAGTGAGAATTCAGAAGGATCACTTTAAAAGTAGATGGTGGAACTAGTTGTTGAAAAACACAATGTTGTAGCATTCCTACAACATTGGTCCACAAAATCTTGTGTTTAATACTCACTAAAAGTCTTACACCCTTGCTTTCTTTATTCTCTGTTATTTTAATTAACTGTTCACTCAACCCAAACAAAGTCTTCAAACTCGCCATCTGAAGTTAGTTTTTCATCTCGAGATCTTGCAACATAAGATACCTATCCTTGTGGAATACGATACTTGGTTCTTACCATTTTATTACTTGAAAAGACGATATTGGATCCCATTGTACATTTTCTTTGAGATTCAATTATCACATGTCTTAGAGGTGTTCAAAAATCCGTATCACCGCCAATCCTAAGTTTCACTAAAAAAATGAAGCACCTAGCTCTTGACTATCATTTTGTTCGTGAGAATGTCCAATGTCGAAAGTTGTTTGTTTCCTACATTTCCGGCAATGATCAACTATCTGATGCTCTTACTAAGCTACTTGCAAGAACACGGTTCAAAGAACTCATGTCCAAGATTGGTCTCACTACTCGATCGTCCATCTTGCGGGGGTATGATAGAGATACTTACAATTAATACCTACAATAATTAAATATTCTCTCATAATGATTTGATTGTAATATATTGTAAGTTACGATTTACAATTGTAGGTTACGATTATCTTAACATGTATATAAATATCCACCAACAAGTAATAATACAAATCATGTTTTTCCCACTCAATCATATTCTTACTTCTATAAAATCATCTTGAATAAATCCTCCAATTTTTTTAGGGTGAAGATATTTACAACCCTACCTATGTCTTAGACACACCCCTCCCTAACTATTACTCATCATAACTCAATAATTATTTCACCACTCAACTTTATCTATATTTTAATTATTTTATATTACTTTACTTTCATTTACAAGTTTTTATTATTTTATTATTGTAAAAACTACAATTAATATTATGTTAACTAATTTTTATTATTTATAAAAAATACTTAGTTTATTTATAATTAATTTTATTATTATTTTTTATTTTAGTTTTGTTTCTTTATATTAATATTTAATATTTAAGATAAAAAAATATGTTAAAAAATATAAGTATAAAGAACAATTAAAATAAATTATTTTATATTTTTATTACATAACAATTCTTTTTCTATATTTCTTATTACAAGAATATTTTTCTAATTTATATTTGAATTTTTTATAAAAGTGATGTTATTATTTGATTTTTTTAAAGGTTGATGAATAACTTATGAATTATTCTTTGGATATTTAAAAAACTTAAATATAAGAATTGGTTGATTAATATTGTTGAAGATTTTTATAGTTGAAAAAATGATGGGTTATTTTATGAACTTTTAAAGTTGCAAAAAGATAAATGAGGTGTTATACAAGAATATAAATAAAATGATAAATTATAAGTTATTATATTAAATTTTAAAAAAATTATTCGATTCATAAAATTTATAAAGTTGCAAAATAAATGATATATTATATTTTATAAATAACAAGTCATTATGTTTTTTTAGTTTATTTATTATATAAAATTCGTTTTATGTGTAAATAAAATAAAATAATAATTACTATGGAGTACTTATTATTATCTATTAATAAAAAAGGAAAAAAAAATTGAAAAAGCAAAGAGAGAAAGAGAGAGAGAGAGAGGATGTAAGTGAGAAAAAAAGTGAACTAAATGATGTTTTTTCTAATTTATAGGTAATTTATGTTACTTTTTAAATGCACCCCTAGTTATAGGGGGTGCAAACAACCAATGTTTTAAAACCCGGGTTGACCCGACCGGTTCAACCGGTTGAACCGGGAACCGGTCGAGAGACCGGGTCAATATCACCGGGGTTTTGGGGATTTATGAACCGGATCAAACCGTCGGGTTTTATATTTATGTTTTTATATTGATATAAAACTTGTTGTTATGTGTTTTTTTAACGTTTTTGGATTGATGTAAACCTTTTGTTATGTGTATTTTTAATGTTTTAACTTGTGGACATCCAATTCTTGGTTTTATATATATATACATATATAGAGGGAGGATCATGTGAGAAGTTAAACATTTTGCGAGAAGGCGAGAAGTGTTTAATCATATATGATTACACGGCTTGTAAGTGTGTTTAATCATGTATGATTAAACGTTTATGTATTGCCAATATAACATGTGTTTAATCATATATGATTAAGCTTGTGTATCATATATGATTAAACATTTCTCGCATTCTCGCAAAATGTTTAGCTTCTCGTTTGAACCTACCCCTACATATATATATATATATATATATATATATATATATATATATATATATATATATGCAAGAAAATGAAAAATTCGTAAAATTTTTGAAACCAGGTCAACCACCCGGTTGAACCGTGACCCGGTCACCACACCGGGTCAACCAAAATACCGGTTTTTAAAACATTGCA
The DNA here is from genome assembly GCA_023525745.1 of Arctium lappa. NCBI lineage: Eukaryota > Viridiplantae > Streptophyta > Magnoliopsida > Asterales > Asteraceae > Arctium > Arctium lappa. The sequence continues at coordinate 49,988,604 of CM042064.1, read as the reverse complement.
AACACCAATTCCCGTTTTTAAAAGAGTTAATTACACTCTGGGTCGGTTTGCTTGAAATTTGGATATGGTCCCTATTTTGAAACAAGTACACCATAATCCCTGTCGTTTGCATTTTGTTGCACTATGGGTCCCTGTAGTTTGTATTTCGTTGCACTCTGGGTCCCAATAATTACATTGTTGGTCCCTATTGTTAGGGACCCAGAGTGCAACAAAATGCAAACTACAGGGACCCAGAGTGCAACGAAATGCAAACCACAGGGATCCTGGTATACTTATTTCCAAATAGAGACCATATCCATATTTTGAGTAAACCATAGAGACCAACAGTGTAATTAACTCTTTTTAAAATGCCAATATAACTTCAAGAGTAAATTACAGATTTGGTTCCTATGGTTTAATGAAAATTTGGATTGAGTCTCTCAAACAAATTAATTACAAATGTCATCATTGTGGTTTCAAGTTTGTTACGGATTGAATTCCTTGCCTTAACAATGTTAACTTAAATCAGGGGTAAAATGATATTTTCTATTAGAATTTTAAAATAAAATAACACATTTTATATATCATTTATATATTAACTAGAAGCGTACTTGCGCAATGGAACGAGATACATCACGATTTTAATATTTCATTTTATTTTTTTTGTTGATTTACAGTACGATTTTGGATGGTTTTGAAAAGTGATAATGTTTTTTTATAAATTTGTTTAATTTAGGCTTAATAATATAATGTTTTTTATATAAAAAATTAAGTATTTTGTTAGAATTCAATGATTATCTTATATATTTTAATGACATCTAGAAAAAATAACCAATTACATATTTAATAATATAATTAAAACAAAATTATAATAATATAATATATTAATTAATAGTGATATATGGAAAGGTCTGCATAAAAGGAAGACCCTACACATACCAAATTGGTGGGTGTTAGAAGTCTGCAGTAGTAATATGTATCTTATGCTTTGATACTTGTAAATTAAGAAAATTTTAAAATCTTGCATAAAATAATGGTACCTTGTGCCTAATAATTTGTATTTAAGAGTTTTTTATCTGTGCTTTATAATATAGTATAGATATGATGTGTAGATATATAGAACAACCTACAGTGTCCTCCCCCAATGCACAGAGAAAGCCTGGGTGGTCTCCATCCTTAATTCTTTCCGACCACTCATCGCCTCCTTTCCGGCCACTCACTACTGTTGCAAGAAAAAAAACCAACGTCGATCTTCTCCCTCTTTCGTCGTTCTACTTCTTCCTTCCACCATTATCGAACATCTCCATTTCGGTTGAGCATCCACCACCATCTCCAGCAACACCAGTTATGGCATCGTACCATTTTGATTTACAAGCAAATCCGATTCATACATAAAAACAAATTCGATCGATTTAAATCTCATTTTCACTTTTGTTTTCGTCTATCTGCGGCGCACTCAACTCTGACCACGACAACATTCCCCTTACCGTTCATGTCGGTTCTCCTTACACAATATATCACCAGAAACTCGAACCATCAATGAAAACCCCATATCTCTATGTATCTTATTATCTTCGTGGATTATCATTCCCATAATTCTCATATGGTTCCAAAGGGTACCCAAGAGCCTGTTTTGCCTCGCATATATACTTATATATCCAAGTTTTATCAGCATTATTCAATCTCATTGACGGCAAACGAGAACTGAGTAAAGGTAATTGATTTAGTGACAATTGTGGGCTGTTGAGGAATCTTTGAGCTAATTTTGCATCATTTAATGGGCGTTTAAGAATGAATCTCTTTAGTGGTACTCTTTTGTTCGGAGAAATAAATTTAGTGCGTTGGGAGATAGCTCTTTGAGTAGTCTTTGTGAGCTGTCTCGAGGGAGTTGTTCTTGCAAGTGTTCTCTTTCTTTTTGGAGTCCATGAAGGTGACAATGGTAGGATTTAGCCAACTGGGTTTGTGGATTTTGAGTTTTTCGAAGTGGGTTTTGATTGGGAACGGTGAACAGGAAGAGGTGAAAGAGAGGAGAGGTCATGGGTGCGGTGAAAAATTGAAAGATGTTTGAATTTGAGGGTTTCAATGAAAAAGAAAGCTACATGGACAGAGGAGATCAAAGGGAGGTACCAAGGGTTTAGTGACAATCAAGATTGTTGAGAGATTAAATACAGAGCATGGAGAAACATGGTGGTCGATAATGGAGGTTTCCTTAGGGTTTGTGGTAGATAAGGTTTTAGTTAGTGTTCTTATACGTATATATATATATATATGAAAAATAATATGAAAAATTAGTAAAATGACTCAAATATCCTTGACTTAAAAGCTCTAAAATAAATAGAGTTAGGATGAGGGACCCAATCTGCAACAAAATTGAAACCACAATGACGATATATGTAATTAATTCGTTTGAAGGACCCAATCCATAATTTTGATATAACCATAGGGACCAAATGTGTAATTTACTCTAACTTCAAAAACTCTAAAAAGAAATACATTCAAGGGTAGACTGCAATTTTGGTCCCTGCGGTTTGTTGTTTTTCTCAGTTTTGGTCCCTACAAAAATTTTATTACAAGAAAAACCTTGTGGTATACAAAAATGCTTGGATTTGGTCCTTGAGGAGTAATACCATTAGTTTGCTCCGTTAAAACCCCCAAAGGACCAAAATTGCAATTTATTCTTTTATTATTATATCATTTATTTAAAACATAATACTTATATTATATAATGAGAGAATTACACTTTTGGTCCCTGAGGTTTGGTGATTTCTTTGAAAGTGGGACCTATACTTTAATATCTCAAATAATAGTCCCTGAGGTTTGGATTTTTCTCTGAAAGGAGGACCTCCTCACATTTTCCCGTTAAAAACCAACGTTAGTGGCAGGGGTATTTTGATCCGATCAAATTTTCCCTCTTATTATCCCTTATTTCGCACATTTTTTTTAATGTTTTTCTTATTTTTGTAAAAACCATAAAGATTTAGGGACCTGTTACGTAAATAATTATATATATATATATATATATATATATATATATATATATATACAGAGACGACCGGCAACACCGTCCTTTTTTTCCCGGCACCACCCTTGTCCCTATGAACAATTGATGTCCTTTAACCAAGGCTTCATCTTCTTATGGATCTACTTTTCTCAATTTGATTATTACCCATTTAGATATAGATCCCAAATTTCAAACATAAAATCATCCATTTCTTCTGCCGCCACCACCACCACCCTCTTTCTTACTACTTTTTAGAATTTTCAAAACAAGAAGAACAAGAAGAAAGATGGGAATACTACACGAAAACGTTGTCATAATTAAACAAATGGAGAACGAAAACAAAGCTACCGTGATTACCATTAACTGTTCGGACAAAACTGGTCTCGGTTGTGATCTTTGCCGCATCATCCTCTTCTTCAGTTTGAGCATCGTCTGTGGCGGTACGCACTAATTTCTAAAAAATTATGGGTTTTTTTTTCCTTTTTAATATGTTGAGGGTTTTTCATGTATTCTTCGATTTGATTTCAAATTCTAAACAAAATTCAATTGCGGGGTTTCATCCATACATTTGTTTAATCTCTTATTTCCAACCAGATCATCACGGTATCTCTTCCGATGATAATCTCATTTTGTTGATCCAAACTCTCTCAGTGATTTGATAAAGACCCTCTTCTATACTTAGTGAAAATTACGTTTTAATATGTATTGGTGTTTCACCATCAGCGATCAGACTGAGTCTGTTCAGTTATCTCTGATAGTCTCTCAAACATTTCTATGTATTAGTGTTTCACTATCAGTGATCAGACTGAGTCTGTTCAGTTATCACTGATAGTTTCTGAAGTAAACAACCAACGTAATCCCTGAAGACAAGTCTCGCGTCAACATATGTTCATAGCTGAATCGAAGACGAAGCTGTTGAATATAGAGAAGTCTACTAGTGATCTGATGCGGATATTAGTGAAGCAAAGACATCTCTACATATACGTGAAGGAACATGAGGAAAAGCTTCAACGATAGCTAAACCTCTTTATCTCTGAAAGAAGAGATATTCAGCAATCAAAAGATCACAAAGCTTATGTCTCAAGTTTCCTTTTGTCTATCCTTGCACAAACTAGTACTATGTGTCAGAACGGACATGTCTCTGCCACCATACGTACAACAACTCTGTCAACTACACTGTTCATGACCCGGCCGAAAACATGTCTCCCAAAAGTAAGACTCCCAAAGCCAATCTGTGAACGCCACGTGTAAAGTACCCTGCCATGCATTTAATGCATAGGGTATAAATAGGAAGTTCACCCCTCCATCTATGAGGGTGCTCAATCCTTGAACTCCATATAGAAACCATTGTTTTCTATATCTCTTAAAATCCCCCATTCTCTGAATTTCTTGTGCAATTATCTTAGTGTTTCTTAAGTTTGTTTAGATTGAGTCTGTCTTAATCTTATTCCGCAACAAACTTGTAAATTGTATTTTGATTTATCAATAAACAATTTATTAAACTTTAATTTCTGTGTTTGTATTCAACCCCCCCTTTCTACAAACTTGTTAAGCACTTCCGGGACCAACAAGTGGTATCAGAGCAGTTTGTTTAATCTGATAAACAAAGATCTTGCTAAATACTCTTCCTTGCTATTCTAAAATGGCACTAAACACAAACACAAGCTACTATGATAATGGTTCACTTTCTAAACCTCCTCGATTTAGCAGAGATAACTTTTCTCTATGGAAAAATCGAATGATGCTATTTCTTGAAGGTGCGGATCCTACTATACCTGAATATATAGAAAACGGACCCTATGAACCTGTTAGAATTATAGTTGCGGTTCCCGCTACTGCCACCACTGAAGTTGTCCCTGAACGATATGTCGTTAAGGAAATAAGACAGTGGAGTGATGAAGATAAAAAGAAGGTAGGCATAGATGCAAGAGGAAAGACCATCATCTCAATAGCTCTGCCTGATGAAGTTTTCCATTCCATCATGCATCTGAAAACTTCTAAAGAAATGTGGGAAACAATATGTGTTCAATATGAGGGCACCACTGAAATCCAAGAGACTCGAAAGATTAACTTGGTAAGATAGTATGAAAGTTTTATCGCTGGAAAGAATGAATCTCTTTCTGACATTCATCAGCGGTTTAACTGCCTAATCATTGACCTAAGAACTGTTGGAGGGACCTATTCTAATTCTGAGGCCCTAACAAAATTCATGGAAAGTCTTCCTAAAAGCTGGGACATGGTCCTGCTCTGTAGAAATGAAAATCCCTCCTATATCTCATGAGAAAAGCCTTCTCGGACCTGGTCCTGCTCATCTTAAACTTGCAAAACCTTCTACTGATCCTAAAACCATTTTCAAATACAGAAAATGTTATCACTGTGGTTTTACTGATCATATTGCAAGTAAATGTCCAAATGCCACCAAAGCTGATAAAACAGCTAAAGTGAAGAAAAATGCCTCTAAGGCCAAGAAAGTCACCAAAGTTGAAAAATCAACCAAAGTGAAAGATACCACTAAGGTTAAGAAATTAACCAAAGTGAAGATAACCATTAAAGTTGATTCTTCATCATCTGTGAGGACTGCTGAATATTCATTATCCACTAACTCTTGAAGGACCCATTGAAAAGTGGGTACCAAACAACGCTTAATCTTCCTTATGTATGCAGGGATCAAAGGGCATCTGGTATCTCGATAGTGGATGTTCTCCTCATATGACTGGACAAAGAGACCTGCTCACTGAATACAAGGAAGAGAAAGGTCCCTATGTGACCTTTGGTGGAAATGGAAAAGGATTTACCCGAGGGTTTGGTGTCCTTAGCAATGGGACAACTACCTTTCGAAGAGTCGCTTATGTAGATGGACTGAAGCACAACCTTCTAAGCATCAGTCAGCTATGTGACAAAGATTACGAAGTTCGCTTTTCTAAGAAAGCATGTTCAGTGGTAGATGAAAAAGGAAAACTTGCTCTCAGTGGTCATCACAGAGAAAATGTCTATGTAATAGATATGGACTCTACTATCACTGATAACTTATGTTTTCTCTCTAAGGCCTCTTCTGATGTCAACTGGCTATGGCATAAAAGGCTCTCTCATCTAAATTTCAAAACCCTGAATTCTCTCTCATCTAAGGAACTGGTTTCTGGTCTTCCTCAACACTCATATGCTAAACAATCTCTCTGCTCAACATGTGAAAAAGGAAAACAAACAAAAGCTAGTTTGAAGTCGAAACAAGTTTCCTCAGTAACAAGTCCTCTTCAGCTCTTGCATATGGATCTGTTTGGCCCTGTCAACATCCAATCAATAGCTGGAAAGAAATATACACTTGTCATTGTAGATGAATATTCTCGCTACACCTGGGTTATCTTTCTTCGCTGTAAGAGTGATACTTCAGAAGAACTAATATCTTTTGTGAAAAAGATGGAAGTGCTGAACAATCTTATTGTTCACTCAATAAGAAGTGATCATGGAACTGAATTCAAAAACAGTTCCCTGAACAATTTCTTTGAGAACAAGGAAATCTCTCACAACTTCTCTTCAGTGAGAACACCTCAGCAAAACGGAGTCGCTGAAAGAAGAAACAGAACAATCATAGAAGCTGCTAGATCAATGCTCAGCGATTCTCATCTCCCTACTCAATTTTGGGCAGAAGCTGTAAATACTGCATGTTTTACTCAAAACAGATCACTGATAATAAAGCGATTTGGTAAGACAGCTTATGAACTTTTTCTTGGAAGAAAACCTTCTATCAGTTTTCTTCATATCTTTGGTTGTCAGTGCTTTATCTTAAACAACAGAGATCAACTTGGAAAGTTCGACCCACAAACGATGATGGAATATTTCTAGGATATTCCTCCATCTCCAAAGCCTATAGAGTTTTCAACAAGAGAAGACAAACAGTAGAAGAAACAATTCACGTCACTTTTGATGAAACTCGCTCAGCGAACTCCAAACCAATCGCTGACAATGAAGAGTTAAATGCTTGGATGCTTTCTCACTACAGAGAAACAAAACCTTTCTTCTCAAACCATCAGCATTCTGATCCTCCAACCGCTGATGATGATCCAAACATTATACATCCTACCGCTGAAACCACCTCATGGGTTTTAGCAGAACCTCTAAACACACTACTACCATCAAATCTACCTTCGTCTGAAAACCTCTCTGATGAACCTTCTCAACAGTTAATTGCCGATGAACCTCAAACGTCATCATCAGTAAACATTCCAACTGTTGATCCAACCTCTGAGTTAAGCAATCATGCTCCTGCTCAGCGATGGACCAAAGATCACCCAATAGATCAAATTCTTGGTGATCTCGAAGCAGGTATTCAGACACGACGAACCTCAGGTAATATCTGTCTCTTTGTAAACTTTCTCTCTTTAATAGAACCAAAGAAGACTGATGCTGCCCTCAGAGATCCAAATTGGGTCAGCGCTATGCAAGAAGAGCTGACTGAGTTCTCTCGAAACAAAGTTTGGAATCTCGTTCCTAGACCATCTGATAAAACTGTAATAGGCACCAAATGGGTGTTTAGAAACAAGTTAGATGAACATGGAACTGTAACCCGCAACAAGGCTCGACTTGTTGCTCAGGGATACAGACAAGAGGAAGGCATAGACTATGATGAAACCTTTGCCCCTGTGGCCAGGCTCGAATCAATTCGACTATTCTTAGCTTATGCAGTCTATAAAGACTTCATCGTTTATCAAATGGACGTAAAATCAGCGTTCCTAAATGGAAAGCTGAATGAAGAAGTCTATGTAGAACAACCACCAGGATTTTATGATCCTAAGTATCCAAATTATGTTTATAAGTTGGATAAGGCTCTCTATGGTCTAAAACAAGCCCCTCGAGCTTGGTATGACACTCTCTCATCTTTTCTTATCTCTGAAAATTTTGAACGTGGCAAAATTGATAATACGTTATTTTTCAGAAAGATAAAAGGTCATATAACTATTAGATTATGACCTTCAGCTGTCAAAAATTCCCATCTATTGCGACAGCACTAGTGCTATAGCCATAGCAAATAATCCAGTGCTACATTCAAAGACGAAACACATAGAGATCAGATATCACTTTATCAGAGATCATGTGATGAATGGTGATATTGAACTTCAATTTATCCCTACTGACTTTCAGCTTGCTGATTTATTCACCAAATATCTTGATGAGACAAGGTTCAACTTTCTCATCAGTGAGCTTGGAATGCTGAACCTCGAAGAATAATTCTTCAGAGTTCATGTATTATGTCAGTAATCAAAAGTTCCCCTCTCATTGTTCTCTCTCTGATAAACATTCTGACTCTCAGGTATGTTCTCTCAACTGAATCTTAACTCAGTTAAGATGTTTTTCTTCAAAATATAAACTTTAATCACTGAACTTTCTTCAAATGATTAAAAGCTTTTGAAAAATACATTAATCACTGATATTTCTAGTCAGTGATCCTTTAAAAGGAAAATCTATCCCTATCTTTACCATCAGGGATACTTTCAAAAAGGAAAATCTATCACTGATTTTTCTTCAGTGATAATTTCAAAACGGAAAAATGAAACGTCTCTCTCTCCTATGACGTCATTTGAGCGAATAATCCACGACACGCCTTTTCTGACACGTCCGTCCGTTGCTCTTCTATCCAATCAACTTCGTGGAACGTGTCAATGTCATGATGATTTTTTCCCGCTTCATTCCTTCTCTCTCTTCTATCACTTTGTATAAAAGGAATTCTTCTCTCCTTTATACGGTTTACGCTTTCAAAACTTTCAAAGCAAGAAACACTCTCTCTCTCAAGAACACTCAAGCAAGTAAACCCAGAACATTGAATCTGCAACTCCTTTTCTTCAAGATAAACAGGTTTTGCATTGTTCTTCTGATTCTTCTTATTCTTTTTAAAAATCCTACTCGTTTTCTATGGATTTTATAAAACGTTTTTTTCTAAAAACTAAAGATCACTCTTTCTAATTTTATGTTTTTTTTAAAAAACCTCTCGGTTTTTAACGTGTTCTTCATTCTTTCTACCCAGAACACCATTTTTTTTCTATTCTTAAAAAAATAACTCGATATTTTTTTTCCAGTTTCTTTCCTAATATGGAATCTGGTAAACATCTTCTTATTTTTTAGTCTAAATCATTTCTTCTATTATGCTTCTTTCCATAACAGAATTGGCACAGTCTTCAATCGTTGCTTCCAAGCATGTACGATTCGCTATCACTGAAGTTGAGATTACTAAATGTAATCACTTGGGAAGGCTCGAGTTCAAAGCTGACAAATACCCACATCTGGTGGAAGCTGCTGAATTTCTCAAACAATCATGCATAGCTTACGCGATCACTGTGGATCCTAAGCCTTCCAAGACTCTACTCCAGCAGTTCTGGTTCACTGCTGATGCAACTGAACTCACCAACAAGAAAGGTGAACGAGTCCCTGCTATCTCTTTCAACACGGATTTGGGGCCAGGGAGCATGACCGCTCTTAGCCTCAGGAAATCTTTAAGATTCCCTGACAAACCAAAGAGTGGGTTCGATGCACTCCCCACTGATGCTGAGCTGATATAATTTCTGGATGCAATGGGCTATTGTTGGGAAAACAAACCGAGATCCTCTATTCCCAACAATAAGCTCACCAAGATTCTCAAAGCTCAGATGCCTTCACAACTGAACTTTATCTTCTCGCACATAATTCAGTGCATGAGCGGGAAGAGTGGTTCGCTGGATCAAGCCAGCAAAACACAACTGCAGATGGCCTACTCCGTTATCGCTGGTCAAAACTTTGACTACGCCACAGCAATCTTTGAAGACCTGAGGTCGAGATTAGAGAAGCCTGAACGAGATCCCAAGATCTCGTACGTACGTTTCATATGTACGTACATCAAGTTCCTCTATCCCAACACCTATCCCACCAAAGATGATGGCACTTTTGCCAGGATAGGTCAACGATCACTGGAGGTAAAGCCACTCGCCAACGAGGTAAGTATCTCTCTCCTTCGCTCTCGTCTCTCTCTCCATTCTTCTTCATTTTCAGCGACCACGCAGACGGTTCCTTCGACTGCTATCCATGTCGCTACCACTACTTCCAAACGACCATCAGCTAGTCCGATTGGTCCTTCCAAAAAGGCCAAAAAGACTAAGGAAAGTACACCCTCTAGTACTATACCTGAGGTAGCTTCTCAACAAGCTACCTTAGATGCATTTGTGGGTCTTTCCTCCACAACTCCAGCAGTCACTCAACCTGCCGTGTCAACGATTTCAATCGCTGTCACATCATCAGTGACCCCACCTACTATCACATTCGCTGAGATTAACCCCAATCCTACTTCTATCCCCATAACTCTTCCCTCTTCTTCTCATTTGGTCTCTGAACCCACTACCTCCTCTTTACCTATAGGACCTGAACATCAAACTTTTGAGGAATCAATGCAGTTCTACAAAATGTTTGATACGTCAGGTACACCTATAATCCTAAACACTTCTTTCCCCACCTCTCCAAATAAGCCCGTATCTGAACTAACATTATTTTCAGGTCCTAGTTTGGCGTCTGTTGACACGCATGTCAACAGTCTGGGAGAAAAGGTGGATGCTCTCACCAACACCATTAACGACACCACCAGCGCCGTCAATCAGGCTGGTGAGGAGCTAAAGAGGTTGACCGAAACCTGCGCATCTAAAGCTGAGAACTCCCAACTTTCAGCTGTTGAAGAACAAGTCGTCCAACTCAAAGAGTCCTCTCAACTCTTTCAGGGGCGATTTGAGTCTCTTACCACTGAAGTTCGAGGTCTCTCTTCAAAGGTTGATCTCTGCATGTCCCTTCTTCAGCAAATTCTACAACAGGTGACTGCACCAGCTCCAGCGCTGCCTCCCTCCTTCACTGAAGATGATCGGACCAACCTCAACATCGCTTTGGAATTCATCCATGATGCCACATGCGACATCCCTGCAGTTGAAGAACGGGTCAAGCGTCTGGAGGCTGACGTCCAAATGCTAAAAGCTTCAACAGCTACTCCAGCAGCTGAGCAACCCCCTGCCAAAGATAATGACAAAGTGGGGGAGAAAGCTGAAGAAACTTCTTCTATCGCTGCTGCAACGAAACCTCCCTCTCAATCTGAGGGGGAGAAGGCAAAAGAACCCTCATCTATTCATTCTCTTCTCTTTGAAGATGATGAGGAAGAAGACGATGAAGAGGAAGATGATCTAGATCTTGACGATCAAGAAAAGGATCAACCCTCCAATGATGACGACGACGATGAAGAAGACCAATCCATGTGGTTTTCCAAGCCGAACGTCGCATCAGGGACAACTTCGCAAGAGGTTGTCAAAGCAGGGGTGAGAGGTGATACATCTTCAAGCGCTCCTTCACAAAGCAAAGACAAACAACCAATCGCTGAAGAATGCTTGAGGACTGAATCACAACCTTCTAGCCTTTATCTCTATTTTTTCTAAAAAGATACACTTATCCCTTTATTCCTTCATTTTCTATCCAGACAGTTCTCACCCCTGCTTAAGGGTTCTGAACTACAAATAATTCCAGTTGCTATCGCTGAAGAAATAATCCCAATCTCTATCGCTGAGATTCATGAAGAAGAAGAAGAAGAATCCCTGGTCCATCCAGGAAGGCCCTCTAAACCATCTCATTGGTCAGAGGAAGTGATGAAGAAAAGAGTTGAAATGATTGCTCTACTAGAAAGTCAACGGCTGAAAGTCCCTCTTCAAACATCCACAGAGCTCGACTTCCTTACTAAAGCTGAAAGAGAAGAATCTGCCAAAGCTGAGAAGCTGATCGCTGAATGCAGACAAGATGACCAGCTCGCCTTAAAGATTCAATCTTCTCAAGTCAAGGACAAAAAGCTAAAGAACAAGCCTGTGGAAGTTCAAGCTGCACTGCTGAAAGAAATTGAAGAGGAACGCTCCAAAGAACAAGAGAGAAACGACAAGTCTATCGAATGGTCCAAACAGAAGATGGATTATCGTTCTGATCTTCTTCCGATATCAGCCGTGACTATCTCTGGTCGCAAGAAAAAGGAACAACTCTCAGTGACCATGGAGATTACCAGAGAGGATGGAACCCAAAAAGCTATGTACGTATCTAAACTTGAGAGCTTCGGATTTACGGAATGGTTAGAGTTCTGGGATGCGCTGAAGAAATCCAAATCTACATACAGAGGCTACATTGAAGGACTTCTTGAAGCCCTCATAAATAGAGTCACTTCTGTACTGAAGCTGCCATCTCCTCTTCCTCCCAAATCATTGAAACTCAAGAGAAGAATTGGGTCCTCCTCCTCTGAAGACGTCACCATCATCAGGAATGAAACTTCTATCAAATTTTCAAGAGATGCACTGTTTGGTCCTCCTCCTGATCTTTCAGCTCTGGATCTATCTCTGCCTCCTGGTGGTCCTTTCCAAGGTGGTCAAGTAATTGACGATCCTTATGGAGTGTTCTTCAGAGATGATGATGAGGAACTCAGATTTCAAAGAGTATCTGAGATTCCTATCTGTCCTCTGAATCATCTCAAGTATCTCTTATGCTTATGGTGTGACTTCTCCCCTGCTGCTGAGAAAATCAAAGAAATTATCAACCAAGAATCTTTGGAACGAAGACAGAAAGGAGAAGAAATACCTGAGTATATGATCAATCCTCCTAAGTCTTCTTTTAATAACTGATAGATTAGTTTCCTTTTCTGTAATCTGTTAGTTATACTTACAGTAGTTAGTTATTCACTTGTACTTATGATTCTCATATCTTGTAATTCTATTCCTGAATTAAATGAAAATTGCAGTGATGTACTTAACCCTTTCAGTACTGTAAAAGATCCCTCAAAATAGTAATTGGGACATGCATGCTATGAGTCCTTTTTATTCCTATATTTTGAATCATAAAGTAATTTTCTTTAGTTACTTTGTCATTATCAAATAGGGGGAGATTGTTGATCCAAACTCTCTCAGCGATTTGATAAAGACCCTCTTCTATACTTAGTGAAAATTACGTTTTAATATGTATTGGTGTTTCACCATCAGCGATCAGACTGAGTCTGTTCAGTTATCGCTGATAGTCTCTCAAACATTTCTATGCATTAGTGTTTCACTATCAGTGATCAGACTGAGTCTGTTCAGTTATCACTGATAGTTTCTGAAGTAAACAGCCAACGTAATCCCTGAAGACAAGTCTCGCGTCAACATATGTTCATAGCTGAATCGAAGACGAAGCTGCTGAATATAGAGAAGTCTACTAGTGATCTGATGCGGATATTAGTGAAGCAAAGACATCTCTACATATACGTGAAGGAACATGAGGAAAAGCTTCAGCGATAGCTGAACCTCTTTATCTCTGAAAGAAGAGATATTCAGCAATCAAAAGATCACAAAGCTTATGTCTCAAGTTTCCTTTTGTCTATCCTTGCACAAACTAGTACTATGTGTCAGAACGGACATGTCTCTGCCACCATACGTACAACAACTCTGTCAACTACACTGTTCATGACCCGGCCGAAAGCATGTCTCCCAAAAGTAAGACTCCCAAAGCCAATCTATGAACGCCACGTGTAAAGTACCCTGCCATGCATTTAATGCATAGGGTATAAATAGGAAGTTCACCCCTCCATCTATAAGGGTGCTCAATCCTTGAACTCCATATAGAAACCATTGTTTTCTATATCTCTTAAAATCTCCCATTCTCTGAATTTCTTGTGCAATTATCTTAGTGTTTCTTAAGTTTGTTTAGATTGAGTCTGTCTTAATCTTATTCCGCAACAAACTTGTAAATTGTATTTTGATTTATCAATAAACAATTTATTAAACTTTAATTTTTGTGTTTGTATTCAAACCCCCCCCCCCCTTCTACAAACTTGTTAAGCACCTCCGGGACCAACACATTTGCCATGTCGTTGGGTGCCCCTATAACCATGACCATCTCCTCCATGTCTTCCATAGTTGGGAGCCATAGAAGGTGGCTGGAAAGATCCCAATGACCCAACCCCATAATCTATCACCTGCCTTTGTTCTTCCAACTCTTTCTGCACTAATTTTCCATAACCACCTCTATCAGGATCATAATCCATGCGATATTCATCCCTCACCTGTCCACCACTTCGACCACAACCCTGTAACACCCTGAAATTGAGGAAATAAAAAGTTTGAAATTTCGGCAATACAACGGCTATAAATTGAGCGCAACCTGGTTAACAATAACCTACCATAGAGACCACAAACTATCGTCCCGAAACGGGGAATATAGTATAGCCTATACAACTCCAAAGAATGAAGAATATAAACACGACAACCTAATAATCTAAATTGTTTAATTAGATTACAGTCGGGTGTCGCTATCCCTCCAAAATGTGTAACTATCAAACATATATATATCGGTCTCTAAATCTCCCAAAAGGACCGCTTTCGATCACGCGATCGACCACTCATTCCCGACAGTTCCCGCCACTAGAATGCCCTGTCATACATGACAACCAAAGAAACAAGTGTTAGGCTAGAGCCTAGTGAGAACATATAATTGACAGTTAATTAAAAAAATGTAACTACGACATGTGTCCATCCAAGTGGTTATAATTTCCAACCATGCCACAACACCTATCATTAATGCTACACCCCTAAAACCAACCGGGTCGTAACGAAACGTCAGCACTTAAAAGATACGTTCTCCGAAATAAGTCGCTGCTGAAAATTAAACATTACATCAAATAGTCCTTTAAGAAAGATACATAATACTAAACAACAACTAAAGAACATAAACTTAAATGCAACATAAGTAGTTTGCTAACATAAACACTCCTCAAGCTAGTCATTTGCCCTTATCGAACCCGATCTTTCCTGATCCTGAGATACACGCTAAAGTTAGCTTTACGCGAAGTGAGTTCATGGTTTTCTCATCGTCATCCATAAATCATAGAAACGACATAAAATATAAACAAACTATTTAAAATCATAATTTATTCATAGAATGTCGTGCGTTAAAAGAAAAACCACATCTCGCAAATATTAAGTAACACATCTTTCCATCACATTTGATATTTACGTCCACTTGGCATGGTGGGGCTCCGTCATCCCGTCCATCTATAGTCAAGCTCAGAGGTGCTCTCAAGCACATATCTTGACTACCGTCCGATAGTGGAGTCCCAGAGGTGCCCCTTCCGACACGTGTACTGACTATATTCATCATTTACGGTTTCCCGCCGTCCAATACTGGCATCCCGATAATGAGCCCCACACTTACAGCCACATCCCATCAGTTCAATTTAATCAATCACAATAAACATCGTACGTAGCATGCAGTTCGTCCAATATTTAGAATAATAGCATGCTTAGATATGTTTCATATTGTCATGCATTCAACATCACCATACATGCACTTGTGCATATAAATACATATAAATAAACTTTGTATGCATACCAGTCACAACAAGATGTAACACGTTCATGTAATCGTCATTCCATGCATCATCCAACAAACTAGCATGCTTTTCATATTTAAAAAAATGTAGCATGCTCAACAAAATCATCATCAACATATAAATAACATACTTTTGTACATGCGTGTATCCCAGTTTAAAGTCACATGAAACTCACCTCGATTAGTTTCGATTTACTCGTTACTTGCTAGCTCCACACCCTACACGAAAATTTCACCGCTCCTCTAAGTATGCACATTACTTAGTAAATAACTCGCTCAATTATTGAATTCTTGAACGAGACTCGGTTTATATATTTTCTAAAATAAGTTAAATCACTAATTCTTCATCACTTTTTCACCATCACACATGGACCATACATCAGTATATAATATATTATATACATATGTACGTGTATAAGGCTACATCACCTAAATTCAAATAAGATTTTCTTTTATTTATATAGAGCTTTAATAGCAACATGATGTCTCATATACATACATACATAATAATATCATAAAACCTACTAACCCTTGTCTTCAAGTCCACTAGTCAAATACCATCCTTCCATGGTAATGCATACTTCATAGGCATAATGTATCATACATACATACACATCCATATACAATCAAGATTCCCCCCTTTTTTTCTTATTCACAATAGCTTCCATGGATTAGGCTATATACATATAGATTATAATGCATTCTCACATCATCATCATCATAATATATATATATATATATTAGCTTCCATGAACCAGACTATGAATTAGGCTATATATATATATATATATATATATATATATATTATAATGCATTCTCCCATCATCATCATCAAAAGAAAAATCAGTGACACTGGAATGGCCCTTTTTTTCCATTCCACGCACAGAGCATCACAATTTGGTTTTCCCAAAGACTGTACTGTGTGTTGTAGGTGATCTCATGCATTCGCTTATCCACTCTTTGACGAAATATCAAAACAGACTCACATAACCTTTGATAAATTATCAGCATCACATACTCAATTCGTGTTCTAAACCTTTAAACGCAAACAAGCATGAACTTCATCATTGCATAAATTACTCACTTATAACTCATACGTCAACACCGAATCACTCATGCGATACATAAAACACATTATTCGTTGCCGAGATAACATCAATTCGAGACTTATAGGGAGTTCTCTTACCTCACATCGCTGAAAGTCGCCTCTGGAAACAGCCTCCCTTTCTCCCTTCCTTCTCTTCGGGTTTCTTCCTTCCCTTGCTCTCTCTCTCTCTCTGTCTCTCCCGAATGACCCTGCTGCCCCCCATTTTCTTCATAAATCGAAAGCCTACACCCCCCCTTCAACCATTACCGCTCCCAAAAATTCTCAACTCCCCAACCCACATTCAACTTGCAGGTGAAGAAAACCTAAATCCATTTTTTTTATTTTGCTATCCACTTCCCAAATTTTGAGATTTTGCTAAAAACAACCCCCAATCTTTTGTCAGTTAATTATTTTAAGCCAAAATTTTTGGGTTGTTACAATTAAGCATGAGTTACAGTGTCCATTCATCATTAGATTTATATTTCAAAACAATCCAATTAGTTTAATAGCATCAACCCAAGTCGGGTCTTTAGCCTATTTGTGACATCAACCCAAACCGGATCTTTAGTCCATGTGATCATCAACTCTATCCAAGTCTTTAGTCTATTTGAGACCTCAACCCAAACCGGGTCTTTAGTCTATATGACAATCAACTCTATCTGAGTCTTTAGTTTATTTGAGACCTCAACCCAAATCGGGTCTTTAGTCTATATTACAATCAACTCTATCTGAGTCTTTAGTCTATTTGAAACCCCAACCCAAACCAGGTCTTTAGTCTATTTGACAATTAACTCTATCTGAGTCTTTAGTCTATTTGAAACCTCAACCCAAACCGGGTCTTTAGTCTATTTGACAATCAACTCTATCTGAGTCTTTAGTCTATTTGAAACCTCAACCTAAACCGGGTCTTTAGTATATTTGACAATCAACTCTATCTGAGTCTTTAGTCTATTTGAAACCTCAACCCAAACCAGGTCTTTAGTCTATTTGACAATCAACTCTATCTGAGTCTTTAGTCTATTTTAAAACTCAACCCAAACTGGGTCTTTAGTTTCTCATCCGGGAGTCAATATAACCAAGGCAACCCTACTAGCTTCATACAACTCAAAATACATGCTAGACTCAAGCATTTCCTCTAATATTCATCAATGGAGACATCATTCACCAAAAGAGATTTTAGGTCAAACTTCACTAAATCATTTACAAGGTGAGAACAAGTGGATGTCGTTATTAACACATTATTAGACATGTATATGAGTAGAAGAGTCAAGAAAGGCACTCACATTAGTGATTTCTTAAAAGAAACAAAACCCTAAGAGTGGTAGGTAGAGAAATGAGATCTTGAGAGTTGCTACTAGCCAAGATCCTTCCAAAATCACACCTATGGAGGCATTAACTCCCCATTAATGTCTATGGGAGCTCAATAAATGATGAGAGTGGAATTTGGGCAAGAATCCTTACCAAAATCGCTTGAGAAAAGCTCCCTTTCAGACCAAAATCGTTTCCAAGAAGTTCTAATATCAGAAATTGGGAGAAAAGGGAGAAATTCCCGTATTTAGGCCTGCAGATGCCTTCCCGCGACTTAGAGCCCGCTGTGTAACCCGTGCGTGCTCCTGTGGTCGGACACAAACAGAGGGTCCTGCAACTTTGGCCGCGGTTTAGAACCCGCAGCTTAACCCGCGTAGCTTCTGTTTCCCAATAACATAGTCGAAGTTTAAAGCCAAAACATGGTTCTCCTCTCTAACATGCGTAAGGATTAATGAGGTTAAGATTTCTCAAAACTCTACAAATTGACTTATAGTATATCATTGAAATGCCGCAAGCACGGTGTTACAATCCTCCCCACCTTGGAATGGATTTCGTCCCCGATATCCCTACTACTCAAACAAATTGGGGTATCGACGCTTCATGTCCTCTTCCGCCTCCCAGGTCACATTAGTACCGCGATGGTGCTTCCATTGAACCTTCACCATGTCCACTTCTTTGTATCGAAGCTTCTTGATTACTCTTTCCAAAATAGCTTCGGGTTCTTCAACACAACGGTTGTTGTCCACTCGAATCTCGAACAATGGTATGACACTCTCCTCCTCCGCTAAGCACCTCCGTAGATAGCACACATGGAACGTAGGGTGGATTATGTCCATCTCTGGTGGTATGTCTAACTTGTAGGCTTAGAGCCCAACTCGCTCCAGTATAGTAAACGGCCCGAAGAAACGGGGACTCAGTTTTCCTCGCTTTCCAAACCATATCAAACCCTTCCAAGGGGACACCTTCAACATTACTCGGTCCCCCACTTGGAACTCCACCGTTCGCCTCTTCTTATCGGCATAGCTTTTCTGACGGTCTTGCGTCGCCTTCAGACGCTCTCGGATGGCTTTGACTTTGTCGGTCGTCTCTTGTACAATCTCCGGTCCAGCAAATTGCTTCTCACCCGCCTCTAACCAACACACGGGAGTTCTACATTTCCTCTTGTACAAGGCTTCAAATGGTGCCATTCCGAGACTAGAGTGATAACTGTTGTTATAAGCAAACTCCACCAAAGGTAGGTGGGCGTCCCAACTACCGCCAAAATCAATCACACACGATTTGAGCATATCTTCCAAAGTCTGAATTGTTCTTTCACTTTGTCCGTCGGTTTATGGGTGGTACGTTGTACTCAGGTTCACCCGAGTACCCAACTCTTGATGTAAAGCTCCCCAAAATCTTGATGTAAACCGATTGTCACGATCGGAGACTATAGACAAGGGTATACCATGTCTGGAGACCACTTCGTCTATATACAACTTTGCCAACTTATCCATTGGTAAATTTCCCGCATTGCTAGGAAATGAGCACTCTTCGTCAAGCGGTCGATAATCACCCAAATCGTGTCATTTCCCCTCAAAGTCTTTGGTAGTTTGGTTACGAAGTCCATGGTGATCTTGTCCCATTTCCACTCGGGTATTTCCAGCGATTGAAGGCTCCCGTACGGTCGTTGATGCTCCGCCTTCACTTGCGAACAAGTTACGCACCGCTCCACATAATGTGCCACATCCAACTTCATAACCGGCCACCAATATCTGACACCATCTCAAAACCGGCACCCCATGGTCACTCGGGCCAAGGCAGGCATATTTAAACCACGCTATCGGGCTGATTTATCTCATTTTCAGGACCATAGTTTTTTTCGGCGCTATTTGCTACTCGGGATCCTACCTCCTACGTTGATGCTATGCGTGATTCCAAATGGTGTGGTGCCATGCGCTTCGAAATGCATGCTCTCCATCATAACTGCACTTGGGCGTTGGTTCCTCGTCCTCCCGATACAAACGTGGTGGGGTGCAAATGGTTGTTTCACACCAAATATCGGGCTGATGGTTCGGTTGAACGACATAAGGCTCGCCTCGTTGGCCAAGGATTTAGTCAAGTTCCAGGCCTTGATTTCTCTCACACTTTTAGCCCCGTTGTCAAGGCGGCCACGATTCGGGTGGTTCTCACACTTGCAGCTATTAATGGGTGGCATTTACATCAACTTGATGTGAATAATGCTTTTCTTCATGGCACGTTGAGTGACACCGTCTACATGCAGCAGCAGCCTGGCTTCTTGGATTCCCAGTACCCGGATCACGTTTGTAAACTTCGCAAAGCTATCTATGGCTTGAAGCAAGCCCCTAGGGCCTGGTTCCATCGTCTCAGTGCCTTTTTAGTCTCCAGTGGTTTCTCATGCAGTCGGGCTGATCCATCACTGTTTGTTTTTAAACGTGATGCATGCATCCTTTACTTATTGGTTTATGTGGATGACTTGATCCTCACGGGCTCTGATGAATCTATCATTCGTTCCTTTATTGCTAAACTCCATGCTGAGTTTAAAATAAAAGATCTTGGCCGTTTGAGTTATTTTCTTGAGCTTGAGGCGACACATCTGACCTCCGGTCTGTTTCTCAGTCAGGCTAAGTACGCTCATGACATCATCTTACGTGCGGGTCTCATTAAGGCTAAGCCAACCACCACCCCCTTTCCGCTAATGTTTCGCTTGTTAGTAGTGGTACTCCTTACGAGGATCCCACTCGTTATCGCTCACTAGTGGGTGCTCTTCAGTACTTAACCATCACCCGACCAGATATCGCGTATGTTGTGAACCAAGTTAGTCAGTTTTTATCGTCCCCAACTAGAGCCCTGATACCAACTTGTAACACCCTAAAAATAGGGATAACAAAAATCCGAAAAACGGACATGCGGTATTTAAAATTGCCAAAGCAAGAGCCTCCCAAAAATGGGGAAAATAGACAAACATGTTTAAATACAATCGTAATTAAACGGATAATAAATAACAACCAACTAATATAATTTCTATAACCAGAAAAGATATTACAATCAAGGGTGTCATTTATAGACCCAAAGGATTCTCTACCAATAGTAAGTCCAAAAGCGATATTCCTAAATCTCTCACCCAAGCACTACGCCAGCTTAGGACCGATGCCGCTAAAACCTGAGATACACATCGACACCAAACAAGTGTTAGGCCAAAAAGCCTAGTGAGTTGAACAATAGTAAGCATGCATGAACAATCACATTTCTTATCAGCAGTTAACCATAGTTCAACAAATGTGGAGTCAATAGGGGAGACCCATAGCACCAATCAAGTCCCACCCAAGAGTCGATATACCTTGACGCCCTTAACAAGGAACACCCCAAAGATCCGGCACACCCGAAGACTATCGCTAAGAAAATTCCCCGAATGGCGGAGGTCTAAGCACATACCATCACAGTGGCGCCCAAGACTATATCCTCCTAGTGTACTGACTTGGTTCGTCCACATAACATTTATAAGGGGTCCTTTAGGTATATTTCAACCCACATAATTCAATACCAACTACGGGTATAATATTTCCACCTTATCCTCGTGATGTCTAACAAAAGACCCAATGTAAATCATGCTCATCATGCATATAAACATATCACCAAAATGGTGTTCCAACTAGAATCATCATAATACCCATATATGCATACATTTAACATATCAAGGTACCCACATTATGTATCTATGAGACAAATCCCAAATAATGATACATATAACAATAATCATGGAAAATCACCCTTATATATACATCCTCCAACTATTTTCATGAAGAAATCCCCAAACATTTGAACATATAGAGATAAAGTAACAAATAGGAGATTATGATGTGTATCTAGTTTTAACAAAGGTTTAGTAAACTCATCTTGCTAGATTTAGACTAAATCTAGATTTTACCCACTTAGAACTTTCCTTGAAGAAACTTGGTTCTTCAAACCAAACTTTCCAAAACCTAGATCCACAAGGTTCCAACCATAAATATACATAATCAACCACAAAGAATCATTTCCCAAACCATGTACATGGATACCTCAACTAATACCGAAACCCTAACTTCCATAACCGAAGAGAATAGAAGATTACCTTAACCCAAGCTTGAATTCACCAACCAAAACACTTCTAGTTCACCAAAATGATTGCAAACCTTCAATCTATGAAAGGGAGAACAAAGGGTGGATGAAACCCTAGAAAACTTAGGGGAAGAAGATGAATAGGGAGAGATGAGAAGCTTACCACCACCAAAATGCTCTAGAATACTTCAATAAACTTCCAATCTCTTGATTGATCCTTGAATAGCTCTCAAAAATGAAACCGTAGAAAGTTGAATCACCAAAATCGGAGTTCTGGATCAAAAGATATGAATAAATGAAGTTTATGGCTGAAAATCGCGATTTTAATCGTCCAGGCACTGGTCGCGAGAGTGACGGCGAAAGTGACAAGTGTCACTCTCGCGGGGCACTTTCGCCGAGATTGTACCACGTGCAGAAAACTTCCCCGATCACTGTTTTGGCCATAACTTCTTCCTTATAGCTCCATTTTCGCTCCGGAAAGGACCGTTGGACTCGTAATTGAATCCTTCATCCATCTAGACTATAAAATCAAGAATTCAAGCCCAAAATAAAATACCTTATTTTTCCTTAATATATGGGTTTCTGTATTAACTTGAAGTGATACCTTCCGAAAATCGGGGTGTTACAATCCTCCCAACCTTAAAAGAGATTTCGTCCTCGAAATCTGGAACTACCAAGCACCCAACATCACATTTGGAAAGATCGATTGATTTCCTATCCCAAAAGGGATGCCTTCATGAAACCTCACCTCATATACGGACCCTGTTACGTTGAGGTTGTTGCTGCGTTTCTCATAACGTGACATTCCAAAACTCAATTTCAAGGTTCGACATAACTCACCGGCGTCAAGATGAACGTTGAGTCCTTGATTAATCATTTTCTTAATCATTAAATCTCGGTTGTCCCCCAACCTTATGTTGCTCATATTAACCCAAGAGTAACTTACGACCTTATTCAGTCATTTCCACCAAGAATAACCCAAGGCAAACATTTCCCTTAGATACCTCTAAATGCGACGCGTCAAGGTCTCCTCGATATTCGATTTGTACTTAAAGTCTATCTCGACATTCTCACCAAATGTATCCAATAAACATTACCACCAAACTCCCATCATGGACTCAAGCATCGATTTCCGAATTAGCGAAAGTCCTGACAATTATCAAAATACCAATGATTGATTCTTAATTATCAACATCTAACTTCCTTAAGTTTACCACTCGTCCTACAGACGCACCAGATCTAACGGAAATACATTGAAGCACACCAACCATCAATGTACTCAAAATCACGCGCCAACACCTAACCTCGAGACGGCCATTCTGCAACGTGAGTATACTACCAAATATTTCATTCCCGACTAACAACGTCGATTCAAAGTTGACACCTACTCTTGGAAGTAGTCACCCAAATCCAGCATCCTTACCAGTCAACCTTAACATCATAATTATTCACGAATACCCAACAATATAGTACACCACCGACATATAGCATACCGTCATACCAAATTCCCACAATTCCAAAACCGACCATATCCAAACAACCGAACACGATTTTAATCCGTAGGTTTAACGAAGCATAAAGATCGTTACTTAACTAACTGGGAGAAAGCACATGTCTAACACCTCAAACTCCGAGGACTCTTTTAATCCTGAATATTGACTTCTAACACGAGGGGGCTTACACCTATAGCCCAATGAGTTCAAGGTTTTTCACACTACTATGCCAATTTGAAATTTATAAAACTCTAAAATACATAAGTTTTATAACAATTAAACATGCGGTAAAAGTACACTATCGTGCATTCGATAGGTTTCAAAATTTATCACTAATGCCACGCATATAAAACCATTTTCAAAACTCATTTGATCAGTACTTATGCTAATAAAACGGTAAAGAAAGATGCGTAACAAAATTCTCAAACGGACTACCAGGGTCCTAGTATGCATCAATTTATGCTATGCATATGAAAAATAACTTTCCGTCCTATAACATGTGCAATAAAAATTTGTAAAACCCAAGTCAACATGCTCATGGTATCGAACTCTTAAAGTTTTCTCTCTTTTAGTCACAATGCGACATGAAATAAGATTTCAATATAAAACGTTCTTTCATAAACTTAGATTTAACCCAAAACTTGTTCAAAATGAGAATAGAGAGAGAATTCCCAATCTTTATAAAACGCGGGTAAAAGGTTATATATCTCGAAATACCCAACACGGTGGAACATGATACACAACTCATAAAACATAGATAAAATCTATATAAATAAAAATTTGCCGTGAACACGGACATTCGACCCAAACTCACACGACCGTAAAAGTGGACGAACACAAATACCGAAACATTTAAATGACGCATTCCATTCAAACCTTAATATACGTGGGGAAAACCCAATATTAAAGCCATCATTAGCCGTCGACCACATAAAAATCAAAGTTGATAAAATACGACGTTAATATTTACAATACCACGGGTCTACGACCAAAAAAACCCGTATACAATGAGAATAGAGAAACACGCAAGTAGGCCGCCCATACAACTTCCTCACGTGTCATCTAAACGTTTCCATCTTAGGTGGCGAGAACACGTGAATGGGGCCACCCGTGATGTTATTGGATTTCACCACACATACCGGTCCTAGTTCCCATGCCATACCAGACATCACAATCCTCATACCTATTATTGCCCCTTGCCATACTCCGTCGAGTTCCACTCCAGGGTCTTACGAACATGGGTGCCTATCCAATCTAAACGAGTTTCAACTCAGCGGCTCGAGCCACCTATTGCCTACTCGCTAGCATACCCAAGTGGTCACCACAGTAACCAAAAACTTAGGCTTTCCAAAACAGACAGACTTACGTGCCTATGGATCCATTACGACACTGTCTAACATTACATGACTCCAATTGAATGACCAAAGCACCCAAAGCATGTAACTCACCAATGACACGAATTAAGCGTCATCATACTCAAAACCCACGACGGTTATAAATTCGGACAAATGTCCACACGACTCATTTAGTCAAAACCGAGCCAAAGGCCTAACATTTTACATAAATACCCAAATAAAAATCGATATAAATATTGGAACCCATTTGACCGTCTAATATGCAAACACGACCAAAAGTATAAATAATTAAAATCTCATCGTTGGTTGAGACAAACCATTTTCCCAAATGAACTCATACTCTTATGTTTTCAAAATTCCTCATAACACAATAATATGTGTTTTCTGAAAAAGGTTTATAAGATCAAATACACAAAATGACACTTACGTCAATTGAACTCCAATTATATATGTAAAATCATCAAGTAAACATTTCAATTTGATTTATTTACCGAAATACCCAAAGATTCCAAAATGGATGTCTCGACATGTTCATAAAACTAAACATTTCGAAATAATCAAAACTTCCCATTGGTTGCAACAAAATGTTCTCCAAATGAACTCTTTCTCTTCATGTTTCCAAAACGACTCCTAGTTCAATGACATGCATTTTCCAAAGGTTTATAAAATCATATGCACCAAATGGACAATTATATAAAATGACTTCCATTTATATATTACATCGTAAAAGAAATATATCAAAATGATTTATTTTTCAAAATGCCCAAGAATCACAAGGATGTGTGTTACATAAGTTTATAAAGTTAAATATATCCAATTAACTCAAAACTCAACACATATTGGGACCAAAAACCAAAGGTTTTATGAATGAAAATACCCCAAAATGCCTAGGACATGAAATAGACTTCGTTTGTACAAAAACCACCAAAGATGCATAAATCATGCTATTACTTACCAAGATGTCCAAATCCCAAGTATGAGCATTTTATGAAACTAAAATAAGTCAAGTTTATCAAATATGAAAACTCATTAAAATACTCACACTTTGACAAATACCAAGAAAATATATTTTTACTTCAGAATACTGAAAACTTATCAGCAGTTAACAATTTAATGTAAAACACAAGTACTTTAAAATAAGTAACTTATAAATAATAGTCCATTTTCTTTTTAAATAATAAAGACCGGCTCATATACATATGAATCCACTGCATTACAGTTTAAACAGTACATGGCTCCAATTGAATGACCAACGCACTCAAAACATGTACTTCTCAAATGATGTGCATTAACCGCCATCATACTTGGTATTTCACAATTGAGCTATTAAACCAGATCGAAGTCCTAAAGAATCATTTATTTTCAAATATGCATTTCCAAGTGTAACTGCCGGTAAGAATAGAAATCATAAAATGGGACTATATACATAATTTCAAATACTTCACATAAATATGCAAGTGATGTTTCATAAAACATTCCCTTTCATGAATGATGCATAAAAACCGACAACCATTCAAAAGTATATTTCTTTGACCAAAGATCATTTTATGCAATAAAACGTTAAAACACATTGATTTGTGACCCTCTATCAAAATGTCCAAAAATCCCAAATGTGGTGTTATACAAAGTTTATAAAGGTAAATACTTCAAATAATCAAAGATTACCAACTAACCCAACATTTGATAATTTCATGTAAAATGCATAAACACTTAAAAAGGATATTTTGGCATGTACACCGTTTTCACAAATCAACTTGAACTCACGCTCCTCGATTTCTCTAGTTACACTATCGTCATCCAGATGCTCAACATCTTAAGGCAAAAATCACGGACTTCATAGGTTCACCTCACAATTTTTCCTTGAATACATCGATTCAAAAAGTCTATGGTTCTACTCCGACTCGAAACTGTCCACTTAATGCAGTCACCATACTTACCGTCACTCTAAGTAACGAATAATAAAATCATTAACTTTTTCTAATACTTACCCATTCAAAAACTTCCTTATTACTCCAACGGTCGACATACCAATGCAGTTCATACAAGCACGAGGATGAATTAAGGAGGAGATTAAAAGAATTGAACATGAAGGAAACGTACTACTACGTCTACCAAATATCATAACATTAGTAAACCAAGCACAAGAGAACGTACTACTACATTACCAATTGTCACAGTAACGTCACTTCAAGCACTATCACGTATAAATATCCTTATAATAACATTAGCTAGGTGAGATTATGAACATATAATAAATAAAGGTTCTCGTTACCATCGCCACAACGCTTGATAACCATAGTTTCCGTCGACTCTAAGGCTAACCTATCTTAGAAATTCTACCCATCTCACAAATCATTGCCTAACGTACTCAGTCTAAGTCTAGACATCTTACATTCATGCCTAGTTCACTTAAACTAGAGCTCTGATACCAACTTGTAACACCCTAAAAATAGGGATAACAAAAATCCGAAAAACGGACATGCGGTATTTAAAAATGCCAAAGCAAGAGCCTCCCAAAAATGGGGAAAATACACAAACATGTTTAAATACAATCGTAATTAAACGAATAATAAATAACAACCAAATAATCTAATTTCTATAACCAGAAAAGAGATTACAATCAAGGGTGTCATTTATAGACCCAAAGGATTCTCTACCAATAGTAAGTCCAAAAGCGATATTCCCAAATCTCTCACCCAAGCACTACGCCAGCTTAGGACCGATGCCGCTAAAACCTGAGATACACATCGACACTAAACAAGTGTTAGGCCAAAAAGCCTAGTGAGTTGAACAATAGTAAGCATGCATGAACAATCACATTTCTTATCAGCAGTTAACCATAGTTCAACAAATGTGGAGTCAATAGGGGAGACCCATAGCACCAATCAAGTCCCACCCAAGAGTCGATATACCTTGACGCCCTTAACAAGGAACACCCCAAAGATCCGGCACACCCGAAGACTATCGCTAAGAAAATTCCCCGAATGGCGGAGGTCTAAGCACATACCATCACAGTGGCGCCCAAGACTATATCCTCCTAGTGTACTGACTTGGTTCGTCCACATAACATTTATAAGGGGTCCTTTAGGTATATTTCAACCCACATAATTCAATACCAACTACGGGTATAATATTTCCACCTTATCCTCGTGATGTCTAACAAAAGACCCAATGTAAATCATGCTCATCATGCATATAAACATATCACCAAAATGGTGTTCCAACTAGAATCATCATAATACCCATATATGCATACATTTAACATATCAAGGTACCCACATTATGTATCTATGAGACAAATCCCAAATAATGATACATATAACAATAATCATGGAAAATCACCCTTATATATACATCCTCCAACTATTTTCATGAAGAAATCCCCAAACATTTGAACATATAGAGATAAAGTAACAAATAGGAGATTATGATGTGTATCTAGTTTTAACAAAGGTTTAGTAAACTCACCTTGCTAGATTTAGACTAAATCTAGATTTTACCCACTTAGAACTTTCCTTGAAGAAACTTGGTTCTTCAAACCAAACTTTCCAAAACCTAGATCCACAAGGTTCCAACCATAAATATACATAATCAACCACAAAGAATCATTTCCCAAACCATGTACATGGATACCTCAACTAATACCGAAACCCTAACTTCCATAACCGAAGAGAATAGAAGATTACCTTAACCCAAGCTTGAATTCACCAACCAAAACACTTCTAGTTCACCAAAATGATTGCAAACCTTCAATCTATGAAAGGGAGAACAAAGGGTGGATGAAACCCTAGAAAACTTAGGGGAAGAAGATGAATAGGGAGAGATGAGAAGCTTACCACCACAAAATGCTCTAGAATACTTCAATAAACTTCCAATCTCTTGATTGATCCTTGAATATCTCTCAAAAACGAAACCGTAGCAAGTTGAATCACCAAAATCGGAGTTCTGGATCAAAAGATATGAATAAATGAAGTTTATGGCTGAAAATCGCGATTTTAATCGTCCAGGCGCTGGTCGCGAGAGAGACGGCGAAAGTGATAAGTGTCACTCTCGTGGGGCACTTTCGCCGAGATTGTACCGCGAGCAGAAAATTTCCCCGGTCACTGTTTTGGCCATAACTTCTTCGTTATAGCTCCGTTTTCGCTCCGAAAAGAACCGTTGGACTCGTAATTGAATCATTCGTCCATCTAGACTATAAAATCAAGAATTCAATCCTAAAATAAAATACCTTATTTTTCCTTAATATATGGGTTTATGTATTAACTTGAAGTGATACCTTCCGAAAATCGGGGTGTTACACAGAGGGAGAGGAGAGGAGTCACCGCCTCACCGGTGAAGAGGGAGGAAGATCTGCGCCGGTGGCGTATGAGGGAACAGGGAGGGGAGGAGGCTAGAGGTGTATGGCTTTTCAAATTAGGAATAAGATTTACTGATTTAGTCGATTAGGGTTTTCAACTTTCAAGTTTCAATATAGAAACTATTTTTTAATCTTTAAGAATTATATTAAAATACTAATTGTATTAAATATTGATTAATAATTAAAAATAAAATATTAGATAATATTATAAATGGGTTAGAAACAGGTTGTAAATGGGTTAGTAACAGGTTGTAAGTGGATTAGAAACATGTTGTAATTGGGTCGAAATCAGGTTGTAAATGGGTCGAAATCAACTTGTAAATGGGTCAAAATCAGGTTGAAACGGGTTGATAATTTCAACCCAACCCAAACCTAATTAATAAATGGGTTAGGCGGGTTGACCCATTTAACTTAAATGGGTTGAAATTCTCAACCCAACCTGCTAATTTTGGGTTGGGTTCGGGTTGGGTTGGCGGGTTGGGTCACTTTTTGCAACCCCTAGTATTGTAGACTTCCCACAATTGCTCTGTATTCAGTGGGGTTGGACAAGGTGGTTCCACTATGCAGGGTTAGGGTAGGATGAGAAGCCATGGGGTAGGAACAGGTTTAGCGGTTGCCATGTGAGTACGTGTGAGGAGGTCTTGTATGTATTTATGTTGGCTATGAAAATGCCATGAGGGTGAGGTAAGATTTCCACACCAAGGAAATAAGAAAGTGTGCCAAGATCCTTAAGTGAGAAACGATTGGAGAGTTGAGAAATAAAGGATTTCAGAAGAGTGTAATTTGATCCAGTGATGATGATATCATCAACATAAACAAAAAGAAATATGTGATCATTTTTGTGGTGTAATGTAAAAAGTGAGGCGTCAGAAATGGAATTTTTGAAACCCACAACCAAGTAAATACTTGTTTGAGAGCATAGAGAGCTTGACGGAGTTTGCAAACATGATTAGGATGAGTTTGACTAACGAAACCAGGTGGTTGAACCATAAATACATCCTCCATTAGAGAGCCTTGAAGAAAGGCATTGTTAATGTCAACATGACAAAGAGACCAACTATGTGGGATAGCTAGAGAGAGGATCATTCGGATTGTGGCCGACTTAACCATGGGGCTAAAGGTTTCAGTATAGTCAAGACCGAGTCTTTGGTGGAATCCTTTAGCAACTAGACGGGCTTTATAACGCTCGATAGAGTCATCAGGGTTATATTTGGTACGAAATACCTATTTACATCCAATAAGGTTTTGAGATGGAGAAGATGGAACAAAATCCCATGTGTGATTTTTTTGTAAAGCATTGTACTCATCTTGCATAGTTTCACGCCATACCAGATTTTTTAATGCTTGTGTTATAGTGGTAGGCTCGGTGGAAGTGGGTTGGAAAGTGTAACACCCATAAATTCCAAAAGAACGGTCAACGATCAGTCAAGGAACGGTCAGCGACCAACCGAAAGAAACGGTCGGGGAACGGTTTATCATAAGACGCAAGGAGGTACGACAGGAGACACGTGTGGCTTGGCCCGCGACTTGAGGTCCCGGCCAAGGCCGTGGGAAGGGTCTGATCGATTTAAAACCCAAATT
Source organism: Arctium lappa (assembly GCA_023525745.1). NCBI lineage: Eukaryota > Viridiplantae > Streptophyta > Magnoliopsida > Asterales > Asteraceae > Arctium > Arctium lappa. The sequence continues at coordinate 49,957,961 of CM042064.1, read as the reverse complement.
TTAGGGTTTTCTCTCATTAGCCTCCATCTCCATTTCTCTCATCTCCATTGGTGCAATTTTTGAGAGCTCTTATCTCATATTTGGAACATACATGGTGGGTTCAACCTAAAGAAGTATAAAGGTTCGGTATTCGGAAGCTTGGGTTGAGGAGTTGGATGGGTTCCTTGAATAGCTTTGGGTGGAAAGTCTCAATATCTAAAGTGATAAGTTTTCTTGAGTAATCTAAGATTTAGTATAAGGATCTTTGTAGATCTAAAAGTCTTACTTGATGTTGGTTCATTTCTAGACTTGAAGGAATGGGTTGCTTGGAAACCCTAGCTTGTTGTTGGTGATGACTTAGAAATGGTGGAATCTACACTTTTGGAGGCAAATGGTTGAGTTTGGAACCTAGGTTTAACTTAACCTAGCAAGGTGAGTTCAAGTTGCTTTGTGAAAACTATGTACATGCCAAAATGAGTATTTTTAAAGTAAAAATATGTTTTTTACTTGGTAATTGTCAATGTGTTGGGTATTTTGATAAGTTTTCACATTTGATAAATTTGGATTGTTTTAGTCTCATAAAATGCCCATATTTGGGACTTGGATATCTTGACAAGTAATAGTATGATTTATGCATCTTTGGTGATTTTGGTACAAATGAAGTCTAATTCATGATATATATGCATTTTTGGTGTATTTGATTTCATAAACCATTTGGAAAATGCATGTCTCCGTGTTATGAGACATTTTGGAAACATAAGGGTATAAACCCATTTGGAAAATGATATGTCACAATCCGTGTTGAGTTTTGGGTTAATCACATATTTGAAGTGTGTGTCTGCATAAACGTCGTTTAGATGCGTTTTATTATTTGGGGAAACGTTATTTGTTGGTCAATTGGGTTTTGAGCATTTTAGCTCGGTTTTGACTTAAAAGAGTCTCGTAGACATTTGTCCCAGTTTTAATGGCTCTTTGTAGAGCCCATGTTCGATATACATCTTAATGCATTTTATTGCATATTTATGATAATTACATGCTCGAGTGCATTGGTCATCCATGTGTAGTCATGTAATGTTAGACTGTGTTGCAATGGATCCATAGGCACGTATGTCAGTCTTTAATTGATGATCAACGGGGTGTTGCGGGAATTGACTCCGGGGCCCATGTTTTTATGACCTTAACTTTTCAAGTGTACACTAGGAGGGATGAGTCTGGTTGTGCTATCATGAGTAATGGGCATTTGGGCCTCTGCCGTGTCGGGGCAATGCCATGGTTGTAACCCCCGACTGTGCCGAGCCTTTGGCGGTATTCATGGTAATATTTGCTAAGGTCGGTTGTCTCTTTTGGTATAGCTTGAAGGGATTCGTAGGGGCACTTGGGCTTGCGTGTCGTGAAGTGTCATACGATTAACGTTATATGAGTGGCATACTTTTGTGTTCCTCCACTCTCAACGGATACGGGTCTCCCCTGTCGTCGGTCAACAGTATTTTGGATATTTAATTGTCCATGCTTTAATATTTGGATTTAATTCCATTTTTTGGTCGCGTGAGTATTGAATCTTAGTTACATGTTTTCAATGGCATATTATATTATATGGGTTGTATTCCCATGATTTTACGAGTTGACTATTATGCCTCACCCGTGTTTTGGGTGTTTCGGGATATAAAGTTTTACCTGCGTTTTTATTAGTGGGAGTCCGTTTTCTATTCACGTTTGAATGAGTTTTGGGCGGCATCATTTTATAAAGAATGTTTTGTATTGGGACATTCGTCCTTAAAACGCATGTTATTGGAAAATGAGTCGTTTTCATAGTTAAGCTAAATCATTTTGAAATATCATGATTTAAACTGCATTATTCCCTTATAACGAAATATTTATTTAGGTTGAAAACTCTTGAACTCACTAAGCGTTAGTCTAACATTTTTATTTGTTGGCATGTGCATCAGGTTCTGGTTGGGAGTGGTCCTAGTAACACTATGAAGAGAGGAGTGTGCTCGTGATGTGTTTAGCATTTGTGAAGTTTCCGCTTTGGTTTGTGAAGAGTAACTAGCTTTGAGGATTAAGTAGCACCCGACTTCGGTATAGCCCTTGATAAATGTTGGGGTTTACAGTTGTTTGAGGTTAATTGTAGAATTTTGTATTTGAGGTATGAAGAACTTTGATTTGTATTTGATATTATATCGAAATTTTAATTAGTTGCTCTTACCAAATTCGAGGGTGAGAAAGAGACATGGAGATTCACTTTATCAATGGGTTTACGAATGTTGTTTTGAAGTCTTATGATAGGAGGTCGTGTTCGAGGAAGAGATGGAGGATTAGGAGGTGATAAGGGAGTAGAAGAGAGTGAAGGTGTCATGGAGGAAGAATTAATTTCACTTGACGGGGGAATAGAAGATGATGATGTATTATGTGGAGGTTGCATGGGCGATGTAGTAGGTAAGATGGGAAGTTGGATAGCACACCATTCTTCCGCGTCATTAGATGTGTGTGGAGATGCGGCAAAGGAGGAGGTGGAGAAAGGGAACTAATGTTCGATGAATTTAACATGACGAGAGACATATATCTTGTTAGAGGTGGGATCGAGACAATAATAAGCACTTTGGGTGGCAGAAAAACCAACAAAAACACAAGGAGAAGAGCGAGGATCAAGTTTATTTGTGGTATAGGGACGTAACCATGGATAACAAAAACATCCAAAAGTCCTTAGTTTATGATAGTTAGGTGTGTGGTCATGGAGTTTTTAATATGGTGATTGTAGTTGGAGTGTCGGAGTCGGCATACGATTGATTGGATAGCAAGCGGTAGCAAAAGCAAGGGGCCAATATATACGTGGCATAAAAGAGTGAGTAAGGAGGGAAAGGTCGGTTTCAACAATGTGACTATGACGACACTCCGAATAACCGTTATGTTCGAGCGTATGAGGAGGGGAAGTTAAATGAGTGATGCCATGAGACTCAAAGATTGGATGTAAACCAATATATTCGCCACCATTATCACTAAAGATGGTAATTATTGGGCGTTGAAAGTATATTTCAACAAAGAGCTTGAATTTATGAAAAACATTAGTGGCATCATTTTTGTGTTTAAGTGGATAAAACCACACATATTTGGAATAATGATCAACAAATATTATGTAGTATTTGTAGCCATCATAAGAAAGGGTGGGGGAACTCCAAAGATCACTATAAAGAATATCAAGAGGGCCTTTAGATTGTAAGGTATTAAGAGAGAATGGTAAAGTATGACTTTTATTGTAATCACAAGAATTGCAATGAAAAGCAAGAGACTTAGGAATATTTAAATTGAAAGAGTTGCTAATATGACGTAAAATAGAATATGATGGATGGCCTAATCGATGATGCCAATCGATAGTAGATGTCATTTTGACAGAGTGGATGGTGGGACGAGTGAGTTGCCATTCATAAATTTCGGATTTAGTTTGGCCTTGGAGAAGGGGTGCCCCGTGCGAAGATCCTTCACAAGATAAGAAGTAGGTGAGAATGTAATTGAAACATTATTATCTTGGTAAAATTTAGATATTGAGATAATATTACGAGAAACGGAAGTCACATGTAATATATGATTAAGATGAAGTTTAAAAGTAGGAGTAAAAAGAGATGTTGAACCGGTGTTTGAGATGGCTAGGCCCGAACCATCGCCAATAATGAGTTCCTCCCTACCATTGTAAGGGGAGTGAAGTTTAAGGTTGGCAAGATCATGAGTGACATGGTGTGTTGCACCACTATCAAGAAGCCAACCATTGGATGAAGTTTCTGAGGCAGCAACGACATAAGCATGTGGAAAAAAAAAAGACGAGATTGGAGGATAAGAGGAGGGTGATGGTGGAGTTGCATTTGGGAATTGAGTGCGAAAGATAGGGCATTGCAAGACATGGTGTCCAATTATGCGACACCATTGGCAACGTCCCTTGAAGGGCTGAACGGGATGGTTTGGGGAATAAGCGGGGAACATATTTGGGGCGGGTAGTATAAGAAGAAGAAAAAATATGGATCTTAAGTTTTTGATACCATATAGAAGTAAGAATATGATTGAGTGGGAAAAACTTGATTTGTATTATTAATTGTAGGTGGATATTTATATACATCTGAAGAGAACCGTAACCTACAATTATAAATCGTAACCTACAAAACTAAATCGTAACTTACAGGATATTACAATCAAATCATTATGAGAAAATATTTAATTATTGTAGGTATTAATTGTGACTATCTCTATCAGATTTTACCAAATACAATTTGTTTAGTTCAAATTAATACTCAATTTAATAATAATTTTTTTACCTCCAAATTAGCAAGCCACAAAAGCATCACGGATTCCACCTTTTTATATTTAAAAATGTATTTTATTAACTTATTTCACCTTGTTAAATTATTTACATCATTAAAATACTTTAAATCAAAGTTTTATATTAAGTTTATGAATGACCAAAAGTTATGTTAATAAAATATTATAAATCTAACTTCTTTTGAAAGGCTTAAAATATAATACATAAATCCAATGTACTTCACCTTGATTAGGTTTCGTTTGTATAGGATTTTCATATTTTTAATTTCTCTCCACCATATTACCAAGTCTGAAATAATTTTAGATGTCAATTAATGACTTTAGAGAAATCAGATTTAATTGAGTAACTTTCACATGCACGTGTTTATATCTACTATTTTTGTACGTTTAGAAACAAACAAAGATTAATTGTTGAGAGATTTTGTACCTTTGATTAGGACTAGTTTTCTTGAGATCCGCAATGTGTTGCCTTGGATATTGTCATTACATCGAAGATCAAGTGAAATTAGTGATCTGCTCATCCAAAATACATATTTTGACATAAGATATCTATGGATATTTCCATCAAATATTTTTATCTTCGCTTTTCCAACCCTTGAACAGTTGCAAACTTACTTGTTTGTCATTAGTATGTTGTTTCAATTCCTTCATTTCTTTTTCAAGAGTTGAGAAAAGACTAAATGGTGTCATGTTGAATAATACACATGAATCCAACATTCATTGGTGTTGGTTGAAAATGCCTCTGATTGAGGTCGTTCATGTGCCTTTTGAGTCCTCTTAAACCTATTTTGCGTGACCTTGAAAGCTCCCTTTGATTATCCTCCGACTTTCTTCAAAGTGACATATCTTAACAAATAATCCAATGATAATACCATTATCCACATTTTCGTCTCCCAAACCTCTAATTTGATGCCTTAGTTCTTAGTTCAAAATTAAGGCTCATATTTGACAACGACCATGGTAGTTATGTCCCGGTCATAGATTAACGAGTTATAAGTACAACCAGTGCACCTTCACGAAGTGAGCATAAACAATTTTTCTCTTCTATCTTTAAGCCTATGGCTTCTATATTCATGATTAAGTCGTTGAGCAAATTGAGGTGTGGTTTGATAAACACAAAATCCTTCATCTTGTAGGTGAAGGTCTTTAATAGGGTTTCTGAGTAACTTATTGAGGTAAAGTTCTACCAACCTCATCCAAGTACCCGTTGTGCTAGCCTTTGATTTTGATATCACCCATCTCACCCATTGCAAATGGTGGTGAGTCCATCCTTGCATCTCTTATTAATATCGAAGATGTAGGGGGTTAAAGTTTGTGATAGCTTAAAGGCAGCTCGATAAACATGATTCATTTGAAGAACCATCTTCATTTTCCATTGTCACTTGCTTTAAGTCCCCATTACTCAATCTTTCAATTTGGAGTGAAGATTTGGAAGTGGCATACAAACCTTTATCTTAGGTAGTTGGATTGAATGAAGATGTGTGCATACCTTGGGTTGTGCTTTTCGTTGTGATAATTATTGTGTTACATCTTGTGCTTTGCGTTTTGATACCATCTATTTGAATTTCACACAACTTCCCAAGTATATGGAATACCTTGGATCCAAAATCAAGAACAACTAACACAATGACTGAATAATCAAACACCAAATGGAAGTATAATCAAACACTTATAATTTTACGTGGTTCCACCATTGGAGGGATGATATACAACTAAGTATGTGGAATACCAAAAGGGAAATTATAATGATTGAAACATAAATACTAAACAATTTAATGTACAAAAGAGGCTTTCAAGACTCCCCCTATTCGCACTATTAAAATGAATGGAATTGATGAGAAGAGGAATGAAAGTAGTGGGCTGGACAAACATGTGCTGCAATAACAATATCACCGTTTCCTTTATTCCTTCTGTATTCCTGTATTTGTACTATCCAATAAGCTGTTCTCTCTCTCCTCTATAGCCTGCTATTTATAGACCTTAGGTCCCTCTGTATTGCCTGAACCGTTTTGAGAAATTAAATACAGTCTCATTCTTAAAAGGCTCTTTTCTCCTTTATTAACTTGGTATCAGAGCCAGTGACTCACGTCTTCTTCATGGGAACCCCCGTTGCTCAAGACTCTTCCTCCTTCACCTCTCTGCCGCCGTTCACCACCACAACCACGACACCGCAGTCAACATCGATTTCCTCTCCTATTTTTACGACTACATCTCCAGTTGCTTCCTTTCAGTCTTCTCCGGTTCCATCTATTTCTCTCTTTCAAAGTCTTGTTCCCCTTGCCTTGAAGTTGGATCGAACCAACTATTCTTTTTGGCGTTCTCAAGTTTTGCCTGCGCTTCGTGCTCATGACCTAGAAGGCTTTATTCTAGGCACAAAAGTCTGCCCTCCTCAATTTCTTCCTGAGATTGCTATCCTTACACCTACTGTGATAGTCAACCAAACCTAAACCTAGGTTTTTCTCTTTGGGTTCGCACAGACCAGGCTATCATGAGTTGGCTCCTCAACTCAATTTCTGAGACTATGCTTGGTCATGCCGTCCGTTGTTCTACCTCTCATCAAGTCTGGAGTACTCTTGAAACTCTTTTCACTACGAGTTCAAGAGCTAGAACTCTTCAACTGCGATTTCAACTTCAGACCCTTAAAAAGGGTAATCTCTCCATTCATGACTACATGTTAAAAATGCAATCCCTGTCTGAAAGCCTTGTCTCTGCTGGGCAACCTATTTCGGATGAAGAACTTATTCTCTACATCCTTAGTGGTCTTGGACACGAGTATGACTCAATCGTAGTCAACCTCACCTCTCGTCATGACCAACTTACAATTCAGGAGGTCCAATTTATGCTCCAAAGTCAGGAGATGCGTCTTGAACATCTCAACACCCCTCTTCCATTGGCAGAAAATAACAGTCCGAGTGCAAATCTTGCTACTCAAATGCGTCGAGGTCTTCATCTTCAAGGAACCACTCCTTCCTCAAACATTACCAACAGCCGTGGATCTCCACGTGGTCGTGGCAGAGGACGAGGAGGTAGAGGAAATCGGCCCCTATGTCAACTCTGTGGCAGATTAGGACATTTTGCTTCCAAATGCTATCATCGGTTTGATGTTAATTTCCAAGGACCCTCTACTGGTTCTTCTTCTGTCCCATCTGGCCAACGGAACTCTCAGAGCAATGATCACCAAGCCTACTTCACCACTGCTCAAGAAAAACATTTTGATAATGCTTGGTATTTAGATAGTGGAGCTACAAATCATATAACAGCAGATTCCTCCAACATCAGTCACAAATCTGGTTTCACAGGTAATTCCAAATTATTCATAGGTAATGGACAAGCTCTTTCTATAACCCATTCAGGCAGTAGCTCTTTACATAATCCTCTTACTCACACCACCCTCTCTTTAAACCATATGATGTGTGTTTCACAAATCACCAAAAACTTGTTATCTGTTGCTTAACTAACAAAAGATAACTCTGTTTCTGTTGAGTTTTACCATGATTGTTGTGTTGTGAAGGATCTCAGTTCGAGGAAGGAGCTTCTTCGAGGGATGCTTAGTGATGGACTCTATCAACTTCAGTTGGACAATGATTTTTCTCCTACACCTGCTTCCAGTTCATCATCCAGCCCCAGCTGTCCAGTTTCTTTTCAGTCTTTATTTGCTCAAAATGTTTCTGTTTCTCAAGTTAATCTATGGCACATGAGACTTGGCCATCCTAATTCCTCTGTATTGAAACACATGTTGAGTAATGAAAATATTTCTTTCTCCAAGATTTCTCATTTTTGTGATGCTTGTCATGTTGGAAAATTGAAGCACATAACATACAATCCCTCACCCAACATCTCCACAAAACCCCTTGAATTAATTCATTCCGATGTTTGGGGTCCTTCTCCTATTCTTTCCAAAGATGGTTTCCGGTATTATGTTCATTTTGTGGATGATTTCAGCAACTTTACCTGGATTTTTCCACTCAAACTAAAATCTGATGTCAAAGATATATTTATCAACTTTCAAAAATTAGTTGAAAGAAAGTTTGAAACAAAAATCAAAACCATACAGTCTGATTGGGGGGTGAATATCGCAGTCTTGCACCAATCTTGGCATCTTTAGGCATTCATTTTCGACACCCCTGTCCACACACTCATCCTCAAAATGGCAAGTCAGAAAGAAAACATCGCCATATAATAGAAATGGGTCTCACCTTGCTTCACCAAGCATCCATGCCTCTTCAATACTGGTGGGAAGCCTTTAGTACCTCTGCTTTTCTTATTAATCATCTTTCTACTCCAACTTTGGACCTCAAGTCACCTGTTGAGGTTCTTCTTCAGCAAAAACCAAATCTCCAATTTTTCAAAATTTTCGATAGTGCCTGCTATCCACATCTTTGGGCATACAATCATCATAAGTTAGACTTCCGTTCCACCAAGTGTGTTTTCATTGGTTATAGTCCAAATCATAAAGGCTACAAGTGTCTTCATCCATCTGGTAGAGTCTATGTTGCCCAAAGTGTCAGATTCAATGAAATGGATTTTCCCTTTGCTTCTGGCTTTTAATCCTCTTTGCTCAATTCATCCGAGTCTCCTTCCATCTCTGCCTCACCTCAACTTAGTCACTGGTTACCATTCTTATCTCCTTCTTTTCCGCAACCATCACCTATGTCCACTAAAGATGACAGAGCTCCTTCACCGGCATCTCTCGAAGGCACTCCACCTGTTACTGATCATGGCAATTCTCTAAACTCAGTAAACTCTCCCATTTCTTCTATCCATTCTTCCCCCATCGAAGATCAAACACCCATGCTCTCTAACCACACTTCATCCCCCCTCACCAGCCCCGTTTCAATCTCCCCTCCTCTAAAACCTTCTCACCCTATGATTACACGCTCCAAACTCGGCATCTTCAAGCCCAAAACCTTTTTAGCATCAACTCTTCGGAATCCCAATGCTCCTGTCTTCACCTCTTCTATCCCAGAATCTGTCCAACAAGCTCTTTCTACCCATGAGTGGAAACGAGCCATGGATGAAGAATATCATGCCTTAATGGCAAATGACACTTGGGAACTTGTCCCTCGTGAGTCTCATATGACCCCTGTTGCTAACAAATGGGTCTTTCGTATCAAGTACAATTCTGATGGATCCATTCAACGGCACAAAGCACGTCTTGTTGCCAAAGGATTCCAACAGCATCCCGGTGTCGATTTCTTTGAAACCTTCAGCCCGGTTGTCAAACCAACCACAATTCGCATCATTCTTACACTTGTTGTTACCTTTAACTGGGATGTTCAGCAGATTGATATTAATAATGCATTCCTTAATGGAGCTCTTGATGAACAAGTTTTTATGGAACAACCTGCTGGTTACATCAATGCAGCACATCCTACAGCCGTCTGTAAGCTCAAACGTGCTTTATATGGTCTGAAACAGGCTCCCAGAGCCTGGTTTGAAAGGTTGTGTTCTTCTCTTTTAAGCCTTGGCTTTAAAAACTCGGTCTCCGATACCTCTCTGTTTTATTATCGTCATGGTGATGTTGCCCTCTTTGTCCTTGTTTATGTGGATGACATCCTGATAACCGGCAATGACTCTATTCAAGTTCAAAGCATTATTCAAAAACTTAATGCTCAGTTTGCTCTTAAAAGGCTTGGTTCCGTTACTTACTTCCTTGGGTTTGAGACAACGAGGGGGCATGATGGTATCCATTTGTCTCAAGCCAAGTATACCGTTGATGTGCTTAAAAGAACCAACATGTTGAATGCAAATCCCTGCCCAACTCCAATGACACAAAGCAACAATCTTCATCTTCATGACAACACTCCCTTTGAGAATGTCACTCTTTATAGAAGTGTAATTGGAGCATTACAATATCTCACACTCAGCAGACCCGATATTGCTTATCCGGTAAACAAGTTGAGTCAATTTCTCCAATCTCCAAGTCAAAATCATTGGTTGGCATGCAAACGGATATTACGATACCTGGCAGGTACGATCGGTGAAGGAATCAAATTTACACCAGCTAAAAACTTATCTGTTGAATGTTTATGTGATTCGGATTGGGGAAAGGCCTTGGATGATAGGAGGTCCACGTCAGGCTACTGTGTCTATCTCGGTGGCAACTTAATTAGTTGGAGCTCCAAGAAACAAAAATCTGTAGCAAGATCAAGCACAGAAGTCGAGTACAGGGCTCTCGCTAATGCCAGTACTGAGATTGCTTGGCTCAAATCTCTGCTCACTGAAATTGGTTTTCACAACAATAATCCAGCAATTGTTTAGTGTGACAACTCAGGGGCACGTCAACTGGCTTCCAATCCAGTTTTTCACTCGAAGTCCAAACATATTGAGATTGACATTCACTACATCAGGGAGAAGGTGGCTGACAAAGAAATTGAAGTTCGATACATTCCTTCTACAGAACAAACTGCAGATATTCTTACCAAGCCACTGCCTATTGCCTAATTCCATTATCTGAAAGACAAGCTTGCTGTCATCCATTCACCACAACACAGCTTGAGGGGGCATATTAAAATGAATGGAATTGATGAGAAGAGGAATGAAAGTAGTGGCTGGACAAACATGTGCTGCAATAACAATATCACCGTTTCCTTTATTCCTTCTGTATTCCTGTATTTGTACTATCCAATAAGCTGTTCTCTCTCTCCTCTATAGCCTGCTATTTATAGACCTTAGGTCCCTCTGTATTGCCTGAACCGTTTTGAGAAATTAAATACAGTCTCATTCTTAAAAGGCTCTTTTCTCCTTTATTAACTCGCACTCTAATGTTTTTATTAATATTTTAGAGCCAAACAACCCATGGTAGTTATATGTGGCCAAATAGGTATCCTAGACCAAAAACATAAGAGATGAGCCTTATCAAATTGGCACGATCGTGCCCATTCGTCTGATATGGTGGTGTCAGACCTCTAGAAACTTTATGTCTCACTTGCATGGTCGTACCCCTTTATTTTGTTCACCTTGACACAATCATGCTTCTTTTGGGTGGCTTGATTGTGCAACTTATGAGAATTTATGTATCCCTATTTTCAACACTAGACTTTAGTTCGGTGAGAAATCGAGCTATCAAACTTGCTCAATTTTCTAACACCACCATTCTCTCAAGAATGATGACTTGAGACAAAAAAAAGTAAGGCATAATGGAAAACCTTAAAGAAAGCTATATGGTTGGAGGAGAAAGCTACTCCCAAGTTGGTAGACTTATTTCAACCAAATCTATGATATTAAAGTTGCATCTCATTTATGTCAATCTCAAAAAGCTCCTAGAAGTATGAACTATATGAGAACAAAAAGTTACAAAGATCAAATACTTCGTATATAGCATAGGTGATAACATGTGCGCTCCCATTAGGAGTATCGTACGTGTTCCACCTATAATCGTTGGATATATAAAAATAATAATACATGAATCTCTTTGATTTGTTGTTTTTTTAGGGTTATATCTTTGTCTTTAAGCAATAAAATGTTGCTAAAGATGTTGGCAATCTAAACAACTCCTTATCGAAGCAAACCAAACATATTTGATTGCTTAAATATGACCCTAATTAAATTTAAGCACAAACATATCAAACAACTTAAAACAAAAGACTAAGGTGTAGTTTGTTTTTTAAGAGGTCTAAAGTCTGAAGTCTTAATTTACTTATAATTAATAAGAGGTGATGTGTAAAAAGTTTGAACGATTCAGACTTAAGAGCTATTAAGAGATTTTTTTTTTAAAAACAAACAACCCCTAACAATGAATTTGAGATAAAGCAAATCATTCATATCAGAATCTTATGTCAGCTAAATTTGGATATTTTTTCTTCGATACATATCGGAACTTCTTTGCTTTCCTTAATGGACTCTTTTGACGGGTAATCTAAAACAAATTCCACATATTCTCATAGTTCTAACTTAAAACAAAAAATAGACCTTGCACACTTGTTGACTCATTGTGAGCAACGTCGTCTTCCAAGATCAAGATCCAACCACGATATGCTATGATAATAGAAATTTTTTTCACACACACACATAATATATATATATATATATGACAACCATATACATCATGAATTTTATTAACCCTTTTTTTTTCGAAAATATAATGTGTTATTATGAATTTATAATCAGAAAAACGGATACAAATTCATACTGTTTTTACATAAAGGATTTAATTAGGTCAAAAGTTATCAAGATTATTTGTTCCTCTCACCTTGTAAGTATGCAACCTATAAGATTAATTATCGATCTCTAAACGGTAAACCAATCATTATAATTTCTCGTAAACGACATATAATTTGTCCTCCGCTAATTAACGTGATTATGATCGACCCAACGTAGGGCTAAGGGGAGATGCCGAAATGGCTAGAAACCAATGAATCAAACAAAACAAAGCCGGTTTTGATCCGGCCATCAAACAAAATTACTTACAATGTTTATCCATCATTAATTAACATCCAAGAACTTCCTAAATTCAAAAAGGAATAAACTCAAAAATCCTTCTTCATCATGATCTCAAATAAAATTTACTTTCTTTCAAACCCTAGATCAAACAAGAAGAACGATATAATAAACTTACAATTGCATTAGAAATCAACAATAAATGGATTAACAATGAAAATAAAGAAAACCCCACTTGTTAAATTGTTCTTTATAACAATTTTCATCAACATCTTCTTTGTTCATCATATAGCAAACCAAGAACTTATATCTTTATCGTGAGAAGTGATTATCAACTGAGAAATGGATGTGCATTAGTATGAGATGCACCAGATCAATTCCCTTCTAAGCAGCAAGTCATGGGAGGACATGAGATTAAAAGTGATCTACACTTCAGATCTACTTCGCATACTTCTCACGTTAATCTAAACTTTTTACACCATCATTCACCTATATATATATATGTGTGGATAGATGGATATATACTTACATATTGCTGGAGAAGAACATGAAGAAAGTATAGATCATTATATATATATATATATATATATATGTGATATTGAGCAAAATTAAAGAAAGAACAATGTTAAAGTAATTGCCTGGCTCCACTCTGTCTGCCTTTCTTGAAAACCTAGTTACGAAGGCATATATGAGGAGAGTTTTCTTCTACGTTTCTCCCATGTTGTACCTCCGGCAATCAAACCACCATTCTAGTACCTTCATCATCATTAGGAGAAACCATTTTTAGCCGTTGGATCCATTCAAGTGATGATCAATATCCCATCGTCAACCTGATAATCAACGGTAATAAAGAAACAACAACAACGTAGAAATGGTGAGATCTTTGATCTGTGCAGTACTTGAAAGCTTAGAAAACTGAGCTCATGAATGTCTTCAACGGTCGTCTTCATATATATCTACGTTGTTGTACAGTGTTATAGTGGTTGCTGTCCGCCGACGTTTTTGCTTATTTATATATATATATATATATATATATATATATGTGTGTGTGTGTGTGTGAGAGAGTGTGAGAGAGTGATGAGAGAGAAAATAAAGAAAAGTGGTGGTGGAGTTGGCTTTGCGTTTGGCCTACGATTATGAGGTTGTGATGGGAATTAAAATTGAGTAATAAATTAAAGAGTAAACTACAATTTTGGTCCCTGTTGTTTACTAAAAAATACAAAAGTGGTCCTTGAACTTTAATAAATGCAGATTTCATCCTTGAGGTTTCGATTTTGCTATGAAAATGGTCTCTCTAGCGTTAGCTCCGTTAAATTATCCGTTAAGTCAGGGGTAATTATGTCTTTGTACACAACTTTTTGTCTTTACTTGTTTTTGACTTTTTGTCCTATTCTTATCTCTCTCTGTCTCTTGTACATAATCTCTCTCTCTCTCTCTCTCTCTCACACACACACACACACACACATATATATATATATATATATATATATACATAGGGGGTCATTTAAGGGAGAACTTGATTGTTTATGATAACCGTGAGATCCAATCTCAACCACAAATTAATGAATAAATTAGGAAATTATTAATTTTGGTAATTTTAACTTATGATTTTAATTAAAGGGCAACTTAGGTATTTTAAAAATAACCTCTCTCCTCCTTCCTCTCTCTTCTCTCCGGCGAACTTTTTTTCGGCGAACTTTATTCCGACAAAAACATGATGAACACTGTGATACCCTTAATAAAATAACAAAAATATATAGTGTGATACACTTAGTAAAGCAAAACACTACCTGATACTATGTGATACACTTCGTAAAACAAGAAAAATACATTGTGATACCCAATAACTTTTAATAGTAAGGCATTACAATGACTATGATACATACTGTGATACCCAAATAACTTTGAACAGTAAGGCGTTAAATGACTATGCTACATGTGATACCCAAGAACTTATAACAATAACACATTAAATGACTATGATACACACTGTGATACCCAATAACTTGTAACAGCAAGGCATTATATGACTATGATACACAGTGTGATACCCAATAGATTGTGGTCGGCGGTTAGGTTTAAATTAATAAATTACGGTAAATTGAAATCATTTAAATTTGGAATGAGTCAAATAAGAAATTGATTTTTTTATTAAAAAAATTCAAATTATTAATTTACCAAATTATCCTTTTATATTATTTTAAAAACAAAATTAATTATATTAAATGAGTGGCTCACATTGGATGTCACGGTTACCACAAACTACCTAGTTCTCATTTGATTAGGCTCCTATATACACACACACACACACACACACACACACACACACATATATATATATATATATATCACACACACATATAATCATAGAGTCGGGTTCAAACGAGAACAGTACATATTTAAAAGAACACGAGAACTAACAAAATCATTAGTGATTTTACATTAACACACGAAAAAATGACTTTCGCCACGGTTTCAGGTTCACGTGGCTTTTTTGCACGTTAATGTAAAATCACTAATGATTTTATTAGTTTTCGTGTTCTTTTAAATAGTTATTGTTCTCGTTTAATCCCCCTTCTATAATCATATAAATTACACACACACACATATATATATACACACAAATGTACATAATCACACACACACACACATATATATAATCACACACATATATATAATCACGAGATCGACGCAAGAAAAGGGGAGAGGGTGAGTGATGCTGACGAAGAAAAGGGGAGAGGTTGGGGGTCGCCGATCACCATCTCCGGCGACCTCACCTGTATATATATATTTAAAAAAAGTTTCCATTTCCACCTCCTTTCAACATCTATCTCCTTCCCCAACCTCTATCTTTTTCCCCAAAATTAATAACTCCGGTGAACCTCAATGCTCCGGTCACCATCTCCGGCGATCTCAATGCATACATGTGTGTGTATATATATATTATGTGTGTGAGTGTATGTATATATATATATGTATATACACGTAGGTAATTTCGATGATTCCACATGCAAAAATTAAATTGATTAGAAATTAACCCACCATTTTTTAAGTTGAGATTGAAAAATTAACCCACCATTTTTTTTTGAAAAAATTAAAACATATATATATATATATATATATATATATATATATATATATGTCTGTGTATATGATTATATATATATGTCTGTGTGTATGACTATATATATGTGTGTGTATGATTATATATATATGTGTGTGTGTGTGTATGATTAATTTTGAGGAAGAAGATAGAAATTGGAAAAGAAAATAGAGGTTGGAGAAGAAGATGAAAGGTTGATGCATTAATGAGTTGTACACATGCTTTAAGCATGTGTACTCTAAAAACAATTTAATAAAAAATGAAAAAACCTTAAAAGACGGATTTACCCCTGAACTTAACGGACGATTTAACAGAACTAACGTCAGAGGGACCATTTTCATAGCAAAATCGAAACCTCAGGAATGAAATCTGCACTTATTAAAATTCAGGGACCACTTTTGTATTTTTTGGTAAATCACATAGACCAAAATTATAGTTTACTCTAAATTAAATAGGTGGATGGGATTTAATGGTGTCTTTTACGATGTCATAAGAAGACAACATCATCGAATCATGATGATCTTTACGTTCTTTTATACAAGACTACAAAGAAATTAGTAGGATTTGGGTAAATTTTATATCTTTCTTTTCGTAGAATAAAAATAAATAGAGTTGGGTTCAAAAGAAAATGGTACATATTTAAAAGAACTAGAAGCGTACTCGTGCAATGCAGTGAGATACATCACGATTTTAATGTTTCATTTTGTTTTTTATTTTTGTCGATTTACAGTACGATTTTGGATGATTTTGAGAAAGTGATAATGTTTTTTTTATAAATTTGTTTAATTTAGGCTTAATAATATAATGTTGTTTATATAAAAAAATTAAGTATTTTGTTAGAATTTAATGATTATTTTATATATTTTAATGACATCTAGAAAAAATAACCAATTACATATTTAATAATATAATTAAAACAAATTTATAGTAATATAATATATTAATTAATAGTGATACATGGAAAGATCTGCATAAAAGGAAGACCATGCGCAACCAAATTGGTGGGTATTAGAAGTCTGCAGTAGTAATATGTATATTGTGTTTTGATACTTGTAAATTAAGAGATTTTAAAATCTTGCATAAAATGATGGTACCTTGTGCCTAATAATTTGTATTTAAGAGTTTTTTATTCGTGTTTTATAATATAGATAAGCAATAGTTGAATCACGTGTGACTTTATACTAACATCATGTACAAAATCACATGTGATTCACGTGACTTTGCCCCGCAACTTGAAGACGCGGTCAAAGTCGCCTGCATGGTTTTTGACCGTTAATGTGAAATCACATGTGAATTTTCATGTGATTTGGCCGTCTTCGTATTCTCTTAAATAGTTAAAATTCTCGTTTGATCTTCCCTCTAAGTATGTATATAGATGTTTATTAGAATTTCAAGACAGATATAGAATGCGCCGTACTACTAATTGCGATTATCGTGCTCTATCCTTAGTTTGTTACATCTGAAAGATATTTGAATGAGCGGAACTTTTGGTATTTATCTATCGGTTGATCTCTAGTGCTGAATAAATATTAAAGTAGTTTTAAAATATTTAGACCAAAGTTTATAATGATCATTATAAATTTAAAATAGAAAAATATTATCCATAAATTGATTAATGTTATTTGTGTTTTTCTACTTCTTTTAAGTTATTTGATTGTTAAATGAGCGTGTTTTCGAATATGATGCTCACGTGAGGTATCATTGGGAGGGACTCATTTGGACGTCGAGAGGGATTGATGCTTTAATGGTTCTGGACTTCTGGGAACCGAACATATTCTTTAATCTTGAAGATGATATTAAAATATTTAAGAAATTTGGAGCACAAATTCGTTTCTTAGTAACTTAAAATTATCCTACATGCAATTTGATGTTAGAGTTGTTCTCTATTTGCTTTAAATCTTGGTTTGGCATATAGTTTTGATTTAAAAATTAGTACACTCTTATAAAACTGTTATTTTATGGGTGTTTGTCTTGGTGGTCCATTTGTTGTTGGTGTGGTAGGGTATATAAAACACTCCATCCATGCTCTCATTCAACTTATCAATTATTTGATCATTTCCCCACCCATCACCCCCTCATTTTGGTCTTGTCCTCCTTCCCCACTACTTGCCATATGGCCAACCAACCAAAATGTATAATAATGAGTACGTTTGGTATACAGACATGACTGAATGTAACTAGATTGGGCGGACGAAAATAAGGTATGTAGGGAAGTGAAAAGATTTTGGAAGGTTTTATATATTTAATTTGACATGGTAGTTCAGTAATTTACTAATCTTGTCTATCTTCCTGGTTTCGTGCCATCCATTTTGGTGGAACGGGAAAAAGATTGCATTTTTGTTCCACTTAATTCATGTCCTATCTTAGTCTAATTCATGTCATGTCAGACGTGTAACAACAAGTTTTTATATTGTCTAGTCGTCTATTCTCACATACCAAACACAGTTGTAGAGTTTTACATGGATCGATTTAGGGGAAAACCTTTTTCTCGTCAACGCACCTCGGAATAAACATAAGTAGACCAAAACCCGATTGATAATCTAGCATGGTCCAGGACAAGTCTGATCTAAAAACAATCTAGTCTTGGTCTTGTTAGTCATTTGGTATGATTTGCTTAAAAAACAAAATTTAAAAACTGGGTCAATCTTTATCCGATTTGACTCAAAAATGTAGTCCGAAAAATGATCGTCAAATCGGCCTGATTCGAACTGATGATGTAAATAGTTGGTCGTTATTTGGTTTGGTCTGGTCCATTGGGCCCGCTCCAAATGCCTGTATGTGAACTTGATTTTATATTATCTATTAAAAGTGTGCTTCAAATTGATTTTATCTTTTATTTTTATGGTTAGTTATGTCTGATTTCCGAGCTTTTAACCAATTTATATGGAGATATGTAGGGATGACCAAAATTGTACTTGACTTATAGGGTTGCATTACAGTTGTTCTCAACTCGACAGATCTGAGTGCATCCAAGTAACGGGTCAATTTGATTGACAAATCCTTGAGCAAAAGAAGAAGTGTAAAATCATTAAAAACTTATGCTTTTGTTCGTTTTTGCCATGATTTTGTTGGTTTCGCTTATATGGTGAGGGGGGAAACGTCACTTTCCATTTTATGCACTTGATATGAAGAAAAATAAAAATGGATCCCAAAAGCATAGAGCGAAAGAAGATAAATCTGAAAGAAAATTGGTCATGCACGCAATGCCAAACTTTAAATGTATTTTTTCCAAATAAAATTCTAGAATAAGAAACGTTTACATCAAACAAGGTAAAATATACATAATTATGTGAAGGGAACCATGAAAAGTACATGAAGTGAAGCAAAAACTCATATAGCATAACGTCAATACTCATGTACTTAAGATTCAAGTACAATATGATAATCCAAATTACTTCATCTGTAACACCCCAAAAATCCAAAGTAAGTTTTATATTTCAACTCTTGCCAACTTAATCCGAATATGTTAATTTCAAGAGTAGATATAAATAAATGAGTTTTGGTTTGTATGGCAATCCTTATTTTAGATCCTGTTACCTTTAGTAATTCGGTGAATGTGGATGGGTCGAGTCGGATTGGATTTTGCAAAAAAAAAATAGAGGACTGGGGCACTTTAGCGAGAATGTCGGCCCTTGGCATTCTCGCGGTGGTCATTGTCGCGGAGGAAGTGTGACCCGCGGTACATTTGGGGTGAGTATGCCCGACAATAGTGTTTGGGTCATACTCGTTGGGCATTGTCGCGCGAAGCGGGGAGGTCGCGATCAACTGGGCGAGAGTGCCCGACGATAGTGTCGTGGTCACTCTCGTGTGTCACTATTACCCTCGGTGCCCAGACTCTCTTTTAAAGTCGTTTTGGTAAAATAAATGCTCATTCTCCATCAAACCTTTTAGAACTCGATTATCTCTACTCCTAAGCGATTTTCTACCCCTTTCCTTCATCCTCTCACTTCATTTACTTCAGGGCTATTCTCCCATTTATTGCAAAACCCAAGTGGAATCTCAACTCTTAACCATCACCTACACTTGCTAGGGTTTACATCATTTTAGGGTTTTCTCTTACAAATCCTTTTAGTGAGTTTTATTTGTGATTAATTTCTTGATTAAATGTTCATTCTCATATTGACTTCTATTTAAATATGTTACATGGGTTTTGACCTAGGAAGAAATAAATGTGAGATTGTGGCTATATCTAACCTTAACTTTATTTTGAGCTTAACAATGCCTACATTTATACTGAGGGTTTGGGTCTTGAAAATGGAAGGATCATTTTGGAGTGTTTGATCTCCCAACCATGTTTGACCTAAAGTGATGTTTTATGTAGATTTATAAATGGGAGGTTAACTTATATTGATATATGGAAATTGTGGATGTTATGGAAAGCGTTTGTGGGTCGTGTATGACTATTTGACTACTTGAGGAATTGAATATGTGTTATGATGTCATGAAAATACTCTATGAATCACGATTGTTATGATAACCCTAATGGGTCTCAATTAAGGTGATAAATTATTGGACCCGACCCTTATGCATAAGGGTGCGGTATGCCATGGTGGTAAATCATTGGTTATGTTTGGATATCTAGAGAGTTGGAACTAAAGGGTTATAAAGACCCTTGAGGTGAAACTCTTCGAGGACCGAGTAGGCACTAAGGTTCAAAGACCCTTGAGGTGGAACTCTAAGGTGTAACACCTGTAATTTTTAGTAAGTAAAGGCCACCTGGACGTTTTTGTAATTTATAAATGGCGGGATTTTGTTGGGAAATCATTATTTAAAGTCCCTTAGAGTATCGGGGGTCTTGGCATTGGAAAAGTCGAGTTTCGGAGCTTGGTACGGACACGAATACAATGCCCGACAACTATGACGAGTCACAGTCGCACAAGGCAAAGTTGTAGAAGGGAAACATAACCTGGGGGAGGCTTGGCGACATTGCATAGGGCAAAGTCGCTGGTCAATGTGGCACCAGGGGTGCAGAGGGCTGTTAAGTCGCGATTTTCAGCTTTTTATATCATTTCTCACTTCTCAAATCCCACCATTTCTCTCCCAAACCGATTTTCATCTTCTTGGTTTGAACCCTAGCCATTCCTATGGCCATTCACTTTGATTTTGAAGCATTTAATCATCATCTAAGTCTTGGAAGTCTAGGATTCAAGGAGCTACCATTCCACCATCTCCATTGATGTCTTCTTCAAGAAAGTTCTAGGGTTTTGAGTTTTATCAAAAACCACTATTGTAAGTTCATCCATTTTATTTCTAACACTTTAATCAAGTTATAAATACTCCATTTATAACTTCCTAGCGCTTTATTTCTTAAGTTTTCAATTTGGGTGTTTTAGAGAAATTTAGGTCAAAATTAGGGTTTTGGCCAAAATGAAAATTTTGATGTAAAGTGTTTGGGGATCGATTCTAAATGGTTGAATATGATTATTTATAGGTGGAAATTGTGGATCTAGGTTTTGGAAGGTTTTTACTTGTGGATTCGAAGTTCTTCAAGGAAGCTTAAGTTGGGGTGGGGTAACGATGTGAAAACGATGTACATGTCAAAATCTAGATTTAGCCTAAATCTAGCAAAGTGAGTTCAAGTTGATTTGTGAAAACGATGTACATGCCAAAATGTTCATTTTAAAGTGTTTTGTGTTTTACATTAAAATTGTTAACAGCTGATTATCCGATAAGTTTTGGTTATTTGGAAGTGTTTAACTTTATAAACTTATAAACTACCCACCTTTGGGGATTTTTGGGATTTTTGATGAATGTATCATAATGGAGACGTTTTGATAACCATTTTCATAAATGGAGGGTATTTGGTAAATATGCATTTTGTGGTTATTGAAAATAAGTGTATTTTGTGTTGTGAAACGTTTTGAAAATACCAGTGTACGAGTCATTGGAGTTTGGTCATTCCCAACCCTGTGTACCTTTCGGTTATCGTAAATCTCTGTGGTTTTTGGGAAAGATGTATTTCAAGTAATTTGTTGAGTAGATCTTTAATAATGATGTCTTAACGATCTATCGTACCCATGTTAATCCTTTGGAGTGATTGTACTTTTAATGTCTATTATGAAAAATGTCGACCTTGTGCTTTGGGACGTTTGAAAGAGCCAATGGGGTTATAAACTTGTTTAGAAACTGACTTGTTCAAATCTAAATGGTGTTTGAGTGTATTCATGCATTTTTAGAGCATGTGTTTGCATGAACGTGGTCGGTTGCATTTTAATGTATATTGTGGATTTTAGCATATGGTCATTTGACTGGTTGAGCTTAAGACTCGGTTTTCGGCTTTGTCGGGTCTTGGGGGCTTTTGTCCGGTTTTAATAACTTAAAGTGAAGCTTTGGGTGTGAGTTGCATTTATTGCACTTTATTTTGGAGAATACATGTTTTGAGTGCGTGTGTCATTCGATGGGAGTCATGTATTTTAGACTGTAATGCACTTGGATCCATAGGCATGTAAGTTGGTCATATTTAAGGATGAGGAGTGTTGATATTCTCACCTTGGGAATTATGTCGTGTTGGCATCTTTATTGTCCCGATTGTTTGACAAAAAGGAACCTTTATGGGTTGTACTTCGGGACCTTGGGTCTTGTGATTGGATGTCTAATTCTTGTGCACGAGGGTTAGACATAGGGAAGTTATCAAGTAAGGAGTTGAGACTCCTATCTTGAATGCTAAGGAGTAGGCACTAGGGGTCGAATGAGTACCCTGAGGATGAAACTCCACTAGAGACCGAACAGGCAATAAGATCGTGTATCCTTGAGGTGTCGCTCGGCGGAGCAGGCAATGGGGGATACGGTGTTTTGGGACTTGAAATAAAGTCCGACTAGAGATGTAGCTCGGCAGAGCAGGCAATACAGTTACGATCTGAGGTGTAGTTCGACAACGTGGCTAGGTAGCTTAACTTTATGTTCCGCCACATACCACGGAATTGGGTATCCCCCGTCACCGGAAGGTGTTATTTGGGTATTAAATAGTATTATTTTATTATCCATGTTTTCAGTGATGTTGTAACACCCTCGAAAATGAACAGAGCAACTAATTTAAAACTTCCAAATTATACCACAAAAAAGGATAAAATCTATTTTACAATCATCACTTGAGACACCTCAAAAGAATATTGGATTTAACTTTAAAAACTAAAAGGTCAAGTCTCGCAGAAAGACAAATCAAAGTTGGGTGTTACTAAAACCCCAAAGAAACAGTTGCTCTTATCAACGACTAACGCGGAAGACTTCATCAAGCTACTCACCCTTGCACAAACTCTAAGCACTCAACACTTCACCAAAAAGCTAGAACCTCTTCCCCCATCCAGAACCTGATGCACATGCCGACAAATAAAAAGGTTAGGCTAACGCCTAGTGAGTTCAAGAGTTTACAACATTAAATAAATATATTTGTTAAAGGGAAAGAAAGTAGTTTAAATCACAGACTCTCTGACAGATTTACTTTAAATAACAAATGACGCCATTTTTCAAAAGTACATCTTTAGAACAAAGAACCCAACATGAACCTTCTCTCGTAAAGACCACTTTAATCCCAAACTCAACCAAAACGTGAATAGTAAGCAAAGCGCTCACTTTATAAAAGTATGAAATAAACTTTACTTCTCGAAACCCTTCAAACATGGACGGGTCATAAAACACAACTCATAAATCTTGAGTAAACAATTCCCCATAAGTAAAACATCGCCGAAAACATGGATAATAAAATGAAACAATAAAATACCCAAATAGCACCTTCCGGTGACGGGGAATACCCGATTCCATTGTACGTGGCGGAACACAAAGTTAAACCACATAACTATGTTGTCGAACTACACCTCAGATCGTGACCGTATTGCCTGCTCTGCCGAGCTACACCTCCAGTCATGACTATATTTCAAGTCTCCACCACACCGTATCCCTTATTGCCTGCTCTACCGAGCTACACCTCAAGAATACGCGATCTTATTACCTGTTCGGTCTCTAGGGAGTTTCATCCTCGGGGTCCCCACTGACCCTTAGTGCCTACTCCCTATCAGTGAAGATAGGAGCCTCAACTCCTTGATAACACTCGATGTCTAACCCTCGTGCACAAGAATTAGAACATCAAACTCCAAACCCAAGGTCCCGGAGTACAACCCATAAAGGTTCCTCTCCGCAAAACGACTGGGATAACACCAATGCCAACACGACATTATTTCCCAAGGTGAGAATCCCAAGAGTCCTCACCGATACATACAACTGACTCGCGTGCCTATGGATCCAATGCGACACTGTCTAAAATACATGACTCCAAATGAATGACTCACGCACCCAAAACATGTATTCTCCAAAATAAAATGCAATAAATGCAACTCACACCCCAAAGCTCCACTTAGGTTATTAAACCGGACAAAAGTCCCAAAGTCCTGACAAAGCCGAAATCCGATATAAAGACCCAACAATTACGTAAATCTCCAATGGGCGCCAATATAAACATCAAAACACGCTTGACCAACATTTATGAAAATACTACGACTCAAGAGTAAATAACCCAAAGCTCCTCGTTGGTTGAAACAAACGTTTTCCAAATGAACTCATTCTTTTCGCGATACCCAAAATGACTCATAGTACCATGATATACATTTTCCAACGGGTTATAAAATCGTATGCACCAAATGGACAAATATATAAAATGACCTCCATTTATCTCTTACATCATCAAAGAAACATGTTAACATGATTTATTTATCAAAACGCCCAAAAACCTCAAAGATGCGCGTTACATAAGTTTATAAAGTTAAATATACCCAAATAACTAAAACTTATCAGTAGTTAACAATTTATTGTAAAACACAAACACTTTTAAAATAAGCATTTTGGCATGTACACCGTTTTCACAAATCAACTTGAACTCACCTTGCTAGATTTAGGCTAAATCTAGATTTTTCCACCAACTAGAGCTACTTTGAAGAACACTTGGATTCTCAAGTCAAAACTTCCAAAAACCTAAATCCATACATATTCAACCATAAATAAACATAATCAACCACAAAGAATCATTTCCCAAACCATATACATGAATACCTCAACTAATACCGAAACTCTAACTTCCATAACTAAAGAGAATAGAAGATTACCTTAACCCAAGCTTGAATCCACCAACCAAAAAACTTCTAGTTCACCAAAATGGTTACAAACCTCCAATCTATGAAAAGAAGCACAAAGGGTGGATGAAACCCTAGAAAACTTTGGTGAAGAAGATGAAGATGGAGGGATGAGGATCTTACCACCACAAAATACTCTTGTATACTCCAATAGACTTCCAATCTCTTGCTAGATCCTTGAAGATATCTCAAAAACGAAACCGTAGCAATTTGAATCACCCAAATCGGAGTTGGGATGAAGGAGATATGAAGGAATGAAGTTTGGTGGCTGAAAATCAGTTTTAAGCTCGTCCAGGGGGTTTCGTGACTTGTGCCGCGACCTTAAGTCGCGGCATAAGTCGCCCGCTTCCCCTGGTTTTCTTCTCGTTCATTGTTTTGGCCACAACTTCTTCGTTATAGCTCCGATTTTGCTCCGGAAAGAACCGTTGGACTCGTAATTGAATCATTCATCCATCTAGACTATAAAATCCAGGATTCAAGTCCAAAATATTTTATCTTATTTTTCCCTAATATATCGGTTTCGGTATTAACTCGAAATGACACCTTTCGAAAATCGGGGTGTTACAGATGTTTTGTATATACGGATTTTATTCGTGATTTATGAGTCGAGTATTATGCCCCCTATGTTTGGGTGTTTCGAGAAATAAAGCCTTATCAGCAATTTTATAAATTGGGAGTTTTAATTACTCTTCACGCTTTGGGGTGAATTTGGGGTTGAAGTTGTTTTACGAAAGAATGCTTATGTTGGGTTGCTTGTTTTTTTTAAAGATGTGTGTTATTGGAAAATGAGTCGTTTAATATTTAAAGTAAATCATTTTGACAGATAATGATTTAACTCGCATTCTTTCCTTTAACAAATACATTTGTTTCATGTTGAAAACTCTTGAACTCACTAGGCGTTAGCCTAACCTTTTTATTTGTTGGCATGTGCATCAGATTTGGTTGAGGATTGTTTCTAGCGACTTCGTGGTGAGATGAGTGCTAGTCCTGCAAGAGAGAGAGAGTAGCTCGGTGAAGCCTTTCGCACTTATGGAGATAGCAACTGTTATTGGTTTATAGTAACACCCGACCTTGAATTTGTCCCTATGTAAGATTTTATTTGTTTTGTTGATTGATAACGCCAATTGCGGCGTTATTTTAGAGCCACTTTTCGAGTAATTATGCTTGTTTCTCCAATCAAATGAAGCGTCTTTTCACATTTATTCGCGAGTTTTTCAGGTATCGATATTTCGGGAATAAATTGAGAAATTTGGTCCAAAAGAAGCTAATTATAGACAAGAATGGCACACCCGATAAGTTTAATGGCAAAGCAAAGCTCGTGCAAGTCAAATATTGGGTCAAGGCTCGGAAAATGCATCAAAGTGCAATTTTGGAGAAAAAGTGTTCACCGAGACTTTTACCGATAGTTAAGTCTCGGTGTAACTAGCATCAAAACCTGATTTTGGAGAAAATTTGCTCACCGAGACTTTGACCGAGACTTTAGTCTCGGTACAACTAGCACCAGTGCATTTTATAAGATACAGTGTCGGCCGAGACTTTCACCGAGAGTTAAGTCTCGGTGTAAGTACCGGTAGCATGCTGATGCGTTTTTTAGCCCTCATCTCTTAGGGTTTTGACTCACTTTTCACATTATTATCAATTTGGCGACGGGAGAGAAGCTAGGGGCGACTTGGGGCGATTTTTACAAGGATAAAACACCGAATTGAAGGGAGGAAACATCTCGCGGACGCGATTCTTACATAGATTCTTCCAATCCTTCGTCAGTATTGCATATTCAAAAGGGAGTTTTCAATCTTTGATGTTTGAGAGAACCTTTCTTAGATCTATGAATTCTTCTAGTATTTTTCTTGTTTAATACCCCCAACATGAACTAATCTTTAGATGTTGGGGGTTGGTTTGACTTTGGTTTAAGCTTGTGAACATGTGATTGGGATTTTTATCAGTTTTTCTTAACTAATGAAGCATATGATTTGGGTTTTAATGCTTTTGTGAGTTTGGCCAACTTTCATCTGATTTGTTCGTTATAAATTCAATTCGAGAGATTTAATTTTTAACAAGAACTGGCGTTATATGCCTAAGGTGAGAAATTGGATAGAGATATACCAACTAAACCTTAGTATCATAATAATCTGGAACTTAATGTGTTTTGAATTCATGTGTTAAGATCGAGATATGAGACTTGTGCTTTCAAAATAAAATTCGTTGTTGCTTGAGAAAGAACAACGGTGATTTTACGGATTTGATTTTCATTAAAGGGTTTAACTGATAATTATTTTCAAGACTATTGTTCATTAGTTAAAACCTTAGGATTTCCAACCCTCAACTATTTGTCTCCATAAAAGTTTTCCAATGTCGTTATTTGAATAGTGTGTTTATTTGATTTATTTTTATTCGTATTTAGTTAACCACTCCTAAAAATTCAACCTTTTTGACCGTTCAGTTAATAGTGAATATAGTCATTGTGATACTCAGTTCCTAGTTCCCTTGGTTCGATACTCGTACTTCTAAGTACATATTACTTGATTCGACCCGTACACTTGCGGTTAGATTAGGGGGGTGTAAACCCGCCTATCATTGATGGATAATTCTATAATCATATTTTAAGTATGGACTTGTCGGGTGAATTTTCATCCATCTTTGAGGTATATTTGAAAATTTTAAATTAGTTGCTCTTTCCAAATTTGAGGGTGTTACATAAAGAGTGGACACTAAAGGAAATGGAAAGACTTGAGGTGAGACCAGAATGGTGTACTCTAAAGTCAAGAATCTGAGGTGTAATCTTAAATAATACCCGTAACGATTTTACTCTTTTGCACTTGTCACTTAGATGGCACGGGTCTCCCCCAAAAGCAAGAGTTGTATTTTTGTAAATGAATGTATTCAGGATTGGAATTTTGTGTGACATGATGAATGGTGGAATGGTGCTACCATTGCGGAGTCGGTAACGATGGCTTATGTTTTAAATACTTTGTACTATGATATCAATCTATATTCTGTTAGATCTCATTAGGCTTATAGCCTAACACTTGTTGTTATGTGCATTGTTCAACAGGTCCCACTAGTGGCGACCCTAGAATGATTTGATGTGTCGACCGGTGCAAGTTGGAGCACTTTAGGAGGCGACATTTTTGGGAAACGAATGAAGAGAGCATATTTTTTGGGACATAGCGACACTCAATTTAATCTAGTCAAGTTATTCTAGATTAAGCTGGTTGTTGCATTCATATCCCATTTGATAGATGTTATTTTCTTTTGGTTGTACAAACTACCCTTATGGGCCATAGTTGTATCATTGGGAAGTTTTAAATTGGGTCCATTTTCCGGAATTCTTTTTTTAATTGTTGAACACTTTTAGAGTGTTACATCATCTAAACATAAAAAACTTATAACGTTGTAGGGTTAGCTTAATTGACAATAAGATTTGACCTTTGGAAATCCTCCTCAGATGTCACCAATTCGAATCTTGCAAGCCCACTAAGGATTTTCCTAGTTGTTTTCCAAAGCCTTTGTGATTAGTCGAGTTGCACACAAGCTAACCTAAACACCCACGGTTAACAAAAAAAAACATCAAAAAATTATTATTACGACTTTAAGTTGTATTAATTAAATAATCAGTTTCAAAACACATAACCAAATATTCTTTTAATTCAAGTTAAATAATCGATAATTAAATAATTTACAAAAATCTTTTTCTTAAAAGAACTTTTTACTAGATTCTTTAATTTTTATTTATCTTAATCCCAAAAATTAAAAAATTAAAATCATATTTTTAAACGTAATTAGTATTCGGTTAGTATAGAATCTTTTCATTAGAACATGTTGTAATGACAATTGAGACATAATTAATATGATAAAAATAGTAATTGACATTTGAAAGTGACTTACTTGATAAGGAAAGGAAAAGTCTCAAATGGTTGCCAACATTCCAAAGAACACTCGATTATAAAACCCCCATTTCAAATCGCACCCATTTCCAACATCCCCTTTTTCCTTTTTCTAGAAACCCATCATCGTTTTTCGATTTATTACGTTCTTTATTATAAAATTTGTCGATGATTGTTTAACATAATTTTGGAATTTATCCAACAAATGAAGGGAAAATCTTTAGATGATGTATTTTGTCATATAAATACCAAGCATGTGAAGGGTAACATAACGAACTAGAGGACTCCGGTGTGTAGCTCAGTTGGCAAAGGGGTGAGGTGATGGTTCGAAACCCCCCCACCCCTCCCCGCACCCCGCGAGAGGGGGGAGGGGTTAGCCTTAGTCGTTGAGTAAGTCAAAAACTGCCCTTTACATTGGTGTTCTTAGAGGTAGGTTCTGTGTGGAACCGATAGAGGTTGCCGGCAATCAAACTTTGCCCAAAAAACATAACAAAATAGAGTTTGCTAATCAATCGAGATTATGTTGATTCGTGTCATTATTGTACTTATGTGTGCATGTTAACGTTGTAAATATTGAGTATATGTAAACGATACACCTCAAATAGACTAAGGATCTTAGGTGAGACCTAGAGTGCAGAGCATATGTTGTCTTTGTAGAGGAACAGTGCGATCTTGGACTGCCCCCTTCACATGACCTATAAAGAAAAAGAAGTCTTTCCAGTTCAAGGCCTCTAAAACTCCTCCCTCAGAACACTGTTGTGTTGCCCATATCATCTGAGATGCAGTAACTTCCTACTTAAGATTCGGATGCCAAAACCACAAGGGTTGTTGCGTACTGGTTAAGGCCCTGGGAGATGTGGTAGAATATTCCATCTACCCAGGATTCGAATCCAGACGTACACAACAATTGTGGCCACTGAGTTTTAATTAGGGTTGATGTCTTACAGTCATAATTTGTCAAGGGATTAGTCTAGACATAGCCTAGGATACCCTTCCAAAAAAAGAAAGATTCAGATGCCAAAGAGCCCCATCCTAATAAGTAGGGCTTTGCTAATGTATCAGTGGGAGCCTTTATTTGAGAACCCATAAAATTGTGATAACCTCGAGAACTTGTGCATCATATGCTATTTCACATGATTTTTTTTCATCTACAGTTTGGATTTAATGTATTGATTAACATATATTTGTCTCATAATTTGTTTGTTTCACGACGTGAACATTTTTATGTGTTTATGAAACAAAGAAATACAACCAAAATGTTTTATATTGTGAACAAAATAAATATGAAATAAACACACTGTGAAACAAATATATGTTAATCAAGATATTAAATTCTAGCCTTAGATAGAAAAAAATCATGTAAAACAGTACCTTATAATAATAGTTCTCACTAGTTATCAAAATATATGTGATTCTTAAATGATTAAGTCTTATATATCAGTAATTTAATTTTACAAGTGTTGGAAAATTTTAGTAAAAATGTAGATGTGATTTTTTACTAACTTTGGACACAAATAAATACATGTATATGTATTGTATATATCTAACTGTTTGTGGGTTTGTGTTCTCCTATATGAGAGCTTCGAAACGATATATTATGTGTCCAAAACGGAATATGTGTGAATGAGATATCGACGCTCAAAGTTGAGTGTTTGGGATGAAAATTGGCAAAACCAAGTGGGTGTGAGAACTTGTCCCACATAGGAAGGAGGACCAAATTTTATGAGGTTTATAACCTTAGATGTGGAAGGAGCTTACAAGCTCTTTTTTTGGTTTTACTCCATCACCTACCTGCGTTTTTTCCTGTAACTCCCGAAATCATGTGTATTGAAAACCAAATAATGGGTAATTATTGAATTAATTTTTCAATTAATTCTTTAATTTCATGATTATGGTTGTCAGTTTCACATCTCGAGTATAAAAAGGAGTCCGGGTTCATTCCAAAAAATACCCCCGAACATTGATCGATACATTTCTCTCTACAATTCTGCATACGGCTTTCTTCCTCCAACGAATTTTTCAAGCAAGTGTATTATCCGGCAGTACACACTGCTTACGCTGTTGTACCCTGGGAACAGACGGCAATTCTGTTTAAGGGAATCGTGTTCAACACGAACCTCAACATCGTTTGAATCTACGGTTTATTCGTTTACTTTTATTTTCTGTCGATTCCCTTTGTATTCGTTTTTACTAATCATTTGTTGATTGTTTTAGTTATTACATTCTTGTAATTATATATCTATACTATATTATAAAGATGACATAAAAAACTCTTAATTACAACTCAATAAGCTTTATGTACTATCATTTAAAACTATCTACTTAAAATCTTTTAAAAATAACTACTAAAGCCTAATGTACTACCTGTAAAGTTTTTAACCCTAATTAATATATTTCATCCTTATCCCCCAAAATCCTTATCTCTAATCCCCAAACTCTAAAATTATGAAATTTGAATTCTGATAAACATAATCAAAACAGGATAAACATCTCAATTTAAATATAAAAAATTTAAAATATATAAGATAATTAATGAATTTTAACAAACTACTTAATTTTTTTTATATAAAAAACATTATATTGTTAAGCCTAAATTAAACAAATTTATATATAAAAAACCATTATCACTCAATAAAAACCATCCAAAGTTGTACTGTAAATCAATAAAAAAACAAAAAATAAAAATAAACATTAAAATCGTGATGTATTAAGCATTATGTACTATTATTTAATGCTAATCTACTTAAAATGTCTTAAAAACTAATTAATGAAGCAATATGTACTACTTTTAAATGTTTTTAACCCTAATTAATAAATTTCATTTTTATCCCCCAAAATCTTTATTTCTAATCCCCAAATCCTAAAATTATGAAATTCGAATTCTGATAGACATAATCAAAACAGGATAAACATCTCAATTTAAATATAAAAAATTTAAAATATATAAGATAATTAATGAATTTTAACAAACTACTTAATTTTTTTTATATAAAAAGCATTATATTGTTAAGACTAAATTAAACAAATTTATATATAAAAAAAAACTATTATCACTCAATAAAAACCATCCAAAATCGTACTGTAAATCAATAAAAAACAAAAAATAAAAATAAACATTAAAATCGTGATGTATCTCGTTTTATTGCGCGAATACGTTTCTAGTGTATTTCTAATATACATATAGTGGAAAATTACCAACAACAAGTGCTTACTAGTTGTGATCAATATTCTATATTCTATATGAAATAATTATATAATATGTGAAAATTATCCCCAACTTTTTTTTTATATAAACAAACTCACCATTAGATGTTTTTGATGGTGTAAATGTAGTAGAAATGTTGATAATAAAATTTAAGCTTCGCAATGATCATGATTATTTTGAAAATAATTATATGTCATATGTTATATTATGGACAAATATTTCTTTGTGGTGTGCAATAATATATTATCATTCTAATCTATATATGATTTATACAAAAAAATATATTGTCGGTAAAAAACCATTCACGTATTGCTAAAATGTCATAAAGATTGCATCGGTAACGTGTTTTATAAGCATAGAATATGAAACATGTGTTGCTAAAACTTCACGAGGAATACATTAGAAAACGTGTGGTGAGAATTTGAATAAAACCAGGACTTTATCTCAAGATCTCGAATAATATATTTTTTTGAAAATCATGTCATGCAGAATTCGACGTCGAATTCCATGTCAATATGTTGTATCGTTTGTATTGGTAGTGAGATATAATATTTGCGACAAAGATTTTAAAAATTAGGTGAACTTTTATAAAAATCAAATAAATCTTTTTGAGATTAAAAGTGTCAACATTTTCAAATAGATGATCAAAAAGATTTATAAGATATAAATTTAAGAAAAAGTTTAAAGAATTCAAATATTTAAGGAAAATATCAAAAATGAAAAATAGAGTATTTATAGAAAAATCAAAAAGTTGTTTTAAAAGGTTTTCAATCTATTATTTTATTAAACTGTCGTGAATATTTGTAAAAATGTTGATTTCAGACGTTTGCATTCAGACATTTTTTTCTCTTAAGATATAAATTGGTATTTTGATTATCATTTGAAGAAGAAGAACTCTAGGTAAGACACTCATTCTTAACAAATCTCTGATTCATCAACTTCTGAGTGAAACATTCAAACGCAACTTTCATCCAATAAAAATTTTCAGATCACCTGTATTCTTATTTGATAATTATTTATCATTTATAAGTGACTTAGGGGTTGTTTGGCAGTTGTTGAATGGTTTTGTGCAAAATGATTAAGTGGTCAGAATGATTAAGAACCTCTTATGATATAGTGCAAAATGAAATATGGTTGTTTGGTAATTGTTTAGAATGAAATCAGGGTGCTGAATGGTTAAGGGAGACCCAGGATGCAAAATCATTCAGAGGGTTTTAGAACCATTAAGAGAGAGACTTTTTTTTACCAAACAAGATTCATCTCTTAGTGATTCAGATGTTGCCTCTTAATTGAACTGTTAAGAGGTAAACAAACAATCCGTTATTGGAGTGTGTGGAAACATCCGTTCTATCTCTTATTTAACGGAAGAGAATGTACAAATGATTGTACAAACGGTAGGTTACGGATCAACTTATGTGTACCTCAACTAATCATTTGGTCTTGAAAATAATAGTTAGAAAAATCCTCGGTGGCTCTGAGAATATTTTGTTCTACACTTAATATAGTGGATCGTGGTCTCAAAGTGGGATCGGTAAAAAGTGGAATTAGTCAAGATTTGGTGAACCATTCTAAATCTTGGTATTTCATTTCTAAGTTCTAACTCAAACTGTCTTTAATTTTCATTTGTTTTTAACAATGATATATTAGTTTTTAATAATATTTAATATATTTAGATATTTATGAAAATTGATAAAATAAAAAAAATGTTAAAGGGTGAACCTCACAAAAAGATTCCGTTTTGACCAACATGATTCTCTCGAGATCTAGATTGAGATGCTTGTCGAGTCCTGGCACGAACCTCTGTCAACCACTGGAACAATGTTTATATTGTATACGAATATATCTTGACCAACAGACTGTTGTTTGCCTCTCACTAAAGAGCTTCATTAACATGTCGGTTTCTATTGACAACAATATATGAGTCACTCTCCGACAAAGAACCTCGACGTCTCCTCAAGTATCGAACTTAAGATACTCTTATTCATCGTGCTACAAAAATTTCGAGATTTAAAATATCTTCAAATGTCTTCCAACTTTTTAAGAAATTTTGAAAATTGATTCTTCAAAATAAAAATGAAACCCAAATTTCATCCCTTTTTGATCAAATATTTTTTGTATACAAGTGGGTTGATGGTTTAGACCATTTGGATGGATTCAGACCCAAACGAGCCCAAACCAAATTTGATCAGGCTCACACGGCTTAGGCCCAACTTATCGGATCGAACCCGCCGCCACCGTCCACCGGAGCTTAACCGCCTGCAATTCGATGAGAAGGTTCAATCTTCACGCTTCCCAATTGAATCATGATCTATAATTGAATTTGGGAGTTTGTGTATAAAATAATTGCAGGATAAACCCCAATCTTCATCACACTTCCCAAAATTCAAGCAACCTTTTCGTCATCATCATCGTCATCGTGTTGTTCTTTCTCATATCTACTCATACAACTATAACAGGACTCTCAATCTCTTCGTGTGGGCGAAAAAATTACTTGTTAGATCGAAGCGTTTGGTGATTTTGATTGCGTAATAGTTACGGAAAATATGCAGCAGCACGGCGGAGGAGATGCTAGTCAACGCATCGCTAGAATCTCAGCTCACCTAAACCCTAATAAATCGCAGGTTCCTTTTGAATCGATCATCTATTTTCGTAACTCTTCTATTCGATTAATTAAGGCGTAGCCAACTTCTAAATTTCAATTTGTGGTGATTAGTTTTATGCATTACGCTTTAATCGGAAGGGGGAAAATAGATTTTACTTTTGGAGGTAAACGATGTGATCGTTAAATTTAAAATCGATTGCGTTCTTTAGAATTTAGATTCTGTAAAAAAGGTTTGTAAATACACAAAATTCTCAATCTACGTAGTCGGAAATTGTTGCGATTCTTAACTGTCTGTGAATTATGGATTTGAAAAGCATGAATTTGACTTCAAAAGTCAAAATGTACAACAGATGTGTTCTTTCTAAAGCTTAATTGATATACAAACAGTAGCGAAATGAAACTTATTGATCAGATAACCGATTGGTTTGCTGTAAGGTCTTCGATTAATAATGCAATTCTTAAGTTTTCGAGTTTCGACCCTAGTTATGTTCAAATTTCAATGGAGGTTGCAGGTCCTCCATTTGTGTACCTTTTGAGTTCTGAATTGGTATATTTTTTAAATTGTATGTTTGTATGTGATCATGGATCTGAAGATGGAAGGTAATCCGAATTTGGAACGATCAAATTGCCGTGCAAAAGGTGGAGCACCTGGGTTCAAGGTAGCTATTTTGGGTGCAGCTGGTGGCATTGGTCAACCACTTTCCATGTTGATGAAGATGAATCCCTTGGTGTCAGTTTTGCATCTTTATGATGTTGCCAATACTCTTGGTGTGACTTCTGATATCAGTCACATGGACACCAGTACTGTGGTAAGTTTTAGGATGCCCAATACTACGATATTGTAACACTTGTATATAGGGTGGACAATTGTTTAGATCTATAAACTCAAGTCCTGTAGGGTGTGTTTGGTACAATGGATAGGACAAGACAGAACAGAACATGGATCACTGTTCCAAATGTTGTAGGACTTATGTGTGGAACAGAGTGGAACAAGATGAAAAAGACTTATATTTTACAAATATAACTTAAAAATACCTATTCCTCTTCTAAAACATTAAATATGTCTTCCTCCTTACATTTTATTCATTCTTTAATTTATTTATTATATTTTATGTTATATAAACTTTCACTTATTGTTCTCAAAATATTATTTTTATGTGGTTCTTATATTTTGGTTAATTTGTGTAATTTATTAAATATTAATAATAATAAAATTATATAGAAAAGGTATAAAATAAAATTTGGAAACTACATAAACTTTTTATTTTGATGGCATTTTAATCATCTTGAGGAAAATTTTCCAATAATATGTTTTGTTATAAAAAGAATACTTATTTTATTATAATTTAATAAATTACATAAATTAATCAAAAGATATAAAAGATATAAACAACTCAATAGGGGTAAATTGGTCATTTTATTTGTTCTGTCTTGTCCAGTTCTGTCTTACAAAACGCTGTACAGTTATTTTGTCCTGTCTGGATACCAAACGCAGCTGTAAAGTAGTCTATTAGAACATTTAAACATATGTTATTTCAAGATCTCCATTAATGAAATAAACATTGATTCATAAATCTTTGTATATCCATTGATAAGATTCGTGTTGGAATTCAGGTGCGTGGTTTTCTTGGGCCGCAACAATTAGAGAATGCACTTACGGGCATGGATCTTGTTATCATTCCAGCAGGCGTCCCTAGAAAACCAGGAATGACTAGGGATGATCTGTTTAATATCAATGCAGGAATAGTTAAGACCCTCTGTGAAGGAATTGCAAAGTGCTGTCCAAAGGCTATTGTCAACTTGATTAGCAATCCTGTGAATTCTACAGTTCCGATTGCTGCAGAGGTTTTCAAGAAAGCTGGCACATATGATCCACGCAGACTCTTAGGAGTTACGATGCTTGATGTTGTTCGAGCTAATACTTTTGTGGTATGCGCAGTTTGGTTATCTTATCCGTGTTTCATAATCTATGTGTGGAAGTATGCAGAAGTTGTGATATTAGAACAAAATATTCTCTTTGTGTTTTGGTACACGGGATAGGACATGTCGTAACAAAAACTTATTGTTCCACGTTTGACGCGACATTAGACTGGGACAAGAAATGCACTTTTTCTGTCCCATCTTAATAGGTGAAACAAAAATTTGGGAGATAGAGACAATATTGGTAAATTTCTAAACTATCTATGTCAAATTAAAACCCTAAAACTTTGAATAATTCTTTTACTGCCTCACTCTCGTCCGCCCTTGTTATATCTAGTTCAATTCCATCCAGTTTTGTCTGCTTACCAAACACACTGAGCAATTCTGCTTCCTAGGTCCACCTAAATATGGTTTTTATATGTTGTTCGATTTCATTTCTTATATCCTATCTTTTGCATTAACTTTATCCATTATTGATCGAAGGCTGAAGTTTTGGGACTTGATCCAAGGGAAGTTGAAGTTCCAGTGGTGGGGGGTCATGCTGGTGTTACAATTTTACCTCTTCTATCTCAGGTATTGAAATTTATTTTTGCTCTCAAGTCATTTGTAGACTAAAATGAACACTAGCCAACTACCTGATTAAGGGTGTTAAAAAACTGATGAACCGCGAAAACCAATTGAACTGAACCAAACCGGACCACTTTTGGTGGTTGAGTGGTTTGGCGGGGCGGTGCGGTTTTAAAAAATAGTCAAACCGGGCAGTTTGGTTGTGTGTGTGTGTGTTGTGTGTGTTGTGTGTGTGTGTTGTGTGTGTGGTGTGTGTGGTGTGTGTGTGTGTGTGTTGTGTGTGTGTGTGTGTTGTGTGTGTGTTGTGTGTGGTGTGTGTGTGTGTGTGTGTGTTGTGTGTGTGTGTTGGTGTGTGTGTGTGTGTGTGTTGGTGTGTGTGTGTGTGTGTGTGTGTGTGTGTGTGTGTGTGTTGTGTGTGTGTGTTGTGTTGTGTGTGTGTGTGTGGTGTGTGGTGTGTGGTGTGTGTGTGTGTTGTGTGTGTGTTGTGTGGTGTGTGTGTGTGTGTGTGTGTGTGTGGTGTGTGGTGTGTGTTGTGTGTGTGGTGTGTGGTGTGTTGTGTGGTGTGTGTGTGTGTGTGTGTGTGTGTGTGTGTGTGTGTGTGTGTTACTTTTGGTATTTTTGTATTGGGTTTGAGTGAAATCTAGAATGGGTGTTAATCTGGAAATTGAACAATCATGAAATATTTAGTTCAAATTTTACTCATCATAGGATTCTTTCTTCTTGTCTTTTTCTCTTTCATAATAAGCCCAAACCGCATAGGCCCGTCAGACCAGGTAGTTTTCTTTTGTGGTCCGGTTTGGTTCATGTCAAACCACACGGTTTAAAAAAAATTCAAACCACCATTGGCGGTTAGATTTTTTAAAAGGAGGTTAGACCGCCCAAACCAGATCGTGAACACCCCTATTTTTGATAGTCGTCTCCTTCAAAAGTCAATCTTTTCTTGATTTTCTCTACTCTGTTAAGATACACTTTAAGGATATTTCTGTTTCTTCCTCTCCGTGTCATACAGGTTAATCTTAACTCGAGGTATCCTTGAACATATTACTGTTAACAGAGCACATTTACTCTAAAGCGTCTTGAATTGCTGATAGTACATTATGGATGTTATGTACTTCAAATTTCTGTTACAGATCAAGCCTCCGTGTTCTTTTACTTCAGAAGAAACTGCATACCTAACATCCCGTATTCAGAATGGTGGAACGGAAGTTGTCGAGGTAACAGCCTTTTGCTTTTGTACATTAAAGACTTGCTTGCTTACTCTGTCAACCTGATATTGTCTGTGTGAGGATATATGGAACCCCTTTGAATCTCTATCTAAAAGAACCAGCATATATAGAGGTTTGATGGTATGTATCTAGCCTAAGTGGACTTCAACACGCCCCCTCAAACGGGGGTTAGACAGTGCCCCAAGAACGGAGAGGCGAAAGAGTGTGTCGAGTCCCTAAAATCCATAGAGGTTTGATGGTGACTGTCTAGCTCAAAAAGTCAATAAAGGGGATTTCGCAAAATCCAATTTGTGAATTGAGTGGTTATTTTGTAGAATTTTCAAAAAAGGTGGTCATTTTGGGATAGAACAACAGTTGAAGTGTTTAATTTAGTAATTAACCCTTGTTACACATTACATTCAACAAAAGAAGCAATTCTCTTTAGACAAGAAAAATGAATCTGCATGAACTCCACAAATTTATGGCCCAATTTTGCAGGCAAAGGCTGGGGCAGGATCTGCAACTCTTTCCATGGTTAGATGCTTTTTAATGTTCTCAATATATCCCAAACATATAAAATTTCCTTTCTTTATTTCATCATCTGAATAATGTGACTCCGCTTTTAGGCATACGCTGCTGTTAAGTTTGCTGATGCATGCTTGCGAGGCTTAAGAGGCGATGCAGATGTTATCAAATGCGCTTACGTGCCTTCTGTCGTATGTCTATTCAATTATTTATGCAATTTTTTTTTTCCATTTTGGTCTACTTCTTGCTAAACACAAGTTTACAAGTTACAACCCGTTAGTACATGACAAGTGTAGGGACTTAAGTAATTCATGTGATTCCCTTGCTGCCTTGAATTCCATGTAGATTGTGAAACCAGATCTCGTTGTATTAGTATTCCTTTCCGATTATCTCACTAGAAAGCAAAGGACGACGTTTTCTTGCAGGTCACAGAACTACCGTTCTTCGCTTCAAAAGTAAGGCTCGGCCGTAATGGTGTCGAGGAGATATATCCACTTGGTCCTGTTAATGAATTTGAAAGGTCAGCATCAGTTTATGCCTTTATAGTTATGATTTCTCTCTTTCACACACTTTTCACAAGCCGAGGGTCTTCACGGAAACATTCGTTCTACTGCGAAATGTTCATGTGGGTTGTTACATTCGTTCTAACCCGAAGCCAAAGTTAGAACCCACATGAAGTTTCAGTTTTATTTTTTACATTATCAATTTTTTACATAGAGAAATGCCTTTCTTTTACCCCCATAAAAAAGTTTGACCTCCATGAATAATAAATTTTCCTTTTATTACATTACACATTATAAAATTTTATTTTTGTATTTAAGTGCCTTATTATTTATATATAAATACCTTGTTTTCTCATTATATACTTTTTTTTTTATCTTTCATTATATTTTATATTATGTGAATTAAATTTTGCACCCCATCACCAAAATTCTTGGATCAGCCAATGGGCCCGCGCACATCTTATCCTCATAGATGTCACAATGCTTATTTTACGTTCTTGATTCAAGTCGTGGTCGATTTAAAGCTCAATTACTCTTAACAATTTTGACAGGGCTGGTTTGGAGATGGCAAAGAAAGAGTTGGCTGCAAGCATCCAAAAGGGCATTTCATTTGCCAACAAATGATGCGTTCATTCGGAAAACTCTCCACGGCCGAATAAGGTGGTTTAAAAGGAGTGAATGCGACTCTCGGCTAGATTTCATATCGACACAAAATAGAAGAAAAGAGAAGATGTGAATTACTACAAATTATATAAAAAATAAATGATCTCTCCTTTAGGTCTAGATTACGTTTATTTTGATGATTTGTCTCGCTATGCGTTACAGAGACTCGAAAGTGTTCATCAGAAGTGACAATTTCAAGTCCACTAAAAGCCAAACAGAGAACGTAATGTATCTCTTGAAATCTTGGTTAATTATAACGTTAAATATAATTTTAAAAAGGTTCAGTTTCTTTTTGAAAGTAAAACAAAAAAAGGTTAAGCTATTAATACGATTTGGAACTTGGAAGTTGGATGTGGGCAAGTGGGCTTGAAAGTCCGGGACCAAGACTAGTTACGAGTCCAGAGAAGGCCAAAGTGGGCCTGTTCTAGTCTAGGACCGACTAAGAACTCTATAGGGATCGGTCATGGTCTAATGGTCCAGGATCGTTACAAGTTTTATGGAAATTCAAGCCCATTACTAATAGCCCGACTGGTTCCTCCATTTTATCCATGCATCATTGAGTAATGAGTGCTATCAAAACTTGCGATTTTTTGAAGTTGGAATGGTAAAGGGACCTACGGCCTGGTTACAAGGCTTGGTTACCGGTTTTTGTTTTTGTAAAAGAATACGAGGTCCCGTGTTACCCCTCAATTGTTTCAACCTAAACGTTCCGACACTTGGAAATATCACCGTTTTGATTAGATATATGAAACCATTGGACCAGATTGTAGACTCGCATTACGAAAGGTGGGTCAATTGACCCCATTTAAACCTAAAGAAATTTAATTATACGTATAATCTTAATTATTAAGGTGCCATTTGTTTATTAAGAAGTCTGAAGTCTTATTTTACTTCTGATTAATAAGAGGTGGTGTTGAAGTCTGATATTTGAATTAATAAGACATTATGTTTCTGTAACATCTGGAGGCGTTTGAGAGAAAGAAGGGCATATGAACTGAGGTGATGATAAGAGGTTTTAAGAGGTTAGGTCATCACTTCTTATTTCAGATGTATTTAAGAGTTAAAAGATTCTGAAAACCGTAAAAAAACAGTCAAAATGTAATAATGTCTTAACTATTCAGACCTAAGAGTCATTAAAAGTTTTTTTTTAAAGCAAACAACCCCTAAGTGTCTTCCTAAATTGTGATTTATTGACATGTTTTTCAAAAATTTCAATTTAAAATGGGTTTTCTATAATATTGACTGGGTTTTCTTGTTTTTTTCTAAAATTTCTAATTTGTCTTTCTTATTTTTGCTATATGTTATATATTTATGTTATTTAGTTTAATCAAAATAACAAACTAAATAACGTATTACTTTTTGGTTGAGCAAATGGTGTACTTCAAAAAATTGAATAACCTAAAGCTCATTTTTCTTGGGATTTTTTTGACACTTGTACGTGTGCCATCAGTTACTTATATTTTTGAATCCTTCATCGGAGAACCCTATTCGACAAGAGAAGGTCGTAGGTTCAAGCCTTCATCAATGATCGTTGCATTGTTTTTTATTTAAAAATAAGCATTTGTTTAAATCAAGCATGGATGGTATGTGAATCACCTTAGTTGAGCCATATTAATACGACATAATATTCTATACACTTCTTATTTTTTCTTCTGATTAGTATCTGTAATATTGGTTTAATCTGCTACATTGTAAGGAATTATGGATACATAAGAAAACATCTACTAATAATTAAAGGGTTGTTTAGTTGTTTTTTATTAAATCATGTATGAATAAAGTTATTTGTGTTGATTAAACTGTCTATTTATATTAGGAAGGTTTTTGTTTGGGATGGTTATTTCATATATGGAAGAAACATGTTTTTAGTTGAGAGAGTAAGTTTTGAAAAAACTTGATTTTTTTTTGCTATAAATTTTCCCCCTAAAAGCTTACTAAATAAGTCATTTTCTACATCATTAAGTCATTATCAAACAGTCATCTATAACTGACCACATTAACTGTAAATTTTATTAAACTGCTAACAATCTGTGTAAAAATCTATCTAGTTTCTTCTTCTTATTATTATTTTTTATTATTGTGAATCCTGTTTAGTTTGCATTAGAGCATCTCCAACATGTCTAACCCAGTGGTAAGGTAACATTCTTGGGGGGTCAGTGGATGGTATCCCTGACTAATCGGGTTCGAACCCCGTGGTGAGCATGTGGCGATATCCAGATCATGGGTCTGCCACTTAGTGGTACCCTTAATTGGGTCGGGTCGTGATCGACGGGGATTAGTCGGGTGGCACCCTTAAGTGGGAGCCCGGATATTCCGAGAACGTGTGTATGTGTGTTATCTATCGTTCAAAAAAAATGAGAGCATCTCCAACAGGCAACAACTTCTTTAAAATGGAATAAATAGGAGAGATAGTGTAATTTTCTCCAAATTTAGAGATATCCCCAAAAATGATTACCAAAAGAAA
This sequence comes from Arctium lappa, assembly GCA_023525745.1. NCBI lineage: Eukaryota > Viridiplantae > Streptophyta > Magnoliopsida > Asterales > Asteraceae > Arctium > Arctium lappa. The sequence goes on along the minus strand of CM042064.1, from coordinate 49,915,541 downwards.
ATTTATTTTTTATTATATCCAACCAATGAGAAACTTTGAAATAAAATGTTTAGGTCAGAGAAATAATATTTTATTAAATATGTAGAATATTTTAATAATATAATCAATTATTTATCTCAAAAATAGAGAAACTGTTAAAGATAGATGTAAATTTTTTTTAAAGATTTTAACTTTTATTACTTCATTTTACAGAAATTTTGAAAAAAAGGGTTAGAGATGCCATTAATTTTTTCTTTAATTTAAATACAGTAAAAGAGAAAAGGCGTACGAATGATTGAGAAAGAGGCACGTGTATTTGTTTCTATCTGAGATAGAAATCATTTACCCCGTGACACCTATTCCCTATTCTTTTTTATTCTTTCTTTCACGCATCTTTATGTTTTTCCTAATTTCGCCCCTTAAATAAATCTTTACTTTTATTTCTTTTTCAAAATGAGATTCATGAACATGGTATTGAGTTATAACTCTTGATCTTCTTTAAACTAAAAAGAAGATTGAATTTGAGAGTTTTTTTTTTTTTTTTAATTTGGAAGAATGACATTAGTTGTGCTTCTTTCTATATATTTTAGTTGACCAAAACTAATTCCATATTTTTCAAAAAAATAATGTTGTGTTCAGTAAGGAATTGTTTATGAACAACGGGTCTCATGATGGTGATTGGCGGTTAAAATTGGTTGTATTTTGAAGACAAATTGAGAGTGATTTTGACAGGATCCATGTACAAGTAGTGAAAGAAAATGCGACAAATGAGGTTGTTGTCGTTGATTGTTAGTTGATTGGCGATTGTTGTGATATTCCTCTTTGAGATTCAACCCAAAGAGGATTGGTATACCACTTATGAAAAGTGTTCATAGTTTTCATACTGAATAAAGAGGATGCCAAGGGTGATGGTTGAAAATTTGCCAAAATGTCGATGAGTAAGAAATGTGGTTACTACTTACTAGTAATAGAAGTTGAGTGAAGATCTGGTCCTACAGACCATCGACTTAAAACTTACTCACAATTAGTTAAACGTTATGAATCAATTATCATAATTACGTATTGTCCAATGAATTACTACAAACATATCAGTGAATCGACTCTAACTTGACAATATGGCTCTATTGGGAGGTGAAAAATGAACAATCTTTAAACTCTCAGTGTCTTTTCTTTAAATTATCAAAACTCTTGTGGTGTGAATGCAAAAAAAAAAAAAAGTAAAAACTTGGGGATACCCTTCTATCCTTGATTCACCCACCCAACCAACCCCACAAATGACAAGGGTGGAATATGGGTACAATGATGGAGCCCATATTTTGCTTTTTAAACCCCCAATTTTCTTCTGATTTGTACTTTGGCCTCCTTTTTTGAAAAATATATTATTAAAAGGTAAAAGTTAAAGTTTTGATTGGGCAAAATCTTTTCCAAAATCAAGTCAAGTCCCATGTGTTTCCTTTCAACTTTCTTAGATTCTTACTGTTTTTCAATCACAAAAAGGTGATGTTATTCATCAAAGCTGTTCTCTTCTTGTTTTATGTAAAAGGGATTTTGCAGATTTATTAGTTATTAATTGTTATTTTCTTTTTTTGCATAATAAGAAGAATGATTTTTTGAGTTCTTTAAGAAAATTTTAAATTAAAGTAGGATAATATTAAATGATATTCTTTCATGTAATATTGAGGGGATGTTTACCAAATATTAATCGGGTAAGCGCTTACCTGAAAGAAGATCACCTTTACTTGTCTTATCGGATAACATTATAGGCCATCGAAATTGATTGTTGGACTAAGCACGGAGATAAAACAAGACTGGTAAATTGATAAACTATCTATGTCAAATTAAAACTTTAAAAACTTAGATACTTTTTTCATTTGCGTACTTTGCTATTGTCGATATACTTCCGTCTTGTCCAGCCTTTTCTGCATATCAAATAGAAACAAGGTGGAAAGACTCATGATCAGTGTAGATTTCAGTTCAAGACTTTGATTTGACCCGCAATCAAACTTTAAGCTTAACATTTTTTCTTATCGACATGCATATCGTGTCTTAATGGGATCTGAGTGGCGTTTAAGAGTTTTGTAGAGGTTCCATAGGGATGGTAGGGGGTCATCGAGTTTTGAAGATAGCAGATTTTATTGTTCTAGTAACACCCGATTTGTTCCAATTTTTGTTTGGGAATTATATAGTCCAGTTTATAACTTTGATACATATATTGTTCTCCTTCTTTTGTGAACTTTAAATATTTATGTATTAAAGTCGTATTATTTTGAAGGAAATTTGAAAATATTAAATTGTCAGCTATTTTCAAATTTAGGCATGTTACAGAGCGTTGCCATTGTGTATGAGAGGTTTGAATGGCGTCAAATTTGGGAATGACAAAATTGATTTAAGTTTTTTTACTCTAAAACCTTCCTGGTCGATTACATTTAACTTTTTTGGGTTAAAATAATGTAGGTAACCAATTTTTTAAAATCGATACTTTATTTATTAAAAAAATCCAGAGACTTAATCATTCAAAATAAAAAAGTAACGGTTTTTTTCATTCATAAAAATAGTTTAGAGACTTGGGGGCCATTTACCAAAATCTTACCTAGTAAGCGCTTACCGGCAAGAGCTTCACCTTCATTTACCTTGTCATGTAACATCATTGGCCATGAAAATGATTGTTGGTAATCACCTTAAACCCGGTAGGTGCTTACCAGGTAAGAGTCGTTTCCCACACTTACCGGGTAAGACTCTTGGTCCTTGCCTTATCTTTTACTGGGTAAGATTCTCGGTCTTTTTCATGCTCAATCAATAAGATAAATAATATTGATAAGCACTTACTCAGTAAACATTTAGGGGTTGTTTACTAACTGTTGACCGGACTGACTCAGTCAGCAGTCAGTGTGTTTACCAAATCTCGAATATGACCGAGAAACTGACCAAGCTCTTACCGAGTCAAATCCAAAATGTTGCTTACCCGGGTCAGTTTTCAAAGTTGTATTACCAATGGACTTTACTTTCTATGATATATATTTGGAAAAAATGGTTTTTTGCATGAAGTTTCTCTCATATTTTATTATAATCAAGTATTAATTAGAAATATAAAAGGATTCCCAATGGGTTATTAAGACAATAGAAATAACTACATTATATTTGGCATATAACTATAAAAAGGGTTAAAATAGTTATTTTATTGTCGGTAAGCGCTTACCACAAAACATTTGGTAAACACACTTACCCAAACATCACTTACCAGCACTTACCTCGGACATCACTCTTACCCGAACAACACTTACTCAGTAAGAGTTGGTAAACAGCCCCTTAGTACACATCCCCTTAATAATTTAAAATGGATTTTTCTTTTACTTCTCCTTAAATGAGACGGTGAATATTTGTCCCAACTCTTACAAGACAAAAAGAACGTTTTATCTTATATTTCTTTTTATAAATAACAATATGTTTGTTTTTCAATATGATCATGTCGACATTTTTAATTTGTCTGACAAATATAAATTAAGTTGTTTTTGCAAAAAAATAAATAAATAATATTGAATAATGGATTGTGGGGTAGATGCAAATGCAAGTGCATGGTCTTGGAAACAAAAATTTTTGTAGGACCTTTTGTTTAACGTTGTGTCATTATTTGAAGACCAAAGTACTACCAATCAAGCACATCGTACAACTCAATAAACACTCGACAGTTGGTTTTTCTTTCATATCGATAAATGGTTTTTTTTTCAAGTAACAACAGCAGCAGAGTTGTCTTCACATGTGATTGTGCAACTCAACATCAGTCAACTTTGTACAATAAATAATATGAAGATGGACTGGAGTGATGTTTTATTTTATTAATTTAAAGAAACTATCATTATGTTTTGTTATTTAAACCTTTTTCTAAAGCATTTTTAACAAAAATAATTTAGGGGGTGTTTTGTTGAGAGGGTGAGAAATGAACAATGTGATTTTGTTTGATATAATATAATATAATGTGTTTGTTACTTCAGATCCATTAATTTTTATACCTAATCAAATTAAGGAAAATAAAAATTTTATTCTTCTGCATTCAAATTTTTATTTTCATTCTTATTTCTTAGGAATTTAACCGGAATGAAAAGTAAATATTAGAATCTTCAAAAAAAAATTGGATTCAATTTTATTAATAGTTTTTGTTTATTTTAGAAATTCCTATATCAATTAAAGTATTTATAAATATAATAATTTATTTCTCCCTTCATTTATTTAATTTTATTGGTAAAATGAAAAGTTTTTTCTTTTCCTATTAAGAGAAGTCATTTTTTTCTCCTTCTTTAATTAATTTGGAGAACTCTCTAATTTTATATAAAAGAATTTATCTTTTTCCTATTTTTTATTTTAAAATTTTTGAAAAGTTGTTAGACAAAATAAAAGATTAAAAGCATCTCCAAAAATTATGCTAAAACATAATACTTTAGATAATTTAAGAACTTTTGTTTCCAACACTTATGCTTGATAAGAAAAAAGAAGAGAAAGAAAATGAAAACCTCAAAATTTGAAAAATCTCTAAAACTTAATATTAAGTAATTTTTTTCCACTAATAAAAGACATCGAAATTAAATATTTAAAAAAATAATATTTTATTATTATAATTAAATCTAGAATTGCAAAAAATAAATAGTTCTTGGATATAAATTTCTATATAAATTTTTATTTTAATATTCTATTTTAAAAGAATTATAACATAAACCATAGACAATATACTTAAAATTCAAAACTCACTTTTTTTTTCATTTTAAAAAAAGGTATTGAAAATGTCTTTGGAATATCTTTAAAATAGAGATTTTTGAAATTTAAAAAATATTTTTACTTTAGCAGCTATAATATAATATATGTTAAAAATAGAGAAAAGAAAAAAGAAAGGATATGAAAATCTTAAAATTTAAAGAAAAACTCATTTTAAGAAATATCTTATTCTTTTCATCAATAAAAACCATTAAAATTTAATGTTTAGAGAAAAATAATATTTTATTTAATATTAAAATCTTTAAATAGAATAACTTTTAAATTGGGTGTAATTTTTAAAAAAAAAAATTAGAGCATGCTTTTATTATTATTTTGTTCATGAGATTGATATCATTAAATTTAATGATGGAAGAAGTGAAGGATAGTTTGGAAAGTAGTAATAAATGAGGGCACGTGGTTATAAGCATGCGTGGACTGTCATAAATGATGATTATTAATGAGCCAGACAGATTTTTTACTGTTCACTTTCACTTCATAATTCATATCCATACCACAAATCTTGGTAAATTAATGTTACTCTTTCCATCACAAAATCATATAGTATATCTTTTTTATTATAGTTTTTAGTTAGCAAAATACTAAATTTTAATCTTAATCAGTTTATTTATTTTATTAATATTTATATATTAATTAAAGTAGATTTAAAATTTATCATTTATTTTAAAATTTAACATTTATTTTCAGATAAACATAAATAAAAATATAAACAATTACAGTGGGAAGGAGGAAATATTTTTTTCTTCCAAAAATAAGTTTTCATATTTCTGTAAAATACATGTATGTTTTTATTAGTGAAGATTGGGTTATGGTGAAAAGTTGAGTTAACGATGAGAAGCGTGAAGTGGTTATCAATCGTTGGATGAAAAATGGACGCACATTAGGATGAGATGCGCCAGATTAATTCGTTTTAAGCCGTAATTCATGAGAGGACTTGAGATTAAAAGAGATCAACGGTTCAGATTCACTTTTCACGCTTCTAGCTATTAACTCACTTCTCACACGAACCTTATTTTTTCAATTCTACTACTGGTTATAAAATGAAAAATATATTACTTCCACTTTTATTAAAAATATACATATAATAATTATATATATTAAAATTGTATTTCCCTTGACTTTATAACCACCATTCTATATAAGTGACTGTGATAAAGTAACAACTTGCAAAACACTTACGTGAAAGTGTCACTTACATGACTTGCCAAAGTGCTTAAACTTGCTATTCATAAAAAATTATTTCACAAGTTGAAATGTTACTCGTAAAATCACAACTGCGGCTATAAGATGAAATAGAAAGTCCCAAATGGCTATTTTGGACAATTTCCCCAAAATGATAAGATTTAAGGAAAGGTAGATTAAAGAAACATATTTCTGAAGATAGAATTAGAGAGTAGAATACATCATTTGAAAATCCCCCAACCAATCTTACTATGCACAAATTACACTCTAAAACCACCTACTTACATAAACCCCATCAAGTTAAAAATCAAACCTAATTAATAACCCCCAAATAACCAATCCATCTTTTCATTTCAGATGCCTAGAAGATCCCCTTTGCCACCTGATTCCATGGTGGGCGATGGCGGAGCTACATCCACAGTTGTGGTGGCGGCCGCCATTGAATCTCCTTCTGCCGCCACCTTCGAGTTCGGAGGCTTTGGAAGCTCCGTTAAGATTTGAACGACTTCTCGCATGGTCGGGCGTTCGACCGCCTGTTCTTCAACGCACAACATACCAACATAGAACAAGTGCATTACCTCATGAATTGGAATGGTGGAGAGTCTTGGATCCAAGATTTGGAGAACACCTTCTTTGTTACCATCTGTCATCTTTCTAACCCATTGAACAATGTCTACACCATCTCCAAACTCACCAACCGGTTTCCTGCCTGTTACCAGTTCCAAAAGAACGACACCGAAGCTGTACACGTCGCTCTTTTCATCGACCTTTAGCGTGTAAGCATACTCTGCAAACATAAAGATGCATTCTTGATCAAGAAAACAATCTTTTACCATTTATACCAAACATAAAGATGCATCCTTGAATCTTGATTCAAGAACACTCTACAACTAACATGACCTTAAACCACTACAACAAAATTGGTTGCTCAGAACAACAAATATGTCTAAATATTCTAATAGACTGCTTTATATGACTTAAGTTTTTTAGATCAAACAATTGTACGTCCTATGTAAATGTGTTGTAGTGAGTTCATAGTTTCAAAGAACGTTTTTTAGCATCCTAACAAGTTTTTTCAGTGTCCTATTAGTTTTTTTCTATAGGACATTTTGTCCTATGAAAACATTTTTTATAGGACATTTGCTGTTTTATCACATTTTTCAAGTAATGTCATATAAAAAGACAAATAGGACATTTTATTTCATAGTTGTTCCGAGAAACTTGTAAAGACGCTGGGAATCATCCTATCAACTTAGGTGTCTGTCTTATTTTAGTTATGATTAATAAGAGGTGGTGTATAAAAATGTCTAAACAATTTAGATTTAAGAGTCATTAAGAGGTTTTTTAGAAAAAACAAACAACCCCTTATTGTAACACTAAACATACAAATGTTTCATCATATAAACTAAAGTCCAATAAAACAGTCTATTAGGACATTTAGACATATTTGGCCTTCTATAACATGCAAACCATATTCAAAGCCAATGATATGAGAAACCCATGTAAATAACACAAGATATAGATATTAAGCATTATAATGGAAGTTTTTTTGAAATAATTTATAGGCTACTATGAAGCATTTGAAGCAAGGATCTTGAGATTATACCTGGGGCGATATAGCCATAAGAACCGGCAATGGCGGACATGCATTCGGATGTGCCTGAATCCTGCAAGAACTTGGCAAGCCCGAAATCGGCCACATGAGCTTCGAAATTAGAATCCAAAAGGATGTTGTTTGATTTCACATCACGGTGGAGGATCAACGGTGAGCAATCATGATGGAGATAACAAAGTCCCTTTGCAGCCTCGATCGCAATCTTATACCTTGTATCCCAATGAAGATGACCGCCTTTCTTCCCGTGAAGCATTTCTCCCAAACTCCCATTCCGCATATACTCATAAACCAACAAATTCGTCTCATGGTTCGAACAAAACCCCAATAACCTCACAATATGCCGATGCCTAATCCTCCCGAGAGTCTGAATCTCGGCATTGAAACCATGATCATGAGAAGAACCACGACTCATCGCCGGCAATCTTTTGACCGCCACTAGCTCGTTGTTTGGCATCACCCCTTTGTAAACAATCCCAGCTCCTCCTTTCCCAATGATATTGTCCTCCTTCAAGCTATCAAGAACATCATCACAAGTGAAATCCAACCGCTGGAAAGCGGTTAGCTTCCAAGATCGAGCTTTGCTTGCTTTCTTTATAGATCGAGCTTTAACAATGGCTGCAACAGCAAAGGCAATGGAGCAAAGAAGCAACCCAATCACAAGAAGCAGCTTCACAGAAGCAGAAAGTGACCCTTTTGAATGGGGTTCATGGGCGCCATTTGCAACCCCTTCTTTGCAAGGTCCCAAATAAGGTCCACAGAGATCGGAATTGCCCACAAATGAAGTGTAATTGAAGTAACTGAACTGACCGGTGCCGGGAACCAAACCGGAAAGATTGTTAAACGAAAAATCAACAGATGTTAAGCTTTGCATTGATGCTATGGAGGTCGGAATGCTGCCAACCAAATGATTACGAGAAAGATTCAAGTAATTCAAAATGTGCATGCCTTTGATTTCGATTGGGATCTCGCCGGAAAGCTGGTTCCGGCTGAGATCCACATATGTTAACAGCTTACACTGGCTGATCTCCGGGGCTATCTCGCCGGATAAACTGTTGTGACTGAAATCAATCTTCGATAGCTGCTGTAATTGCCCTATTTCACCGGGAATGCGGCCGGTGAACTTGTTACCATCAAGTAAAAGCTTCTGTACGCCGGAAAAGTTGCTGATACTAGCCGGTAATGGACCAGTTAGACGATTGTTGGACAAACTGACCTGGCCGAGGTTGACGGAAACAGAATCGGTCACCGGGAATTCGCCGGAGAGAAGGTTGTTCTGAAGCTCAACCTGTGAGAGATGTGGCAAACTGAAAAGCCCTTTAGGAATCGAACCGTTGAGAAAATTTTCCCCCATTCTGATTCGATTTAACGATTGGCATTGACCGAGAGACGCCGGAATCGGACCAAATAAGAAGTTTCCTAAAGTGATTACCGTTTCGAGTTTGTTTCCGGTGCATAGATTTGGAGGAAGTGTGCCGGTGAGTTTGTTAGAAGACAGATCAAGGATCTGTAGCTTTCCGTTCTTCCCGAGACCTTGCGGAATGCTGCCGGTGAAATTGTTCTCCCACAGCTGCAACACCTCTAACTGCGGCAGTTCTCCGATGAAATCCGGTATCGAGCCGTGAAGTTTGTTACGGAACAGATTGAGCAACGTGAGATTTTTGAGCTGTTTGAAGGAATCTGGAATTTCTCCGGTGAATATATTGTTTGATAAATCCATTGATTTCAAACTCCTTAACCTTCCGAGCTCCTTCGTTAGAGATCCGAAGAGTCCGTTTACTTGTAAGAACAACGTATCTAGGTTTTGAAGCTTTTCGATTTCACGAGGAATTTCGCCAGAGAGACCACAGTTAGCAGCGTCGAAACGGATGAGGCTTGATAAGTTACCGATTTCTGGAGGAATACCGCCTGTGTAGCCATTGTAGTAACCGAGGTACAGTTGTTGAAGGTTCGTTAAGTTTCCGATTTCCGGAGGGATAGGACCAGTGAGTTCGTTTCCAGAGACCGCAAGGTATTCAAGGAAAGGAAGCCGACCGTACTCTGGAGGAATAACGCCGGAGAAGTAGTTTCCGCCGAGGTGTAGGTGACGGAGATTAGTCATTTCGGAGATAGCAACCGGAAGGTCGCCAGTCATGTTGTTGTTATAAAGGTCAAGCACTTGCAGAGACTTGAGGCTCGAAAGTTCCGGCGGAAACGTTTCATTGAAAATATTATTCGAGAGATTGAGGAGACGTAGACCGGAAATGTAAGAGAACTCCGGTGGAATAGTACCGGCGATGTTGTTGGCAGCGACAGTGAAATTAACGAGGTAGCGGAGGTGACCGATGTCGGAAGAGAGAGTACCGGTGAGATTAAGGCCGGAGATGTCAATACCGACAACGTGACGTCGATAATCGCAGGTGACGCCGGACCAAGAGCAGTGGGAGGTAGAGAGGTTCCAGGTGGAGAGAGATGACTGTGGATCGTCTGTAATGGCGGATTTGAGGGATAGGAGTGCGGAATATTCCGGCAAGCGACCAGATTTGGCGGCGAAGGAGCTGGATATGAGTAGTAAGAGGAAGAGGAGGAACCTCATTTTCCGGCGATCTGTTTCTCTCCGACTGGTTTTTCAGAGAGAGAAGAAATGGGGAAGAAGAAGAAGGGGTGGGGGTGGGGGTGGGTGAAGTAGGAAGGGAGTAGAGAGTGAGTGAGATCACTGTGTGTTTTTAAAATAAATTTTGTTATTCAATAGTTTTTTTTATAATTATTCTTAAATAAAAGTAAAAGTCAAAATATTTAATGAAAATTATAGGGAAAAGTTCATAAAAACCCAACAAACTATTCCATTTTGAATGATTAAGTCTCTAAAATAATTTTTTGAATGAAAAAACTATTAAACTTTCTCATTTTGAATGAGTAAGTTCCTGAACTATTTTTTTGAATGAAAAAATCATTAAACTTTTTCATTTTGAATGAAAAAACCATTAAACTTTTTCATGGCTAATATCCATTTTAAATGGTTACCAAATATCCATTTTCATGGCTAATGATGTTACACGATAGAGTAAATAAAGATAAATTTATTGTCGGTAATGACTTACCCGATGAGATTTCACAAACATCCCCTTAATAATATTAAATATATTTTTACTTTTTTAGAATATTTAATATATTTATATCTTAAGGGTCTGTTTGTTAGTAGCTTACTAAGCTTAATGAGACTCACAACTTATTCGGTCAGTTATACATGACTGTTTGGTAGTGGCTTAATGATATAGAAAGTGACTTATTCAGTAAGCTTCTATGGGGGGCTTTATGCAGAAAGCCAAGTTTTTTTTTTCCAAACTTGACTCTCCAAATTAAAAAACACACTTCTTCCATCTATGAAAAAACTCTCCAAAACAAAAACCTTCTCAATCTATACAAACAGATGAGAAGGTGGATTAAAAAAACTTTCTAAGGGGCTGTTTGGTTGGTTTTCTATTAAGTTCTGTATGGATAAAGTTGTTTGTGTGGATTAATCTGTCTGTATAGATTTAGAAAGTTTTTTATTTGAGAGAGTTTTTTCATAAATGAAAGGAACGTGTTTTTTAATGGGAGAGACTGGTTTGGAAAAACTTGGCTTTCTGCATAAAGCTCCTCCTTGAAATCTTACTGAATAAGCCACTTTCTATATCATTAAGCCACTACCAAACAGTCATATATAGCTGACTGAATAAGCTGTGAGTCTCATTAAGCTCATTAAGCTGCTAACAAACAGACCCTAAGTAATGGAAAACCAACCAAACTGCCCCTTAGTAATGTTCAAACAGATTTTGTATAGAATGGTAATTTTAACAATTTTTTTTATAAAATAAATATTCTCAACAAATTTTTATTCCAAGAAACATTTATTTAATGTTAATTTCAACAAACATCTTAGAAACATTAATTTCCAATGGTTAGTATAAGGAATCGTTTGGCGAACATAAACTACATTATTTTTTGAGTATTCGTTTGAATGAATATAAGTTAATTTAATTATAATTTGATTGACAAAAATAAGTTAGTTGATTTTGAGTTCACGTTTGGATGGACATAAGCTAACTTATAAGTTAGGTTATTGATAACTGATAAACTACCTGTTAGCTGATAAGTTAGTTAATGAACAACTTATGTTTGACAAAACTAGCTTATAAACATGTAAAATGACTAAAATGACATCTTGAAAAAAATAGTCAATTACAATATTTCATAATATAATTAAAACAAATTTCTAATAATATAATATGTAAATTAATACAAACAAGATAATAAAAAGAATAATATAATATGTTAATTAAAAGAATTTAAAATTGATTATTATATATATACTATAAATTTTGAATTTGTTAAAAAACAAATTTTAGAAAACATTTACATTAATTTATAATTTTAAATAGCCGTTACATATAATATGAATAAAAAAATTGGTAAACTCACATATCTTAATTAATTAAATATTTTATTAAATAACTATACATATAATATGGAAAAAAAATTCGTCAACCTTACATATCTTAATTAGTTAATAATTTTTTAAAACAAAAATTCAATAATTAAAATTCATATTTTATTAAAATAGTTATCAAAGTTTTATTATTTAGGAAACAAAATAAATATAACATTAATTCTTATGTAATTATAAAAATATTTTTTAAATTGTTATTTTTGTTTTTTGATGATTAATTCATTGAATAATAATATAAAATTAATTAATAATAATTCTAAATAATTTATATTAATGAATAATTTATGATTAAAATTAACTAATAATTTAAAATAATTAATATTAATTTATAATTAAAAACTATTTACAGTTCATAATTACTATTAATTAATAGTTAATGATAAATATTAATAATTAGTATTAATCATAAGTATAGTTAGAAAAAAAAAATGGTAAAACAATCTTGAAGTTAATTGAAACGAAATTTAAAGTATCTTAAAGAAAATAACCTAGCTTATATTTACCAAATATGACCTTAATTTTATTTTGTTCACAAATTAAAGAAATGCATAAAACATAAAAAAATTTGAAATTAAATAAACTGGATATCTATACTATATTATAAAGATGACATAAAAAACTCTTAAAAACAAGTGTTAAAGCTTAATGTACCGCTATTTAATGCTAGTTACTTAAAAAACAACCATTAAAGTTGTATGTACTACATTTAATGTTATTTATTAATTTTCAATCATTATCTCTAACCATTTTAACTCTCCTAAAATCATTTACCAATTTAACTCCCCTAAAATAACTTTCAGCATATTTTAGATATAAAAAATCTAAAATATAATTAAAAAATCTTACAGAATATTTTATAAAAAAAATTATATTATTAAAACAAAATAAATTACATTATATTATTAAGTCTAAATTAAACAAATTTATATAAAAAAATCATTATCACTCTCTCACAACCATCCAAAATCGTAATGTAAATCGACAAAAAACAGAAAATAAAATAAAACATTAAAATCGTGATGTATCTAGCTGCATTGTGCGAGTACACTTCTAGTCTTTTATAACATAAACAATTTTTTATTCAATAATTTTAGTTTACAATCTTTTTAGCCTTCATATTATATTTTTTTGTTGTTTATGCAATTGATTGCAATAAATGTTCAAATAAATACAATGGGTGTATCATTTGGACTAATTAAAAAGTAAATTGTTTCATTAATTGGAGATATAATTATGATAGGTACTTACAATTATTTATTTTATCATATTGAAAATACGTATATTTTAAAACGTTAGAATATAGATCAAAAGTTTTATTTTAATTGTTAATTGTAGAATAATTATTAGTTGAAAGTCATAATATTACATAAATCAGTAATATTATCGCATATTCTCTTACAATATGTGTACAAATATGAACATTAATATTGTGATTGTGAAATTCTATTTACAATAAAAGTTCTCTAAAGTAATATTGTTAAGAAATTAATATCTTATTGACTTACGGAGCTATTAATTTATATTTTATATAATGTTGTTATTATATTTTATTGGTTCAAAACTTTCAAATTCGTTCAATTTTATTTTCTTGAGTTTTTTGATCAAACACGTGATTTCATTGCGGGTCTCAACCTTTTCGTAGTTTTAATTAGCTTTTTTTTAATTCGTATCTTTTAGTATCCTCTTTTTCCAAATTAGCTTGTGAATCAAATGTATCATATCATTTTGGCATAAATTTAATTACTTTGTTCCCTTATTATAATATTTATTCTAATTTGTATCCATGCACTTGTTCACATGTTCCCTTGAGGACAAGTAATCAAAGTCAAAACACAAGATTTGAGAGTTGGTTTTGATGAGGAGCAAATTAGACAACCGAAGAAAATGTTTACTGAACAATAAGAACATGACAAAATGTAGAAAACGTGTACAATTTAAAGGTTCATAAGTTTTATCTCATAGGAGTTATAGGGATCACGACCAGCTCAGTAAAGACGACCAACTTGGGTCCGGCCAGGTGCATGACTGTTTATGATCCAGAACTGGTTACCCAATTGATGGAATTTCAAAGCCTGGTCCGAGATCAGGACTGGTTATGTATAGGCTGATTTTCAAAAAATTTAAAGTTTTTATAAATTGTAATACAAGTTTTTTAAGTTTTCAAGTTTTTATTCACATAAATACATTATTCAAGTTGTATTTCAATAATAAATTTCAAAATTTGTAATTATAAGAACATGTATAACATTCTTGCATAAAAGAGATTTAAAGTTTTTCAGGTTGTGGATTGGTAGCCAGACTTAGATTGGTCCTAGAACTTTGGATTGGGATCGATTTAGAACCGGCATGACCCGGTCCGGAACCGATTTCTAGCTCATAGAGTGGTCTCGATGGGCCGCACACATTTGACCGAGCCATGATGCCCAAATTCTATTGTGTTAAATTAGATCTCAATTTTGACTTTTCACACAAATTAATAGAGTATTACAAATTTTTATTTATTATATATATATATATATATATATATATATATATATATATAGGCGAATGATCGTGTGAGAAATCAAAACATGTCTAGCCTAGTGGTAAGCTAACATCCTTGGGGGGTCAGTGGATGGTATCCCTGACTACCCGGGTTCGAACCCCGTGGTGAGCATGTGGCGATATCCAGATCATGGGTCTGCCACTTAGTGGTACCCTTAATTGGGCCGGGTCGTGGTCGACGGGGATTAGTCGGGTGACACCCTTAAGTGGGAGCCCGGATACCCCGGGAACGTGTGTGTGTGTTATCTGCCGTTCAAAAAAAAAGATTGTGTGAGAAGTTGAATTAACGTGAGAAATGTGAGAAGTAGATTTGAATCATTGATCACTTATAATCTCAAACCCACCCAAGAATTGTGTTTCATAAGAAATTAAGTTGATCCGGTGCATCTTATCTCGATGCATCTCATCATAATGTGCATCCAACAGTTGATAGTCATTTCTCACGTTTTTCACGTTAACTAACTTCTCATCGGAACATAACTCCATATATATTGACGTAATCAAACGATAACCTTATATACTATGATAACCTTAAAAAACTTTTACCTTAAATTATTATTTCACATTATATTTTCTTAAGTATACATGAAAATTTTGCATTTCTTGAAATCTAATATGAAATGAAATATTTTTCTTCTAAAACACAAGCTTCAGTTTCGTGTGCATCCTTCATATTTATTTCCATTAAAAAAATATACTCCTATTAAATGGTGTTATGACACAAAAATCAAATCCTTGTAGTATTAGTTTAATAGGCAATGAAAGGTTGTAAAAAATAGTAAATAAATCAAAGTTTGTTCGAACGAGAGAGATTCACCTAATCTCTTTTATTGCTACGACTACTAACACTAATAATAACAAGTGACAGTGAAAGTGGAACAGATTTATTCAAACTATCTTCACGTAAATTAAGAAATCACATCGGGTTTTGTTACTCTACCATTATATAATACTAGTGTTGTGTCCGTGCATTGCACGGAAGGATAAATTTTTTGTTAGAATATTGAACCGAGTTAAAATGAGAGATATAGAGGGATGTTCAAGAAAAAATCTCAAAAAAATGGAAATTTGAGAAACACTCTAATAGCTTTTGATCTGGACGGTATGTATACAAGTAACTAAGTTGTTTTTTATGCATGTGTGCATTATGCACTTGTGCATGCACAAGTTCATACCGTCTAGATGAATGACAATCAGGGTGTTCCTCAGTTTTCTGTTTTTTTTGAGATTTTCCTCTGGACTTGACCCTATATATATAGAGGGAGAATCATGCGAGAAACAAATTAATTTGCGAGAAGGCGAGAAGGAATATGTGCCACATAATTTATTAATTAAAAATACCATAAATAAAAAATAAAAAATAATTTTAGAAATTAGGATAATTATCATTTTAAATCGAATAAATCCTTAAAATTCTTATTATATCTTTTAGATTTATTTATTTTTTAATTTCAATTATTATTTTACTAACTTTTTTTCTAAATATACTTTTAATAAAAAAAAATCATAATTTTAACCAAATATCACATGTAATATCATTATATGAATATTTATGCAGATCACATATCATATTATCACATGTGATAAGTGTATATATTTTAGTTAATCATATGTGATTATTGATACTTATATTTATAGATTTTTTGTGATGTAAATATTATCACGTATATATTTTAGTTAATCATATGTGATTATATATATTTATATTTATAGATCTTTTTGTGATGTAAATATTATCACATGTGATTATGCGTCGCTTATATTCAGACATATATGATCATATGTGAAATTTACAAAAAGTTCATCTTGTGGGATCATATGTGATACATAATAATTGATCACATGTTAAGTTAATCAAATGTGATTCAAAACGTAAATCTAAAAAATAGAAAAATAAATGGTGAAATAAATAATAAATTAGTTATGGATATCACATGTGATTTTTGATGAAAAATATGATTTTATCTACAGAATAATAATATAAATTTGAAAAAAAAAAGTTATGAATTTATTAAAATTAAAAAATAAATAAATTTAAAAGATATTATGAGATATTTAAGATTTATCCAATTCAAATCGTAATTATCCTAATTTTTAAAGTTAATTTTTTTATTTATGCTATTTTTTAATTACTAAATTATGTGGCTCATATTCTTTCTCGCTTTCTCGTAAATTGACTATCTTCTCGTTTGAACCTGCCCATATATATATATATATATATATATAGACGGAGGTTTTGGGGAAAACCTCAAAAAAAGGAAAACTGAAGAACACTCTGATAGTCTTTCATTCAGACGATATACACTTGTGCCTACAGGTAAATTATGTTTTTTTTTTGTTTTTATGCACAAGTGCATATACACGTGTGCATGGATGGACCTAGTGCTTTAGATATGGTGGCACGTGCCACCATATGATTTTTTTCGGCAAAGGGTAAAAATTTTTAGGTTCGTTAAAGGTGCAATCGTATCGTTTTGAAAGATGCTGCCGTATTATTTTGGAAGTTTTAAGAAAGTGCAACCGTACCTCGTAATCAACAAAAAAAACTATTAAAATCAACCAAAAAACCGAAGAAAACTCTTGAAATCAACAAAAAAAACCCGAAAAATCTGTCAAAATCAAGCAAAAATCTTTAAAAATCCCTCGAAATAGTGAAATTAGGTTAAAATACATCAGACAATATTGAACGTCGGTAAAAAAATAAAGACAGGTCGATAAAAACCGTGTTTTTTCTAATTATTTTTTGTTTATATTTTATGGTGCCACAATATGAAAAAAAATTCTAGGTCTGTTGTATGTTACAAATTACTTGTATGCACAAGTGCATACCGTCCAGATGAAGGACTACCAGTGTGTTCTTCTGTTTTCCTTTTTTTTAGATTTTCCCTTAAACCCCCTTCTCTCTCTATATATTTAGAGGAAGAATAATGCAAGAAGTTAAACATTTTGCGAGAATGCGAGAAGTGTGATATCATATTATGATTACATGACCTATGAGTGTGCTTAATCATATATGATTAAACGTCTATGTATTATCAATATAACATGTGTTTAATCATATATGATTGAACTTGTGTATCATATGTGATTAAACAATGTATATCTCAGATACAATGCAATCAACAACAAATAATCAATGAAGAACAATAATGATTGAGTCACAACTTCTAGTCATATGATTAATATTCAATAAAGGTTTAGGTTTATAGAGAGAATTTCTGATAAACAAATGTAAACCCTACGACTAGAATAATGACGTCTAACCTAATTCTAGGAAAACAGACGCCTTATATATGTGGCGACTAAGGCTAATGGCTTTAGGTCCATTTACATTGAATCTATTAAATAATTACAATATGCCCCCTGAACTTCTATTTAACAAACATTTATCGTCTTCTCGCAAAATATTTAGCATCTCGTTTGAAACTACCCCTATATATATATATCTCGGATCGTATCTGTTAACTCTTTTTCTGATTTTGTCATGAAATTGGAGAGAGGGACCACGTATATTTTATTTTTTTCCCTCTGATTTCGTCATGAATTATGTCTGTAAATAGAAGTGTGGTAATTTTTTAAAGGTATAAATTTTGAAAAACGATACAATAAAAAAAAACAAAGTTTAGAGCCAACAAAACACGTTGCCATGTCTCCTATATTTCTTTCTCGAACCTTTCCCCTTGGTACAATTTCGTAAGCTTATTGTACTACTTCCCACAGCACCACGCTTATAGAGGGACTTTTTTATGGTTCATTCAAAACTAAATTACAAAAACAGTCCTTTGATTATGTGTAAGTTTTCATTTTTAACATTTTTGTTTAGAAACTTACAAAGGTAGTAAGGAGGCAAATATTTTGGTCGTGGAACTGGAAACCATCCATTAGCCGTTAAAAATAGGGATGTGCAAAACCCAAATAGTTCGAAATCCGAACCGAAAATAAGATGTTTTTGCAAAATCCGAATACACCGAAATCCGAAAATCCGAAACCCGACTTTTGTGGGGATATTTGGTTCGGATTGGGTTTTATTTTTGGCCACCCAACCCATCCAAAAACCCGAAACAATATACATATATATTTTCTATATTACATAAATATATTTATTTGTGTAATTATATTTTGAAATTGTAAATTCTAGTCGGTTGAAATGTTGTCTAATTTATAAACTTACTGTCGATTTCATCAATCTTTCAATCAATTGAATTTATATATATTTTTTGCATTATAATAATACCCGAACCCGAAGCAATCCGAAACCTAAAATTCGGGTCTTGATTTCCATATCCGAAATCCAATTGGGGTTTTTGATTTGCCCACCCGAACCCGACCGACCTGCCCGATGCACACCCCTAGTTAAAAACTTGTTAAATGTGGCACTCCTCCCCGATAAGCACTCTGTTATTTGTTCTTTTTGGCAACCCCCTATTCATATGTAGATTACATATTCTTAAGGGCATTTTTGTCTTTTTCCAGTGCTTCAAACTTTTCATTCAGGCATTTTTCTGGACATGATTTTAGAAAGAGCTTGAATTTCATTTTGAAAATATTAAATGTTTAAGAACCAAAGAACTATGACTAAGTGGTTGGAATTATATCAAAACATGTCTAGTCCAGTGGTAAGGTAACATCCTTGGGGTTGGGGGGTCATTGGATGCTATCTCTGACTACTCGGGTTCGAACCCCGTGGTGAGCATGTGGCGATATCCAGATCATGGGTCTGCCACTTAGTGGTACCCTTAATTGGGCCGGGTCATGGTCGACGAGGATTAGTCGGGTGACTTCCTTAAGTGGAAGCCCGGATACCCTATAAACGTGTGTGTTATCTGCCGTTCATAAAAAAAGTAGTTGGAATTATGAATAGTTAAGCTATTTTATATGTTTATAAAAGTTTTGATTCTTTTATCTTTAATTCAGACCATAAACAGTTATATACTTATATCAACATCTTTCATTATAACAGTACTATTAGTATTACTTTAATAATTTAAACAAATAATTGCATTGAGAATTTTGTTTTTATTTTCATATAATATTTTTGACATATAATCTTGTTTTTATTATCGTTTAGGTGGTTGGTTGCAACACATTTCTAAATTTTGTATATTAAGTCTAATATATTAACAAATACATTAATATAATAAGAAATTACGACTAAATCAAACTGCAATAACATATGATAAAAAACCATGTACGATAAAAAATCATTTAGCTTTATGATTCAATATCAAGGTTAATCATTTGAGAACTTTATAATTTGTGAGATTCGTGACCACAAAATTAAAATAATTAATGAGATAATTAATGCATTTTTTTAGGAAAAAAAAAACATATTTCATAAATATATTTCTCTCTATCCTCTAACCTCCTCCCTCATGTAACATATTGTGAACACAATCTTAAAAAAATTCGTACTAGGGTGTTCACAATGTATTAACAAGTGGTAGGTTTTTTATATTGTTTTGTTGTTTTAGTTGGTATTCACAAGTTATACCAATGTTATGTTTGGCAAACTAGCTGATAAGATAGCTGGTAGCTGATAAACTAGATTTTCAAAGAGCTAATATGAGTAGTTTTTCAATAAGCTAGTTTATGGTCATCCAAACATGTACAAAAAAAACTTAGTTTTTTTTTTGCCAAACAATGCCCAAATTTCATAGATTTAAAGTATGTTCACAAATTATAATAATATTTCTAAAAATGTTTATAATGTGTTTATTTTGTGTGTACATTTAGAAGTTAAAAAACATACATCAAATTTTGCTTTTATCACTTTTTTTTTTGTTCTTGAATTATTATTTAATGATATAAACTATGAATTGTGCTTGGAGTATACGTAGTGTTTAGTTAACCAATACATCGATAATTATGTCTGTCATAAGAACAACAATTGAAATATTATATCACTAATAATATTTTATTTATTTAATTAGGTACCCAACAATCAATATAATTTAAAGTGGGGGTTTTCCCACTTCCCCAAATGTCAATTTGGATCCACCAAGTTTGTATAGTTTGTCTTTTTATGTGTGTAATTAACCCTAAATATTTGTTAAATTCCAAGAAACAAATCAATAAAACAAAATTATGGAAGGAGAACGTATTATAAAAGCTAAAAAGGATGATTCCAACCAATTAATTGAACTTCAAAAATCAAATATAATGTTTTTATTTTCAAACTATACGCCATTAAAACCCTTACAAACAATCGTATTGTTCCGCCTCGCCACTTCCCGTTGCCCGAACGTTGTCCATTCTTCATATCACCTAACACGTTTTTGTCTCTGCCATCGATCTCCCTCTTTTTGATCTATTTTTTATCTATCAAAAGATAACCGGTTACAGATAGTTTTTTGAGTTAAAATGATGTAAGTAAACCAATTTTTAGAAGTTTTGATGATTTAATTTATTGGAAAAAAAAATGTTCAGGGACTTAATCATTTAATATGGAAAAATTTAATGGTTTTTTCATTCAAAATGAGAAAGTTTATTGATTTTTACATTCAAAAAACTAGTTCAGGGACTTGATCATTCAAAATGAGAAAGTTTAATGGTTTTTTTGATTCAAAAAGTTATTTTAGGACTTAATCATTCAAAATAGAATAATTTGTTGGGTTTTTATGAACTTTTCATTCTTATTTTCTTAAGATATTTAAGCTTCTTATTTAACCTTAGGCATGGGGTGGGACGGAAACCCCAATCCCCATCCTCGTCCCTGATCCCCAATATCCATTCTCATTTAGGGGTGTGCAAAACCCGAATATTCCGAAATCCGAACCTGAACCCGAACCGGAACCGGAACCGAAATAAGATGTTTTTGCAAAACCCGAATACCCCGAAATCCGAAAATCTGAAACCCGACTTTTTGGGGATATTTGGGTTTGGGTTGGGTTTGATCTTTGGCCATTCGACCCGCCCGAAAACCCGAAATAATATACATACATATTTTATATATTATATAAATATATTTATTTGTCCAATTATCTTTTAAAAATTGAAATTTTCTAGTCAGTCGAATTTTTTTTAATTTATAAATTTACTATTGATTTCATCAATATCTTAATCGATTGAATTTATATATATTTTTTGCATTATAATAATACCCGAACCCGTCCGACATCAACCCGAAACCCGACCAACCCGAACTCGAAGCAATCAAAAACCTAAAAATCAGGTCTTGATTTCCATATCCGAAATACGACCGGGTTTTTTGGTTTTCCCACCCGAACCTGCACGACCCGACCCGACCGATGCACACTCCTATTCTCATCCCCCTCCTCGTTGGGGAATATGATTACACCCTCATCCCCGTCTCCAACGGGGAACGAGGATGCCTAAAAGGAAATCAGGGATTTTTTTTTCCTGCTTATGTGAAATATTTTAAATCAAATGTGTTAAACACTAGTGGGATGCTCGAAGGTAACAAATACATATGTTAACAAAATCACAACATCATACGTATTTGTTTGATCAAACGTTTTCGGCTATCCATGTTTTTTAATTAAAAAAAAAAGTAAGACAAGTTAGGAAAAATGTATATATGAATAAAGTCAAAATACTTTTTCTAGATCCAGTTCTTTATAAATAATATATTTAATATATGGGGATGGGGCGGGTTGGGGATCACGTTATCCCACCTCATCCCCATCCCCAAATTTTAGCTTTTTGGGATCCCCATTCTCATCCATGGTCCTCGATTTTGCAGGAATCCCCGACCCCACAGGACGGATAAACCGGATTCCCTAATGAAGTTAGTCTCATTCTCATGCCTAATTGAATCAACCCCTTTTATGTTATTATATAATTACTAGAAGTGTACTCACGCAATGCAGATAGATACATCACGATTTTAATGTTTCATTTTATTTTCTGTTTTTTGTCGATTTACATTACGATTTTGGATGGTTGTGAGAGAGTGATAATGATTTTTTTTATATAAATTTGTTTAATTTAGACTTAATAATATAATGTAATTTATTTTGGTTTAATAATATAATTTTTTTTATAAAATATTCTGTAAGATTTTTTAATTATATTTTAGATTTTTTATATCTAAAATATGTTGAGAGTTATTTTAGGGGAGTTAAAGTGGGAAATGATTTTAGGGGAGTTAAAATGGTTAGAGATAATGATTGAAAATTAATGAATAACATTAAATGTAGTACATACAGCTTTTATGACTGTTTTTTAAGTAATTAGCATTAAATAACGGTACATTAAGTTTTAAAACTTGTTTTCAAGAGTTTTTTATACCATCTTTATAATATAGTATAGATAACATAGAAAAATTAAATAAGTATTCCATTATTATTGAATTTAATTACTAGGGTGTAACTATATAGAGATTGTCCTATCCAATTTGAATTTACATATATGGTTATTATGATGTTGTAAGTTATAATATCAATATAGGTTTATACTTCATAATATTTATTATGTTGTTAAAATATTTAATTTTAACTGGAGTATTTAATTGGACTTTTAAGTTTAAAAAAAGTAAAGAACCAACAATTGTATACCTTATTTGTGTTATCTATATTATATTACAAATTAAAATATACTTGAATAGAAATCTCTCGCCAACAGTCTTCTCTTCCTATAACTTCACTTCGTTCGAAAAAGATGATCTCATCGGGCCGGGCGAAAGGGAAGGAAGCGAAAGTTGGAATTAAGAGATGATAATGTGTTAGTCTTAATAGACTCAACCACAAAGCCTTTGATCATAGAATATCTCGGGGCCAACTTACTGCTATGCCATGGTTGAAACTTTAGGCTAACCGCCCATTACCAAATTAGACTCCTAGTTTAATTAACGTCGGCTTATCTGTCAATCGTGTTGGGTCTGCAGCTCATGTAGATATGGAGTTTGTTGAGAGGACTTGCATCCTTCCCCCTTCTGTCAAGGTTCTAAATGGTGTAAGGCGTGTTGTGGTGGCGAGGCCAAGCCTCAAGCCTTAGGAGCCACGACGAAGGCATGGTGTTTTCAAGGCGTGACTTATGACGTCAAATTTTTAATTCATATATAATATTATATTTAAAAACGTATGTTTTGTGGTGTTACTCACTGAGTCAATAGTAATAAGCAAGTTAAATTAAATTATATATATTAAAAAATTGCAAATAAGACATTAAAAACGTAAGAAAAAATATAATATTTCATTACGATAATTATGCATTGGGCTTAACGTGGCGTGATACACAAGCCTTGGTGCCATGGCGCGCCATGACGGCTGTGCGACGAGTTTTTTAGAACATCGCCTTCTGTGCAGCATGATTCTCTCTCTGTAAGAGTTTTAGGTGTTAATTTTTTTTTGAGTGAATTACATTTTTGGTCCCTCATGAATGCCTGGATTTCACTTTTCGTCCCTCCAGTTCTGAAAGTACATTGTTGGTCCCTAAAAACGAGATATGGTGCCCAAACTCGTCTCTGGCGCTAACGCCGTTAGTCTAGGCTCCGTTAGAGCAGCCATGTGCCCCTCACGTGAGGGGCATTTTAGTCTTTTTACCCATCATCTTCTTCCCCAACAAGAACATCTTCTTCCTCAACAAGAACACCAACCCAAACCCAAAGATGAAATCCACATAAAATCCAAACCCACATAAAAGATAAATAACAATTAGTTAAAAACCATCATCTTCTTTCTTTGATTCTCTAGCCCCCTGCACCATCTTTTTCCTAGAATCTCTAGCCCACCTCATTTCTCATTCAAAATTGATAATCATGAAGCCCACAGATCTGGAAATCTCGAAACCATTCTCCCGCACATCGTGAAACCATGAGACTGATGCTTCGCTGAATCGATGAAAACAAAAATGATGCTCCTTTTGAATCGACTTCCAACAAGAAAACCAACGAGACTGATGCTCTGATTGAAGATTTTCAGAAACCACGAGATTGATGAATCGATGAAAACCAGAAACCACGAGGATGATGCTTCGGTGAGGTTCTTTGATTTGATTGTAGGGATTTAGAGTAAACTACCATTTTTGGAGCCCAAATTCGTAAATGGTGTTTGAATGGGTTTTTTTCTTGTGTTTGATTGTAGGGATTTAAAGTAAAAAAAATGGGTTTTTTTTTCTTGTGTTTGATTTTAGGGATTTAGAGTAAAAAAAGGGGTTTTCTTTTCTTAAGTTTGAATCTGGGTTTTTTTTGTGTTTGATTTGTGTTTGAATCAGGTCATAACCTCAAATTTCTGTTTGATTTGGGTTTTTTTTTCTTGTTTTTGAATCTGATATTTTCCATTTATGGATTTGATTGCTAATTTCATTGTGTTCTTGTTGAGGAAGAAGATGGAGGAGCACATGGCAATGGTTGGTGTTCTTGTTGAGGAAGAAGAGGATGGGTAAAAAGACTAAAATGCCCCTCACGTGAGGGGCACATGGATGCTCTAACGGAGCCTAGACTAACGGCATTAGCGCCAAGGACGAGTTTGGGCACCATATCTCGTTTTTAGGGACCACCAGTGTACTTTCAGAACTGGAGGGACAAAAAGTGAAATCCAGGCATTCATGAGGGACCAAAAATATAATTCACTCTTTTTTTTGTAAAGGGTGTCCTGGGCCTATGGCCCAGACTAATCACTTGGCAAAACAACTGACTGTGAAAGCATGCAGCCCTGAGATTAAACCCAGTGGCCACAGGATGCGTACGCCTGGATTCGAACCTGGGGTGGATGGGATATCCCACCACATCCCCCACAGACCTTAACCAGTACGTCACAAGCCTTGTGGTTAGTTTTAGGTGTTATTTACATATGTATAATGGCTAATGAATTAATAATTATTTTATTTTGTTATTGTTAAAATAAAAAATAAGGTATAATTTGTAAAATTAATACATATAAAAATATTATTAAAAATTATATAATTAAACATAAAAATAATATCATTCGCCTTAACCATATTAAATACAAACACGCGTTAAATTGAGCATAAACTCGTTGATCACATCATGAACATTAAAAATGTATTTCTAATCAAATTGACGGCATAAGGCCTCATAAACCATTCCGTTTATGTGCTAAATGAGCCATTGTTCTGAACAATCAATTAACTATGAGATTTGATAGAGTTATTTCCTTATGTTCAAAAGAATATCTGCCATGAACTAATATGTTTCTATACATCATTCTCCACAATGTTTTAACTTTTTACTTCAAGTTTCTTCTTTGAACTCTTAGAAGCCATAGGAGAACGAAACTGCAGATTTACTTTTTTGTTTGTGTATAAGCATGAAGAAGAGCTCGACAGCTGCTACCCTGATTTATTGCAACGTCTTAATCAATGTTGGGTTTGTTTTATAAATCAAAGCAATTTTTATAAACCAGATTCAACATCGTATTGTTTATAAAAAAATAAATTATAAATTGATGGTTAAATAGTTTTGTAAGTTTTATAAAAGACAATATGTTACTACGACGGGTCGTATAGTTATAGTAGGATATGCCAAAAGGTGGTCCAAATTTACATCATTTTTTGGTGTTTATGGGCTTGTACTTTCGTTCTCAGGCATCCTCAAGTTATTATATACATTCATTTTCTTGCAAGTTGAAATTATTTATAAGCATTAATTTAGTTTTAGGATGTCCTCTTGCATCTTCCAATTATAACATTGATCGAGTTTGTTCGAGATTCAATATCAATTTTATTTATTTTTGCCTAGAAGAAATCACAATCTCTCTCATCAAGGTCATTTGACATTATTCTTTTTATACAATAGTGAGTGTCTACGTCACTTTCCACATATCTTGACTAATACAAAGGAACCCTGAAATTAACAATCATTCAAATCTATAGTAATCCTGAAAGGACTCGAACTAGTGACCACTGAGAAGTAAACCCAATAGTTTACCAATCGAGCTACAATTAGAATTATATTATGGTTCTAGGAGAAAGAAAATGAGCAACTAATTGTACTATTATAGATTTTATTTACAGAAAAAAAGTTAAAAATACAGAAACAATAAAAAACAAACTTGTAACTAAAAAATTAACCTTAAAAACAAGAATAATAAGAAGGGAACACAAGGGTTTCCCTCTGATTGATTACATTAAGAGAACAATCATCAACTTAAGATGTTAAGAAACATAAGAAATATATTAATACATGCATGTATATAATTAAGAGAGTTAACTGTATTTTATGTACTGTAACATTTATATATAAATTGATATGCATAATGATTTTTTTAAATAAGATAATAAGTATGACATTCAAAAAATAAGACAAAGTAAAGGAGGTTAATATAATGATGTTGGAATGATGGATATGAATAAAACAATGCATAAGACAAAGGGTTGTGAACCATTGTTTTGTTGTCACACTTGTTTTGAACTTATGTCCTTTTCATGGGTCCTAAAACTCTCTAGACACAAGGGAACATCTTGCTACAACCTTCAAAAACAACCCAAAAGGATTAATGCTTAATTGTAGGTGCAAAAATAGATGGAATGTGTAACAGATTTAATTGGATAGGTTATTATGATGGTTTTAAATGGTTTGATTGATTAATATTATTTTTGAATTACGTAAATTATTAATATATTAAATATGATTAGAAAAACCAGTATTAAAATACTTATACAATTATGTTTAATAAAATAACTTTTAGAAGATTGCAAACACTTGAAATATACATTGGACAATTTTTAAACTAAATATTTTTGTTTTATGCATTTAATCTGTTATTAGTATGTAACTAAAACTGCTTTCTAATAATGAAATGATGATAAATACAAATATTTAAGAAAAAGAAAGAAAATAATGATAATTTTTTTATAGCAATTCCATACTTCATTACTTTTTTTTTAAACAAAAAACGCAAGCATAGATTAATGAGCACCCAAAGGGCAAACATTGTTTAACCAACAAGAAATAGAGGAAGGTAAAAGAGAAAACGAACCAGGACAAGAGCTTAGCCGGGATAACTGAGCAAGAGCATGAGCCACCTGTTCGCTTGTCTCTCCTAATAGCCTTAATCGAGAAGAAGGCATGGTGGTGCAGGATGGTACAGATACGAACAATGATATCCCCAAATTCTGAGACGTCATCTTCCAAGGAGGTAACCGCATCAACAACTTTGGCATCGGTGAGTGTATATATATATATACATGAAAATATCATTCCATCATATTCCTCTAGCTAGCTTGTGAGGGTTTAGAGAGCCTTAAGAGTGAAAGTGATGGGTAGTCCGACTTCAAAAATGATACGTTGCAAACCCAACTCGACGGCCCAAGTCATGGCATTAAGGAGAGCTAGAGCCTCACACTCCCGAACGGGCGATAAACCACAAATAGTTGTTGTTCTGGCAGCAAAAAAACATACCTCGAGCATCCCGAATCACAACTCCCATCACAACCTTTGCGTCATCAAATAAGAGAGTCGCGTCCGTGTTACATTTTAGAAAATTATTGGACAGGTAGGGCCATTTAGAAAAATGACCTTAAATGAGTTTTTAATTAAATGCATTACCTCCTGCCCTATTCAAGAAAAAATGGGTTTATACTCATAAGAAGGTCATGGATTTAATTAAAATTTCATTTAAGGTTATATACCTAAAAATCTCCGGGTATAGTCCCATAGGTGTGAGCATTCCATACTTAATTACTAGAAACCTATCATTGGTTCATTCTATGTTAATGTCCCATCACTTATATCATTTACCTTTGATGTGACTTGAACCATTTTCTAAAAAAATTAGGCTTTATCAGTAATCCAAATACCATTAAACCCCCAATAACCTGATAATTAAACAAGAAGTAAAAGTTAATGATAAAAGGTTACAAATTATGATAAAATTGACTACAAAAATTTAAGGCATTATTTATGTACTAATGGGCTCATCAAACCACAATCTTGGGCCCCAACTTTTTACCTCCAGCCCAATGTAAAGTGTTATTTGCCCAATATTTAGGCCCAAAAATGGCTAAATCATTCATTCTCAATTCTTTTGATTCATTTCATTCCCATTTTATAAATTGAAACTGAAAGTGAAAGGAGAGCAAAAAGAATGGTGTCATATTGGTGATCAGAAGTGCATATAATGGCTTCTTCGTGTTACATGAACAACCTACATTCATTATTTGTAAATCCATACAACAAAAAACAAAACTCACGAAATGTAATTCCATACCCAACTAAAACTGTTTTCGTAAATTGGTCTCCATCTCTTTATTCTTCACTCGATTCCGATCCCGATTGATCACTTATCTCTGCTGTCGATTCATTTTGATCATCCTTCCAGAATATCGAATCCGTTTGATCATCCGCCGTCTCATTTTGATCCGTTCTCCCGACTCTGGAGTCCATTTGATGATCATCCCTAAATTCCATTTGATCATCCCTCCCGACCGTCGAGTTCCTTTGAGAAAAAGGGGGAGTGATGGACTCGTTATCGTGGGAGTGGGCAGCCGCAACAAAGATGGCACCAGCTCCTGATCCTCCATGAGACTGCTCGATCATGACATTATCGGCTAGTGAGTTTCCCAACATCTCCCACACACTGCTGTGCAAATAGTTTCTGAAAACTCTGTAATGTTCATAAAGTCCGCCTTCGACTTTCACCACACTCTTCTTTTCGTTGATCCTCCCGCGCTTTTTCATAATTCCGACTATGCATGCCCCTGCAAGACGAGCGCCTCTTTCCGCTACTATGTCACAGATTTCAGCCACGATTTCTCTCACCGATGGTGTAGTGGAAGTAATCTAGTATTTGAAACAAAAATATTAACAATGTATGTCAGATATTTCAGAAACTAACCGAACCCAAACCCAAACCCAATATGTCCCACTCGCCACTCGGAGGTGGGGTGGTCGTGGGACGTATGCAAACCTGGCCTCAACCCCAGGGGCAAAGCGTGAAGACCTCATGCTTATGCAAAGTGTACAAAAAGATATTTCTGAAACTGAAAGTTGAAAATAAGGGATATTCTTGTTGTTTATGGTTTACCCCAAAAACTTCCAAAAGCTTTTCCTGGACGGTATCACGATTTTCTGTTGTATCTTGATGCATTGCAGCCATATCCGGTGACCTGTTTAGAAACATGAATTAGGGGCAAATTTCTATTGTGATGCAAACTAAAACCAAACCCTTTTTGTGTATGATGTTGGAAATCATAACCAATCAATAATCTTTGAATATGTATATACTACCTCAATGTGTAAGGGGTTTTGAGTTTAGGAGGAACAGTTTCTCCAAATATTGCAGTTTCTTTGGCCATTTTAAGCAGCACTCTTCTCACCACCTCTCCTAGATACATCCCTCCAATGAGTTTCTCAAACATCTGAAGTAAAATAACAAATAATAAACAAAAAGGTAGTTACTTTAAAAACTATATTCACTCAAATCCCAAATCAAAGAGTTGTACAATATACATGGAGTCATGTAGTGATGGCTTGTATATATATTTTTTAAAACAACAATGAACAAGTGCGAGTTTTCTACCCGAGATCCTGGATTTGAGCTTTCAGAGTCTAAAGCCATGTCGAATTCTGTTATAGGAAGATGTGGAGTATTGAAGTTGCCCCATTGCATGTCAATAACCTGAAATGTTTAAAAGTTAGTTATCACAATGGGTTCTTTTATGGATCTTTTAACTAGAAAAATGAACAAAGATAAATGAGGAAAACCATTTCACTCAATTTGAATTCCCTCCCATTGGGGATCACGTGAGCTGATTCCACATAAACAGCATTAGTAGCAAGCCCCAGAGTAACTGCAGCTACACAAGCCTTGTTGAAATATCGACCTCCCGCCAGATCCCCTATGGTTGCATCTACCTGCCATCATACATTAATGTATCGTAGAATAAATCACACGACATAAATTAAACCAAACGAAACAAGTATATCTCACATAGAGGTAGAACTTATGTAGACTGTGCCACTACCACAAGAGGTAGGATCTACATAGACCAGGGAAGTTCCAATCTTTTTGGAGGCTCTGTTACACCTAAACCTTTCGATTACAATGCAAAGTGAGATAACAAATATACATATATACAAATTACCGAGGCAATGATATGGTATATTATTTTTGTTTTCTGATAGAAATTAGTGAGACAGTGGACTGTAGTTTTACATTCGTTGATTAAAGACTCTAAACAATGTAAAATTGGTCCCCAAAATTTTGGGGGTCCTGTTCAAAATCACACATTTAACATGCTAAACAACGAGACATTACCAAATGCATTTGGTTGTACTTACAATATTTTTACATGGGACAAGCAAAACTTACCAATGCAGAAACCTGCAAATCTATTCCGTGCTTTTCCAACGCCTCATTGACTTCATGTGCCAACTCTTTCCCAGCCTGGTGTAATGTAATTGTTAATCCTAATGAAGTTTTTTACCTAATGATCGTCTGTATTCAACAAGATTGGAACTTGTAGAGGGTAAACGTAAATACAAACAGCCACGGATTTAGTCTTTGTATTTACATTTACATTTGTACCCTTCACAGGTAAAGAACCTAACATTCCACTTTGGGAAAAAACTACACCAAAATGATCCTAGCATATCCGACCCCACCCTAGAGGGAGGCTGTTTCCGTGAAGACCCACTGTTTGCAAAACAAAAGCAGAAAAAACAAGGAAACATGCGAGAAAAGTAGCATAGTAACATAGGAATATATGAAAAGAAGGGTAAAACTGAACTCAACTGCGTCATTAACACCAAAGGACTTCCAACGTATAACCTTTCCTTTAGTTGGTGATGCAGGTCCCTCAAGTAATGGGAAAGACACAGTGAACCCCAATTTTCCTTTTGGAGCAATAGGGTTTTCTTTTGCATTTGTTGTGATGAATATCGCTAGCTTCAGTGCTATGAAATCAAACACATCCTGAAACAGCGTTCAGATCCATGATCCAATCTTTCATTATCAATTTGGGCGATTAGACATGATACAACTTTTATTACATAAGTACATAATTGCATGCTCAGGTACATAATTCAATTGATGCAAAATTAGGAAAAATTCTTTGGGTACCTTGGTGGAGCCAGAAATCACTTCAGGTGGGATAGGAACTTCTGTTCTTTCCAAATCGGTGATTTGATTGTTTTTCCCTCTAAGCCGAGCACGCAGCATCAGGAAATTATCTTCACGTAAATTTATCCCGTAATACAAACCTTCCTCGGTACTATCACACGAAGAAAAATGAATCATAGATACAACATAAAAAACAATATCATATAACCGATTTTGTACATTTCGAAGTACAAATACATTCTCATTTGGATTTTGGTCGAAAATACAGATTTCAATATATAATGTACACGTAATTGCGATGCTATCTCGGATACAAACACTGATTTAGATGATTAAAATAGTTACGAACGTATTTTCACACACCAGATATGATCAATTCCTATAAAGCAGATTCACAAACAACTTAAATATTGCCTTTCAATTTTCAGTTTCCTGATCTGTTATTGACGTTGTGTTAGTATTCGTCCTAAATTACGATCTGTAATGTAGGGTTTGAGAAGCGTACCCGTGCGGCAGTGACGACGTGTAGCATGGATGCATGACGAAATCGGTCTGAGATTGATCGGAAAGACTCGTTTGCATATCGGAAACCAAATCGAAAGCAACATGCCATAACTTGGGCACCGGAGTGGCGCAATCCTTAGCGAATTTCCGTAAGATCCTCTGCGTCTGCCTCCACCGTCTCTCGTCTCGTTTCCTCCAACGAACCAGCAACACTCCGGCCACCGCCACCGTCGCCGCCGTTGCCACGGCAGTTGCGACTACCACTTCTTTCCTCATTCCAACAACTGTTTTTTATGTAATTTTTCACCGATTCCGAAACAGATCAAAAATTCATCGATGTCTTACAAAGAATTAATTTGATAAACAATTTCTTGATGATAGATCCAAAAAAGCAAAGAAAAATCAATAACAGAACAGGAGAGCGATTTTCGTGGAGTGAAGAACGAGTCTTATGCCCTCACACTCTTCTAATTTATAGTCAGTTAATTTCATTACAACCGTTTTTTGTTGGTTTGTTTGCTGAATTGGCTTTTCCCAACAGAATATAAATTAATTTAAATAATTTATCATTTTATAAATAATAATATTAAATCAAATGTAATAATTTTAATTCATATAATCTCCAATCCAACACTAAAAACATAAAAATAATGATGTTTTCATCTCCAATCTAACACTAAAACTATAATACCCGTCCTATATATATATATATATATATATATATATATATATATATATATATATATATATATATATATTAAAATTCTATTACAGGTAGTTTTTGGAAAAAACTGTTTTTGGAAAAATATTACATTTACCACCCTTATAATTAATTATTTAATTTAATTTATATCTCTTATTTTTTCATTTTTCATTTTACACCCTTATCATATTAACACACATAATTGTATATGAACAAAAATACAATGAAAAAATATGTTTCTTTTTTTACAAATTATACCATTATAATCGTCTCGTCAATACCTTCAAAACGAGCCCAATATTGAATATTTTTTAATTTAACCGTACTATTAAATATCGTGAATATCTACGAATTAAATTATTTTATATCCATACATTTTATTTTTTTCAGCGTTAGCACATTAAAAATACATAATCGTAAAATATATTAAAAATACGTTTCATTCTTATTATAAATAAATCACGGTAATCTCTACTATATTATAAAAATTCTAATACAGTTTTTTACAAACCTTTGGAAGCCAAAAAAAAAATTCCCGATGTTTCACTTCCTAATTCAATTAAATGTTACGTTTATCACTCTTACAATTAGTTATTTAATTTATTTTATATCTCTTGTTTTCTTATTTTCTATTTTACATACCTATCATGTTAACATAAATAATCATATACGAACAAGAATGGAATAAACAATACGTTTCTTCTTTTTACAAAATATATCATTATAATTGTCTCATTAATATCTTTAAAACGAGCACAATATTGAATATTTTTTTTAATTTAACCTTACTATTAAATATCATGAATATCTACGAACTAATTTGTTTTCTATCCATACGTTTTACTTTTTTCCACCGTTAGCACATTAAAAATACATAATCGTATAATACGTTTCATTCTTATTATAAAATATATCATTATAATTTTTTTCGTCAATAATTGTAATATAAATTAATTATTGAATATTTTTATGGGTTTATGATTTCATAAGTTGTGATTCTTAGGTCATGGTTGATTGTTGATGACATGTCTATAAGGAAATAAAATTAATTGTTCGTTCTTTACTTACATTCCGCTGCATCGCGCGGGTATGTGCCTAGTATATATATATATATATATATATATATATATATATATATATATATATAGGGGTTGTTTCATATATATATATATATATATATTGAAAGGATATTTTGCAACCCTTAAAAAGGTTGCAAACCTTGCAACCCACATCTTAACCGTCGGATTCATGATCGGCTACTATAATAGATACGAGGCTCAATATTTTTAATTAAAAAAACAGAAAAATAAAAATAAAATAACCGTCGATCATGAATTCGACGGTTAAGATGTGGGTTGCAAGAGTTGCAATCTTTTTCAGGGTTGCACAACCCTGAAAAAGGTTGCAACTCTTGCAACCCACATCTTAACCGTTGGATTCATGATCGACGGTTATAAAAGATATGGGGCCCAATATTTTTAATTAAAAAAAGAGAAAAATAAAAATAAAATAACCGTCGATCACGA
The DNA here is from genome assembly GCA_023525745.1 of Arctium lappa. NCBI lineage: Eukaryota > Viridiplantae > Streptophyta > Magnoliopsida > Asterales > Asteraceae > Arctium > Arctium lappa. Next base: position 49,881,280 of record CM042064.1, on the reverse strand, counting down.
ATCCAACGGTTAAGATGTGAGTTGCAAGGGTTGCAACATTTTTAAGGGTTGCAAAATATCCTTCCACTATATATATACTAGAAGCGTACTCGCGCAATGCAGCGAGATACATCACGATTTTAATATTTTCTTTTATTTTTTGTTTTTTTGTCGATTTACAGTACGGTTTTGGATGGTTTTAAGAAAGTGATAACATTTTTTTATAAATTTGTTTAATTTAGGTTTAATAATATTATGTTTTATATATAAAAAAATAAGTATTTTGTTAGAATTAAATGATTATCTTATATATTTTAAATTAAGATGTTTATCCCGTTTTGATTATGTTTATCAGTTAGTTAATATTCTATATTTAAAATTTGATTTTTTAGGAAGTTGAAATGATGGGTGATTTTAGGGAGTTAAAATTGTTAGAGATAATGATTAAATAGTAGGAGCTTTAGTTTTCTTTATTTATTTAAGTTTTAAAAGAGTTTTTTATGTCATCTTTATAATATATAGTATAAATATAAATATAGATAGAATTAAATGATTATCTTGTATATTTTAAATTTCTTTATATTTAAATTAAGATGTTTATCCCGTTTTGATTATGTTTATCAGTTAGTTAAATTCTATATTTAAAATTTGGTTTTTTGGAAAGTTGAAATGATGAGTGATTTTAGAGAGTTAAAATTGTTAGAGATAATGATTAAAATGTTTTATATATAAAAAATAATATATTTTAAATTCTTTATATTTAAATTAAGATGTTTATCTCGTTTTGATTATGTTTATCAGTTAGTTAATATTCTATATTTAAAATTTGATTTTTTAGGAAGTTGAAATGATGAGTGATTTTAGGGGTTTAAAATTGTTAGAGATAATGATTAAATAGCAAGAGATTTAGTTTTCATTCTTTATTTAAGTTTTAAGTAATTAACATTAAATAGCGGTACATTAAGCTTTAACAGTTGTTTTTAAGAGTTTTTTATGCCATCTTTATAATATAGTATATATATATATATATATATATAAATGCAAAGGTGGGAAAAGTTGGAAAAAAAACAATTATAGGATTTTTTTGGTGCTGTGCGTTTGGTTTAAAAAAAAATAATAATAAAATAAATAAATAAATTAGTATTATCTCTTGGGATGGTTTTGGACTTAGGCCACTCTTGAGGGACTAGATTTGTCTAATCCACTCAAAGTTTATATAGAATCTGATTAGGATTGAACGTGTTATTCTACCGCCTCATCTCAACGTGATTGCTAGAGGAAGGCAGGTTTGGGGAAGATCGATTGAGAGGGTAGGAAGGAAATCGGTGGCAAGGCAAGGAAGAGAAGGAGCAACGTTTTCGAGTTAGACTTGGCGATTTCTCATCGTTTTCTTGTCGTTTTGATGTAAGTTTTCATCTCCATCTCGAAGTCGTATGATTATGATTAAGATTCGAGTTCATGGGATTATTGGGGCTAGAAACCGTGTTGTTTCGATGGCTCTAAAACCATCGATTCGGTATTTAGAAAATATGGCAGCAACATCAGTCCTTAAAATCGATTTTAGAACCCCAAAAAAATCTGCTCTTTTTACGTTAAAATCGTCCTATTTATGCTTAATGTTAGTTGTTATAATTGTCGTTGTGTTATTGCGTAAGAGAGGTGCGAATTGCCGGAAAATGGACCAATACGACTCTTTTTTTTTTTTTTTTTGTGAAATCGCTGCTGTGTTTTAGTGGGTTTTAGCCATATTTTTGCTGCTGCGTTTTCAGCCATTTTTAGTCGTTTTTGGTCAATTTTAGCCGCTGCATTTTAGTGCGTTTTAGTCGAAATCGTTGCTGCGTTTTTGGGTCATTTATTAGTCAATTTCGCTGCTGTGTTTTAGCCGTTTATAGTCGTTTTAACCGTATTTTTGCTGCTGCGTTTTAGTCTTTTTTTTAGTCGATTTTAGCTGCTGGATTTTAGCCGTTTATTAGTCGATTATAGTCGTGGTTTGCTGCTGTATTTTTAGTCGTTTATTAGTCGTCTTTAGTCGTTTTGCTGCTGTGTTTTTAAGGTCGTTAAGTAAGATTAATACCAAGTTTTTGGGTGTTTTAGGCCAGGATTAAAGGAGTAGACGATTGGTGAATTGTTAAGTTTTGGGTGAAGTTTTAAGGTACGGATTCCTAACTCTATCCATTTATTTGACTCATTTATACTTCCGTACGATTCATTAATTTTCCCTTCCCTCGGGTTAATTGATTCATGATTATAGGTATATGTGCTTTATCCAAAATATCTCGTTTAATGATTCGGTAGCATTTTAGTATGATTCCTATCTCTAAATGTACACAGGTTGACACTTGTGATTAAGTGTGGACTATTCGATTTGAGCCTCTTGTTTATTACAACCACTCGTTCACCCAATATTTTGTAATTGCTTATATTTAGACACCCCTTTGAGTTCATTATGATTTGAGCCTATTTGAGACTATATGACGTTGCATGTGTTGCAACAAATTACTCCGATAAGTCGAGCTATTAACCACCTATGGGGGTACCATAGGCACGCCATTGTGGCACCAATGACGTGACACTAACCGTGGCGGTGTGATCAGACCACGACGTCTCCTCTTTTGTGCTCTTGCGAGAGCTATATTTGGTGTGACGGAGATTTGATTTAGGAGGCGTATGGGTCGGCCCTAACATATGTTATTTGTTGTAGGGTGAGTGTCGGTGTAGTGCCCAACACCATATCTCACATTAGTACGTGTGGATCTGCAGTCCAGCGTACGGGCCTGTGTGGCCATATGTCTGACACTTGTCACGTCGGTAGATATGCAAGTGTATGCGTTTTCCGAGCTCGATTCAACCTATCATCCGTTATTTGTTTTATTATGACATTGTTGGTTCCTTAAGATTTTGTTTCAACGCATGTTATCCGAAGAAATTGTTAATTGTCGTCTTCGCTAAAATTTTGTATCTGTTTTGCCTAATATCTTGAGATCAGTTCTTACAATGTGGTATTATTTTGTTCGTTGTTATTATATATCTGTTCACTGGGCGTTTGGCTCAGTCGTGTTGTCTTCTTCTTTCTCACGGCAGGTGATCAAGGGGGTTGCTAAGCATCGTGAGAAGAGTATATAAGGCTTTTGATCGAAAAAGGTTACGATAGGTTTATTGAAATTTTAGACATTATTTAGTTATTTCATTTGTTTTTAGACTAATTTTTGGTAAAGATTATGTTTTGGAATTTTAATTATTAGGTGTTTTAGAATTATCTTTTGGACGATGTTAGTTCGTTATTGGAGACTATTTATTTCGGGAGTTCTTTATAACCGTTTGTTATGTTTGACGTACCCTCCCTTCCTTTGGAATGGGGGTGTTACAAAAACACTAAAAAAATAGAGGCAAATAAAGTTGACCTCTATATTTGAAGGACAATAAATAAAGTAAGGGTCTGTTTGTTAGCATCTTAATAAGCTTAATGAGACTCACAACTTATTCAGTCAGATATATATATATATATATATATATATATATATATATATATATATATATATATATATATATATATATGACTGTTTGGTAGTGGCTTAATGATATAGAAAGTGGCTTATTCAGTAAGATTTTAAGGGGAAGCTTTATGCAGAAAACCAAATTTTTTCAAACCAGTCCCTCCTATTAAAAATACGTTCATTCCATCTATGAAAAAACTCTCTCACATAAAAACCTTCTAAATCTATACAGACAGATTAATCTACACAAACAATTTTATCAATACAGAACCTAATGGAAAACCAACCAAACAACCCTATGTGTTAAATATAATATTAGATTTTTGTAAATATATACCTATATATTGATTGAAAGTTTAATATATTAAGACGATTATTATTATTATTATTATTATTATTATTATTATTATTATTATTATAATAATATTAAAGATGATTTTTAGTGTTTTTTAGTGTGTGATTGGAGTTGATATTTTTTTAGTGTTCAATGACTCGTCATTTTTAGTGTTATATGTTTTTAGTGGTTGGGTTGGAGATGCTATTAACAACACAAAATCGCTTCAATCAACAAAAATTGTCCGGCCAAAATGATCGATTTGTAATATTTTTCAAACAAGTCGACTGCTTTTGGGATGTTAAACTTGATCAAATTGCTTCGTTTTTACCACGATTTATATCGAACAGTGATCAACAGAGCTAACAAATAAATAAGACCTCCGGCAATTGGGTCATATATTACCATATTCATTTTCACTCTATATCTTTTGTAATCTTCTTGGTTTATTTTAATTGTCAGTATTTTCTTTTATAGATAAATTTTAAAAAAGGTTAAAATTGTTTTACTGATAATATGATCTATTAGACTTGGGCATTGTTTGACAAACTAGCTTATAAGCTAGCTGATAGATGATAACCTAGTTGGTAGATGATAAGCTAGCTTTTCAAAACACTACTATGAGTAACTTTTCAATAAGCTAGCTTATGGTCATCCAAACATGTAACAGGAAAAAAAACTAGCTGGCTTTTTTTTTTTGAAAATTATTCTTGAAAAAGTGGGCGTAGAAACTATTTGTGTTTTCGAAAATACTCCCATCGAGAGAGGCATTCAAGTGCTATGTATTTTTTGAACAAATTAAATTATTTAAATTTATTTATGTGTTTTTAGTTAACTGCTTTTTAGTTGTTTAAAATGATGTTTCATTATATTAAATGTTAGATATATGTAACGAGAGTGTTTATATGCAAGAAAATAGAGAGATTTTGCAATTTTACACCCTCAAATAAACAAAAACCATAGCAACAAACAATAGCAAAGATGAAACTTTACATGTTTAATCACAAATGAAGAAAATAGGTCACAAAATTGTCTTGAGGCACTCTTGTATAGTTTGAACGAGAACACGTCACTGAGTTTATTTTAGCTTTTTCTCTAATTTTAGAGGACATATACTAAGAGACAGATCCACTAATTAAAATTTTCGAGTGGTGGCATAAAATAATTAACATAATATAAATGAAAGGCTTAATCATTTGAGAACTTCAAAATTTATGAGATCCATGAGAACTTTTACTTTAAAGTATTGTTTGGTTTGATTTTTTCTCATATAAGACAAGCATTTAATGTATCAATATACATATATTTGTTTCACAATACATTGTGAAAAAATATATATGTTAACCTATTCTAAAGGTGAGTCTTAGATAGAAAAAATCGTATGAAATGACACATAATACACTAGTTCTCAAGGTTTCTTGGATTTCAAAAAAACACCCATCAAATAAATGAAACAAAAATTAACTTAAGAATTATGGTTTCATTAAACACGTGTTTTTTTCCCTTTTTTCAGCTATTGTTACCAAAAAAAAAAAAAAAGTTAAAAAGAGAACCAAAATGATTCAAACTTGCAGCCTCTATTGATACATACTAAGATCTCCAACAGCTATGCTAAATTAGAAAAAAGTGAGATTTTAGCAACTTTTTTGCTCCAACAGCTATGCTATATCGTATGCTAAAATAGAGAAAAGAAGAGAGAGAAAGTAAAAATCTCCAAATTTGGAGAAATCTCTAAAACTCCATATTTAAGAGAGAGATTATTTTTCACCAATAGGAAACATTGAAGTTGTGTGTTTAGGAGAGAGAAATAATATTTTATTAATATAATTGATGATAGAATTGCTAAAATAGAGTAGCTGTTGGAGTTAGATGTAATTTTTTTAGAGATTTTAAGTTTTTCTACTCTATTTTAGAAAAATTATAGCATAGCTGTTGGAGATGCTCTAATAAATTGCAACATTTTTTGTTAATTAAAAGGAAACACACATCAAATTAAAGCAGATACATATTTAAGCCCCGCTTGGTGTGTTAAAAATTATCGAGAATGTGAGGAACAAATTCTTTTTTTTTTTTTGGGGGGGGGGGGGGGGGGGGGAGGGGGAGGTGAGGACATGCTCAAAAGAAAATAGTTATATTCATTTGGAGGGCGTGTTTAGGTAGGATCCCAACTAGAGCGGAACTAGATAGGATGGGAATCGATTTGGCCTCGGTGCTATGTCCGAGATGTGGGGAAGGGGTGGAGACGGTAGACCACGCTCTAGTCAACTGTGAGGAGGTAAAGAAATTGTGGCAAGCGGTAGGGCGGTGGTGGGGTTTGAGTGTGGACTCGGTAAGCTCCTTAGCGGAGCTGTTCGGTGTTAAATCACCAACTGGACGGAAATGAGAAAGGAGCATGTAGATGGGATGTGGTAAGCTGGTGCTTGTTGTACCTTATTTGGACCAACCGAAATAGGCTCGTGTTCAGCAAAACAGAAGGAAAAATTGTGGATCGGCTCTATGAACTTCAGATAAAAATGTTCCGAGTGGATCTCAAAGAGGGACTATCAACTTGCTTGTGATTGGGCGAACTGGTTATCGAATCCTCGTTCGTGACAAAGCCGTCTGATAAGATAGATGGATCGAGATGGTAATTTCGAATCGGTAAACTCTGGATTGTGGTGCAGCGTGAAACTTGTTGAATATAGTCTTCAATAGTATCCCACATAGGAAGAAGAGTGAAAATATGATTGCTTTATAAACCTTAGCTTATGTGATTAGTCAAAATAAGCAATAATGGGTTTATGAGGATTGGGCTTGGTTTTCTACTCGGTTTGGCTAATATTTAATGGGTCAAAGATAGCACTAGCACTAGCGCGGGTTAGATGTCGCAACCTAAGCCGTCTCTACGACAGTGACTTCCGCGGGTTCCAAACCGCGGCCTAAGCCGCCCAACTTACTGTTTGCGAATTGTTTTCAGGTTTTGACAGTTTTTTTGTTGGTTAGTTTCTTATCCATTTTGGATAAGATATTTTGACAGTTTTATTGGTTAAACCTGTCAACTACCATGCCTATAAATACAAATCAAGGTTATTGAAAATGGTATCTTTTTCTCTGAATTTCTCTCTTCTAAATCTCTGCAGAAAAATGTTGTTCATGGAAGATGAGAGGATTTGCTGTATTCTCCATCTAGATTAGGTGAATCCTGGGGTGAATTAGCCTTATCCCAACAGCACTAAGTGGGGGCTAATATTATCCTAAGGATAGTGATTAGCATCACATCCTAATCTAGTTTTTCATTATCTTTTGATTTATTGTTTTCTGTAGTGAATTTCCAACAGAACCTGCTGCAGAGGGTTCGGTTATTGCATTAGGATCGCGGTTCACTGCAGTTCTACTGAAAGGCGCCCTCGACAGCAACTTGGGTTGACATAGGCTGTTGTTATATCGTTCCAGTAGAGGTAGAGGTGCTGGACAAGGCTGCTCGGAGTGTCCTAGATTTCTGCCCAGTTCCTGATCAGAGTTGATGTCGACGATGGTGCAGGCGGCGGCTACTTTCCCAGCAACGGGATGTAGTTTCGGAAGACTGCTGGGTTTCAATAGATGTGGGTCGTAAAGGCTGCTGTTATGTTTTGAAGGTTGCCGGAGGCTCCTCCGTTTCTCGGCTTCTCTTTTGCTGCTGCGTTTGTTTGCCCCTCGCAAACTTCCTTTTCGCTGCGCGTTTGGCTCTTTCTTTCGGTTTTGTTTTTTTCTGTTTCGGTTCTGTTTTGTTGTTTGTTTCGGTTTTGTTCCGATGTAAAACTTGGTTTTGGTTTTGGTTGGTAATAAAATTTTGCTGCCCTTAAAAAAAAAACACACACACACCATAAAGCAGTAGCATGGACACCCTCTTGATAATTAATTAAGAATTATTTTTACAAAAAATCCTGAGCTTAAGAACATTTTATATAAAAAATTTAATAGCAGATTGTAGAATTTTAAAAATTTCCATTGCTGTAAGAACAAATTCGTTACTCACCTACACAAACCACAACGATAAAAACATATTAATAGATTACTTTATAAGACTTAAATGAAATTCTAAAAAAGGAAAATGGACCTTCTTTAGAATTTCACTCGCTCTAAAATTTTGTTGATACGTTTGAAGAAAAGGAACCAAGGTTTAGACATAAGTCATAACCGATAAATCTAGAGAAATTCTCTTGAATAACCCCTATATATATATATATAACTTAATATATATTATGCCCAATACATATCAAGTCAAACAATATATTGAAAAATAAACTACTTAGTAATGAAAAGACATTATATGCTAAACTGTTGTGTGCTGAAGGGGAGTTCGCTTGAGTGCAAATCGACGGAGTTTCCATCGAATCAAGAGTGAAACATGGAACCGATTGGAGTACTTGAAAGCAATGCGTGAAATTGGTCGGGATTTAGAATTGATAGAGTTCTTTTAAGTTTTACCTAATAAAAATCTTAAACTTTGGGTCAAATTACACCTTTGGGTAATATAAAAGTTCTCAAAATAGCCCAAATAAAAGACCATGGAACCAATATTCATATCAAATTGTGGTCAAATAGCGGTGTTTAGCACCCAATTTGTGGTACAACTATTCCTAAGCCGCTATTTCCTGATGACCGCTATAGCGTGCCAATTAACTGCCCAAATAATTTCTAAGGACCAAGTAACAGAGCATCTATACATTGGTAGTTGGGTTCCATAGAGAATAAGAGTTATAGTGAGAATGACAAAAATATTTTTAAACCGTTTAATTAGTTTATTTTTCGATCTAACGGCTAAAAGAATCTCACACCTTCAATTGATTGCTGACCAAAAACACGGACTTTCAACTACCTTGATCTTCACTTGTATCTTCAATTTCACTCACCTTCTCAAACTTTTGCATACCTTCAATCACTTTCACATGTATGAATTGTCAACGTTTCAATCATGGTAATAGAAGTGGGTCAATAAAGGTCCATGAAGGTTTTTTCCGCACATTCTCACCATAACTCTTATTCTCACATAATCCCAAGTCAACATCAGTATACATGTTTATGTACCTTAAAGAAAGGAAACATCTTTCTCGTACCTAAAAATGACCAAATTTTGAGCAAGCTACAAGTCATCATGGCAAACCAAACAAAACGAATACGGTATATCCTACTCGTAGGTGGGGTTTGGGGAAGGTAAGATGTACACAAACTTGACTTCTACCCAAAGAGTAGAGCGGATGCTACTGTGAAGATCCTCAGCATGTGAAAAGTGTGACAAAAAAGAGAGAATCATATATGATTTTTGAAAAGCAGGTTACGAGCATAGCGCTTTGGAATGATGTTCTGTTGGAAAACATGTGAGTTTTAGCCATTTCGGACGAAAATATTAATTGGGCAAATGTCCAATTATTGTGGCAATATATATTGGATCTCGTTCACCACCGTAAGGGGTTCACAACGAGCTAAAATTCGTCCAAAATGGAGCTCGTATGAATGAGAAATTGATTCTCAAAGTTGGTTCATTCAAGAGGGTGTTGTTGGGGAAAAAGAGGTGTCCCACATTGGTGGGAACAAGGGAAAGAATCAAGTTTATATATGTTTTTGCAAATAGAGAGATTAAGTTGATTTGAAGGAAACTCTCCCTCGCGTGCGCACGAGGGAGGGGGGGGGGGGTGCGAATTTTGGACCGGATAACCCCCATCCAAAACTTTTGGCTTTCCAGTTTTCTTGAATTAATTTCTTCTCAACATTACCCCCATCCAACTCTACCTATATACTCCATGGTTGAGTTCATTTTCGAGAGGCTAAATCAGGTGTGCTCTCGTTTTTCGCTCGGCCGTTGTACCCTGGGAAACAGACACCACAGGGTGAATCTGTTTTAAGGGAACTGTGTTATACACAGGCCTCGGCCAAACGTTGTTTCTTTTATTTCCGTTTACTTGTTTTGTCGATAATTCTCGCATTTTATGCTAACATGTTTTATATACCTACATATTTAAGTTGTTTAGCGACGTGTAAGCTGAAACATGTACATCATAGCACTCTGCATCCCACGATAAATCTTTCGACATCGCATCCTTTACTTTCTCGTTCCATTGTGATCGCTTGTTCTTCTACAGGTTTTGACAAAAAAAAAAAAAAAACGAAAATATTTCAGTTCTCAGCAAAGGAGCAAGAATAGGTGAATTTAGTAACGAACAGAAGAGGTTGTTTTGAAATGAAATACCCACAATTTCATCGAGCGCTTGGCTTAAGGGAACATTTGCAAAGGTGTTTATGATGTATTCCGACAATCTGGTCCTCTGAGAATCAGGATTGATAAAATGCCTGATACAAATACAACCAAGTTAACAATTTAAATAAATAAATAAATGTGGAATAAAATGGTCAGGAATGCTGAAGTCAAGCACCTGGTTATTTAGGAGAATAACCTTATGACAGATTTTCTTTAAATGAATTACCTTCTTACAGATTTTCAAGCATTCTTCTGTTAAGCAAAAGCGATCTTAAATCTATTAGAAGGTCATGCATCTTCTTACAGATTTTGAGGCATTCTTGTATTAGAAAGAGGCATTCTTCTGTTAAGCAGAAGCAATCTTAAATCTATTAGAAGGTCATGCATCTAAAAGAATCTATCAGAAGGTCGAGCACCCCACATGCAGACAATGAAGCCCCAACGGACCAATTGAACATTCAAAATTAAAAAGCATCAATTATCCTTCCACGAGAGAATCATTCACAAGTGACATTGTGACAATTTGCAGAAACAGTTTTTTGACGGGAAGTTCATTGTTGGCAGTCTTTTGGCGCCAAAATTGGTTAATTTTGCACCTATATGTTACCCTTATGTATCATATTGTAATAGGCCTTTTTCGCCATCCATATACACTCTCGAAGATTAAATATTCATGATGTTCATGGAGAGTTCTATGCACATTGCATAAAAATCTATCTTGAGGTGATATTAGGAAGAATTTAGTCCGGAAACCATCAGTTGAGGGCTAATAATTTTTTAGGTAGCGCTTGGTACGTAAACCGGACTAGATAAGTTGTATGTCTGTTGGCACAACTAGAGCTGGATAGGTTGTGGGCTGGACAAAAATGTTGTTTTGATGATTTTATATGGTGGTGGTGGAAGTGGAGGTGGTGATAGACTGATAGTGGTGGTGGTAACCGGTGACTAACGGTGGTCGTCCAGTCCCATGTATCAAATGCAGCCTTAAGGATAATGATATCCATGTCCTCAAGATAATTGTTTCTTTTGATAATATTCATGTTACACACCCTTTTTAATGTAACGATCAAAAGAAACTATAACTTAACGAGTTTGTAGCTTTACCTTAATTCATTGTCAACAACATTCAAAGGAACCGGAACAGCTCCATATTTTATGGCCTTGAGCTACATTAATGATGATATCATATCAGTAAATAGATCTTTGAACAACAAACATTGAAAAGATCTATCGATACAATGAACCATACAAGAAACAGAAGATCATTAAAAAAAATGGCATCAATGTGAAATTGTGAATACCGGTACTTGGATCATTGGATCGTTGAAAGTGCACAAGATAATATCAGAGCCAGCAAAGATCAAATGTGAGAGAGATTCATCATACTTGTCGAGAAATCTCACATTTCTATCCTGAAGTAAACAGAACAGAGCTATTATGAGTAGCCCAGTATTTCAAGTGAATCTTGTTGACATTAAATTTACTGCCACCGTAAATGTAGCATATAATCTTGTATCCAGTTGGAAGATAATATTGCAGCAAGATGTATGAGAAACTTGGATGACATTTGATACGAAAGAAGGTTCCACTTCGTATGAGGCAATATAGTGCTATAATGATGAAGGTTCCACTTTAGAACAATTGAGATCTAAACGAAACTATATATATATATATATATATATATATATATATATATATATATATATATATATAAAGAGAGAGAGAGAGAGAGAGAGAGAAAGGATTGTTCAGTTGCAAACCCGTACTCGGTTGTGAACTGGGGACAAAGGAGAGCGCAACACGTGTCCCCAGGTGTCCACATTCATCATGAACAATGAAGGTGAACATTCGTGAACTATTCATGATGAATGATACACCACCATTCATGGTGAACAACCGGTGGATGTATGAGACACATGGCGGGCTCTCCTTTGTCCCCTAGTTCACAACCGAAAACGGGTTTGCAATTGAATCCACCCCTATACACACACACACACACACACACACACACACACATATATATATATATATATATATATAAATGATGGAATTCTGTCATTTTATTTGTACCTTGAGACCTTTTTGAAAGGATTCCATTTCGCCGTTCATGCCAGAAATATTGCTAATCCCCACAAAGACAAACTGCAAACAACCCCCCAGAAAGAAGTCAAATTCATAAAAACTTTTCAGAACTAAAAAAGAAGTGGAAGACCAAAGCTTTTCAGAGGAGGGAGTATCTTTCTTCTAGTAAATGTATGATCAGATGATAGTTCAGCTTTGGAAAGTTATATATGATCAAGATGTTGAGTAAATTACCTGAACACCCCTCCTGGAAGAATCCCAAGCAAGTGATTTAAGGATCTCCAGATCAACTTCTGAATCTTCTGAAAATATGCATCCAACCTAATAATATGTACCATCTTAAATATGCATGATGATTTGTTTTGCTGGAACGGAGATAATGCAAGTGAATGCCATATCATCAATTAAGCGCCAAGAAATAGTAATGGAAGATTTAATGATAATTGCAACTCTCCACCACTGAAATATGGATAAATGGTAATTATCTACTAATATCCATCAACAGGAAAACTTAAAGAGGATCAAGAATTTATATGGAACCTCAGCATATAGTTTCAAACAAATTGTGGATGATTTGAAGTATCCCAAAGATTCATCTGTTAAGATATATATAGGGTCAGTTCAAATAAGAAGGCTAAATATCGTGAGAAGATAAGAAAGGAAGGTCAAGGGAAAGTTCATATGTAAATCATTGAAAAAATCCCGAAAATTTTTATTTGAAGATGCATATGTGAACCAACGTTACAAGTTATTCATATGGGTTCACATATGCATCTTCAAATGGATTTTTCAATGATTCATATATGCTTTCCCTTAACCTTCTTTTCTTACCTTCTCACGATATTTAGCCTTCTTATTTGAACCTCCCATTATATATATACATACCTATATATATATATATATATATATATAGAGAGAGAGAGAGAGAGAGAGAGTTAAAATGAATGCATGCACTGAGACTCAAGGAGGGTTAGTAAAGAAGGGTTATTCACAGACCAACCACTTACAAGAACGGATGAAGCATCCCCAGGTAATCCTAGCTGCTGTTGTAGTGCAACTTTGGAAACAGCTTTTCCCTTGGTATCATCTGCGCTGTAGCTCCGTGGAAGAAACTTGTCCCGTGAAGGATCCCAGTTTGAGTCATCATATCCAAAAGGAGCAATCAGCAACTTGTCCCTGAATAACCCACACATATCCCACATATGGTCAATAACAAAAGACACTGGAGATAGAAGTTTCGAATAATAGGGAGACATGGCACGAAATTAACAGCAACAAATAACTATTTTCCAACAAAAGTTCAACTCTATCAAATTTTCAGTAAAACGGATTGGTAGCCAACAGGAATAACCAAAAGCAGAACTTACTTATGAGTGCCTAAGGCACATTCCAATCCATGGCTCAGAGTAGAAATTATCTGGTCTTTTGAATGTATGGATGACATTACTATGACTTTGTTTGCATAAACAACTCCAGCCTGCAGGAAGTAGGGGATACTGATTTAAAACTAGGAAGATAGAAGGTCATACTGCCTAACTCTCAAATAAGCTAAAAATCATATATATATATATATATATATATATATACAAAGGAATTACAGCATGTAAGATATCATAGTTGATAATAAGATATATACCACCTGCTTTCAGAGATATGGTCATACATCAACAAGTATGACCATAAAATGGCATTAGGAAATAGGTTTTGCTTGTTAACAACATCTAAGGGGATCAAAATAGAGCATTCATTAACAGCAAGTGTTTTGATCCATCCTTAAACTATACTTAATGGAGCTAACTGAGAGACAAGCTGTAACTGGAGAAACTCGTCACCTTCAAAATATTTACAAGATGAGGTTTATTATTGTCTTGCAATCGATCATGACGGTGCAGTCTAGCAGGATCAAGTCCACACATTGCCAACTTATCAGGTTGCTCAAGGCACTGCAAAATTAAAATCAATTAATGTCATACACCCAAGAAAAAATACGGGGCATCTCTATCAAGGATTGGGTTCAAACGAGAAAAGTGACCAAATAAGAAAACACGAGAATGGCCACTATTTGTTGGGGAATTCGCTTCTGATAGATCTCGCCCAGTCTCCCTCACATGTGATTTTGCGCGACTTTGGCCGCGACTTAATAACTCCCCCGCACACCCTTACGTTGACTGTGTTCCCTAATCGCGTGTGATGTCAATGCAAAATCACATGTGATTTGGCTGTTTTCGTGTTTTGTTATTTGACCATGTTCTCATTTTTACCTCCCTCTCCATATCAAAGTAAAGAAAATAAAATGCCAAAACTTTACCTGAGACTTAAAGCTCTGGCATGTCAATAGAATCCTAGTAGCAGCAAGTCCCTGCATATTCAAACAATAAATAAAAGGTTCATTATACAAACTCCACAACGTGTTTTATCTAAAACTAGTTGGCAACTTGGCATAGCTAAAACCGTAGCTCATCAGAAGTCATAAAGACCAAAACCGCACCTAAGTACACACAAACATGAATAACCTTCCTCCAATTTCCTATCCTAGGCTAGTAGCAGCAAGTCTTGTGTATTTAAGCAATAAAAGGTTCACTAGACAAACTCCATGAAGTGCTTTATCCAAAATAAACTAGTTGGCGTAGGCTAGAACTAAAACCCATCATAATAAAGAGCAAAACCAAACTTAAGTACTCACAAACATGAATAACCTTTCTCCATTTCCCTTAAATCATATTCATTCTTGTATACAGAATAAATAGTCTCAATTCACCAGTGTAACCAAACGCACAAAGTAATATACTGTCTTATGATTTGCACCTGATTAACAAAAACATCCCAAAAGAGTGGCCCAACAATTGAAGTTTCCCAGTTGTGTATATGTAACACATCAGGCTGCTTTCCTGATTTCAGTATATAATCCAGTGAAGCACGTGAAAAATAGGAGAATCTGTTACCATCAAATGAACAACCAATTAAAACTAAAACAAAATAGCAAGAACAATTATCATTTAAAATATAAAGAAATTATTTGTGTCAATCATAGTAATTGTCCCCCCCCCCCCCCCCCCCCCCCTTCTCTCCTTCCCAAGGAAGTTGCTGATGTAGAATCACTGCACAATACAGTGATATAAACTCCCAATTTCATATGATAAGGACGTAAAGGAATCCTCAAAAAACAAAATAGCAAGAACAATTATCATTTAAAATATAAAGAAATTATTTGTGTCAATCATAGTAATTGTTTCCAACCCCTCCTCTCCTTCCCAAGGAAGTTGCTGATGTAGAATCACTGCACAATACAGTGATATAAACTCCCAATTTCATACGATAAGGACATAAAGGAATCCTCAAAAAAAAAACAAGGATAATACATGAATTTGATCATTCCCAAAAAGAAAACTAAAGAATGAGAAGTGATGAACTAAGGATGGGCACTAAAGATTCAAGGGTAAGGCAATGAATTTATGGCTATAGCTTATAGTTTAACGCAATAAGAACAACCATTGTTGGTAGCAGCTTTACTTACCAGGGATTTAGGATTAAATATACGTATATAGGAACTTGTCAAAGTTGACTAGATAATCAAATCATAATGTTCCTACATACTTAACACAAACACTACTACATGTGATCATTCCTCATGAGTTATGTGCAAAGGATGCCAGAAGTACAAATGCACCATGCAGTTTACATATAAATTGTAACAAGAAAACTTACTAACCGCTCAAAATCATTTGAGTAGCCATATATCTTCTCATTGCTGAAGAAAGATGAGTAGTAAACAGGCTGTATAAAAGTAACCCCAATGCCATTTACAACACTGTAACAATTGTAAGTAAATTTAGTCAAAGCTAATTAAATTGCATGGAGAAGGTTCACTACACATTCACAGACAGAGAGATTCACCCAGTCCAAATCCTGTTCCTGTGCAATTGACCATTGAAATATGAATAGACCTCCGCCTCAATTTCTCGTAAAGATTTGACTTTTTCAAGATTGAGGCTTGCATATCTGTTCAGGTAAAAAATGATTCATTTAATTCCATAAGTTAGGAACCTCCATCCTTGTTGCATAGAGATAGATGGTTGCAGATGACTGTATCTCATTCTAGCTAGACAAACACAGGAACTGGCTATAATATAAACAAGTTCAATTTACTTGGGTAAGATAACTTCCACTAAATTTCCTTGTCTTTGCAGCACATGAGATAAGGAGGTGACATATGATGCCAATGATCCGACAGAGGCAACTGGTTCCATTTCTGTACAGATGTGGATTATGTGGCAACATTTCCTGTGAAACAAAGAATACCTTGCAATGAGAAATAACATAGAATTATGAGATGAAGATATTCTGAAAGCCAATACATCTATACAGACTGTCCAGTCCTTACATCAGAACATCACAAGCCAGTTTCAACACCTATTAGAAATATGTGGGGTGATGGGTGAGGTAGACATTTCACAATTTTCATATGTTTACAAGGGATAGAATGTTAAGAGTACAGTGCCGGGGAAGCAGACTAACTTTACTTAACAAAATCTCCATAGTAACAATTCAGATAAGCAGCATATGTACATGATTTCATTTTCAGAATTGGGTTTCTTTAATGCAATTTTGTTGCTAATACAGAAATGGTCATATACTTCTTAATTGTTGTCTTACACATGAGTTTGGGTTCTCTCTTACCTTATGTGTATGTCGTAAATCAGCTTTGTATGTTTTCTCCCATCTTTATCATCCTTTGGAATCTACCTTATATTTATCTCCATTTATTTCTATTTCTATGTTGATTATGTGCTGTAACTAAGGCAACGTGAAGCATATAACAGCAGAGAAAACACAAAACATTATTGATGCATTGTCTAACACAAGGTGATTTGTTTAATTTGCTTTGAGCTATCAATCATCTTCATAGTTTTGTGCTATTTCAATCACTTCACACTGTTCCACAGCTCAGAAAATAACCATTACATCCCTTGATATAAGAATATATTATGGAATCAGCTAAGTGAAGTATAGTGACATGTGCTTACTATACACAAAACAGTTATACCTTAATCCTTCAATGATAATATGGAATTGCTTTTGATCTTGGAATATTACATTTTTCTTTTGTTTGAAAAGTGACGGAGTTCTGCCAAAACCTCAGCATCACTTTTAGACATCATGTTGGAGAAATAATCAGCTACACTTTTTGTATCAGTCAATAGACCTCTAAAGCCAGACGCCTCTCTAGTGTCAAGGATCCCTGTCAGAACCATCGAGTCTATCCTAAGCAGCAATTCAGAGCTGATTGAGGATGGATCTGGTAGAAAATATGAAAAAGGAAGGTTAGCATCAGAGCAATAGTATTTCTTGGATTGGTAACCAATTTTGGTGCTGAATTATACTTGACTTTCAGGATGATCATCGACTTTCACAAACTGATATTCGATCATCAATTAATTCTATTTAAAGCATAACCACCACATCAAATGAAAATAAAATATGAAGTGGATCACTAAACCTTGATTCTACAGTTTATGGCTTACCCATTACTAGATTGCCAACTAAGATGTATACGTTAAAAATGGGACATGAACTGATAAACTAATTAACAGATGTCAAATGCAAGTGTTCAAACACAGAACACATGGAACATCCAGGGTCTGGGAAACTAAAAGGTAGAATTTAGCTCCAGAAACATAGACAAATATGAACATTACCCTAGCACATTCACCATGTAGCTTCAAATCATATAAAAGTTCAGTCAAAATGGTAACAACACATTCAAGATATATCATGGACAATTGATTATAAGCTATTAAGTTATACCAGGCCACAAAATCAAATTTTTGGTTTTTGGGTGGTCACAAGCCTTAAAAAACAAACCAAACCAAACGTACCCAGAAAATCTCACTCGGAAGTAGCCAAGTAGGGTCTGGGGATGGTAAGATGTAAGCAAACCATACCTCCATCCCTAGGGGTAGAGAAGTTGTTTCCGTGAAGACCCCCGGCTTTCAAAAGATTAGTGGCGCTTGAGAGATTTAGTCACAAACCTTCTAAAATAGATTAGAAATGTGGAGTATGTTAGTAAGCACACAACATGAGGACTCCTCAATTGATCCTTAAAAATCAATCATCAAAACTTAAGATGATTTATTCAGCAACACTTGATGTACCAGTCTAAAAATCACCATACTAATAATAACAGAAAACATTTGAAATGCATCAAACATTAGCTTATCCTTTTTACTGTCATGTCATCTTTCCTTCTCAGTTGACAGTTTATAATTATCTTAGAAGATACTAAACTAGGTGCTGAGAGATATAATAGTCACAGATTTCATGCGCACTTTGATCCAGTAAACTTGGCTCTGAATCACAAAAAAAAACTTCTTGATGAATCATCAAATGATGATAGAACAGTCATAATGTTGGCAATCCAACAAACAAAATGCAATCACTATGTTTCCAATAACAAAAACCATCAAAAACTTTAAAATCTGCAGGGCTCTATATACCTTCTTCACTGGAAACATGTGTCTGACCCTCTAGCTGTTCTATCTTTTCAAGCAAAGACTTTTGTTCCCTCTTCATTTCCTCCAGCTCTTCTATAGCTTGGACACGTTGTTTGTTTAAGTACATGATATCTAGATAATATTGAACACGTTTGAATAGTTAAATATTTTGCAAAAATGTGTACAAGTGATACAAGGAGTTCACACCACATAATCATGGAATGTCACACTTTCAAGACTACAATCTTGCAAAGGTAAAAAGATTAGATATGAAAGTCCTCATATCGACTCACTCCGCTGGGCTTCCGTGAAAAGTTGCCAAATATCACTCTGAGTTCTTTCAGATCCATCATCCATGGACTGCAACCGATCCTATTGTTTAGAAATAGCACTCAGTTCTAAACAGATAGACAAGAAAATTCAGCTGCAAAAAGGGAAATGATAGATACCTGATGCAACTCAATGTTATTGTGACTTTCTAACCTGGTGTTGTTGTCACATGAACTTCAAAATTAGCTTAGGTGACTTGATGAAATGCCAAGCAATGATATAAAATCATATGTGAAGACATGTAGAAGCTTACACTTTGTGAAATGAATTGCACACATTAAACAACATGAATCAACTTCATGAATTCATGAAATGCAAGTAGCTCCTAGACTGGATTGCGTGTGAAGATGCTATCAAAAACTACAAAATAAATCTTAATTACTCCCTCCGCTTCACAGTTAAATTTCCCCTTTGTGGCCATATTCTTTTTCGATTTAGTCTACTGATCACCATCACAAGTATCCTAATTCCTAAACCTATAATCTAGTGTGAACAGAGCATTCATGATTTGTATAAATAAATGATAATTTACAAGTTTCATAGTTGAAGTTGAAGTGATTAATTACTTACGCAAAGCAACAAAACGGTCGATGCTTAGTAGGTTTCCAGTTTGGCCTACTAAATTGAGGAAGTTGAGGAACCGTAGCTCTCTGTAAAACCTCCATTGATTGTTTCTCTTGAGGATTACAGGATCAGAAATCCGAACAAGTTTCTCATTCAAAGAGAGACGAAGTTGCGTGGTTAGAAATGTTGGAAGAGAAACAAACAGAGTGTAGTAGATAATGCTCCTACTCCAAAAACTTATTCAAAACAAGAGTAAATTACATCTTTAGTCCCTCTTGTTATGTGTTTTTAACGGTCCTTTTTTTTTTTTTTTTTTTTTTTTTCCGTTTTTTGTCAACAGTGAAGTGTTTTTTAACGGGTTACATTCATATTGTTGTATTTTTTTAATGAGTTTAGTTCGTAGATAAATCAACGACCCGAGTTCTTGACTTTCTGTGATTGCATTAAGAACTCAACTTGTTGTAAAGATGGATATGTAGAGACATGATCTGTTGAATTTAAAAAAAAAAAATAAGGGGCCGTTTGGTTCGCGGAATTCGAAAGAATTTGATGGAATTGGAATGACAAATTCCTTTGACCAAATTCCAATTCCTTTGTTTGGTTCACATATTGATCATGATGAAATCCTTTGAATTCCATTGAATTCCACAAATCAAGGAATTCATCATTCCTCGGCTAAGGTGAAAGAATTGAATTCCATCCAATTCCTACCAACCAAACGGGTGGTCAAATTCCATTCAAATTCTTTCAAAGTCAAATTCCTTCAATAGATTCCAATTCCATCAAATTTTATTCTGCGAACCAAACGCACCCTAAGGATCGTTGAAAACATATAACCACAACAAGTAATGGTTTTTGCAATTTTGTGCAAAATGTATTTAACTATAACAAATTTTATTTTTTAATAATTGTGTGAGTGTATATGTCAGTTTGTGTGTTTCTCAACTAATCCATGAAAAACGATCAAAAAAATTCTCCAATAAATTTAGAAAAATACAAACTGATAACCTATAAAAAAGAAATATTGAACTGAAAATTATAATTTATGTATAATGTTGAATTAAAATTGTAATTTGATGTATAAACTTTTGAGAATATATATTTTTCATTAGTTAGAACTTATTACATTAATCAAAGAATTTGTAGGTTCAATTAATTCTATCCAGAAGTATAGATTTTTAAAAAGTTGGTTATTACAATCTACATTTAGGTTCAGTTAATTTTGTCTAGAGATTTGTTTTACATTTGTTAAAAAGTTTGGTAATCAAATATTTTGTAGATTCGGGTTATTTTTGTTCAGAATTTTTATTTTTCATTTGTTAAAAAGTTAATTGATCAAGTATTTTGTAGGTTCAATTAATTTTGACCGAGAAAAACATTTGGTCCCTAGTCTCGATTACGGACTTATTGCAATCTTCAAAAATGAGGAACATTTCAAGTTTGGTGGTCCTAATCAGGTGCAATTTGTTTCTCGTAATGTTTAGTTTTTGGGTATTATATCTACTTATTATTTGTATAATGTCTTTTTCATAGAGGGGTGTTTAAATGCAACCATTTACATGGTGCAACATTTGCAACCCCTCTATCCACCACACATTTTATGTAATTAAATAAAAGAAAAAAAAATTAAAAGTAAAATGTGTGGTGGATAAAGGAGTTGCATGAGTTACACTATGTAGAGGGGTTGCATAATAACCTACCTCCTTTTTCATAACTGTAAAATATTATTTGGAATAACCATTTATAAAAAGAAGAAAAAAACATATAGTGGGCCTTTTAAAAGTTCTATACACAAAGTTAGGATAATCATTGGTTGAAATTTAATTGATTTAGTGGATCTGATCTGATCCAATTATCCATTAGGTGGTGTTGTTATCCAATTCGATACAATTAACATTTGACAACTGATTTAATCCAATTCAATAGATGATTGGATCTGATCATTTGGATACTACTATTCGTTATCTATTGGATTAGATTTAATCTTTCTAATATTTTAATCCAATTTTGAACCATTTAATCTACCATTTCAACCAATTATTCATAAATTTTCCTAATTTCTTAAAACACTACATACAAATATTAAATAGATCCTTGGGGGGGGGGGGGTTGGATTGTATCCCAGTCTACCTGGGGTTCGAGTCTAGGGGGACGCTTTAGCGCATGAGGAGCACCCGCCTAACCTTGGTTGGGCCAACCTTAGGTGGTCCGGTCGAAGACTGGGCTACCGCCCCCTCCTTAGTGGTTGGGAATAGGCCCAAGCGTAAGCTGGGCTGGGTCGCGGCGAATTAGTGGGCTGCCCGTGGATGCCCGATACCGCCGGGAAGGTGTGCGTGCGTGTGTGCGTGTGTTTCGTGGTAGTCGATCGTGGGTTCGATGCCGCTATATCTTCCAAAAAAAAATTAAATAGAAGCAATATAGTAATTGGATGATAATTAGATTGGATCGGTTCAATTTTATTAGATGTTGAATTGTCATTCAAGGACATACTGGTCTAATTTAGATGTTGATAATTTGAATATGATCAGAACCATTACACTTGGATGCCCTTATTATAGTAAATCGGTTCTATTAGATCAGAACTAAAATGACTTTCTACACACCCTAAGTCACCAATTGGGCAATTAGCCTTTTATTATAGCTCAACAATTCGGAATCTATTGGGCCGGGTCTTACGAAAGCCCATTTGAGCATGCTAAATTTTCCGTCAAAAGTAAAAATTATCTTATTGAGTAAATTACATTTTTAGTATATGTGGTTTTATTAAATTTAGTCCTTACTTTAAACTAATTATATTTTTATTATTGTGGTTGTCTCTTTGTTTCGTTTTTATCCCTGTGGCTAATGGCTCGTTAACTCCAGGACATTTTGCTATTTTTATTTATTTATTTAGTTTTATAATTAAACAAAAAGATTATTATATTACGTGTACTCACCCACCCTTTTTCTTCTTAAACCGTAGACCTCGTCAGCGACCATGGGTTTGTCAATTTCTTCACTTGCTCATCTCCTTCTCCGATCCTTCTACAACTTCAGCCTCCACCCTAGATTTGTTCTGGCACCTCTTCCCCTTGCACGCATACCATTTTCGACGCCACATTCCCCTTTCACACACATACACATACTAGATATAGGTATTTTTTAAATTTATCAACGACCAAAACAAATTCGTTACTTCCTTTCATTTTGTACACACACACACACACACACACATCATTCAAGAAAGCGTCAAAGAACTTCATAAATACAACAATCAAAGAGAAAAAGAACAGACTCAAGTTCTTTGTGTGTTCTACTGTTGTCTTTGTTTTTCACCTTAATACAACAAAACGATATATGCGATGGTGGTTCTACACACACCATATCTTGTATACACACAACCATGATATTTCTGACACACACATACAATCATATAGAGATGGAGATGGAGATGGAGATGACGATGAGTATGTGTGAGGAAGAGGAGGTGTTGTAGGTGTTCACATACACTCATACATAGGGACAAAAGACGATAGTTTCGCCGTTGCGGGTCGTTGGAGGGGTAGGGAGGGAGTTGTCCCAGAGCTGGGTCAATGAGGGTCATCGTATTTATGATGTGTGAAAGGGGAAGGGGCACTGAAAATGGTGTGTACAAGGGGAATGAGCACCGAAAATAATATGTGAGCAAGGAGAAGTAGACGTCGAAAATGTTGTTTGATTAGTAAAAAATCCAGATCTAAAGGAAGTTGGAGTTGTAGAAGGGCTTGAAGAAGGAGATGAGCAAGTGACGAAACCAATGAACCCATGATGGCCGACAAGGTTTACGGCTTGAGAAACCACAAGGGTTGTGGTGTGGTGGTAAAGGCTTGGGGAGTTCATAGCGTTCAACCCGGGTTCGAGCCCCACTAGCAGCACTTGTGGCCACTGAGAATAATCTCAGGGCTGGACGCTTTAGCAGCTGGGCCAAAGGCCCTAATTGCCAGGGATTAGTCTGGGCCATAGGCCCAGGATACCCTTTCCAAAAAAAAAAAAAAGGTTTACGGCTTGAGAAGAAAAGAGGTGGGTCAGTATACATAATATAATATATTTTTTTGTATAATTTTCTAATATAAAACCAAATAAATGAGAAAAATAATAAATTGTCATGGAGTTAACAAACCTTGTTAACACCGTTAGTCATAGGGACCAAAAATGGACCAAAATGACAACCACAATAATAAAAAGTGTAGAATGAAGGGGACGGCCCTAATGTTGTGTTGGCAAAGCCAACTTCTTGGGTTTCGGGCGGAGAAAAGCGGACGTGGGGACTCGGGTCGGGGCGCAGCGTAACTAAGGGATTCCATTTAGGGCGAGACAAAATGGGCGGGCACGGGCGGTCTGGTGTCCGAGCCGATTGGTCAGACGACGACTACTTCACTTATTAGATTAGTATTAGCCGCCTGTCCCGGAATGGAATGAGCAATTTAAAGTAGGCTTGATAATGAATAGCAACCAAAGAAACAAAAATTTTAAATCTATGTTTTTTTTAATACATTCTATATATGCTTTTACTTGTTTTATTGCACAAATGAATTAATATTTAACACCAAAATAAAATTGAAAAAAAATATTAAAAAGGAGTGAATTGAAGATGGGTCTGTTTCTGATGGTTTTGTCTTGAGAATGTCTGATTAAAGCTGCTCTCCAATTTAATGAAAAAGTTTCTGGAATACTATGTAAAAAAGTTCAAAAGTTGCCTTTTATTTGGGAAAAGTATTTACAAAAAGCAATTATATGTTTTATTATGACATTTTTAATGATATATTGTTTCGAATTGTATCTTTTTTTAAATTTACTACTTTTTTTTTTTCTCTTTCAAAGATATTATAACAACTTATCTTACATAAATAGAAAATGAGATTTATGAGTTTCTTACACGCTTTAAGTTGTAGGCTACCAATAACTTTCAATATTGTTTCAAGTTGAATTCAAAGTTATTGGTCCAATCCGTTGCTTTGGGCTTGAGATTTTACAGATATGTATGAGAAATATTTACTTTATGTTTTATCATACTAATTTACCCCTCTCGGTATGAACCGGTTATTGAAAAACTACATGACTTTAAAAATGTTAATTCAATCCGAGTTACGAGTCACGGTTATGGTCTTTCGAATTTTACTGCAAAAAAATGGTTAGGAAATGTTCACGAACAATTTATGAATTTTTGTAGATTCCTAATTTTACTAGCTTGTAGATCTTGAAATAAGCAACTTTACAAAAATCATCTTGATCTGAGTTATGAGTTAAGAGTCATGAATCTGTTATGAATTTGTTACAGTTTTGTAAATTTTCAATTTTAACAGTTTGTAGATATTGAAAAAAATAAGCAACTTTAGAAAAACAAAAAAATCATATATGAGTTACAAGTCAAGAGTTACGGTCTTCCGAAGTTTACTACAAAATGGTTACGAGATGTTATGCCTTAAAATAACACTTAGGTGGCGTTTGTTTTCACTTCAGATTAATAAGAGGTGGTGCTGAAGAGTGAAGACTGAAATCTGAATCAATAAGACTGTTTTTGTAACGTCTGGAGGTGTCTTGAGAGAAATGAAATCATACGAAATGCGGTGCCGATAAGAGGTTTTAAGAAGTTAGATCACCACTTCTTATTTCAGATGTATTTAATTAAGAGTTAAGAAATTCTGAAAACTTGAAAAAAAAACAGACTGAATGTAAAAAGGTCTGAACGATTCAAACTTAAGAGTCATTAAGAGGTATTTAAAAAAAAAAAAAACTTGGTGGACAGTGATATCAAGATGTGCTCGAAAAGTGGAGTGGCCAAAGTTTGATGAACCTCTCTAAATTATCATTTGTGTATTCTTTAACACAATTTTCATATTTCCAAATTATTATTTGTTTGAGTTGATAAATTGTTGTAAAACACAAAAACATTGTACCAAACAACCCCTGCCCCCAACTCCAGAAAAGAAAACAAGGTGGCACTAATTTTATCCACATACTGACGTTTTTTCTTTCTTTCTATAAAGTCATGATATTCATAAACTTACAAAAGTTATGAACAAACCTTGTAGTAGAACACTATATATGAATACCTTACTTACTATGAAAAAAACAATGTATTGTAGAAGATGGTTATCATATTTGAAGGATTTTTCTTTAAGCGTTTAACGGTGTTTAGCTTACATATTTGATGGTTTGAACATAACCTATATTTTCATCTTATAAAGGGGGAGTTACAAACTCTCTTTCTAAAGCCGAAGTCTTGCACCTCTTATGAACAATGCACAAAGATTCGGGATTGTGAAGTTTCATCTTACAATACAATTTTCTCTTTGAGTTATTTGTTAAAAATAACAATAAATATACTTGATGTATCTGAAAATATAGTATTTAACATAATGAAAAATTACTGAACACAATGATATAAGATGACAATAAAATTACACCAAAAATCTTGATACAATTTAAGCCTGCAAGATTCTTTTACACGCGCTCTATCGATATATCAACCAACAATTTTAAATATATATATATATATATATATTCAATTAAATATTATGATTTTTAATTAAAAGAATCACACACTATGTGTTAGAAAGATAAAAAAAAAGGCTTGACCAATTCAAATACATGTAACATGGAATATATCTACTTTGTCTAAAAATCATTGAAGAAGATACTTTTTGGACTATGACCATTTTCTCATGGAATTGTTTCTGAAAATGATACCTATCCCTACATTTAAGTTAAATAACTCTTTTATCCTTTTTAAATACAATCACTTTTGTAAGTATATGTACCAATTTAAAACATTTTTTTCTTTCTAGGTTCTCTACAAAAAAAACATAAAAGAAAATTAATGTTAACTTTTACTTGTCAAAGACATAGGAGTGTAAATGATTCGAGTATTTAACGAGCTCTACTCGAGCTTAATAATCATCGAGTTTGAGTCGATCTCGAACCCAAAATAAAACTCGTTTAACTTAAGGAGCCAAGCCTCGTAACACCAATGTCGACTCGACGTGTTCGAGAACTCAATTAAATTTTTTGAGCCGAGAAGAGCTATTCGAGCATACACTTTTTCGAGTCAAACATTCTCATATATTCATAAATCATACGATAAAAACATACAAATTATCGAGCTCGAGTCATTAAACGAGATAATCAGTCGTGAATATGAGCCCATAAACAAGCACTGAGCTCGAGCTCGATAATTCAAAAGATATTCGAGCTCAAAATCTACTTTGAAAAGTTATTCGATCTCGAGTCGAGCTCTAGTCTGGTATAATTTTTTCGAGCCGAACTCGAATAACCTACTAGTCGGCTATTCGCCTAGACTCGTTTACACCCCTATAACACTTGAAAAAAAGACTAATATTGTTAGAAGATGAATATGATTGAAGGAGACGATGAATATGCTGAAGGTTTGATACTCAGCTTCAGTACTGGATCGAGCTGTGAGAGATTGTTTCTTGCTCCACCAAGATATGAGAGAGTCTCCAAGAAAGAAACAGTAGCCGGTAGTGGAGCGACGATCAGTCATGTCACTGTCCCAATCAGCATCAGAAAAACCTCGCAAAGTCAATGATGATGTGGATGTAAAATTAACGCAACATAGGTTTGCGGAAGGATCGACAAGCGTCTAAACCCTTTAACGGTTGAGAATTACGACGCGTAAAACTCGAAAACTCAAAAGAATACTCTCTAGGATATAAACTTTATTGATTAAAACTTGATTGATTCATAAACAATGAATCCTAACTATCCTATTTATAACTTAAACTAGGGAAAAAGATAAATACTAAATTAAATCTAATCATAACCTAATTAAAAAAGATAATTATGAAATTAATTAATCTAATCCTAATTTATTATCTAATATAATTATTAAACTAAATCTAATATGGAAAACAAAGAATTAGAATGAAAGTAGGATTTGTGATGTCACGTGATGAGAATTTCATGGATGAAAAAATGGGTGGTCACGTGAAGGTGGCAAACAAACACAGTGAGCAACGCGATTTAGAATTGGATGGAAGTCACATAAAACCCGCGAGAGACACTGTCATGCGGGTGTCATGCGGCTCAAGTCGCTTGGCACTCGCATTCGCTTCTGTTTACGGTTTTCGATTCGTTCTTCAATCTCTATCGCAACTCTCTCTATATTCGGTGCTTTATTTTTACCTCTCTTTCGATGCCAAATCCCGAGCCTCTTTCGAGCTCGTTTTTCTTTTCAAGTTCGTTTCTCCTTTTCCCAATTATTATTAAAATTTCTTATTAACGCTCGAATTCTCCCTGTATCAAAAATGAAGACCATGTGTAACACCCGAAAATCTAAGGTAAGTATTCCCCTCGTTACTTGACTTTTTGGTTAACCTGAGAATCCCTTTGTGTGCTTAATGTGTGATATATTAAGCTGTTAATAGCATGTTTATCTGCATATTTAGCTTCACTTCATTGAGCATTAGAAAAGTCAAGTTTTGGTGCCAAGGGGTGTGGCGCGATAGTGCCACGCGACAGTGCCCTGGGCACAGTCGCTGGTCACTATCGCGGGAGCTGTACCGTAGGGTCGGTGGTGGTCGCGATTGTGCCACCGCGATAGTGCCCTTGGCACAATCGCCAAGCACTATCGCCTGAGTTGTACCGAGAGTCGTTTGAGTGGCGCGATGATGCCCCCGCGATAGTGCCATTGGCACAATCGCCAGGCACTATCGCCGGCGGTGTCTGAGAGTATAAAAACACCACTTTGACTATTTTGACTTCACTTCTCATCTTAAATCGTTTTGGGGCCGGCTTGGAACTAGTTTAGGCGATTTTCTTCTACTTCTAAACCTACCAAACATTTATTGAAACCCTAGATTAGTTGGGTCATTTATTGGTGGTTGAGGAAGCTTCAAGAGTCATCAAGTGAAGTATTTAAAGCACATTCAAGTTCTCATCCTCTCATCCAAGTTTTCTAGGGTTTTGTGTGAAACCCTAGATAGTGAGTTTCTTACATTATTTTCAAATGAGATACATACTTTATATGCTTTTATACCTAATGTGTTATTGTTATGAGAAGATCTGATCACCTGATAAGTTTGACCTAACTGCTAATTTTGGTATTATCGGTATTTAGTCTTGAATACGGTTATGGACATGGATGAGGTTATCATTCTTGATGTTGGGAGCATGTGTACGTATTTGTCTTTGTGAGTCTTGAATTATATTGAGTATTTGCATATCTTGGAGTTTTGTACCTAAGTATGTTTGGGATTGTGGTGGTCTTATACATGTATCTTATGGGTATGAAATGATGTATAGGGACGGACCTTGTAAGTGCACAGAACGAACCATGAGTAAGTGCTAGGAGGATGTAGTCTTAGGTGCCACTATAATGGTATGCGCCTAGACCTCCGCCATTTGGAGTAATGCCTGGGAGGTAGTTTTCAAGTGTGTCGGGCCTTCGGGATGTTGCTTAAGCGAGTGAACATCAAGGTACATTGACTCGAGGTAAAACTCATTGGTGTGATGGGTCTCCCCCATGATTGACCCCGTAAGGACTTTAGTGATTGAAGTGTCAAGAGTGTTCATATTATGCTTTACCTTAATATGCCATGTTTTTTTTATGCAACTCACTAGACCCGTTTGGTCTAACACTTGATTGTTGGTATGTATCTCAGGTTCTAGCGGCGCGAGCGCCAAGGAGGCCTAGACGTCTTTAGTGGTGAGCTTGGGAGCATTTTTGGGATGCCAATATTGAAGACTATACTTTTGGATATAGTTGACAACCTTTTGTAATCTTATGTCTAGTGAGGCCTAGATTAGAGTGTTGTCATCTATTATTGCTTCTTATTACAAACTTGTAATTAACTGGCATTTATGGTTTCCTTGTGTATGAGTTCATTGTCTTGGCAATTTATTTACCACATTTCCATTTTCCGGAATTTTTGTTAACCCCATTTTTGGGGTGTTACAAGTTGGTATAAGAGCTCTAGTTTAAGTGAACTAGGTGTTGACCTTAGCATACCTAGACTTAGACTGGCGAGGCTTATAAGATCACTGTCTGCTTGGGTAGAGCATCTTAGGTGGGGAGAGTACTAGGGATTCGGAATTACATTGATTGA
Source organism: Arctium lappa (assembly GCA_023525745.1). Lineage (NCBI taxonomy): Eukaryota > Viridiplantae > Streptophyta > Magnoliopsida > Asterales > Asteraceae > Arctium > Arctium lappa. The sequence goes on along the minus strand of CM042064.1, from coordinate 49,851,707 downwards.
GAATTATACTGATGATAACGAGGATTCTTGTGTAAAATATGTTCACAATCTCACTTGGCCAGTGTTGTTCTGAATCTATGATTACGTGAGCATGTTTGAAGTTATTCTTATGATGATTAATCCTTGTAGTAGTACGTATTTAACCGACTATCTTTTAAAGAATTAATCGGTACCACTCTGGTCATGTGTGACAGTTCGTTATGGTAAACACGAGAAGTCGGATCGGGGCGACCGAAGAAGCAAATGAAGCAAGTGTAACCGCTCCAGAGATTACCCGACCGGTGAACGCACCGATAGACCAAGTCATTCCACCGATACCCCCAATGCTAGAGGGTATCATAGACGCAGACCCCCAAGTGAACTTGGAAACCGAGGACCCAGTTATTTAAGAAGCGGACCCCCAGTCGGTCCTACTAGCCAACATAATGCAAATGATGAACTCCGCAATGGACAAGCGGGACGAGAAACTCCTGAAGGTCTTAGAAGACCGAGATGCAAGTAACCATAGGCACGAGACGGTGGAGGACAATGCGGTTTTGGGATCGGGCGGTGCGGATAATGTTGTGGGTACCGAAGAGCATGCAGTCAGAGCTGATAAAGGGAAGGAAAAGGGTTGTTCTTTCAAGACCTTTCTGTGTAGTCGAGCTCCGGAATTCTCGGGAACAACTGATCCGTTGGCCTGCATTAAATGGATTCAAGATGTAGAGATGGCTTTCGAGTCAAGTGAGTACGCAGATTCTCAGAGAGTCAAATTTGCCTCTCAACTGCTTAGAGGGGATGCTCTGAGTTGGTGGAACATCACCCGAAGGGCACTCACACCGGAGATTTTGGCCAATCTTCCTTGGCCGGCATTCAAGAAGAAAATCATGGAAAAATACTGCAACGAGAGAGCCCTCGACAAAATAGAGGAAGAGTTCAAGAATCTGAAAAAGGGAAACCTGTCAGTCACGGATTATGCTAAACAGTTCTTGGACAAGCTCAGCATAGTCGAACATTTGGCATCAGATGAGAAGTCCAAAATAAAAGCCTTTGTGAAGGGACTACCCGCGGATATGAAGACGGGCGTGAGGAATGCTCATAAAGTTACGTTACAAGAAGTGATAGAGGAGTCCCAATTGGTGGAAGATGATCTGATTCAAGAGCAAGAGAAGAAGAAAGTTCAAGGCGAGAAGCGTAAATGGGAGGGGCCAACCGGGCCCGTGCGATCTTCCAAACCCTTTGTCGGGGGGAGGAACACTGACTAGCAACGAGAGGCAAGGTGGTGCCCCAAGTGTAAGAGTAAGCACTTCGGGCCGTGTAATCCGAGGCCGTTTTTGGGAGCCTTGGAATGTTTCAAGTGTGGGCGAAAGGACCACATGAGTCGGGATTTCCCCTCGCCGGGAGTGTGTTATGAGTGTCGGGAACCGGGGCACGTCAAACGCGATTGCCCTAAGCTAGCAAGGGGTAATCAAGGGGCGTCAAGTGGGATTCCGCCAAGGAAAGAAGTCCCACCGAAGGCGCCCAGTCGGGCCTTTCAAATGTCGACTAACGAAGCAAGAGAAGCGGCAGACGTAGTGTCGGGTACGTTTCTAGTGAACTCTCTACCTACCCGTGTTTTATTCGATTCTGGTGCGAACCGATCTTTTGTGTCTACCTCTATTTGCAAGAATCTCTCTACTCCTTGTAGTTCGTTGAATGATGCTCTAGTGGTAGAAGTAGCTAATGGGGAACATTTGATGGTTCAGAGTTGTTACGTAGGGTGTACCTTAGAGTTAGGTGGAGAGCTCTTTGTTATATATTTGTTACCGACCGATATCGGAGGATTTGATGTAATAGTGGGAATGGATTGGTTAGTTAAGCACGACGCTGACATATTTTGTTCTAAAAAGTTGATTCGGGTACCCTTGCCTAAAGGGGGTGAAGTGTTAGTGTACGGAGAAAAGAGCCAAAGAACCAATACGATTATATCGTCACTCAAAGCACGTAAGAAACTAGCCAAAGGATGTGAGTCATACTTAGCCTACGCGATCGACGCGAAGCGGGAAAAGGAGAAATTGGAAGAAGTGGAAGTGGTGTGCGACTACCCGGATGTCTTCCCGGACGACCTACCCGGACTTCCACCGGAACGGCAAGTGGAGTTCCACATCGACCTTACCCCGGGAGCTGCCCCAATCGCTCGTGCTCCCTACCGTTTGGCCCCGACAGAAATGCAAGAGATGATGACGCAACTCCAAGAGCTAATTGAGAAAGGATTCATACGACCGAGCTCGTCGCCTTGGGGAGCACTGGTGTTATTCGTGAAGAAGAAGGATGGATCTATGCGGATGTGCATAGACTATCGCGAACTTAACAAAGTCACCGTAAAGAATAAATATCCACTACCCCGGATCGACGATCTCTTCGATCAACTTCAAGGGGCGGGATGTTTCTCCAAGATAGACTTGTGATCCGGCTACCACCAAGTGCGTGTGAAAGGGAGCGATATACCGAAGACGGCGTTTCGGACGAGGTACGGTCACTACGAGTTTTTAGTCATGCCATTCGGTTTGACTAATGCTCCGGCCATGTTCATGGACCTAATGAATCGAGTATGCCGACCCTTCCTAGATAAGTCGGTCATAGTTTTCATCGACGATATCTTGATCTACTCGCGGGATGAGGAAGAGCATCGACAACATTTGCGGGAAGTTTTAGAGATCCTTAGACGGGAGAAATTATTCGCCAAATTCTTGAAGTGCGAATTCTGGCTTCAAGAAGTGCAATTTTTGGGCCACGTAGTGTCAAAGGATGGAGTAAAGGTGGACCCGGCCAAGATCGAGGCAATGATGAGTTGGGAATCACCGACGAGCCCAACGGAGATAAGGAGCTTCTTGGGTTTAGCCAGTTACTACCGACGGTTCATCCAAGATTTTTCAAAGATTGCGTCTCCACTCACGTCTCTGACAAGGAAGGACGTGAAGTTCTCATGGATCGAGGCATAAGAGCAAGCCTTCCGAACCCTTCATAAGAGGTTATGCGAAGCACCGATCCTATCCTTGCCCAAAGGATCCGAAGATTTTGTGGTTTATAGCGACGCCTCCAAGCTTGGACTCGGGTGTGTTTTGATGCAAAGGGGAAAAGTGATCGCGTATGCATCGCGGCAACTCAAGGATCATGAGAAGAATTACCCCACGTACGACTTAGAGTTAGCAGCAGTGGTCTTTGCCTTAAAGTTATGGCGGCATTATCTTTATGGGACGAAGTGTACGTTGTTCACCGATCACAAAAGTTTGAAGTACATCTTTGACCAAAAGGAGCTCAACATGCGGCAAAGGAGATGGTTGGAGCTTTTGAAGGATTATGATTGTGAATTGCTTTATCACCCCGGTAAAGCCAATGTGGTAGCGGACGCCTTAAGCCGAAAGAGCTACGGAAGGGAAAGTAAAGTAACATTTGCGAAACTTGAGGTAATATCCAGTCTCATGGAGGACATCAAGAGGAGTCAAGTCGAAGCACTTCGCGAGGAGAATCTCAAGGACGAGGTCATGGTGAAGCAAAAGGACTTATTATCGGAGGATAGTCGCGGTCTCAAGTTATTCCAAGGGAGGATTTGGGTGCCAAAAATTGGGGAAAACCGCGAGTTACTCTTGACGGAGGCACACAAGTCAAAGTACTCCATACATCCTGGTAGCACCAAGATGTATAGAGATTTGAAACTTCATTATTGGTGGCCGGTAATGAAACTCGACGTGGCGAATTATGTGGAAAGGTGCGTCACATGCCTTCAAGTGAAAGCGGAGCATCAACGACCTTACGGGAGTTTGCAACCATTAACCATTCCGGAGTGGAAGTGGGAGCACATCACGACGGATTTCGTCACGAAATTGCCGAAGACTTTAAGAGGACATGATACCATTTGGGTGGTAGTGGATAGACTTACCAAGAGTGCTTATTTCTTGGCAATGAGGGAAACGCTACCAATGGACAAGCTTTCTAAGCTATACATTGACGAAGTGGTGTCTCGGCACGGTGTTCCGTTATCCATAGTCTCGGATAGAGATAGTCGGTTTACTTCCAAGTTTTGGGAGCGATTTCAAAGGGAGTTAGGCACGAAGGTTAAGTTGAGTACGGCGTATCATCCCCAAACGGACGGACAAAGTGAAAGGACAATCCAAACCCTCGAGGATATGCTTCGATCGTGTGTTATAGATTTTGGGGGAACTTGGGATTCATACCTACCGTTAGTAGAGTTCACTTACAATAACAGTTACCACTCGAGTATCGGGATGGCTCCATTCGAGGCACTCTACGAACGGAAATGTAGAACCCGGTATGTTGGCTCGAGGTGGGAGAAAAGCAATTTACGGGACCGGAAATTGTACAAGCGACGTCGGATAAAGTAAAGGGCATTCGAGAGCGATTAAAGGCGGCCTAAGACCGACAAAAGAGTTACGCGAACAAAAAGCGAAGACCGGTGGACTTCCAAGTGGGAGACCGGGTTATGTTGAAGGTATCTCCGTGGAATGGGATCATCCGTTTCGGGAAGCGCGGGAAGCTTAGCCCCCGTTTCCTTGGACCCTTCACGATTTTAGAGAAAATTGGACTTCAAGCTTATCGGTTGGACTTACCGCCAGAGATGGACGGAATCCATCCTACCTTTCATGTTTGCTATCTTCGCAAGTGTTTGGACGAGGAGGAAAGTGTTATTCCTTTGACGAAAATTAGAGTGGATAACGGGAACCGATGTTTAGAAGAACCGGAAGCCATTCTAGAGTCAAAGACGAAACAATTGCGGCATAAAGAAGTAACGATGGTGAAGGTTCAATGGAAACATCATCGGGGCACTAACGTGACTTGGGAGTCGGAGGAGGACATGAAGAAAAGATATCTGCATCTATTTTAGTAGATAAGATTTCGGGGGCGAAATCCCTATTAGGTGGGTAGGATTGTAACACCCGAAAATCTAAGGTAAGTATTCCCCTCGTTACTTGACTTTTTGGTTAACTTGAGAATCCCTTTGTGTGCTTAATGTGTGATATATTAAACTGTTAATAGCATGTTTATCTGCGTATTTAGCTTCACTTCATTGAGCATTAGAAAAGTCAAGTTTTGGTGCCAAGGGGTGTGGCGCGATAGTGCCACGCGACAGTGCCCTGGGCACAGTCGCTGGTCACTATCGGGGGAGCTGTACCGTAGGGTCGGTGGTGGTCGCGATTGTGCCACCGCGATAGTGCCCTTGGCACAATCGCCAGGCACTATCGCCTGAGTTGTACCGAGAGTCGTTTGAGTGGCACGATGATGCCCCCGCGATAGTGCCATTGGCACAATCGCCAGGCACTATCGCCGGCGGTGTCTGAGAGTATAAAAACACCACTTTGACTATTTTGACTTCACTTCTCATCTTAAATCGTTTTGGGGTCGGCTTGGAACTAGTTTAGGCGATTTTCTTCTACTTCTAAACCTACCAAACATTTATTGAAACCCTAGATTAGTTGGGGACATTTATTGGTGGTTGAGGAAGCTTCAAGAGTCATCAAGTGAAATATTTAAAGCACATTCAAGTTCTCATCCTCTCATCCAAGTTTTCTAGGGTTTTGTGTGAAACCCTAGATAGTGAGTTTCTTACATTATTTTCAAATGAGATACATACTTTATATGCTTTTATACCTAATGTGTTATTGTTATGAGAAGATCTGATCACCTGATAAGTTTGACCTAACTGCTAATTTTGGTATTATCGGTATTTAGTCTTGAATACGGTTATGGACATGGATGAGGTTATCATTCTTGATGTTGGGAGCATGTGTACGTATTTGTCTTTGTGAGTCTTGAATTATATTGAGTATTTGCATATCTTGGAGTTTTGTACCTAAGTATGTTTGGGATTGTGGTGGTCTTATACATGTATCTTATGGGTATGAAATGATGTATAGAGACGGACCTTGTAAGTGCACAAAACGAACCATGAGTAAGTTCTAGGAGGATGTAGTCTTAGGTGCCACTATAATGGTATGCACCTAGACCTCCGCCATTTGGAGTAATGCCTGGGAGGTAGTTTTCAAGTGTGTCGGGCCTTCGGGATGTTGCTTAAGCGAGTGAACATCAAGGTACATTGACTCGAGGTAAAACTCATTGGTGTGATGGGTCTCCCCCATGATTGACCCCGTAAGGACTTTAGTGATTGAAGTGTCAAGAGTGTTCATATTATGCTTTACCTTAATATTCCATGTTTTTTTATGCAACTCACTAGACCCGTTTGGTCTAACACTTGATTGTTGGTATGTATCTCAGGTTCTAGCGGCGCGAGCACCAAGGAGGCCTAGACGTCTTTAGTGGTGAGCTTGGGAGAATTTTTGGGATGCCAATATTGAAGACTATACTTTTGGATATAGTTGACAACCTTTTGTAATCTTATGTCTAGTGAGGCCGAGATTAGAGTGTTGTCATCTATTATTGCTTCTTATTACAAACTTGTAATTAACTGGCATTTATGGTTTCCTTGTGTATGAGTTCATTGTCTTGGCAATTTATTTACTACATTTCCATTTTCCGAAATTTTTGTTAACCCCATTTATGGGGTGTTACACCATGAAACATGGTCCCTTTTAAATATCGAAGGATGCACAGGACAGCAGGATAGTGATCAGAATAGGGTGCAGACATAAATTGACTGACGGTATGAACAACATAGGCAATGTCAGGTCGAGTCACTGTCAGGTAGACAAGTGACCCCACTAACCGTCGATATAAAGTAGGATCACGCAGAGGAGGTCCAGCATTCGGAGCCAAATGAAGGTTGTGCTCAAGGGTAGTGGATGCAGTTTTGTTGTCAGTAATCCCAGCTTTTGACAAGAGATCTGAGGTGTATTTGGCTTGACAAAGATAAATTCCCGATGTATCTGAGAGCACCTCAAGACCAAGAAAATAGTGTAGAAAGCCAAGATCCTTCATCTCAAAACAGGAGCTGAGAGATGTCTTGAGATTAGCTATGCCTGTAGAGTCACTGTTGGTCCCGAAGGTGCTTAACAAGTTTGTAGAAAGGGGGGGGGGGTTGAATACAAACACATAAATTAAAGTTTAATAAATTGTTTATTGATAAATCAAATACAATTTACAAGTTTGTTGCGGAATAAGATTAAGACAGACTCAATCTAAACAAACTTAAGAAACACTAAGATGGTTGCACTAGAAATTTAGAGAATGGGAGATTTCGAGATATAGAAAGCAAGGGTTTCTATATGGATTTAAGGAATTAGCACTTCTCAGATGAAGGTGTGAACTTCCTATTTATACCCTATGCATTAAATGCATGGCAGGGCACTTTACACGTGGCGTTCACTGATTGGCTTTGGAAGTCTGACTTTTGGGAGACATGCTTTCGGCCGGACAATGAATAGTGTAGTTGGCAGAGGTGTTGTACGAATTGTGGCAGAGACATGTCCGTTCTGACACATCGTACTAAGTTGTGCAAGGAGAGACAAAAAGGAAACTTGAGACATAAGCTTTGTGATCTTTTGATCGCTGAGTATCTCTTCTTTCAGAGATAAAGAGATTCAGCTATCGCTGAAGCTTTTCCTCATGTTCCTTCGCGTATATGTAGAGTTGTCTTTGCTTCACTGATATCCGCATCAAGTCACTAGTAGACTTCTCTTTGTTCAGCAGCTTCGTCTTCGATTCAGCTATGAACATATGTTGACACGAGACTTGTCTTCAGGGATTACGTTGGCTGTTTACTTTAGAAACTATCAGTGATAACTTGAACAGACTCAGTCTGATCACTGATAGTGAAACACTAATACATAGAAATGTTTATGAGAGAGACTATCAGCGATAACTGAACAAACTCAGTCTGATCGCTGATGGTGAAACACTAATACATATTAAAACGTAATTTTCACTAAGTATAGAAGAGGGTCTTTATCAAATCATTGAGAGAGTTTGGATCAACAATCTCCCCCTATTTGATAATGACAAAGTAACTGAAGAAAATTACTTTATGATTCAAAATGATGGAATAATCAGGACTCGTAACATACATGTCCCAATTACTATTTTGAGGGATCTTTTACAGCACTGATGGAGTTAAGTACTTCACTGACATTTTCATTAAATCAAGAAAAGAATTACAAGGTATGAAAATTACAAGTACAAGTGATGTACTAACTACTGTAAGTTAAACTAATAGATTACAAGAAAGAAGACTAATTTATCAGCTATCTACAGAGGGTTTAGGAGGATTGATCAAATACTCAGGTATTTCTTCTACTTTTTGCCTTCGCTCTAAAGATTCTTTGCAGATGATAGCTATGATTGGCTCAGCAGCAGGAGAGAGAGTACACCATAGGCACATGAGATCCTTGAGAAGAGCGAGGGGACAGATAGGGATTTCGGAGACCCTTTGAAATCTGAGTTGTTCCTCGTCATCTCTGAAGAAGATTCCAAAAGGTTCTTCAAGAACTTGTCCTGCAGCATATGGTCCGCCAGGAGGCAGAGATAGATCCAGAACAGAAAGATCAGGAGAAGGACCGAACAGAGCTTCTCTTGAGAATTTGATAGAGGTTTCATTTCTGGTCACTGCGACATTATCAGAAGAGGAGGAGACAGGCTTTCTCTTGACTTGCATGGATCTTGAAGGAAGAGTAGATGGCACCTTTAGTATAGCAGCGACTTTGTTGATGAGAGCATCATTTACCCTTTCAACGTAGCCTCTGTATGTTGACTTTGATTTCTTCAGCGCATCTTTGAACTCAAGCCACTCCATGTAGCCGAAGTCTTCCAACTTTGAAATGAACATTGTCTTGCAGCTTCCATCCTCTCTGGTAATTTCCATGGTGACAGAGAGCTTATCCTTCTTCTTTCTTCCAGAGATAGCAACCGCTACGATCTTCAGTGGGTCAGAGCGATAGTCGATTTTGTGTTTGCACCAATCGACTGTCTTATCGCTGACCGATTTTTCTTTGGAGCGTTCCTCTTTAATCTCTTTCAACATAGCTGCCTGGACTTCTACTGGTTTGCGTTTCAGCTTCTTGTCTTTGACTTGAGAAGACTGAATTTTGAGAGCCAGAGAGGCATCTCTTTGACATTCAGCAATCAGCTTTTCAGCCCTGACAGATTCTTCAATTTCAGCGTCAGTCAGAAATTGCAGTTCTGATGATTGAGAAGGGACCTTTCGTCGTTGACTCTCCAGATGAGAGATCATCTCTGTTCTTTTCTTTCTCTCTTTCTCAGACCAGTGAGATGGTCTATAAGGCCTTCTGTGATGTTGCAGGGACTCTTCTTCTTCTTCATCATCTTCATCAATCTCTCTGACAGAGACTGGGATTATTTGGTCATCAGCTTCAGCAGCTGGGATTATTTGGAGCTCTTTACCCTTAAGCAGGGGAGAGAACTATCTGGTCAGAAAATGAAAAAGGTTAGATTATTTTAGGGAAAGAAGAGAGATAAAGGCTAGAAAAAAACAGAGGTTGGATTTTTATAGAAAGATAAGGGAACAAGAGTAAGGCATACCTGAGAAGGATTCTCCTCAGGTAGTGAGATTATCTTCAGGGTTCCCTCAGCAGATGCACATTTGCTTTGGGAAGGGGTTCCTGAAGATGTCTCTTGTCTCCCCCCTGCTTTGATAACTTCTTTCGAAGCTATCGCTGATGATGTGGCGGCTGAAGAACACCAGAGAGATTGATCTTCTTCATCATCATCATCATCATCTTGATGAGGATGTTCCTCTTGATCTTCAAGATCAAGGTCTTCATCTTCATCTTCCTCTTCATCATCTACAAGATCAGCGATGGAAGGAGGGGCTTTTTCAGCAGCTATCTCCCCCTCAACATGAGAGGGAGTTTCCTTCAGTTGTTCCTCAGCTTCAGCTTCTTTCTCCTTATTTTCTTCAGATGCCTTCTCCCCCTCTTTGTCATTAACACAAAGGGAGAGATCTTTGAAAGGAGTAGAGGTCTCAGCGTTGGACAGCTTGTGGACGTCAGCTTCCAGTCCTTTGAGCCGATCTTCAAGTACAGGGATGTCGGACGTAGCTTGATGAATAAACTCCACAGCTACGTCTAGAGCGGTTATATCGTCTTCCGTAAATGAAGGAGCGGGAGTTGGAACTGGTTCCTTCAGCCGGGAAAGGATCTGCTGAAGAAGGACTTCACAGGCATCAATCTTTGTAGACAGAGCTGCAAACTGTTGCTGGGAGTCTTTCCTTGACTTTGTCAATCGCTTCTTGAAGAGTAGCGAGTTGAGAAACGTCAGCTTTGGAGGCGCAGGTGGCAGTCAGCGTCTTCAATTCTTCACCAGCTGATTGAACAGCGTTGGTGGTGGTGTTGAGAGAGGCAGTCATAGAGTCCACCTTTGCACTCAGATTGTTGACATTGGTGTCAACAGTCTTCAAACTAGGACCTGAAAGATAAGTTAGTTTTTCAGAACCAGGCTTATATGGTGAGTTGGGAGAAGTGTTTAAGGTTATAGGGATACCTGAATTATCAAACATTTTGTAGAATTGTAAAGATTCCTCAAAATATTGATGTTCAGGTCCTATGGGTCTAAACTGTGGAGTAGAGATAGAAGGAGGGTTAGAGATCAAAGAAATAGAAGGACTAGAGATGGGGATAGAAGATGTAGGGATAGGGGTAGTTACCTCAGGTTGTTGAGCTGAGATCGTAGGTTGCGTTACTGTTGTTGTGACAGCGACCGAGATCGCTGGCACGGTTGAAGTGGTTGTCGCTGATGATGTGGAGGAGACCCACGAAAGCATCCAAGGAAGTTTGTAGAGAAACGTCCTTAGGTATAGAGCTAGAAGTAGCTTTCTCCTTGGTCACCTTGGCCTTCTTCGAAGGACCAAGGGAGCCATTTGATGGTCGTTTGGAAGGGGTAGCGGCAGGGATAGCAGAAGAAGGAACCTCCTGCATGGTCGCTGAAGAAGAAGAGGTGAGGAGAGAGAGACGGGAGCGAAGTTCAGAGATACTTACCTCATTGGGGAGCGGCTTGACTTCCAAGGATCGCTGACCCACTTTCGGAAAAGATGCATCCGAGTTGGTGGGGTAAGTGGTAGGATAGAGAAACTTCAGGTACGCGCAGATGAAGCGTACGTAGGGAACTTTGGGATCCCTCTCGGTCTTCTCTATCTTTGACTTCAGGTCGTCAAAGATAGCTGTTGCGTAGTCGAAGTTGCGTCCAGCTATCACTGAGTAAGCCATCTTGACCTGAACCTTGCTGGCCTGGTCCAGTGACCCACTCTTCCCACTCATGCACTGAATGAAGTGTGAGAAGATGAAGTTTAGCTGGGAAGGCATCAGTGCCTTCTTCACAATAGTCACCTTCTTGTTTGGAATAGTCGTCCTTGGTTTGGGTTCCCAAGCGTATTCCATGGCATCCAGGAATCGGATGAGTTCAGCGTCAGTTGGCAAGGCGTCGAATCCATTCCTGGGTTTGTTAGGAAAACGCAGAGCTTTCCTCAGGCCTAGGGCAGTCATCATCCCTGAGCCAAGTTGAGTGCTGAAGGAGATAGCAGGAACCTGTTCACCCTTTTTGTTGGTGATTGAGGTTTCATCAACAGTAAACCATAATTGCTGGAGAAGAGCTTTGGAGGGTGTTGGATCCACAGTGATAGCGTAAGCAATGCAGGATTGCTTCAGAAACATTGCGGCCTCCTTCAGATGAGGATATTTGACACCGTCAAATTCGAGGTGAGCAAGATGATTGTTCTTTGGGAGCTCGGAGTCAGAAATGGCGAACTTGACGTTCTTTGAGGCGACAAGTGCAGATTGAGTCATTCTGAATTAGGAGTAGATAAACGAGTAGAAAAGAAATTTAGTCTAAAAATAAAGAAGATTTGCTAGTTTCTATTTGAGGAAAGAAATGTAGGAAATCAACATATTTGCAGATTTAAAACAGTTTATCTTAGAACAAGATTTGAGAACAAGAAGAAAAACCAAAGATTTGGAGTAAAGAAGATCAAGGTAAAATGGTTTTTAAAGAATAAAATCAAAAATGAAAGTGATTTTATGAGATTAGAATCTTATAAACCCTTAAATGGAGTTTATGTAAAGATTTTAAGTAAAGAAAAAGAATAAGATCAAGAATAACCTGTTGATCTTTGAAGAAGATGATGCAAAAGCTTGAGAGAATGCTAGAATGCTTGAGAGAGAATTCTTGCTTTGAAAGTATTTGCAGAAAGCGTAAAAATGATAAGAATGGAAAAACATTCTTTTTATACGTGAGAGAGAGGAGAGAGAGTGTGAGAGAAGCGGGAAAACAAATGCTCATCATGACATGGACACGTTCCACGATGTTGATTGGATAGAAGAGCAACGGACGAACGTGTCAGAAAAGGCATGTCATGGATTGTCGGTTCAAATGACGTCATAGAAGAGAGACTGTTCAGTTGTCCGTTTTGAAATTATCGCTAAAGAAAAATCAGCGATAGATTTTCTTTTAAAAGTATCCCTGTTAGTAAAGATGGGGATAGATTTTCTTTTAAAAGGATCACTGACAAGAAATATCAGTGATAAATTTAATTTCAAAAAGCTTTTAATCATTTGAAGAAAGATTCAGTGATTAAGGTTTATATTTTGAAAAACATCTCAACTGAATGAAGATTCCGTTGTAGGAAAAAAAAACATACCTGGGAGTCAGAATGTTTATCAGAGAGAATGAGGAAAAGGGGAACTTTTGATTACTGACACAATACATGAATGCTGAAGAATTATTCTTCAAGGTTCAACATTCCAAGCTCACTGATGAGAAAGTTGAACCTTGTCTCATCACGAGGTTTGGTGAATAGATCAGCAAGCTGAAAGTCAGTAGGGATAAAATGAAGTTCAATATCACCATTTATCACATGATCTCTGATAAAGTGATATCTGATCTCAATGTGTTTCATCTTTGAATGTAGCACTGGATTATTTGCTATAGCGATAGCACTAGTACTGTCGCAATAGATAGGAATCTTTGACAGCTGAAGGTCATAATCTAATAGTTGATTTCTCATCCACAAGATTTGAGAACAACAGCTTCCAGCGGCTACGTATTCAGCTTCAGCTGTGGAAGTGGACACAGAATTTTGCTTCTTGCTTGTCCAGCTTACCAGCTTTCCTCCCAGGAGTTGACATCCACCAGTGGTACTCTTTTTGTCGAGTTTACAGCCTGCAAAATCACTATCAGAATAACCAGTTAGATCGAACCCCTGAGTCTTTGGGATACCAAATACCGAGGTTAGGATTTCCTTTCAGATATTTGAAAATTCGCTTTACAGCGATCAAATGGGATTCCTTGGGTTCAGATTGATAGTGTGCACATAAATAAGTAGAGTACACAATGTCAGGTCGGCTCGCTGTAAGATACAGCAGGGAGCCTATCATTTCTCTATAGGCAGTGACATTACCAGGTTTTCCATAAGGATCTTTGTTAAGTGTCAGGGGTGGTGCCATAGGAGTTTTCATCGGTGAAGTTTGTGTGAGATCAAACTTCTTCAGCATATCTTTAACATACTTACCTTGGCAGATAAAAGTACCTTTTTCAGATTGTTTAATCTGAAGACCAAGAAAATATGTCAGCTCACCCATCAGACTCATTTTATATTCTTTCTTCATTCTTTCAGCGAAGCGAGTACACAGAGATGGGTTAGTAGAACCAAATATTATGTCATCAACATATATTTGTACAATAATTATATGACATTTTATCTTTCTGAAAAATAACGTATTATCAATTTTGCCACGTTCAAAATTTTCAGATATAAGAAAAGATGAGAGAGTGTCATACCAAGCACGAGGGGCTTGTTTTAGACCATAGAGAGCCTTATCCAATTTATAAACATAATTTGGATACTTAGGGTCATAAAACCCTGGTGGTTGTTCTACATAGACTTCTTCATTCAGCTTTCCATTTAGGAACGCTGATTTTACGTCCATTTGATAAACGATGAAGTCTTTATAGACTACATAAGCTAAGAATAGTCGAATTGCTTCGAGCCTGGCCACAGGGGCAAAGGTTTCATCATAGTCTATGCCTTCCTCTTGTCTGTATCCTTGAGCAACAAGTCGAGCCTTGTTGCGGGTTACAGTTCCATGTTCATCTAACTTGTTTCTAAATGTTAGCTCCAAATCATCTGTTAAAGTGTTGAAAATACCAGTCCTATTTCAGAGGACTTTCAAGAAGATACACTTCAGAGGACGAAGACTTCAGAGGATGAAGACTTCAGAGGATGAAGACTTCAGAGGACACACCTGCCTCTGAAGTACTTTTCAGCAACTAAGACATCAGAGATGGCTTCATCAGAGGCTCTGAAGACATCGTCAGAGCTCTGAAGACATTCTCTCTGGATGTTCACGTGAGAATGAAGACATCAGAGATGGCTTCATCAGAGGCTCTGAAGACAATGTCAGAGGCTCTGAAGACATTCTCTGAAGATGTTCTCTGAAGTTCAAAGAATGAACAGAAGAACAGATGACACGTCACTTAGTGATAAGATTTACTTTCTAGAGTAGGTCACTGTTCAGCATGCTCTTTCTCGTCATACAAGTACACTGCTTACTTTATGGTCCTATAAATAGGACCATCACCTTATTGTTCAAAGTGTGCTTAAGAAGTTATATATCTGATAATATAAGTTGAATACTTTATTCTAAGAATATCTTGTTTATCTTTATCTGCTTTATGAATTGTGATATTTGAATCTCCTTTGATATTAAACTGTATTACTTCCGCTGTCATTACTCTTATTGTTTATATCATTGTTACGAGATTAGATCTGGGATCCAACAATTGGTATCAGAGCTTCCTTTGTTTCTAAAACAAAGAAAGATCATATCTGCATACTCGGATAGATTTACATCTCATTGATTCTAAAACTTTCAATATCTGTGCATGTTCATATAAACCCAGTTTATTCAAGAACATCATATGCTCTAGATTTGACAGTAAATCACAGTTCATTACTCAAAGCATCTGCACTTAAATTTTTTTTATGGCAAACTCAAGCATAAGTGCCATGTATACAGCTGGGTCATTAACAAAACCTCCTACACTTTTAAGGGATGAATATCCCCAATGGAAAATAAGGATGGTAAATTTTCAAGAAGGTATGGACAGGGATCTTTTTAGATCTGTGAACATTGGACCTCACATTCCAATGGTGTTGGTACCAAGAGTTCCTGCAACAGCAGATACTGCCGAAATACCTGCATATTATGAAAAGAAAACCACAAACTTCACTGATGAAGAAAATAATATGATGGATAATGACTCAAAAGCTGTTAGATTACTCATAATGGCCATTCCCAATGATATCTTTCAAGAACTTGATTCTTGTAAAACCGCAAAAGAGATATGGGATCAGTTGTTAAATCAACTTGAAGGTGGCCTACAAACTCAGAAAAACAGAAGAAATCTATGCATCAATGAATATCATGATTTTCATGCTCTACCAGAAGAAAAGTTACACCAAACTTACTCAAGATTCAACATTCTAATAAACAAATGTAGAAAGTTTGGAGTGATAAGAACAAAAGAGGAAAACAACGTTCTTTTTTTGAAAAGCTTGAATGAAGAATGGTCACAACTGTCCATGTCTATACAGGCTAATCAAGATCTTGAGTCATGGTCATTAACTGACATTTATGGTACTCTTGTTGCACATGAAAAAGAAGTTATGAAGCAAAAATCAAAAACCTCTTTGGGTGGACCCCTTGCACTTGTTTCAAAACAAACATCAAAAGAAAACAACTGTGAAGAGTCACAAAAATGTTTGGAAACAAAAAGAAGATCCAAAAAGGTTTTGATAGCAGAAGAAACCCATACTGATTCAGACTCAGATGAAGATATAAATGCCTTTGCCAAATCTCTTGCATTAATCACTCATCAGTTTAACAAGAAATTTGGTAAGAAGGTATTTGAAGGAAGGAGAGAGAATGAAGAAAGAAGAAATCCGGAGAGAAGATTTCAACAAGAACCCAGATTCACTCCATATAGTGATCAAAAGGGTGCAAACTTCAACCATGAAAATGCAACACCACAAACAAGACCACAACAGCCATTCCAACCAAGGTATCCACAACCACAAAGATACTTCAAACCTCAAGAACAGAAGCCAGAGACAAGCTCTACCACTCTTCCACCAAATCAAAATGATGGAAGATGCTTCAGATGTGGAAAATCAGGCCACTTCTCTGCAAACTGCAGAGGAAAACTTGTCAAAGATCAAGATTACTACAAGAACAAATACAAATACAATGTAAAAGAAAGAGTTATTGTAGCAGAAATGGAAGACTGACTATCTGACTCAACAAGTGATGGTGAGGAAGAGCCTACCAATCTCTGTGGTATGGCTTTTTCAGATGGAAATCAAACTGATGAAGCATCCGAAGATAACTCTGAAAAGGTAAACTCTCTTTACACCTCTGACAGTGATCCTGAAATAGATGCTTTTAAACTAATTAATGAACTTCAGGATCTAAAGCAAAAGTTTGTTGAAGAAAAAGAAAAGAGAGAGCAAGTAACAAAAGAGCTCATTTTTTACAAAAAAGAAAAGAATCTTCTGGAATCAGAAAAGAAAGAAATTTTTCTTGAAAAAACCAAACTTGAAGAAACCAACAAGCAAAAAGAAAAATCATTTTCGGAAGAAAGAAAAGAGATTGAAAAAGTTTTAAAAGGAAAAGAAGAAGAAGTAAAGAAATCTGAGTATGAAAGGCTCAATTCTATTGCCTTAACCAAATTTTTTGAAAAAGAAAGAGAAATCTTACATCAATCTCTAGATAGACAAAATCTACGAATCAAAAGCTATGTCAATGCACAAAGTGTTTTCGATAAAATAAAAACTCAAATGGACTCTCAAGGGCTAGGATTCAATGAGTTGAATTCATTTAATGGATTGGAGAAAACTTCACTTTCTTCCACTTTCTGTATAGGAAAGGTCCAAACCTTTGAAGATCCATCTCTGAATAATTTCAAAAGAATGAAAACATCAGAGGGATCAAAAGCAAGAGCTTTAAATTTCAAAAATACAAAGTACTCTGAAGTAAAAGACATGAAAGAATCTGTGTTACAGATAAAAGAAGAAACTTCAGAGGTACACTTTACAAAACCTCAGAGCTATGATTCCAAAGAAATTTTCAGGTTTGATGATTTCATCTCAAGAGAATCAGAGACATTTGAACCACGTACCTCTGATACAAGTACTTCTGAAAATGAATCTCAGAATTCACTTAATCTGAATGCTCCTCTGTATTCACCAAAGTCAGATGAAAACATCAGAACTACGTTTAAAGATGATGTTCAAAAGATTTGGGAAGAAAATGTCATGGAGGACTTGAAAAGAAAAGAAAGCATGAAACGGATCATCAAAGTCTCTAGATCAAAAGAAATAAAAAAACCAATAGAGATAGATATCTCTATTAAATCTAAGAGAGACTTTCTTGACTCTGATTCAGAATCTGATTTAGAGATTGATGAACAGATTTTTTGTAAACCAGGGAATGTAATTCACAAAAGAATAGAAACTGTTGGCTCTGGTATTTTGAATGTTCCAATTTCAGTATTGCAAATATGTGTTTACAAGCAAAAACATCTCTGGAACTTGAAAAAGATTTGCAAGAAAAGGCAAAGAATAAAACAAACACTTCTGGTTCTTACACCTATAAAACAATAAAATTCTCTCCTGAACAAAAAGGCAAATCGACAAAAGTTAACCATATTGATCCTGTCTGTGCAGTAAGCAGCAAAGAAAAGAAGATGTTTTTGAACAAGAAAAAGCAACTTGAAAAGAAGACTGTCTATCAAGCAAAAAGAAAAGAACTAGTTAGGGATAAAAGTAATATTCCTAGTGCTAGTTACAAAAGAAGTCAAAATGTAACAAATGCTTTTAATAAAAGGAAAAACTTTGCTCTTACTTCTTCTTGTTCCATTAATTGTAACTGCATTTCTCTCTTGATGAAACTGAAAAATCATTTTAAAGGATCACACTGTCTTTTGAATAAATCTCTGGAAAATATCTCAGAGACAAAATCTCAAGGAAAGACGAGGAAAGGCAAGACATCAAATGATGAGATGCCAAAAAGTCATACGATTCCACCAAAGTCTAACACAAAAGGACCCATAATGAGGTGGGTACCTAAGAAACAATAATCTGTCTTGCAGAAACAGTCAATGCCAATCTGGTACCTAGATTCTGGATGTTCAAGGCATATGACTAGAAATAAAGAACTGCTATCCTCATTCAAAGCAAAATCCGAAGGAGCAGTTACTTTTGGAGACAACAAGCAAGGACAGATTAAAGGATATGGTGAAATATCAAGAGGAAATGTTTCTGTATCAAAGGTTGCTTATGTGGATGGATTAAAACACAATCTGATAAGCATAAGTCAACTTTGTGATCATGGTTTCAATGTGAAATTTCAAAGAAAATATTGTTCACTTCTTCACTCAGAATCAGGTCAAGAAATGCTAAGAGCAGACAGAAGAGGTAACCTCTACAGAATGAACTTTACCAAAATCACAGACACTGATTCAGAGAAACTTTGTCTTGTATCTATGAAAAGTGAGGAAATCTGGCTCTGGCATAAAAAGTTTTCACATCTAAACTTTTCCTCACTTGATAAGTTAGTTAAACTTAATTTGGTTAAGGGATTACCATCTCTAAAGTTTAACAAAGATCATCTTTGTTCTGCTTGTGAGATGGGTAAAATGAAAAGATCTTCCCATAAAACCAAAAGTGAAAACAAATGTCCTAGACCTCTGCACATGCTTCATGTGGACCTCTGTGGTCCTATCTCTGTACAGAGTCTAGCAGGTAAGAAATACATTCTGGTTCTAATTGATGAATTTTCCAGATATACATGGATAGAATTCATTAGAGCTAAATCTGATGTACCTGAAATTTTAATAAGATTGTTGAAAAGATTACAGGTTCTATTCAGCATCAAAGTTCAGAAACTAAGAAGTGATAATGGAACAGAATTCAGAAATGCCAAAATCAATTCTTATCTATCAGAAGAAGGCATTACCCCTAACTTCTCAGCAGCAAGAACTCCTCAACAAAATGGAGTAGTTGAAAGGAAAAACAGAACACTTGTTGAAGCTGCCAGAACAATGCTTGCTGAATCTAATCTTTCAACAAATTTTTGGGCAGAAGCAATAGCAACAGCCGGCTTCACTCAGAATAGAGCTACAATTGTGAAGAGATTTCAGAAAACATCTTATGAACTCATTCACAATAGAAAACCTAACATTAAATATTTTCATGTTTTTGGATGCAGGTGCTATATTCTGAAAGATAGAGAATATCTTGGAAAGTTTGACAAGAAAGCTGATGAGGGCAAATTCATTGGATATTCATTAGCCTCAAAAGCTTTCAGAGTGTTCAATCTTAGAACAAGGACTATCCAAGAGAGCATCAATATCACTTTTGACGACAATAAAAACTCTGAACAACAAGAAAGTTCATCACAAATATATGAATCATCAAGGGAATCTGAATTAAACAAAATATTTGAAGATTTCTTTGATGATGAAGATATCTCTGAAGTTATCTTCAGAGAAAGACAGGGAGAGAATTCAGAAGAACCTCAAGAAACAGGTACAACCCTTTCAGGGCCCTCTGAACTAACACCTTCTGTCTCACCAAATGCAGATCAGCAAAGTGAATCAGAAGATGATCACGAAGTATCTGAAGCAACTCCAGAACCAAATGATGAACAAGACTATACATTTCTGGAACAAAACTCAGAGCCTCTGAACAGTACAACAGAGGCATCAACATCAGAGCCTCTGAACAGTACAACAGAGGCATCACCAACAGAGCCTCTGAACAATACAACAGAGGTATCACCAGACGTTAGAGCCTCTGAATCTCAAACTGCACAAATTATTGCTCCAATCACCAGATGGACAAAAGATCATCCAATTGATCAGATCATTGGATCCTCATCCGAAGGAGTTAAAACAAGATCTGCCACCATCAATGAATGCTTCTATGTAAACTTTTTGAGCATTATTGAACCAAAGAAGGTAAAAGAAGCTCTTGAAGATCCTCATTGGATTTTTGCAATGCAGGATGAGCTTCAGGAGTTTGTAAGAAACAGAGTCTGGACCCTAGTTCCCCTTCCTAAAGGAAAATTTGCAATTGGAACAAAATGGGTTTTCAGAAACAAAAAGGATGAGGATGGCATAATAATCAGAAACAAAGCCCGGTTGGTTGCAAAAGGATATTGCCAGGAAGAAGGCATTGATTATGATGAAACCTTTGCACCTGTAGCTAGGCTAGAAGCAATCAGAATCTTCTTAGCCTATGCTGCACACAAAGGATTCAAAGTTTATCAAATGGATGTTAAATCTGCATTTCTTCATGGTAAATTAAATGAAGAAGTCTATGTCCAACAACCACCTGGTTTTGAAAGTACAGAGTATCCTAATCATGTGTATTATTTGGATAAAGCTCTGTATGGACTCAAACAAGCCCCAAGAGCTTGGTATGAGACTTTTTCCACTTTTCTGATTAACAATGGATTTGAAAAGGGCACAATTGATACTACCTTATTCATCAAAAGGTACAAGAATGAGATGCTTTTAGTACAAATTTATGTTGATGACATTATATTTGGCTCTACCAATCAAAAGTATTGTGACAAGTTCTCAGAGTTGATGAAGAGTAAATTTGAGATGAGCCTCATGGGAGAATTAACTTTCTTTCTAGGCTTACAAGTAAAACAAACTTCAGAAGGTACATTCATAAGTCAATCTAAGTATGTCTCTGAAATTTTGCTAAAATACAAACTCAATGATTCAACTTCAATGAGAACACCTTTATCCACCGGAGTCAAACTTGACTCTGATCCATCAGGAGAGAATGTGGACATAAAAACCTACAGAGGGATGATAGGTTCACTATTATACTTAACTGCAAGTAAGCCTGATATAATGTTTGCAACATGCCTTTGTGCTAGATATCAAGCAAATCCAAAGGTATCTCATTTAACTGCTGGGAAAAGAATTTTCAGATACCTCAGAGGGACACAAACATTAGGCCTCTAGTATCCAAAACTTTCAAATTTTGATCTAACAGCTTACACTGATGCAGATCATGCCGGATGTAAGCTTGACAGAAAGAGTACCTCAGGATGCTGTCAGTTATTGGGCAATAAGCTGGTAAGTTGGTCATCCAAGAAACAAAACTGTGTTTCCACTTCAACTGCAGAGGCAGAATATGTTGCTGCTGCTAGTTGTTGCTCACAAGTATTATGGATGAAAACTCAGCTAAGAGATTATGGCCAACAATTTGACAGAATTCCAATTCTCTGTGATTCAAAAAGTGCCATAGCCATCTCTGCCAATCCAGTACAGCACTCCAAAACCAAGCACATCGATGTAAGGTACCACTTTCTGAAAGATCATGTTGAAAAAGGAACAATAGAGATGTATTTTGTACCAACTGAACTTCAACTTGCTGATATTTTCACAAAAGCTTTAGATGAACTAAGGTTCAATTTTTTAATTAGCAAGTTGGGAATGTTGAATATGTCTACCTAACAAAAGAGCAGAGTCTCTGAATCGAGTAGAGTCTCTGATCCTTTCATCAGAGCCTCTAGACTTTCAAATATGGTAAAAATTACTCTTATGAATCTCCAAGCATGTGTCAAGGGGGAGACAACGACCCTTTCATCTTTCAAGGGGGAGAAATGATCTTGTCTCTGATGTTTATATCAGAGCCTCTGATCTTGTCTCTGATATTTATATCAGAGCCTTTGATCTTGTCTCTGATGTTTATATCAGAGCCTCTGATCTTGTCTCTGATATTTATATCAGAGCCTTTGATCTTGTCTCTGATGTTTATATCAGAGCCTCTGATTTTGTCTCTGATGTTTATATCAGAGCCTTTGATTTTGTCTCCGATATTTATATCAGAGCCTTTGATTTTGTCTCTGATATTAATCTCAGAGCCTCTGATCTTGTCTCTGATGTTTATATCAGAGCCTCTGATCTTGTCTCTGATGATTTTATCAAAACCCAGATCTGGTCTCATTAAACAAATCCTCAAGGATTTTTTTTGGATAAACACTCGTTTCTTTTCTGACGGTTTACTGACACAAAGCGGTTCTCCCCTACACGCCTAAACGTGTCACCCATCAATTCGGGGATGATGGAACGTCCTTTCTGACATTGGGACTCTCATTCGCCGCTTCAATAACCTCTCCCTCTACCTTCCTTTTGTAGCTATAAAATACCCTTGTTCACTTCCCATTACTCTTTACGCTCTCAAAATCCAAAAGCCGATTCTCTCTTTCTAAGCTTTCATCTTTCTCAACCTGCAACAATGGCGGATCATTCCCAAACTTCAGATAACTCAAGCAAACTTGTTCCAAGCTTGAATTTGGTACAGTTCGACGTTCTAGTCAAAGGAAACAACTACTTTCTGGACGTAACCCCATCAAAATATGATGAACAGTTTCGCCCAATCCTCGACTTTTTCACCAACTGCGAACTCAATGATGTTCTAACCAAACATGCGTCAGACATTCCCCTTCGCTTTGTCCAACAATGGTGGTATTCAAGTGAATACGACGATGAAAAGGAAGGACTGGTTGGGCACATTAACCTAGGTGAACAAAGCTTAAGCATAAGAATAACCCCACAAACCCTAACTCGCCGATTCAACCTCCTCACCACAACTGATCTTCAAATAGAAACCTTTGAGAAACCCCCAACTCAAGAAGTTCTTCTTCAGTTCCTCCAACACTTAGGCTACAACAAAGAAATAACACGCCTCAGTCAATTCAGACGTCAGCACCTGCCTCCCAAATGGAACTTTATGTTCAGTGTTCTCAACCGAACAATAACATGCAAAATTGGAAGTCAGGATCAGACTCATCCAGCGATAATAGCCATAATGTATGCTCTCTTTTTCAACAGAAGCATCAATATGGCCCACATTCTCTTCTGTGAGATGCTGACAGCGGTGGACAAGAAGAACAAGGACTTGGCCAAAGGAAAACAACCAATATCGGTACTGTTTCCACGATTCATCTCAGTGGTCATTCAACGAGCAATGGAGAAATTCTCCATCACTGAGGAAGGCCCAATGACACCTCTGTTTATGATGAACTCATTCAAAGCCACAGAGTTTCCTCCGTATCCACATGACCGACGTTTCCCACACACCATGATTGAAATCATTCCTGCTGACTCTCCTACCCATCTCCTACTTAGTCGTGTTGCCCAATCATCAGAACCGATGATGGGATCCCCAACACATTTAGGTTCTGAGCCTGAGCATGAATCAGAGAGTGATATCTCTGATACTGCTCAAAACATCAACAGAGCGCAACCAGAGGGTGGCTCTGAGAGAGTGAGGAAGAGAAAACATGAGAACCCTCCCTCTGACGAAGAGAATAACTCTGTCAGAGCAGAGGAAGGTGAGCACGAGAGATTTCCAGAGGGTGAGTTTCTAAACCTAGAATCTGAGGGCGGTGAGGTAGAAAAAGATGTCCTTGATGACACAAATGAGAGAATCCAAAGCCCAAATCCCAGTGCAAACAAATTTACTGTCCAAGATGGTCCAGCATCAATGGACATTGAAACAGAGGTGCACACCTCGAACCCTTCCCATCCTAACCGCTCAGAGGCATCTGCTTCTGCCTCTGACGCATGCACCAGAGGGGAAACCTCTGATACGGCTAAGTCCTCCCAAAAGGACTTGGACCAAGATAAAAATACTCAATTACCCCAGAGTATGTCACCTCCACCCACACATGATGCCTTTGTGGCTCAAACTAAGTTGGACCGTCCCTTAGAACGTAAGGATTGCCTGTCAGAAAAAGAATGGCACGACCTTATTGCACAAGGAATCCTTAGCCTGGACAGCAAGGTTTCTAAACACATTCGGTTCTCATCATCAGATTCTGACTCTGATGATCAGAGACCAATCGGAACCATTATAGGGAGATCCTTGAAAAAGGGTCCCCAAGGATTAATGGGAAGTCCTTCCGGAGACAACCTCAAACCACATCCGACAGAAGGCCCCTCTGAACTCGAGGGAAACTTAGAATCATGTGTTGATCCTAAGGTTACCCCCTCTGATTACGTTACCAAAGAGGAGTTCAAAATCTTTGGTGATGAAATCAGAGAATCTCTGAAGGAGATAAAACTTCAAATGGAGAAGACCTCAGAGGCCTCTGCCTCTAACTCTGAAGTTGAAAAGCTCACTTCAGAGGTCTCTGAGCTGCGCACCACGATTCTCAATCAGACAGAAAAACTGGATGCTCTGGAAAGCCTGGTCATAAAAAATGACTCAGTTTTGTCTAGAGAGATTCAGAACTCCAAAACAGAGCTCCTCAAGGCGATTCCTCCTACCTCTGCCCCCACTCCAACACATGCAGACTTTTCTCAATTCAAAGAGGAAGTCTTGCGTTCTTTGGCAGAGGTAATTGCAAAGATCCCTACCTCCTCTGCTGCTGCTCCTGCTACAACAGAATTCATTACAAAGGCTGACCTGACCAACTTCTCAAAGAAGATCACCAGCAATGTTCTGAATATCTCCAGCAAGTTCGTCTCCAAGACCACTAAGCAGAACAAAAAGATTGAAGACCTTCTGAAGAATGTCAAATCTTCAGAGGGAGTATTGAAGAGAAAAGTACCAGAGGTCGCATGCTCTGAGGAAGCACGGAAAAAGGCAACGTATGAAGATTCTGATGACGCAGATGACCAACCTCAGGGGTCATCCGATCTTCATAAGGGGGAGAAAACTCCTACACCAAAACCTGTTGAAACACAAAAGGAGTCCACTCCTTCTGAAACAAACCAAAGCAAGGAGAAAGGAATAGAAAGACGCTCAACCTCCACCTCTGCTGAAGATCTTCAGGCAACTTTAAAATCGCCAGTACCTGTCATCTTTCTAGCACCATCCACTGCAGGTGCTCCAATAGTTCCAATCACAGCTGAAATGACAACTGCAAATCAAGAAACTATTGGAGCTCTGGACGAAGACGAAGCTGAACAGCTCGTAGACTTCTCAACATCAGAAGATGCATTCTCATCACCAGAAAGATCAACTTATGTGATGAGAGATGCCTACGAATCAGAATTTGAACAAGAAGAAAAATCAGAATCTGAAAAAGAAGAAAAATCAGATTCTGAAAAAGAAGTTGAAGTAGTTGATGTCGAAGAATATGTCTTCAAAAATGCTCAACCACATCATACTTCAACAACGTCAGAGCTGAGGGAATCACCAGAGATAGATGGCTACATCTCTGAACCCTCAAAAGAAGATCCTCCACAAACAATGGAACCAGAAACCATGGTTGCTGATGAAGAGGCTCCTTCAGAGAATCCTGTTCAGAAAGCAAGCATCGGTATTCCAGCAAAAGTGTTCCATAAACCTCCCACATTCCTCGAATCAAATCCAGAAGCTTCCATAGAAGACCACTTCAGATACATTTACTGTGAGTTCAACATGGCAGATACACTGGTCATTCCTCTGAATCCAAGAATCAGAGAGGACATGCCAGACTATGAGCGAAGATTTATCAGAGATAAAACCAAACCAAGAGCACAGGTCCTCTCTGATGATCCAATCATCAAAATCAACAAAATCTCAGAAAAGACCTTTGCTTACAACAAGATAATCTATAGGAATTATGTGGTAACTCGATCTGATCAGAAGATTTACGAGTTCAATGACAAAGATCTCGTAAATCTAAATCCATATGATTTACCACATTTATATGCCTATTGCTCTGCCAGGTATGATCATGGAAGAAGGGAAATCAGGATGGGCATGGTTGAAGTCCGACGAGCAATGGAGGCCTATGTCAAACACCGAGCAAAATGTGACTTTCAAATTGCTCTGAACCTAGGGGAAGAAAAGCTGGAAGTAACTGAACCTGTGGAGTCATTCGACAAACTTAAAGAACAGAAGACTGGATCAATCGTTGCAGAACCTCTGGGTTTCGTCTTCAGAATAAATCAAGAAAAGAAGATCTTTCTAGCTTCAGAAGTGTCGAAGTACTCTGATGAAACCTTGAGAGGTATAAAGAAATTGATCCATGCAATGAAAGAAAGGCACAGAGCAGATTTACTGGCAAAGCTTGACTTAGAGATCGACTCGATGATCAACTTCAGAGCTCTGATCATGAAATTCCATGGAATCTGTTCAAGTGACAAATAGTAGTCTGTTTCTTTATTTCTTTTATTATTACTTTCTTTGTATTAAACTTCCAAATGTTTAAGAAGTAATACTTAAGAGGATAATTTTCTCCTCTATGCTTTCTAGTTTAAAATTCAATTCTCTGTTATTTTTTTTGTATCTTCTATTTTCGACACTTAGGGGGAGATTGTTAGCTCCAAATCATCTGTTAAAGTGTTGAAAATACCAGTCCTATTTCAGAGGACTTTCAAGAAGATACACTTCAGAGGACGAAGACTTCAGAGGATGAAGACTTCAGAGGACACACCTGCCTCTGAAGTACTTTTCAGCAACTAAGACATCAGAGATGGCTTCATCAGAGGCTCTGAAGACATCGTCAGAGCTCTGAAGACATTCTCTCTGGATGTTCACGTGAGAATGAAGACATCAGAGATGGCTTCATCAGAGGCTCTGAAGACAATGTCAGAGGCTCTGAAGACATTCTCTGAAGATGTTCTCTGAAGTTCAGAGAATGAACAGAAGAACAGATGACACGTCACTTAGTGATAAGATTTACTTTCTAGAGTAGGTCACTGTTCAACATGCTCTTTCTCGTCATACAAGTACACTGCTTACTTTATGGTCCTATAAATAGGACCATCACCTTATTGTTCAAAGTGTGCTTAAGAAGTTATATATCTGATAATATAAGTTGAATACTTTATTCTAAGAATATCTTGTTTATCTCTATCTGCTTTATGAACTGTGATATTTGAATCTCCTTTGATATTAAACTGTATTACTTCCGCTGTCATTACTCTTATTGTTTATATCATTGTTACGAGATTAGATCTGGGATCCAACACTAAACACCCATTTGGTGCCTATTACAGTTTTATCAGATGGTCTAGGAACGAGATTCCAAACTTTGTTTCGAGAAAATTTAGTCAGCTCTTCTTGCATAGCGCTGACCCAGTTTGGATCTCTAAGGGCATCATCAGTCTTCTTTGGTTCTATAAAAGAGAGAAAATTTACACAGAGACAGATATTACCTGAGCTTCGTCGTGTCTGAATACCTGCTTCGAGATCACCAAGAATTTGATCTATTGGGTGATCTTTGGTCCATCGCTGAGCAGGAGCATGATTTCTTAACTCAGAGGTTGGATCAACAATTGGAATGTTTACTGATGAGGACGTTTGAGGTTCATCAGCGATTAACTGTTGAGTAGATTCACTAGAGAGGTTTTCAGATGAAGGCAGATTTGATGGTAGTAGTGTGTTTAGAGGTTCTGCTGAGACCCATGAGGTGGATTCAGCGGTAGGATGTATAATGTTCGGATCATCATCAGCGGTTGGAGGATCATAATGCTGATGGTTTGAGAAGAAAGGTTCTGTTTCTCTGTAGTGAGAAAGCATCCAAGCATTTAACTCTTCATTGTCAGCGATTGGTTTAGAGTTCGCTGAGCGAGTTTCATCAAAAGTGGCGTGAATTGTTTCTTCTACGGTTTGTCTTCTCTTGTTGAAGACTCTATAGGCTTTGGAGATGGAGGAATGTCCTAGAAATATTCCATCATCAGCTTTTGGGTCGAACTTTCCAAGTTGATCTCTGTTGTTTAAGATAAAGCACTGGCAACCAAAGATATGAAGAAAGCTGATAGAAGGCTTCCTTCCAAGAAAAATTTCATAAGTTGTCTTCCCAAATCGCTTTATTATCATCGATCTGTTTTGAGTAAAACATGCAGTGTTTACAGCTTCTGCCCAAAATTGAGTAGGGAGATGAGAATCGCTGAGCATTGATCTAGCATCTTCTATGATCGTTCTGTTTCTTCTTTCAGCGACTCCGTTTTGCTGAGGTGTTCTTACTGAAGAGAAGTTGTGAGAGATTCCCTTGTTCTCAAAGAAATTGTTCAGGGAACTGTTTTTGAATTCAGTTCCATGATCACTTCTTATTGAACGAACAGTAAGATTGTTCAGCGCTTCCATCTTTTTAACAAAAGATATTAGTTCTTCTGGAGTATCACTCTTACATCGAAGAAAGATAACCCAGGTGTAGCGAGAATATTCATCTACAATGACAAGCGTATATTTCTTTCCAGCTATTGATTGGATGTTGACAGGGCCAAACAGATCCATATGCAAGAGCTGAAGAGGACTTGTCACTGAGGAAACTTGTTTCAACTTGAAACTAGCTTTTGTTTGTTTTCCTTTTTCACATGCTGAGCAGAGAGATTCTTTAGCATATGAGTGCTGAGGAAGACCAGAAACCAGTTCCTTAGATGAGAGAGAATTCAGGGTTTTGAAGTTTAGATGAGAGAGCCTTTTATGCCATAGCCAGTTGACATCAGAAGAGTCCTTAGAGAGAAAACATAAGTTTTCAGTGATAGTAGAGTCCATATCTATTACATAGACATTTTCTCTGCGATAACCACTGAGAGCAAGTTTTCCTTTTTCATCTACCACTGAACATGCTTTCTTAGAAAAGCGAACTTCGTAGTCTTTGTCACATAGCTGACTGATGCTTAGAAGGTTGTGCTTCAGTCTATCTACATAAGCGACTCTTCGAAAGGTAGTTGTCCCATTGCTGAGGACACCAAACCCTCGGGTAAATCCTTTTCCATTTCCACCAAAGGTCACAGAGGGACCTTTTTCTTCCTTGTATTCAGTGAGCAGGTCTCTTTGTCCAGTCATATGACGAGAACATCCACTATCGAGATACCAGATGCCCTTTGATCCCTGCACACATAAGGAAGATTAAGCGTTGTTTGGTACCCACTTTTCAATGGGTCCTTCAGAGTTAGTGGATAAGGAAGGTTCAACAGTCTTCACTTTGGTTAATTTCTTAACCTTAGTGGTATTTTTCACTTTGGTTGATTTTTCAACTTTGGTGACTTTCTTAGCCTTGGAGACATTTGGTTGATTTTTCACTTTAGCTGTTTTATTAGCTTTAGTGACATTTGGACATTTGCTTGCAATATGATCAGTAAAACCACAATGATAACATTTTCTGTATTTGAAAACGGTTTTAGGATCAGTAGAAGGTTTTGCAAGTTTAAGATGAGCAGGGCCAGGTCCGAGAAGGCTTTTCTCATGAGATATGGGAGGAACTTTCATTTCTTCAGATTTCGTTGGTCTAAGGTCAATCTTTAGCTTTGGAGGACAGAGATCAAAAATTTCTATCACAGAGCTAGAGGATTGCTTAGCTGAAGGTTTAGAAGGAACTTTCAGCTTTGCTTTCCTGGTTGCCTTCTGAGGAAGGAGAATGGACTTTCCTTTATCCGTAGACTTAGTGTCTTTGGATTTTTCCTCAGAGATGGGATTTGAAGAAGAACAGGGATAGAATTGATTATAAGACGTGTCAAAGAAAGATGTGACAAAAGTTCCAAACTTAAGCGAGGAACTTTCTTCTTTAGGATCATCCTGTGGTGTCCAAAAACCAAGACCAGTTCTATCACTTTCAGGAGTTTGAGCATTTATTATCTCAGAGATCTTTGTTGATGATTTGCACCATTTTTCAACATGAGCCTTTTCTGCTTTTAGAGCAGCGATGGCTTGTTCACGTTCAATGCTGATGATTTCATTTATAATGACTTGATCTTTCAACTTTTCTTCTAAAAGATTTAGTTCACTGATCTTTTCATGACATTTCTCTAGCTCTTGAGTTAAATGTACATTTTTATTCTCAACTTGAGTTTTGTCGTTTAGAGCATTATAAAGGTCAATCGTTAGCACATCAACAGCGCGACTTCTCTCAGCTTCAGGCAGAGAGGGATTTGTAGAGATAGATACCTGAGATGATATGTAGCTCATAGAAGGTTCAGATGGTTCTTCCACTTCTTCTTTAATCTCAGCCATGAGGCAAAGATTAGCGACTTCTTCTTCATCAGAACTTGATTCTTCTGATTCAGCCCAGTCATGTTCTTCAGCGATGAGACCTTTACCTTTTCGCTTGTAGCTTTTCAGTTTTTGATATTTATTCTTCAGTTTTAGGTACTTGTCATCACTGGATCTTCTTGAGGTAGAAGTTTTGAAGACCTTTTTAGACCTGCACTCACTAGCAAAATGTCCAATCTTTTCGCAGTTATAGCAAGTGGCAGTAGCCTTATCAACCGGAGTTGATTTTGGCTTTTCAGTTAGAGAGAGAGGTTTACTTCTTCGGAAGTTGCTCTTTCTTGCAAATCTCTTAAAAGAGTTTGTCAAGAGTGCTAATGACTCATCAAACTCTGAAAGATCAGGGTCTGATAGATCCTCAGATTCAGAATCTAACTCAGTGATGGTGAGAGTAGATCTCTGAGATGGAACTATCTCTGAAGAGACTAAAGCAACAGGAGTGCTTTTGGAGTCTTTAGAATCTTTTACAAGATTCTTCTTCAGGAGATTAGATTGCTCATAGTTGAGCAATATTCCATATAAAGTGCTTAGAGAGAGAGTATGTAAGTCTTTTGTCAGCTTAAGACATATTGAATAACTGTCCCAGCTTTCAGGAAGACTTTCCAAGAGATTTGTTAGCACCTAAGAATTAGAATAGGTCCTACCAACAATTCTTAGGTCAATGATTAGGTAGTTAAACCACTGATGAACGTCAGAAAGAGATTCATTCTTACCAGCGATAAAACTTTCATACTGTCTTACCAAGTTAATCTTTTGAGTCTCTTGGATTTCAGTGGTGCCCTCATATTGAACACATATGGTTTCCCACATTTCTTTAGAAGTTTTCAGATGCATGATGGAATGGAAAACTTCATCAGCCAGAGCCATTGAGATAATGGTCTTTGCTCTTGCATCTATGCCTACCTTCTTTTTATCTTCATCACTCCAATGTCTTATTTCCTTAACGACATATCGTTCAGGGACAGCTTCAGTGGTGGCAGTAGCGGGAACCGCAGCTATAATTCTAACAGGTTCATAGGGTCCGTTTTCTATATATTCAGGTATAGTAGGATCCGCACCTTCAAGAAATAGCATCATTCGATTTTTCCATAGAGAAAAGTTATCTCTGCTAAATCGAGGAGGTTTAGAAAGTGAACCATTATCATAGTAGTTTGTGTTTGTGTTTAGTGCCATTTTAGAATAGCAAGGAAGAGTATTCAGCAAGATCTTGTTTATTAGTTTAAACAAACTGCTCTGATACCACTTGTTGGTCCCGAAGGTGCTTAACAAGTTTGTAGAAGGGGGGGGGGGTTGAATACAAACACAGAAATTAAAGTTTAATAAATTGTTTATTGATAAATCAAATACAATTTACAAGTTTGTTGCGGAATAAGATTAAGACAGACTCAATCTAAACAAACTTAAGAAACACTAAGATGGTTGCACTAAAAATTCAGAGAATGGGAGATTTAGAGATATAGAAAGCAAGGGTTTCTATATGGATTTAAGGAATTAGCACTTCTCAGATGAAGGGGTGAACTTCCTATTTATACCCTATGCATTAAATGCATGGCGGGGCACTTTACACGTGGCGTTCACTGATTGGCTTTGGAAGTCTGACTTTTGGGAGACATGCTTTCGGACGGACAATGAACAGTGTAGTTGACAGAGGTGTTGTACGAATTGTCGCAGAGACATGTCCGTTCTGACACATCGTACTAAGTTGTGCAAGGAGAGACAAAAAGGAAACTTGAGACATAAGCTTTGTGATCTTTTGATCGCTGAGTATCTCTTCTTTCAGAGATAAAGAGATTCAGCTATCGTTGAAGCTTTTCCTCATGTTCCTTCGCGTATATGTAGAGTTGTCTTTGCTTCACTGATATCCGCATCAGGTCACTAGTAGACTTCTCTTTGTTCAGCAGCTTTGTCTTTGATTCAGCTATGAACATATGTTGACGCGAGACTTGTCTTCAGGGATTACGTTGGCTGTTTACTTCAGAAACTATCAGTGATAACTTGAACAGACTCAGTCTGATCACTGATAGTGAAACACTAATACATAGAAATGTTTATGAGAGAGACTATCAGCGATAACTGAACAGACTCAGTCTGATCGCTGATGGTGAAACACTAATACATATTAAAACGTAATTTTCACTAAGTATAGAAGAGGGTCTTTATCAAATCATTGAGAGAGTTTGGATCAACAGTCACTGCCAGTAATAATAATATCATCCACATACAAAAGAAGTAAAATTGTACCAGCCTCAGTGGTCCGAGTAAACAGTCCTGAATCATAGTCGATGGGTGAGAAACCCAGAGAAGTGACTGTGGAACTGAACTTCTCAAACCAAGCTTGCGGAGCTTGCTTGAGTCCATAGAGAGTCTTCCGAAGATGACAAACATGACCTTGTGGAAGTCGAACGCCTGGAGGAGGTGTCATGTAGACTTCCTCAGATAAGTCACCGTTCAAGAAGGCATTCTTAACATCCATCTGAAAGAGAGGCCATTGTTTTGTAGCTGCGATGGCTAGAAGACTGCGAACAGACGTGACTCGAGCAACAGGTCCAAATGTCTCCTCATAATCAATGTCGTACTCTTGATTGAAGCCCTTTGCCACCAGGCGAGCTTTGTATCTATCAATAGAGCTATCATATTTTGTCTTGATTTTGAACACCCATTTGGAACCAATGGGTGACTTGCCCGGTGGAAGAGGAACAGAGTCCCATGTCTAAGCTTTGTCAATAGCCTGAAGTTCCTCATCCATAGATTTCTTCCAATCAAGATTAGAGGAGGCTTCCTTGTAGGAAGTAGGTTCGTGATTGGATAACAGAGTAGCATAAACATGATAATCACGGAGATGAGAAAGAACTTGTCTTACCCGATCTGATCGTATAACATTCGGAGATTGAGACGTTCCAGGAGCCAAAGACTCAGCAGGCAGCTCAGATGTTGGTTGTGCGGATGGAGCAGATGATTGATGTTGATCAAGAGGTATAGGCGATGTGGAGGCAGGAGACTCTGAAGGAGAGGCAGAGTCAGAAGATGTTTGAACAATAGGCGGAGACGATATGATGTCAGATTGGAGTGAGTCCAATGAGACAGAAGCATCAGTAAAGAACGGAGTGGTGAAGGTAGAGGACTCACGAAACTTGGATATAGAAGAAAAAGGAACATGTTCCCAGAAGGTAACGTGACGAGATATACGAAGACGCTGGGAGATAGGATCCCAGCAGCGATAACCCTTGTGTTCAATACCATATCTAAGGAAGCAGCAAAGTCTGGAGCGAGGTTCAAGTTTGGTATGTTCATGAGATTGTAACTGAACAAAACAAGCACTACCCCAAACTTTTAGAAGTTCATAGGCAGGGGTGACCCCATGAAGAGCCTCATAAGGAGTCTTATTATTAAGGATGGGAGTAGGATGACGATTGATGGTATAAACTGCAGTGAAAGCAGCTTCACCCCAAAAACGTTCTGGACATTTAGCAGAAATGAGAAGAGTGCGAACCGTATAAAGAATATGACGGTGTTTGCGTTCGACACGACCATTTTGAGGAGATGTGCCGGGACAGTAGTACTGAGAGAAAGTCCCATGAGATTGAAAAAAGGAGAGAAGAGAGGACTATTTGTATTCCATAGCATTGTCAGCTCTAAGAATCTTTATAGATTTTGAGAATTGGGTGTGAATCATCCGAGCGAACATAATATAAATTTTAGGTAGTTCCGAACGATGTTTCATGAGATATATCTATGTGAAACGTGTATGATCATCAATAAAAATAACAAAATATCGAGCACCCCCCATGGATGGGTGTGGTGCTGGTCCCCATACATCAGAATGAATAAGATCAAAAGAAGAAGTAGAATTAAACTCATTCGTTTCAAAAGATAAAGCATGATGTTTGCCAAGTTTGCATGATAAACAAGAAATATTGTCAGTTAATACACAATTTTCTAACACCCCTAAATTAGCTAATGATTTTATTCTGGCTAGAGACAAGTGACCTAGCCGGGTATGCCACAAATCAAAGGAAGAAGTGCTGGAAACTGAGGCAACAAGACTTGAAGAGGGTAATGGAAGGCGAAGGTAGACCACTTCAATCATCCGTCCAACTTTACGGTCGAGTCTAAGGATCTGCTTAGTCTTTGGATCCTGTACAACACAACCAGAAGAATGAAATAAAATGATCAAATTAGATTCTAGGAGCTGTGCAATCGAAACTAGGCTTCGAGATAGTTTCGGAACATTTAGAACACCCGGTAATTGAATATGAGGAGTGGAGACATTTCCACTAAAAGATACCGGCAGGCCAGTGTTGTCAGCAGTTCGTACTGACGTAAAATGCTGAGGTGGTTTCTTAGAAACAAAACCATCAGTGCAGGGTGTCATATGATTGCAACACCCAGAGTCAAAAAGCCATAAGTTACCTGATGCAGCTGAGTGTGGAGAATTCATACCCATAGCACCAGACATGATCTGCTCCATGAGTTCCTGATTGCGACACATCAGTTCCATTAGGTCAGGTGAGGAGACTGAAGAAACCTCGTTACCAGCGATAGTAGACCCAACAACAGCGTGAGTCCAGTCCTGAGAGCCAGTGTGCTTTGAGTTCTTAGGGCAGTCAGACTCATAATGGCGCGGATGAGTGATGCCACACCTACGACACTTGCGAATAGGACAATCAAGGAGAAGATGAGCAGTAGAGTGGCAAAAAGCACACTCAGATGTGTTCGTTTTTCCCACAGATTTGTTGTTAGTCCATTTACCTTTGGACTTGGGATGAGACTTGTAGAGAACGCTATCAGTAGCGGGCACCGGTGATCGCATGTGAAGACGAGTTTCTCCACTTAATAATTCGGATATGGCTTCTTCAAGAGTGGGTAGAGGCTGCCTATGAAGAAGAGAAGCACGGACATTCTCAAATTTATCTGTAAGACCCATCAGAATGGTGATCAAATGCAGTTGGTTGAAGTAGGCTGTGAACTGTTGAGCCGTTTCATCAAAAATTTGTGGTGCTCCAAGACTTATATGATCTCTGAGAGATTGCATTTCAAAGATATAAGAGTTTACGGATTGATCAGGAAGCTGGCGTTTGTTCTGAAAGGTAGTCCACAGTTGATACTGATGAGATATGCCTGATGACGTGTACCGCTTGGTGAGAAAGTCCCAGAGACTTTTGGCGGTGACATAGCCAAGAAACTGTTGGTTGATCTCAGGAGTAGTGGAGGCATTAATGTAACCCAGAATACGAGCATTATTGATGTCCCACTCATTCATGCGTTTTGCAAAATCAACAACATTCTCAGTTGCTGCCTGAACTGGAAGTTTGGATGCACCAGTAACATAGGTGTAAAGCCCATGAGATTTTAGCAGAATTGTCATATGGTGATGCCACAGGATGTAGTTGCTACCATTGAAAACAACCGAGATGGGATTTGAGTGACTGAGATTGGTAGCCATGGATGGGACGAGAAACAGTTCTGAGTGACCGGTATGGACCGATAGGATGTACGACCGGTAGTATCGACCGGTAGGACGTGTGACCGGTATTAGCGACCAGTAGGATGTCGACCGATATGGACCGGTAGTATCGACCGGTAGGATGTCGACCGGTATTAGCGACCGGTAGGATGTTCGACCGAAGTTCTTCCGGTCTGCGGCTAGGGTTTCGGTGCGATTCGAAATCGATGATGAACAGAGAGGGCGGCGGACGGCGATACAATCGATGAACAGTAAAGTCGATGAACAGTAAAATCGATGATGAACAGTGAAATCGATGATTGAAAGGAACAATGATAATGGTGAGAGTGCAAGCAAACCTACAACTCTGATACCATGTTAGAAGATGAATATGATTGAAGGAGACGATGAATATGATTGAAGGAGACGATGAATATGCTGAAGGTTTGAGACTTCGATATATTGATTAAGAGAATAAACGTACAATATGACAAAGTAAGTAATAAGAAAGTTAACCTAAACTAGAAGATACAAGGTATTTATACAAAGACTATATGGGTCTGGGCCTTGTACAGACATTGGGCTTGGGCCTTATACACATATACATTAACAAATATATTATGTAATTTCCATTTAAAAGTTAAGGTATGGTTCGTTCCTCTTTCTTTTCTCGAACTCTAGATTAATTGATTTTATATCTTATATAATACTAGAGTTGTATCTGTGTGATACAATCGAAAGTAAAATTTAATTGTGAACTGAAAATTAAATTTGTTTTAAATTTATTTTTATGGTTTTCTTTTTGTTTTTGTGGGCATGGATTAATTGTAAGATGAGGTTTCTATGTCTTTTATTTGATTGATTGACCCTACACTTGGAAATGGTAGTAGAAATTTCCAAAAACTTCCAACACTTCACCAGTAAGCGCTTACGTGTAATAGTCAACACTTTCACTTAACTTACCGGGTAAGATTTTAGTCCATTAATAAGACATTGTATGCAACATTTTTATCCGGTCAACATTTACTGAGTCGTCACTCCCTTTTACTAGATAAGACTCCAGGTCCTTGTAATTGCTCTTACCGGGTAAGATTTTCAACCCTTGTCATGTTCATCCAATCAGGTAATATGAGTCGGTAAGCACACGTACCCGATAAGCTTTTAGTAAACGACCCTTAATGTTTTTTAAGTTATACGTTTGAAAAATTAGAAGTTTTAAAGAACAAAAATCTAAATGGTTCATAATATTGTATAGATATCGGTCCTTGTTGTGCTGTCTCGATAGTAAGATGGTGGACATTTATGAAGGTTCAGGGTTCAAACTACGACACCACCACTTATTACCAACTTGCAATAATTTACTTCCCTCATGATTGTCGTAAGACCAATACGATAAAGACTTTAAGAGGATGACATCTACCTTGTATATATATACACCAAAGATTGCTTAAAATCTAATTTTTAGAATTGGAAATTTATATATCCACATGATTTATTTGGAATCATTCTTATCTTGGACTTTATTTGGCAACCCACAAAAGAAAACATGAAGAAAGGGAAGTGAGTGTTCATTTGATACAATTTACACAATCATCATACCCCGTAACCCCCCACAAGCTAACAACTAAAAAGCCAATTTTGTTGCACAAAAACAAAAATAATATCTAATTTGAATCACAAACAAACAACAAAAGATGCCCTTTTCTTCTCTTTAATCATATCCGCAATAAATATGTATATATAGATACAGAGGATTGTTCAAATAATAAAGCTAAATATCCTGATAATATAAGAAAATAATGTTTATATGTGAATCTTTAAAAAAAATATGAAAATACATGTGTGAATCCATATAAATAATATGTAACAGTGGTTCACATATACATCTTTAAATGAATTTTTTCTAATTTTATCATGGATTCACATTTAACCTTTTCCTTAACCTTCAATTCTTCATTCTCACAATATTTATCATTTTTATTTGAACAACTCACTATACATCATACATGCCATATATATGAAAATTATTTGTTGGTCCCATGAATTCTTTTATATTGCATCATAACAACAAGGACCGATATCTATGCAATACTTTTGTCAATTTGAAAACGAGATTTTTTTGATTCGATACAGTTCATACTTCATACATAATTTTTTTTGTAACCAAACGTTAATTCAAAATTGGAAAAACCCCCTTTTGATACGATAGATTGAAAGAAGACAAAAAGACATAAAGGCCCCTCCCTTTCCAAAGCATTTGTCAATCAAATCTTCTTTGTTTTTTTTTCAATTGATTACTGAATATAAAAGGCTCAGGCCGTCGGGTACCCTTTGTCCATATTATACTCAAACTGTCTACACCACTTATTTTTTTTCATTTTTGACAACTTTGCATTTTTGGAGGGTGTAAATTGTAATCAACAGAAAAAAGAAGGGCCTAAAATGAAAGCCATGTAATTGTTCATTAGAATCTGGCATCTTCAAAGCCGTGTAAGTCGCTGACTCTATTTACCGACTTTCTCATCATCGCCACTTTAGCCAGTTTGTCAGCTACTCTCCAAGCCGATGTCGGCGTTAACGGCTCACCTTTCTCGTCCGCAAATACCGCCATTTCCACCTTTCCTCTTCTTCCAAGCTGCTGAGCCTGAGCTTGAACCTTGCGCCGCCGTTGCAGTTCGCTCAACTCGGCTTCTAAGCCGAGCATAAATTCGTTACCAGGAGCCGGATTGGATTGTTGCATTAACGCGCGAGCTGAGATAAGCATGTGGTACGCGCCAATTAGATCGTTTCTCTCCGTAAGCCGTTTTGACTCGGCTAAAGCTCGAGTGGTGATGAAAAGGTTTCTCAGCCGTTGGATGGAGGGAGACGATGATCTGACGGTGTTCGGCAGAGGTACAACCAAAGCTAGTGGTTTACCGTAAACAATCTCCTGGCTCGACGATTCCTTGTAACTGCATCGGACGGAAAGTTTCCAGTGAGATCGCACCGCCGGCGATGGCATTTTCAATTCAACCAACAATTCTCGTTCTTCATCAGCAGACAACTCGCCAATTCGAACGCTACCGGATTCGAGAACGATCGGTTGAGGCGTACGTGAATAAACCGCCGCGATTACCGCCGGAGTTGATCCCGGAACAAATCCTAGCTGCAATCGGAGATCCTGAACCACCACGCTGAGTAAATTTCCGATGCATTTCGCGAACACGTTGTCTTCGATTACGGCAAGTTTCAGTGAATGTATCGGAATATCGAGCCGCGAGATAGAGTAACGCGACGATGAGATGAATGTTGATTGATCGAGGACTTCGGAGAGGAGGATGACGGTGGCGACCGGATTTTTCTCCCGGCGATCTTCTAAAACTTTCACGGCTTTTTTCACGGCGTCTTTTGAGTTTGAAGAACCTTCGAGAACGGCCATGGCTTCCACGATACGACGCGCAGATCGCCGTCCGCTGGTTGTCATCCTCCTCAACGGCAATAACCTTTTGGAATACGACGAGAATGCGACAATCGATAGTCGATCTGAAGATGAAAGCGATGAAACAATTGATCTCATTGCTCGTTTGATCAACGGCAGCTTTTCATTTATCATTTTTCCGCTGACATCAACGACGGTGACCAGATCGATCGGAGCTCTGCGTTGTGTTTTTTCCGGTGCTGCCGGAGCTTTCACTTTCAGAACAATCGCGTACGTCTCGTGTCTCCTGGAAGCAGCGATCACTGCTGCCTCCGGTAATAACCGAACTTCAACCTCTCTTGCATGATCGACAATAGAACTGTTATCGTCTCCAACGCCATAAAATCCTTGAAACTCTCCAATGGAGTCTTCATCGCAATTTTCATCAGATTCTGGTATGGGAATGAAACGAGCTTTAGGAGTCAACGACGCTAATGGCTCATCATCGTTGTAAACCTTCAAATCAGGCCGTAACAGTTTCCGTTTCGGAGATTCGTTCTTCCAGACGAAATCATCCTTCATACTCGTAGCCAGCTTTTCTCTAGTCTTCTCTTCTTCCTCGACGAACAGATCCTTCTGATCGTTCTCATGATCTACAGACAACAGAGGCATCTCCTTCCATAAACAACTACACACTGGACAAGCAAGGCCTCCTTGTTTCTTCACATGATCAACGATGCACGGAAAGTGAAAAGTGTGAGAACACTCCGCCGTGAAACTCGCCATTCCTTGACCTCTCTTCACGCTCTGCAAGCATAATCCACATCTACGCTGCAGATTCAGAAACCATATGTTATCACACTAACATTCATCATTTCGATAATGGTGAAAAGTAAAACAATTAGCTCCAAAAGGAGCATAATCTTACCGTGCACAGGCGCAGGCTGGATTTGAGGAAAGAGAAAGGTGAAGGAGAGCGAGGTGAAGATGGATTCGATGATCGAAGGAAAATTCGTGGACTGTTCTTTGTCTGGCATTGAAGCTTGGGACTGACTGGTAGCGATGGCGACGGAGCCGGTACGGTGGCGGTGGTTCGACAACGGAGGGTTGGGCTAGATCGGAGGCGAGGGGTAGAGGGATTGGATGAAGAAGTAAAGAAAGCAAATCTGGTACCAAATTTGGGAGTAGTAGTAGAAGAGCTTCTGGTAATGCCATGTTGATACTCATCAAGCTCTTCTTCCATGGAAGCTATGGTGGTTGAATCAGTTTCTTGAGGGATAGATGTACAGAAAGCTCTTCTCCATCCCAACACCATCTTCAGATAAGTTTTCTCAATATCAATTTATGTTTTTTCTCTTATAATCTGATTATATGACGATGAAGATGAGATGGGTAATTGGGTATAGGAGGTGGTGGATTTAACCAGACATCATGAAAACCCTATTCTTCTTCTTCTTCTACTACTTCTTGTTGTTGTTTCTGCAACAAAAGTGGTTCTATTCTTCTTCTCTTTCTTGTGTTTTTCTTTTTCAATTCAGTGTGGGAAGAGAGAGAGGTCAGATGAGGTCTGAAGACTGTAGCATTATTATATAGTAGTACTAGTTAGTGTATTACTATCATGAACGTAATTTATCTTTCTTTTCTACCATTTTTCTGACTTCCAAATTAAGTTTATTTTATAATTTCATATAGACATCTATATAAATATGATTAAAATATATTTTTTTTATGAATATAATATTATTTCCTGCAGATTATTCAAAATAGAAGAAAATGGATTTTGGACAATTTTTTTGTTCTCTTCATGAGTAATGAGAGATGTTAAAATCCCTTCAAATTTAGAGAACTTTCAAAAAATTATTGAAAAAATAATTTATTATTATATTTCATCAATAATAAACCTTTAAATGAGAGAAATAGTATTTTATTTTATGTTTGAAATATTTTAATAAATATAATCAAGGGTGTAATCTCTAGAATAGAGAATCTATTGGATTTGAATACAAAATTTTGAATTTTGATTATCTATTTATTTATTTTATTTTAAAATATATTAAAAATGATCTTAAGTCTTTAAATAAATTTCATCTAAGTTCATTGCATTATGATGTAAAAATTTTACTATTGTAATAAGGAAATTGTCCAACATGGTAGGATTCTAGCAAGTCATTTTAAAAACCATTAAGAATATTTTACAAATTAATCAATTAAAATTATAGTTAATTCATTTAAGTTATGAAATGGTTATTTAGAAAATCTGACCATTTTGCTCCGATTAGAAAAAAAAAATGGGTAAAAAATGAATAGGGTGTGATAACCATTTGAACATTTCATTTAAGTTTATAGTAGATTAAAGAGAAAATTATATGTATATATATATTTTTTAATTTTATTTTATTTAAAAATAAAAGAAAAAGATTTTGAAAAGCGGACAGGTGGCAGGGCAGTTTTAGGCTAAGAGGTGAAGAGTGTTTAATTTCATGAAATCATGAGCGCTGGAATGACAGGCTGGTGTATAGGGATAGGTGATTCATTACGAGGTCAATGCTTTATCAATGCCTTCCTTTATTTTTATTTTTCTATTTTCTAACTTTTTAGAAAACGTTTAATTTAAAATAACTAAAATATGTATAATAAATTAATAATTAGAGATGTTTTGAATAGGATAATACTAAACTTATAAAGTTGATGTCAAGTTCGATGTAAACAATGAATCTATGGATAATACTAAATTTTATACAAAAATATAGGATTTTAAGTATAATTGTTTTTCCTATATTATAAATACTGATATAATGAATAGTGTTATATCAAATTTGGAGTTCTTATTAAAGTAATTTAGTATTAAATTTGATGGCCATGTTATTAAGAACATCTCCAACGCTCTTATAAGTAAAAGGTAGAGTAACTTGTAAGAACTATTAGAACATCCCCAATGTAAGATTCTTATAAGCAAAAAGTGTAGTGATTAGTAAGAACTAGCATTGTGGAGAGTTCTGATAAGAACTCAAATCCCTCTATGTTCTTAAATAAGAATCTTGGTTCTCACCATGAAATGTGTGAGATGTGACATTATCTTTATTTTTTTTATTTTTTTTCTTGACTTTATTAATATTATATAATAGGGAATTTAATTAAAATGCCCTAAGTTGAAAAATCAGTACCCAATATGCCCCAAATCTTGTAATTTTTGCCAAAATACCCCCTAGGTCCGCGTTTTTCACTGTTACACGCGGACCTGGTCCGCGTTTTGGCCGCGTTCACTGTTACACGCGGCCTCGAGCCGCGTTTTGGCCGCGTTTCCCCCTACACGCGGACCTGGTACGCGTTTGGCTTCGATGCGCGTTTCGTCCGCGTTTGGTCCGCGTTTCGTCCGCGTTTTCCACTATAAAACGCGTATCTGGGCCGCGTAATTGACTGTGGAACGCGTACTTGGGGGCCGGCCCATAGCATTGTTTATTTAGGGTTTAGAGATCGACGGTGTGGATGCTTTCATTTGTTAGGGTTTGCTCCTATAAATAAGTGAGGTCCCCCACCCATAACCCCACCACCATCACTCTCAAAGGTATCCCATCTATTTCACTCTCTCAAATATATCGTGTATTACACACGCTCGGATCTCGGCTCGGTTGGTTAGCATTTATAAAAGTCGGATATGGGTCGACCACTTTCTTCGGTAAGTTTCCTTTAACCGCGTTTTAATTTTATATTTATTTTAGTGATTATGTGTTAATTTTAGAGTGTTGCGTTTATGTTGATAATATGTTAGAGGTTGCGTTAATTTTAGTTTTACATATTACGTTGATTTTAGAGATTGCGTTAATTTTAGGATTGCGCTACTTTCATAAAAAAATTGTAGAGATTGCGTTAATTTTAGAGATTGCGTTTTTTTTTTTTGTATAAAAAAAGTGTAGAGATTGGGCTTGTTTTTGGGATTGCGCTAATTTTATTAAAAAAATTGTAGAGATTGCGTTAATTTTAGAGATTGCGTTTTTTTTTGTATAAAAAAAGTGTAGAGATTGGGCTTGTTTTTGGGATTGCGCTAATTTTATAAAATAACTGTAGAGATTTCGTTAATTTTAGAGATTGCGTTTTTTTTTGTATAAAAAAGTGTAGAGATTGGGCTTGTTTTAGGATTGCGCTAGTTTCATAAAAAAATTGTAGAGATTGCGTTAATTTTAGAGATTACGTTTTTTTTTTTTGTATAAAAAAACTGTAGAGATTGGGCTTGTTTTAGGGATTGCGCTCATTTTATAAAATAATTGTAGAGATTGCGTTAATCTTAGAGATTGCGTTTTTTTTTTGTATAAAAAAACTGTAGAGATTGGGCTTGTTTTAGGATTGCGCTACTTTCATAAAAAAAATTGTAGAGATTGCGTTAATTTTAGAGATTGCGCTTTTTTTTGTATAAAAAAACTGTAGAGATTGGGCTTGTTTTAGGATTGCGTTACTTTAATAAAAAAAATTGTAGAGATTGCGTTAATTTTAGAGATTGCGTTTTTTTTTTGTATAAAAAAACTGTAGAGATTGGGCTTGTTTTTGGGATTGCGCTCATTTTATAAAATAATTGTAGAGATTGCGTTAATCTTAGAATTGCGTTTTTTTTTTGTATAAAAAACTGTAGAGATTGGGCTTGTTTTTGGGATTGCGCTAATTTTATAAAATAATTGTAGAGATTGCGTTAATTTTAGGTATTGCGTTTTTTTGTATAAAAAAGTGTAGAGATTGGGCTTGTTTTATGGATTGCGCTACTTTTATAAAATAATTGTAGAGATTGCGTTAATCTTAGAGATTGCGTTTATAATTTTTTTTGTATAAAAAAACTGTAGAGATTGGGCTTGTTTTTGGGATTGCGCTAATTTTATAAAATAATTGTAGAGATTGCGTTAATCTTAGAGATTGCGCTACTTTCATAAAAAAAATTGTAGAGATTGCGTTAATCTTAGAGATTGCGTTTTATAATTTTTTTTGTATAAAAAAACTGTAGAGATTGGGCTTGTTTTTGGGATTGCGCTAATTTTATAAAATAATTGTAGAGATTTCGTTAATTTTAGAGATTGCGTTTTTTTTTTGTATAAAAAAAATGTAGAGATTGGGCTTGTTTTATGGATTGCGCTACTTTCATAAAAAAATTGTAGAGATTGCGTTAATTTTAGAGATTGCGTTTTTTTTAAGTATAAAAAAAGTGTAGAGATTGGGCTTGTTTTAGGGATTGCGCTCATTTTATAAAATAATTGTAAAGATTGCGTTAACAACATCCTTGCATTACTATGTAGGACGATTTTGATAACGTCGATCTTTCGTTCAAATGCCGCATCGCCATGGTAAAGGAAATTAGAGATGCTTTTGAAGCGTGTCCACCTGAACGGGCACAACGTTTACACGAAATGTTTAGCCGCAC
The DNA here is from genome assembly GCA_023525745.1 of Arctium lappa. Classification (NCBI taxonomy): domain Eukaryota; kingdom Viridiplantae; phylum Streptophyta; class Magnoliopsida; order Asterales; family Asteraceae; genus Arctium; species Arctium lappa. Next base: position 49,807,516 of record CM042064.1, on the reverse strand, counting down.
ATCTTTCGGGCCATGGCTCGAGCTTACCAATATTGGACAGGACCCCCTTCTAGTACACATGTTTTTACAGATGGAGGTCGAGGTTGCGAGACCACAGCCGGAGGAATTGTATTTTCACGTGTGTGGGACTCGCATGCACTTTGGTCGTCGTGAGTTCTGTATTGTAACAGGACTCCCTTTCGGACAAATACCCGACCTTCCTACCTTGACAGATGAGTCCTTTGTTAGTAGGGTTTGGCCCGGCCTTGCACCAGGTATCTTGACGCTGAGAACCGTCCTCGAGACGATGAGAACTGGTCTTGGTGCGATATCCGATGAGGATGTTGTGCGTGTTTGCTTGGTGGTGATGGCGGATTTGATGTTCATGGGTCGTGATCCAAGGCTGCCGGTTTCCTCTACTGTACTTATCGTTGTCGATGACTTGGAGAGGTTTAACCGCTATCCGTGGGGTAGCTACATCTGGAGTCAATCATACAAAGGACTCCACGGTGCCATCGCCAGACGCAAGCAGAAGAACCAACAAAACAACAAGATGACGTTGAACGGGTTTGCACACGCCCTAAAGGTTAGATAAGTACAATAACATAAATATCAATTCATTAACTAATTTTGCTAATTTTGGATTTATTCTAACGTACTTGTTCAATTTATGTAATTCCAGATATGGATCTTGGAGATGTTTCCTGTCTACCGGCAAAATTTCACCAAGCGCTCCGACAGGTTGATTAGGGGAACCAAATGGGATCGAGATGCTGTCCTTAATAATTCTGCATGCATTGGGATCTTCAACTCAGCTTTGAGCGTACGCCCTCTTACTATATTTTTAATTGTAGTAATTAAAAAACTATTTGTGATTTATATGTCTTATAATTTTTTAGGTTGTTAATGCGCCATATGCTGAACTGAGGCCTACTCAGGATGAGCAGCAGTCGAGTTGGTTTCGACGGAGCGTCGCGTTTTTTGAAAGTTCGGCGGGCAGGCGACCGACAAAGAGGTCCCGACGTAGAGGTCCTGATCCCGATGACAATGATGACGATGATGATGAAGATGACGATGATGGCACGCGACGTCAGACTCCCCCTAGCTCTAGCTATCAGGCTCCCCCTAGCTCTAGCTATCAGGCTCCTCCTATCACCACCCATCAAGCTCCCCCTAGCCCCCCCCCATCATAGGATGCCTGATATAGACCCATACCAAGATAAGTGGGAGTGCATGACCTCCGTGGACAAACGCGTAAGAGACCTCGAGGCCCTCGATATGGCCAGACGCATAAGAGAGCTCGAGGCCCTCACCGCACACCTTCGCCACACTCACGTTAGTGTTTAACTTAATTTGGGGATATTACGCCCAATACTTTAATATTGGTTTGTGTATTGATATTACGTTCCATGATTGTATTAGGTGTCGACGAACATGGCGCCCACTTACACGTCACCGGGGTACACACAGGCGGCAGCAGGAGGACACTACCCTTTTTCGACCCCATCATCCCAACAATATGTAAGTTACGACGAGTGCTCATTGTTGTTCTTTTTTTGTTATTACGTTTGAAGATTCTTATTAAGAGTGCTCATTATAATCCATGTCACCAGTTTGGGATGACAAGTACGACGCCAGCCTACACGACGCCGGGGTACACACAGGCGGCAACCGGAGGAAACTACCCTTTCTCGACCCCATCATTCCAGCAAAATGTAAGTTACGACGAGTCCTCATTGTTGTTCTTTTTTTGTTATTACGTTTGAAGATTCTTATAATGACCTACGTCACTAGTTTGGGATGCAGGCGGGGGACTATTACAGACCCCAGATGATGGAGTCGGGGTAGGGGCTGTCCGTCCTAAGCGGGTTGGTGGAAGATTTTTTGGGAACTTCCATCCCTTATTCGATGGGGTCGGAGTCGGGGGTTGACACCACCCAGGCGCGGGTGAGTACTCCGATGGCTGATAATATCATCGATGACCACTTCGATGATGATGACATGGCCATACATGATCCAGATCAAGCAACACATGAGAGGGCGAGACGGGTCGCTGTTGTAGGGCCAGCCCTTTGTTCCCCATATGTCCAACAAGCTTCGACCACAACAGTACCTAAGAAAAAAACCAAGGCAAGGGTGAAGGCAAAGGGCAAGGGAAAGGTTGGGGGAGACACTACGATGACTGACGCGGGCCAATCGATGTTTGTTTCGGCGGCACAGATCAGGGAATTATGTATCAGTGACCAGCTCCCCCACCTGATGTGTCCATTTTACGGCGGCCTTCAAATGAATGCCGGTTTTTTCATGCTACTGTTGGGTGTAGGTGGTAGTGGGGATTTCGAGGATCTGGTAAGTATTTAAATATAGTCATATAAACAACTACATTTCTAATGAGAGGTCTAACAATCTATGTTTTGTGTATAGCAAATCGACGCTTGGGTTAGAATGATCCAAGAATCCCGCTCTCCACATGACAGATGGACGGTCATGGACTCTAACTTCTTTGAGTGGCTTACACGGCCGGGCCAAGGATACAGGTCTGTGTTCGAAACATGCAATGGACTGGGCCATAGAAATCATCCAGCTTGGATGGACATCGACGAGGTATGGAAATCGATTTACATAATTTTTGTTCAACTTGTTTGTTACTAACTATTATTGTGTTATTGTAAAATCTCAGGTATACATCCCCATATGCGTCGTGGACAAACATTGGGTGCTCGGTGTTCTGTACCTCCGTGAAATGAGGCTGGTCTTATTTGACAGTTTACGAGCAAGAAGGTACACTTTGCCCTTGGAAGAACGCCTTGGGATCTTCAAAAAACAATTGCCGAAGTTGTTAAAAAAGATACACGACACGCCGGATCGTATCAAGGCCAGCAAGAAATTAGAGGTTATCTATGATCCTGATGCACCTCAACAGACAGGGGGCCTTGGGGATTGCGGTGTGTGGGTGTGTCGTAACATATCCAAGTTTATTGAAGGTCTACACCCAACAGTTGCACCAGATGCAACTGAGCATGTGGCAAGGGAATGGCGTAATTACATGGCGGAGACCCTTTTCTCGTTGGCTGTCCAAATAAACGATTAGGTTGGGGATACTTTTTATGTTACTTGTGAGTTGTGATGGGCCTCTTGAAATAACAAATATGATTCTTTTTTTTAAAGTCATTTTAAATATTAAAACCCTTTTTTACTTAGATGCATATATTGGATCGGATGTTTTATTTTATATAAAAATAGAATTCGTTAACTCCCAAGATCACAAATTGATATGAAAAGGGTAGTACATGAAAAAGTTCTTTTGGTAAATAAAAAACAAAATATTATTTAAACTTACCAATTATTAATGACAAACTGGTAGGGTTCGAAAACAACCGGTACAAGTTCATCTAAACAAACATTGAAACGACGTCATTAAATGAAGTGAGTAGGTAACATTGTCGGTCATTGAAATGTCAAACTATGGCTACACGACACTTGGTTTTTCTGGAATCCCCAACGACTTCTTATATGCTCGGGTGATACAATTTTGGAAGTGTTAAGCTCAACTTTCTTGCTGTACACTTCAATGACGGTATAATTTTGTAGTATAAAAATATAAACGCATCAAACCACAAAATACTCTTTAGTGTTGTGAATTTCACAGTTTCTATAACACGGGTATTTATAGCCACAAGGAACAATTGTTAAAAAAAAAATGAATCGTTTCAGTATTTGCAGAGGAATCATTTCAGTATTTGAAGAGGAATCATTTCAGGCTTTGCAGAAGAATCATTTCAGGCTTTGCAGAGGAATCGTTTGACCATGGTTACAAACCTATCTCCGCATATGGTAACAAAACGCGGGTTTAGTCCGCGTTTTAGTGGTGTAACGCGGGGTTAGTCCGCGTTTTAGTAACAAAACGCGGCGCGGGGTTAGTCCGTGTTTTAGTGGTGTAACGCGGGGTTAGTCCGCGTTTCAGGCTTTGCAGGGGAATCGTTTGACCATGGCACAAAAAACAAATCATTTCAGGCTTTGCAGAGGAATCGTTTGACCATGCCTTTGAAACTATCATGAATCGATCTTCGCATGGACTATAAGTAGATGCTCCGGTGAAGTAGTATTTCACAACTTCATATCTATCCTTTCTACCCTCACTTTCATTTACAAATATTATCTACATTCTATACATTATCTACATTTTCATTACTTGATGGCTGGAGGTTCACGCGCTAGGGGGAAAAGGTCAGCGAATGGGGCTGGCACTTCACGCTCCGTGGACATCGACCAATTAAATGATGGAGCTTCAAGGATTGACTGGAATGCACCAGATACAACGGAGGATTGGGCGCAGTTTGGGTTAACTGCTTACGATGAACCGATAACGCCTCAGGAGTGGGAGCAGTTTAACAATGCCCAAGCCGCATACTACGCTGCTCATGGAGGAATGCCCCCTCCTACGTATCAATCCAACCAGGGGCCAGGTCTAACAATGTCTCAGGTACTACCTACCAGGTTGAAAAGGTCCTGTGATGAGGCAAATGAAGAGATACGAAATACAGGCAGGACGTGGCTACAAAACATGGAACTTCAGAAGGACAAAGAAGCAACTATTGCGGAGCAGAAGGAGCTCCTGGAGAATATGAAGCGCGATGTCAGGGAGAAACAAAAGGAGATTAGAAAGTTAGAAGATGAACTGGTAGACATAAAAGAAAACTACACCGTCATGGAGGAGCATATGAAGGCAAAGGCTGGCTGGGTTACGAAGTGCCGGGAAATCTACCCGTAGTAGGTTTCTCAAAGGGTGGTTGTTGTATGGATGCACTTTAACGTTTAACCTAAGTTTTATTTTATGCATTAATTTTTACTTTATCGATGCTTGGATGTTGTACGGATGCACCATTTCGTTTTCTTTAATTTCAATAAAACGATGCTTTTATGGTTTATCTTTTATTTACACATAATATAATTTCACAATCACGATAAGGTAGATAAAATCAACAATTAACATAATAACAATATCACTTAGCATAGAAGATGAGGTGGTTACAATCAAGGGAAGTCAATGTTAAGGTCAATGCTATCACGCCTTAAAGTTCCATGTGGTTCTAGGTCCGATGACCCTTGAGAGCGAAATCTTTGGCTAGTAGAAGCTCTCCTGGGCACGGTTGAAGGGGCAGGAGTTGGACATTCACCACGAGTATGTCCTACTGCTCCACACCTAGTACACGTTCTCTGTATCGGATCCTCACCACGAGATGGACGTCGATCGTTCTTTCTTGGTCTCCCCGCACGTCTCTTGGTTATTAACGGTGGATAGCATGGCGGAAGGGGGACGTGTGGCAAAACCCATGATTGAGGGGGTCCAACAGGATAGATCAACTCATGATATGTTGACCGGTAAGTACTGGACGTGTAGTAAGATATAGCCAGATCGCTGCAATCTCTACGATTCATTGACCTTGCAGCAGCGATGGCATGACCGCACGGTAAACCAGAATATTGCCATTGGTTACATTCACAAACACCGTTGACCATATCGACAGTCGCGTGATAACGGATATCCCGAACGTTGAACTTACCATGTCCAATCTGACTTACCCTCCATGTCGCAGACTTTCCCAACCTTCTGCTAATTATCTCCTCCGCCATTGGTGTGAGATGATTACGCATTTCATCTACAAATATGTGTTAATTGTGTTACGATTTATACGGAAGACGAAAAATGCAACAAACATATAAGTTAAAGATTTTAGAGTTTATCAACCTCCCTTTCGTCGTCGAAGTTGGTACCACTCTTGTTGAAAATCTCGGAAGTACTCTATAAGGTCGACAATGGGTAACCTGCGTGCAAAACGGGACAGTGCATTCACCGACTCTACACTATTAGAGGTCATTATGTTATACCGTTATGCAGGGAAATGGGCCCTTGACCACCTCTCTTTACCAGCCTCGTCCATAACTTGTGCTCCACGAGGTACTTCATATCGTAGTGCATTCATGTAGGTCTCGAACTCCCTAATAGTATATGCTTTGCACGCCTTCCAATACGTGGTCTTGTTTGTTGTGATACGTTTGTCCGCGCTTTTCACGTTCATCTCCAAATGTCGACAACATAGGGCGTGAGGGGTGGAGGGGTACACGGCAGAAATTGCCGCGCTTATGGAAGGAGCCCTGTCGGACATAAACACCAACCCTTCCGGGGAGCCGATACATTCCCGCAACATGTTCAGAAACCAACCCCACTCCTCCCCCGTCTCGGACTTTCCTACTCCGAAAGCCAAGGGCACAATGTTGTTATTTCCGTCCATGGCAACCGCCAAGAACATCATACCCAGGTAATGCCCCTTTAAATGGGCAGCGTCTATTACAAGGACAGGACGCATATTTGTCAAAAACATCCGGATCTGCAATAAACATATGTGGTTATTATTTGTAAATGTTAAAATTCATAATATGTAAAGCTACGACGATTTAATATACTTACCGCACATCCAAGTGCAGCGAAACACAATTCGAAACGTCCGTTTGAATCCGTCCTTATTCTGGTGCGTGTACCCGGATTCTTCAGCTCCAAGTTATATAAATACGCAGGGAGTCGTTCGTACGACTCCTCGGGAGTGCCTCTCACCATTAGTAGTGCCTTGCATCGCGCACGCCATCCTTGGTGGTAACCAATGTTTATCCCGTACTGCTGATTTATATCGTTGACGATGTCCTTCGGCCGAAATGACCTGCTAGCGTCAAGAAACTTGTCTTTCAGTATGTGGCCCAAAGTCCTTTTGTTGGCCTGCCGGTGGCTAGCATTTAGTTGTGTCCTCGAACATGTGTGTACGTCGTTCAGCTTTCTAACGACAAACAGCCCTCCTTTAGGGCCCACGGACTTCGCGGACATACTCCATTCACAATTTTGTTGGTCACATACAGCCTTGTATCTGCGTTTGTCGGATTTCTTCGCTCTAAACATGAAACCCTCTCGCAAGAACTTCATTCCCAACTGTACGGTCATTTCCTCCTTCGTATGAAATATTTGACCTTCATGTATAGTTGTACTACGATTGTAAGGTGCGGGTTGGTAGGCTGGTATATGGGTCTCCGGGTTAGGAAGAGAAGGGGGCATATCAAAATAATCGTTTAACGCACCAAATGATTTATTGCTAGGGGTATATGTTTCTTCGTCCTCGTCATTATCGGTATCTGATCTGTCCAGATCAGATATACCAGTTGTGAAAACATGTGTTTCGTCATCAGCAACTTCAACAAACCGTCTTTTTGGGTCTTCTGCTTCTTCTTCTTCTTCTTCTTCTAGTTGCGTCTCCGGAACAACTTCGGGATAAGATTCGTTAGGACGATATGCATGATCAGAATAAAGTGTGGTGTCGTAGGATGCCTGAAATTGAGAGTCAGGCTCCAGTTGACTACCACCGACATGGATTTCGTCATCATCTTCGTCATCACCTTCGTCATCGCCCATCGATGGTGCGACATACACAAAAAGTTGTGGAGGTATTTCTGAATCGGCTGCAAGTAGCATAAAACCAAGGATTTCGTCATCGTTGGTTATCTCCATCAGTGAGCCATCTGCACGTCTGAACACCAACTTGCAAGCAGCAGAATCTCCGATTCCACACTTTCCCACGACGTAATCGATAAACGTCTTATACGCAACCATTATTGGAATATATACACCACACTTTGTGTAGCCAATATAATCCCACCCATTGTTGTTTTGCACCCATTGACCATCGAAACATAATAAGACTCTAGTTTTTTGAACAGATGAACTCATTTTTTCAGTAGTATGAAAAATGAAGCAATTCAAGTGGATGTGATGAACGATTTTGCATCTAATCTTACTAATCTTTATAGGAAAAATTGAATGGAGAAAATGAATGTGAACCACATATTCAATGACAATGGTACACTTATTGTATGAGAATCAGACTAAAATGTGGAAAAAAACAGTAAAATCATTCAAAAAATACGTCACAAACAGTTGACCACACATGAAATCATAGGCTTGAAACCCTAATTTTCAAAACCCTAATATGGTTTACACTATTAAACGCGGACCTAACCCTCGTTTTTAACAAAAAACGCGGCCCAAACGCGGACCAAACGGGGACTAAACGCGGACCAAACGCGGACCAACGCGCATCGAATGCCAAACGCGTACCAGGTCCGCGTGTAGGGGGAAACGCGGCCAAAACGCGGCTCGAGGCCGCGTGTAACAGTGAACGCGGACCAGGTCCGCGTGTAACAGTGAAAAACGCGGACCTAGGGGGTATTTTGGCAAAAATTACAAGATTTGGGGCATATTGGGTACTGATTTTTCAACTTAGGGCATTTTAATTAAATTCCCATATATTTAACTTATATATATATATATATATATATATATATATATATATATGGGATCCACAAAAATAAGTTTTTATAAGAAATACCATTATGGACTTTTATGTGAAATTTTTATTTGATGAAGTGGAAATGAAGTGGCATCAAAAAGTATAAAAATGTGGTTCTTAGACCATTCACATCCCAACAATTCATTTACACTTTCAATTGTGTCACATCAGCTTTTGTAATTATCCTCTACACACATGCAATTCACCTACACTTTTAAAAGTGGTCCCCACTACAACATTTATTAATTATTATATACATTTATATATTTTTAGTTAATAACATGATATATAATTCTTTATTTTAATTTAATGATAATTAAAATATAATTATTGATGTTGACAAATACATGGAACCCACAAAAATGAGGTTCTTATAAGAACTGTCATTATGAACATTTTTGTGATTTTTTAATTTGATGAGTTGGAAATGTTGTGGCATCCAAAAGTGAAAAAATAATGTTCTTATAAGAACCTCTATTGAAGATGCTTTAAAAGCGTCTCCAACAACTATGTTAAAATGGAAAAAATTGGGATTTTAACATTTTTGTTGCTCTAACGGCTATTCTATCTTCTATGTTAAAATAGAGAAAAGAGGAGAGAGATTGTAAAAATCTCTAAATTTAAATAAATCTCTAAATAAATAGTTTTCCCCAAAAACTAATTATTATCTCCAAAAAACAAATCTTTCCTATCACAACTTTTCATATGTTGAATATTTTAATAATATAATTAAATAAATAATATTTTAATAAGATAATCTATACTATATTATAAAGCATGGATAAAAAACTCTTGAAAACAATTGTTAAAGCTTAATGTACCGTTATTTAATATTAATTACTTAAATTTTTTTTAAAAACAACCATTAAAGTATTATGTACTACATTTTTTTTTTGAACGGCACGATAACTCACACACACGTTCCCGAGGTATTCGGGCTCTCATTCGAGGCAACCCGACTAATCCTCGGCGGCCTGACCAACCCTAAGGCCGACCCAACTAGTTGCAGCCCAGAGGACCTCCACAACTAGCCCCGAACCCCACCCCGAAGGATGAAGCCCAAAGCCTGATGACCCCGAAGAATGTACTACATTTAATGTTATTTATTAACTTTCAATCATTATCTCTAACCAATTTAACTTTCCTAAAATCATTTCCCACTTCAATCCCCTAAAATCACTCCTCTGCATAATTAAATAATGATAAAAATCAAATTTTAAATATAAAAAATCTAAAATATAATTAAGAAAAATCTAATAGAATATTTAATGTTTAATCTAAAATAAATTACATTATTATTAAACTATCGAATAAGCTCTTAAAAACAAGTTTTTATGCATTAAGTACTGTTTATTGATACGCGTACTTAAAATTCAAGATTACAAGTAATGATGCATGAGTACACTTTTATAAAGTTATATGTTTGAATTCATAACTAACTAATAAACATAATCAAAACAGGATAAACATCTCAATTTAAATATAAAGAAATTTAAAATATATAAGATAATCATTGAATTCTAACAAAATACTTAATTTTTTATATAAAAACATTATATTATTAAACCTAAATAAACAAATTTATAAAAAAAAACCCATTATATATCACTCTCTCAAAACCATCCAAAAGCGTACCGTAAATGGACAAAAAATAAAATGAAACATTAAAATCATGATTTATCTCGTTGTATTGCGCGAGTACGCTTCTAGTTAATACTAGAGTTAGTAAAACATAATAGTTTTTGGAGTTGGATGCCAAATTTTTTAAAGATTTTGATTTTTTTTCTTCTTTATTTTAGAAAAAATTTAACATATTTTTTGGAAATGTTCTAACTACTTTAAAATTTACATATGATATAATATATACAATATCTTTTTTTTCTTGTGAAAATGACAAAACACTTATATATCATACCAACATTTTTTTGTTGGTATAGAGAGTTTTTACAATTGGTAAATTATATCCATAACTCCTCCTATATGGGGTATGTGAGTGAGATAGGAGGGGTATGTAAGTAGGAAGGGGGTAGGAATAACAACACCCTTACATTTTAATGAACTTTATTTACTGAAAATATTTTTCTAATTTTACTTCAAGTTAATATTTTAGATGCATTTTTGTATAAAAGAAAAAAAAACAAATTTTGATCTAGTTACCTTAACGTATTTTAATAGTATACATTTAATAATCTAAAGTTTATAAGATGTCTATTTAAACATACATAATTTGAAGAAGAAAAAAATATTTTTAACAACATTATATGTAGGGGTGAGCATCATAATTGCATATTTGTCTTTGGAACCGAAACCGCTCCAAAACTATCGGTTTCGGAATCAGAACCGATGTGATTGGTTCCAATTTCGGTTCCTAAAATACGGAATTGATCGAGACTAGTTCCGGTTCCAGTACTTATTTTTTGGAACCGTTAACCGTTGGTACCCGTCGGGACCGGTTCCAGAATCGAGTACCCGGTCCCGCTGGGTACCCAGAACCAAAACCGATGGTTACCCGCTATTTTTTTTAATAAAATTTATTTTATGCATTTATTATATTTAATAAACTAAAATTAAAATTATTAATTTAACTTTTAGCGTTACATACTTACACTTACGGCCTGTTCGTGGGATTAGTCTCCTTGCCATTGCTACTGTCTTTGAAAGTCTAGCTATACTCTCCTTGTCATGCTTAGTTATTCGAGGGTTTAAGGAAAGAAGTTGGTTCAAGATGTTAAACTTTTTTCAATCGGGTTGCGGACCCATAGACATTGAGATTGATTAGACTCGGGAACGAGGTCGTCCCTTGTTCGTTGTTTCACTCGACTTCTCCAATTATTTATGTAATTATTATTTTTTAGTTTTTAACGGATTAGTTTTCATTGTTTGCAGTATTTATTTCTTTTTATGTTGGGACTTTGTAATAGAGTAATAATTATTTTTTTTATAGTATGAAATGATAAAATTAAAAAAAATGACACCGGGTACCCGGTACTGGAACCGGTTCCCAAATATAAAGAATCAGTGTAACTGGTTCCGGTTCCTTCATTCCAAAAACCAGCCTGGTTCTACGACCGGTTCCATGATTTTGACCAAGTACCCGCCTTTCTTCACTCCTAATTATATGTTATTTACATCATGTCACTATTAAATATTTTTAAACTATAAATCATTAAAATACGTTTTTTAGAACAAAATAAAATACAATTGTACGGAAAATGTCTAGGTTTAAACTTATGTAAAATATATTTGGGAAATTGATTGAAATAGTCAATCTATCTAATTTAATTTACTGTATAATCATTTTTTGAACCAAATTTCCGAAATAGTTGGATTTCTTACGCATTTACTTAAACAACCCTTTTCTAATCAAAAAGAAAAATAAAAATTATTGGATTTACTTTGGGAATTTGTTTCAAAAATTGACTATAAAATGAAGTCAATTTCCCGACATATTATTGTAATTAAATATTGTTTCTTTTTGTTTAAAAAAAAAAAAAACCCTGCATGGGTAAATGAAGCTGGTAGGCAGTTTTCTGCAAATATTTTTGTCTTCATTCCCATTACGACAGACACCCACCCTGCACCAACAATAACACTCTGCCACCATGCTAAAACTAACTAAATCCCAACACATTATTATATTAATAAATATTTATTTATTTAATAAAATAATAGAACACATATTTATTGTGTTACAGTTAAGCCTCCTCTCATTTATTAATGCTAATTCCATAAAGTCGGTTATTAATGATGTAACCAGAAAATGGACCAAACTTTTGACAGCAGTGGATTCAGAATTTGTATGGAACGGATACACTTTTAAGGTGGATTAAAGGTTGCATAGTCATCTTATATAGGTTTTAACTGAATTCCATCGTTTTAAGGGATTTTTAAAGTTTTTTTGGTTTGATTTCAAATGACTTTTTTTTGGTTGATGGTTTCTTATATATTCTAATATATGAGATCATCCCTCAAAATTTAGAGGATGCACCTTTCACTCCAAATATATATATATATATATATTCTCTCCATCCCAAAATAAGTGTCTACATTACCATTTTTGTTTGTCCCAAAATAAGTGTCCATTTTCAAAAGTAAATTTACAGTTTCCCATTATACCCTTAATTACGTGATGGAAAATATTTCTCTCTCTATAATTAAGGGTAAAATTGTACTTTGGTTTATCAAAAAGTGTAATAATTACACACTCTTAAAACTGTGTGCCTTTTTTATTGTGGACATTTATTTTGGGACGGAGAGAGTATATACTTGTGGAAGTCGGTTTAGCAGGTGCATAGGATCCCGCTCGGGCTTTCGCAGGTCTGCCATGCCACTGTATCCAATGACGTGCATAACTACAAAAGAGAAATCAAATTGTGGTCCACAAGCTGAAGATTTTTCAAGATTTACAAAAGGTCAATATCACCCTAATGCCTTGACGTATCATATTTCTAACACCCTTGTCGCCAATATATACTCCCTCAACATACAAATATAAAATGTTAAATAAAACATGACACAAAATGATATAGAATATTATGTGAGAGGTAAATCAGATATGCGATGGTCGGTTTAAAAATAAAGTCTTTCATTTATAAAATAAAATAAAAATATAAAGTGATGGATGTAAGTTTAGGCATGGGAGGTGAGATGGTAGGTAGAAGATAGGAATAGGGATAGAATGGGGGAACAAGAAGCAATTAATTGGCATATTTATGAGGTCCAATTATGTGTCTAAAGGCAATATTGCTTTAATTATGCTTCTTTTAATTGGTGTACTAATTATTCTGTTTTTACATAAATAAGGTTCAATTATATGTCACTTGATGCATTATATTAATTTCTCTTTACTTACTTTTTTAACTAGTTTAGTTTTGAATGGTATAAATTATTTTTTGATATTAAAATGAGTGTCTATAATTTCATTTATATTTATCTTAAAAGTAAATGTTTACTTTCAATTTTTTAATAACTAAAATTTCAAATATATTTTTAACTAATCCACAAATATTTAAGAGTTGATAAAATGATATACATTAATCAAAAATAGTTTGTCATTCGATTAACTAAAACGTTTAATAGTTATTCATGTCTAAAACTATATGTTATTTATAGTGTCGACAATGATTTTGAAATAGATGAAGTATGTTAATTTTTAAACATTATGTACATGGATATAAACATCAAAACTTTATGTAAGAGTAAAGTTCATTTTTGGTCCCTAATGTTTGTCATTTTCAACATATATCATCCCTAAACTATCGAAACTCGGATTTGGTTCCTCATGTTTGTCATTTCACTTTGGTTTTGGTCCCTACTCCTAACGATCATTAACTTTTTCCGTTAATGCCAATTAAATGAGGGGTATTATGATCATTTTACCTTTCCCCTCCCTACTCCGACCAATCCCCCATATTCGACCACTATACACAACCCACCAAATTAATCCAAATCCAAATCAAAATTCAAAATCCAATAACCAAAACTCAGCACAAGTTCAAACCATAATCACCAAACTCAACCTAAATCCAAACCTTAATCACCCAAATGAATATGACTTACATCCATAAACAAAACAAAAACAAATCCAGTAAGAAGTTGCGCAAGATTAGATGAATAGAAAATGGCAACAAACAAACCAGGTCAATGGGATTAACTATCAATTTCAAAAGAAAATACGCAAAACCTTGAAAGAACATAACGAGAACACAAACACAAAATTCCTTGTGTGAGAAACATAATTAATTAGGAACAATCAACATCAAAAAATCAAACTCAATGTCAAACTCAAGAATATCCACATCTATTCAAAAAATTTGTTACACAAAACTCATGAAAATGTAAACCTAAACCTAAATCTATAGCGAATAACAGAACTCACGAAGAGTCCCATCAATCCAGAACCTGATTCTTGCATTGATCCTTTATTCTGGATTCTAGATTTTTGCATCGTCCCATATTGAAGACTTTATGGGTTCGGAATCGTAAATTTCCACAAGAAAATGAAGCGTTTGTACAACTTTTAAACGTCGTTGGTGTTTGGGGACGAATACGAGGAGGTTTATTTCGGAGTTCTAGGTTTTTTTGGGGCAAAAATATTGAGCAGAAGGGAGGTAGGGCCTTTGATGTTCGTCGGAGAAAAAGAGGAAACAAGTGATATATTTAGGAGAAGAAGAAAAGGCAAAGGAGGTGGTTGTTTTTCATTTTTGCTCATAGTAGTAGAAGAGGCTCAAGATGCTCAGGGGAGGGGTGGGTGGCGAAGGATTTCGGGGGTGTTTGGGATTGCTTATTTGAGGTGCTTATTAACTTATTGCGTTTTCAAACAGCAAATAAGCTGTTTTGAGTGTTTGGATTGGAAACTGCTTATAACTTCTCTACTCCGCTAATAAGCAGTTTTTGATAAGTCATTCTCAACTGACTTATTTGAAACTCCTTATTAACTTATTTAACCAAATTATATATTTACCCCTTCTTCCTATAAGTTAATAAGCACTTTACAAATAACCATAAGTTAATAAGCACTTTTGCAGATAAGCATAAGTTGTTTTAAATAAGCAATCCCAAACACCTCCTTCATGTTGCAGGTGTATGAAATGGGTGGGATTGAGGAATGAGTAAAATGATGATCGGTGTTAGGAGGGGAAAGGTAAAATGACCATAATACCCCTCATATTGGTTGGACTTAACGTAAAAAATTAACGGCCGTTAAAAGGAGGACAAAAACCAAAGTTTAATTATAAACATGAGGAATCAAATCCAAGTTTCGATAGTTTAGAGACGATATCCGTTGAAAATGATAAACAATAAGGACCATTTTACGCCTTTATTTAAATAGTAACTATAAACATTTTTTATTTTTATTTTCCCCACTAACTTTAAAGCCATGTCTCTGATTTCAAACACAAATATCTATTCTTTAAAAACACACACACACACACACAAATATCTATAGTGTAAAAGACTTTGTCCTTAATAATTTTGTAAAATCACCGTTAATTGTTATTTTGTAAAAATAAAATATATCTTTAAATAAATATTCATAATAAAAAATATACATAATATTTAAAATGTATAATTATTACATTTTTTAAATAACTAAATGTCACTTTTACTTTTTATAATAGCGGTAGAAACTTTCTCCATCTCATAATTAACTCTAAATCTTGTTTAAGCCCCTAACGGATTATTTCAGGATTGACTCTGAACGGACGATCAACTTCGTTAGAATCTCCAAAGCTAGTTCTTGAGTTTTGGAAGGATAGAAAAGAAAAGAAAGGGATAGGAAAAGAAGAGAGAAATTTTTTTATCTGTGTTCTTGAGAGTGAAAGGAAATGAAGAAAATTGAAAATTAAATAAATAAATTTTCATGTTTTTGAGCAAAAGAGAAATGATAGAAAACATGACATGATTTTCCTTTCTCTCCCCTCAAAAACTCGAGAACACAAGATTTTTTATTCCCCCCTACTTTCTTTCTCTTTCACTTCCTTTATTTCATTAAAAATAAAAAATAACCCCTCGAGAATATAGTGTAAGGGTAGAATGAAAAGGTGGAAACTTAATTTTGAAGATGGACAACTGGACATCAATTTTAGGACAAACTAAAATAGAAATATGAATACTTAATTTGAGAAAAAAAAAGTATAAAATATCATTTGACAAAATACCCCATATCCTATTTTGGAATACTCAATTTGATAACTCAATATAAGTATATCGTAGAGGTATAAATATATTTGAAAACCAAATAAAACGTACTCAATAAACTTTAACATAATTAAAACATGAAAAAAAGATAAAACGTATGGAAATAATTATTTTGAACTACTAAGTTGAAATATTATTTCCTTGAAAACCTCCTTATTACTTATCATATTACAAAAGATTTATGTATTAGATTTTTCTTATGATAATTTTATGTATAAGAGTATTTTAACATATTTTTTAAAATGGAGATTTTGGAAGCTTTAGGTATGTTTTTTGCTTTAAAAAATGATTGTAATAAGAGATCAATATAGAAACTTTTGGAATTAATTTTTAGAGTAAACTACGATTTTCGTCCTTGTGGCTTGTTGTTTATAATCATTTTGGTCCCTGATTTTAAAAGTTGTTCTTTTGGTCATTGCAGTTTGCAATTCCTTTTCCTTTTCTTCCCTGAAACTAACATTCTCAGGGACTAAAAGCGAAAGGAGTTGCAAACCACAATGATAATTTTTTTTTAAAGATAATAAACGAAAATAATTATAAACTAAAAACCACATAGACGAAAATAGTAGTTTACTCTAAATTTTAAGAGAGAGAAATTATATATCAGTAAATAAATAAAATAATCTAAAAATGTAATAATATCACAATTTTTAAAATAAAGAAACTATTAAAATTAAATATATTTTTATTTAAAATGTTCATTCTCAGTTTTAAAGAATTTTTTAAGGATGTCTTGCCCGTCGTAGATGCTGTAATTAGGGTTGTAAACGAACCGAACAAACACGAACGGAGGCTTGTTCGTGTTCGTTCGTTTAACTTAACCGAACAAACGAACGAACACGAACGGTAAACGAAAGAAATAAGGTAAAGGACGACCTTTCTTCAGGCGATCCCGACTAAAACGATCAAGTATCCATTCGACAAATATCATCGTACGACTTGATTTCAGTTACTAATTATCAGCATACGTTGTATTATGTTTAAGTGCAGAATTTAAAGGCATTCATGACCAAAGATTGTAACGGAAGACATCATCAATAGCAAAAAGCATAACGGACGCCGTCATCAATATTAGGAACGGTCATATGCATTCAAAAACTTGGGAAACACAAAGATGGAGTATAAATACGAAGCTGGAACCTCACATTGAGACATCTGAAGCTCAGACATTGCAAGCTCACTAATTACACTCTTAAGCTTATTCAGTTTCTCTTGAAGTTCATAAGACCTTCTGCTGTTTGTCGTACAACGCACGACAGAAATCTGATTACACACGACGCACGACCGAGTTAACTTTATTGTATTGTTTTACATTACATTTCATTTGTAACACTTGTTAATGAGGACGACGTCCCTAATTGACGTCCATAGTGCACGACGACTCAAACTCGTCCGCGGTTTTTACCCATTTTAGGGGTTTTCCGCGTCACCAATTCTCTCGTCTCTTTCTCTTTAAGTTTAATATTGTCGTCCGATTATTAAAGTTACTTCCTTTGGTTGGATTTAGCTCCATATTTACCTTAAATTATCCTTGGGAGATTTTTGGCATAAACACAAATAATGTAAAATAGGTAATTTAGGGGAATAAAAAAGGAATTCTAAAAAACTTAAGTTAATTATTGATTTTACATATCTATACTATATTATAAAGATGACATAAAAAACTCTTAAAGCTTAATGTACCGTTATTTAATGCTAATTACTTAAAAAACAACCATTAAAGCTGTATGTACTACATTTAATGCTATTTATTAATTTTCAATCATTATATCTAACCATTTTAACTCTTCTAAAATCATTTCCCAATTTAACTCCCCTAAAATAACTCTCAGCATAATTAAATATATAATAAAAATCAAATTTTAAATATAAAATTATAAAATATAATTAAAAAAATCAAACAAAATATTTTATAAAAAAATTATATTATTAAACCAAAATAAAATACATTATATTATTAAGTCTAAATTAAATAAATTTATACAAAAAAAATCATTATCACTCTCTCACAACCAACCAAAATCGTAATGTAAATCGACAAAAAATAAAAAATAAAATGAAACATTAAAATCGTGATGTATCTAGCAGCATTGCGCGAGTACACTTCTAGTTAGAGTGATTTCCATTTGATCTATCTACTATAAGTATATTATGTATACAAACAAATGTAAACAAACAAACATAAATAAATGTAAATGAACATAAACGAACGTTTATGAACGTAAATGAACGAACAAGACCATTGTTCATGTTCGTTCATTTAACCAAGCGAACAAAAAAATACGTTCATGTTCGTTTGTTTATTAAATAAACGAACATAAACGAACTTTCTGCCAAAAGGTTCACGAACAATTCACTGAACATTCGGTTCAGTGCTCGTATTGACGCCCTAACAGCTCAAGCTCGGCAAGCGGCTGAAACCATCGAGAATCTGAGAAACCAAAATGGGAACAATGTGACGGGGACTACAAATGCTTATGTTGGTACCTGGAATGTGCCCCCTCCATTACCTAATTATCCTCGTCCACCATCAATTAACCCTGCGACTTTCGTAATTCCAACTATGCCTATGGCCTCTATTCCATTCAATGGATATGCCTCTGATGCATCGCAGCAGACTAGCTTCAATAGGTCTGGCTATGTTCCATTGGGTACTTCAAATGGTGTTCCTTTAGATCACGTTGCACAAAGACTAAAGCTTCTAGAAGAGCAGAATGAACGTGTCCTGTCAATGTTGGCCAAATTGCCGGGGGCAGCAGTTCCAGTCGATGTCGAGCCACGTGCAGGGTTTCAGGCGTCACCGTTCATTGATGAGATCGCATTAGTAGATGTTCCAAAGAAATACAGCATCCCAACCTTCAGTCCAAAGTACTCAAGCGTCACTGATCCAACGGAACATGTCGCCCAATACAAGCAACTTATGTGGACTGTCTCAATACCGTACCAATTCCAAGAAGTTTGCATGTGCAAAAGTTTTGGGGCAACCTTGACTGGAGCAGCTTTACAATGGTTGATTAATCTCAAACCTAAAACTATTGGGTCTTTTGCAGAATTGGTGAATCAATTCACTCAGCAATTCGCTAGCAGCCGAAAAATGGAAAAGCAAACGAGTGACCTCTACTATGTCGTACAGAAGAATGGAGAGTCTATCCGGGGTTACTTTAATCGGTTCAATGCGGAGATGATTAGTATCCGTAACTGTGACGTAAAAACAGCAATCGAAGCATACAAACGAGGTCTGGACGATAGTTCCGGCTTGTATCTCGATCTTACAAAGTATCCTCCAGAAACCTTTGAAGACGTACAAGCACGGATGCTTGCCCATATGAGGGTCGAGGATGACCTTGCTTTCAGAAATAAACACTCGGGCGACCGGAAAAGCTTAGGTGTTAAAAAGCCTGACTTTAAACCAAAGTCGACCAATAAATTGGATCCTACTAAGCAGATTTCAAATGTCAGATTTGAAAAGAAAGGACCGGCGACTTCTAAATCTGTCCAGTATCCTAAGGTGTCATCTTATGGTTTCCCTGGATCAGCTAAAGACGTCGTCGTGTCCTTGAAGCAGCTTCAGCAAAACGTACGATGACCAAAGAAAAATGACAAGGACACTGACAAGAAGGACAAAACTAAATGGTGCGACTTTCATAATGACTTCGGTCATATAACGGATGATTGCATCGCCTTAAAGAAAGAGCTGTCCTGGCTCAACTCCAAAGGTTATTTGCAAGAATTGACGGAAAAGAAATACGAACGTCCCACATCTCCAGAGCATGCTAAGGTGATCAATTGTATCACCGGAGGTTCTGATATTTGTGGGACTACATATTCTGCCGCTAAAAGACATGCCAGTCGCGGTCCCGACGATCGACCAATTCCAAAGGAGACACGACTCAAAGAGGACGCAGAGCTGGAAGCTATGCCCTTGACGTTCGACCAGGCGGATCTCGATGACGTACATCAGAAACATCATGACGGTCTGATTATCCAATTGAGCATTGGGAATTGTCTAACCAAAAGGATACTCGTCGACGGAGGTAGTTCAGCTAACATTATCTTTTTTGATGCAGTGAAAGCGATGGGTATCGACAAATCTGAGATTACACGGCGTTCGACCACACTCGTTGGATTTAATGGTGGAGCGACAAACACCATGGGGGAAATCACACTCCCAGTATATGCTAAAGGAATCAACAGACAAACGAAGTTTAACGTCGTCGATTGTTCATCAGCTTATAATGTTATCCTTGGGCGACCTTGGATTCATGACATGAAAGTTGTGCCTTCGACGTACCACCAAACCCTGAAATTTCCCACGCAATGGGGAGTACAGGAAATCAAAGGTGAAAGAAAGGTCGCTAGAGAATGTTACAAAGTTTCCTTGAAGCCCCCGAAGCAAACAGTATAGCAATTACAGAACCAGGACGTTCCTGGGGTTGACGACGACTATTGTTTAGAAGTTGTCATCCTAAACCAGGATAAGCCTGATCAGATGGTTTATATAGGTTCGACGCTCGACCCTTCCATCAAAAAGCAATTAATTTCTTTTTTGCAGGACCATTATGATTGCTTTGCCTGGATGCACGAAGACATGGTGGGTATCGATCCGAGATTTATTTCTCATAAACTCAACATCGATCCATCATTCAAACCCGTTCAACAGAAAAGACGGAAATTTGCTCCTGAGAGAAATAAGGTTATCAACGACGAAGTTGATAATTTGCTTAAAACAGGAAAAATACGAGAAGTCAAGTATCCAGATTGGCTCGCTAATGTTGTAGTCGTCCAAAAGAAAAATGGCAAATGGCGAGTCTGCATTGATTTTACGGACCTTAACAAAGCTTGCCCGAAGGATCCATTTCTGTTTATGCCAAAAATCTCACAAGGAAAATTTAAGGTAAATGTGGAGCTTGATCCAACCAAAGAAAGTAACAACAATAATCGTACGACTATAATAAAAATAAAGTAAATAAGACGAGAGAATTGGTGACGCGGAAAACCCCTAAAATGGGTAAAAACCGCGGACGAGTGTGAGTCGTCGTGCACTATGGACGTAAATCAGGGACGTCGTCCTTAAGAACAAATATTACAAGTGAAATGTAATATAAAACAATACAATAAAATTAACTTGATCGTGCGTCGTGTGTAATCAAACTTCTGTTGTGCGTCGTACGACAAACAATAGAATGCTTTGCGAACTTCAAGAGAGATTGAGTGAGCTAAAGAGCGTAATTCGTGAGCTTGTAAAGTCTGAGCATCAGATGTCCGAATATGAAGTTCAGTCTTCATATTTATACTCTATTTGTCCGTTAGCAAGTCTTGAATGCATATCTTTAATAGAGTAACCGTTTGATATTGATGATAGTATCCGTTATATCCGTTGTTGTTGGTAACGTCTTCCGTTATGATCTCTCATCATAAACGTCCTTGAAATCCTGTATTAAATATAATATAAAGTATGTTGCAAATTAGTAACTGAAATCGTGTCGCACGATGATATTCGCTGGACGGATATTTAACAATTTTAGTCGAGGTCGTCTGAAGAAATATCGTCTTTTACCTTATGTCGTACGACCATAGTCTGTTGGACTTTTTACCCAAACAGTTTGCCCCCAAATTTAAAATTCAAGCGACAACTTTTTGAAATTTAAATTAAAGATTAAAACACGTGTTGCAAAAGAAAACACGGGTCTTTCGATTAGAATCAAATCAGTTCATTTCTAACTAGATAATGACGTCATCACCTGCACAAGTAATCATCCAGACAGCTAATTAGGGATAGGTGTCGCATATTGGAAGGACGTACTCGAGTATTTCTTCTGACACAGGTGACACGTGTCAAATGACGATTGGCGATCTATTTTCTCGGTCGATTCGGTTTCCAAATTTACAACATAAATAAGGATTATTGTCAATCCCTTCCTTCTTTACGCTTACATTTAGAAAATATATATCTCCGGCGATATTTCCGAGCGATCAGAATCCTTTACACTCTAAATTCGAGGTTTAGACTGTTATTTAAGGTACGATTTTCAGTCCTTCTTTGTGTTTGATTTATGCATAAGAAATCCATAGCTAGAAAACCTAGGAAAGCTTAGGATATTTTGAGTTATTGGTGCGCGACTCTTAACATCCCTGACTTTCAGATGTCGAGTGAACCCGTGAGTTTGTTTAGAGAAGAAGAACACATAGATTTTTTCAAGAGTTTGGCTAAACTTCCAGATGAGATAAATCTAGTGTCGCCGGAAGATTTAAGGCCGGACGAGGTTCCGAGGGGATACTGTGTCTTGTACGAGTACCCCTTTAAGATAGGTTTCTCTTGGACTTTTAGCCCTTTGGTCAGGGCATTTTTAGATGCCTTTGACTTGACACTTGGACAATTAATGCCTCAATTCTGGCGTATTGTCCAAGTGATCGATCGTCTCACGGCCGAATGGTTATCACCGGTATAGCTTGTTTCCACATTCGAAGGGGGATAATATACTGATACTTAACACCGCGGTGAACGACCGTGGGTGGAAACATCGGTATGTTTTCCTTCAAGTGGCGTCTGTAAGTGACGAAGACAACCAATGGTTGTCGTCAGGCTGGAACGAATCGGGTAGGTTTATTGTCGTGCATTTTTGTCGTGCGTTTTAGCCTAATGTTTTTCTTTGTTTTGCAGTGATCGACTTCAGTGTAGTGAAGCCAAGGAGGGATTCTCTCAACAAGGTTCAAAGAATCTTAGAGAGAAATATTGCCGATCGTTCATTCTCCCTTCGGTCGAACGACGAGGAGGACGAAGTCGTCCTAGCCGCTGAAGTTACACCTACCGAGAGTTCTCATCAAGGAGAGGAGAAAGAAGAAGAAAGAGAAGAAAGGAGAGACGAAGAGATGTCTGGTACGTCGTTTAATGATAGTTTCGTAATTTTGCACTTCATGTCCTTTCTAATTTCTTCATTTTGTCCAGAAGATTCATCTACGAAGTCGGCTGCTCAAAGACGGGCCGAACAGTTGGAGCTTGCCCGTCAGGGCAGAGAGAAATCGAAGAAGAGATATGCTCCTCCTGCAGGGGTAGATCCAAGACGCGTTCGAGGCAAACCCTGGACTTCACCAAAGAAGACGGGCGATGCCACTTTGTCGTCCCTTTCAGGGGCGACTTTAACGAAGGACACCGTTGCTGGGGTCGAGCTTGGAGGCTCGACCAAGGTGACGAAGGATGCTCCCATGTCGGGGGTGTCGGGCGTTGAGAAGCCTCCTTCCTCCTCTAAAGGTGAGGGAAAGAATAAGGAAAAGGTGGGAGAGATGACTTTCAAAGCCACTCTCCCAGCTGATTTCATGGTAAATGACGTTCTCGAAAGAGACGTTATTTTTCCACACTTGGCGAAGTTCCTCCTCCCAACCTTTTATGATCGTTACAAGGATTCCAGGGTGGAAGATACGGGAGCCCATGCCGCTGGTCTCTCCTTCATGGTAATCATGTCTTAATTATTTTCCTTTTTACTTACTGTTCCGACTTGTTAACCCTTTCTTGGTTGTCATGCAGGCTTTTCAAGCCTGTCTGAGCTTTTACGCTCAGACAGAAGGTCTTAGGGCGTCTTTTCCTGACGTCAAGAAAAGGGCTGACGAGGCTATTGAAAAGGAGAAGGTCGCTTTAGAAGCGCTCGAGGCCGAGAAAATAAAGGTCGAGAGTCTTAAGGCTAAACTTGTCGAAGCTCAAGGTGAGACGATCAAGTTCAGGGACCATGTCCTTGAACTTGAGGCCTTAACATCCAAGCTGGAGGTGGAGAAGATAAAAGCCACCACTAACGCTGCGGCTTCTGCTGATGAAATCGCATCTCTTCAAAAGAAAGTCGAGAGTTTGGAGGGCGACGTCAAGGAGCTGGAGACTAAGAATAGGCAAATCGAAGCCTTTTCTCGCTTCACGGCTCGGGCTGCTTTGATGAGGCGTCATTTGACTGGGAAAAATCCCATGGCGTCGGCCGCTGAAGAACTCAAAACTTATCTTGACACTGTGGGAACCGAAAGGGACCTCGATGAAGATGATGACCTGGAGGGGAGCGATGACGGAAAAGAGGCGGCAACAGTAGAGACCGACGTCATGCAGGAACAACTTGACGTTCCTCCTTCTTAGCTCATTTTCCTTTAGATTTACCATTAAGGGTTGTCCGTCTGTGGTCGTCTCTTATACTTATAATTTTTTGGAAATGAAAAAAGTTTCTTTTGTTTATCAATGCTCGTCACTTGCTTTGTTTTTTCAAAAGTACGTCAAGTAAGTTTAAGAAGATACAAAGTCACTATATATTATACATTCGACCAAACCATCATTCATTAACATGCTATAATGAAATCAACTGAGCTTTACGATTGAACGAGTGTAATCGTAATAATGGTTTTAGCACATATATATATATATATACATACTGGGAGTCAAGTGTAAAAAATTAACCTTTAACAACAATTACAACCAACCATATACATGCGATCGTATGAGTATCACTTGACATGAAAATCTTAGTTAAGTCGTGCGTCCCTGCGAAGAACAACATTAGCGGGGTGGTCGTTGGTTTGACCAACGACCCTCCGATGCTTAAGTTAGTAATTTTTCTTAAAAAATAATCGAAGGAACTAAATATGGAATTTAAAAGAAATACCTCTTTAGATGAACTGCATTCCAACTTCGTGGGATATCTCGGCCATCGGAGGTTTGGAGTCTATAAGCTCCTTTACCCACGATACCAGAGATTTGATAAGGCCCTTCCCACTTAGTGGAAAGTTTACATGCATTAGGTTCTTGAGTGTTTTGAAACACACGTCGCAAGACGTAGTCGCCTTCTTGAAAAACTTTGACCTGGACATTTTTATTGAAATGTCGCTCGACAGCTTGCTTCTGCGACGCCATGCGAATGTGAGCAGCTTCCCGAAGTTCCTCTAGGGAGTCGAGATCATAACTTAGATCGACTAAGTTATGTTCAACAGACGTATGTCTTGAAGTCGGTAGTCGTACCTCAATAGGTAACACAGCTTCACATCCATAGACTAAGGAAAAGGGAGTCTGTCCTGTGGACGTACGAGGTGTCGTACGATTAGCCCATAGAACGGAAGGCAATTCTTCCACCCATTTTCCTTTGGCAGCTTTAAGTCGTTTCTTGAGTGAATTAATGATAGTTTTATTGCTCGACTCAGCTAAACCATTCGACTGTGGATATCGAGGCGTCGATGTTACTAACTTGATATTTCTTTCTTCACAAAACCTTCGCGTTCAGTCACTGATGAATTGTGTCCCGTTGTCGCACGTTATTTCAGATGGAACTCCAAACCTACAAATGATGTTAGTTTGGATAAAAGAAACGACTTCTTTATCCCGGACTTGGGAAAAAGCCGCTGCTTCGACCCATTTAGAGAAATAATCAGTTAAAACTAGAAGGAATACCTTTTGCCCGGGAGCAGGTGGTAGTTTCCCAACAATATCCATTCCCCATTTCATAAAGGGCCATGGGATCAAAGTCGAGTGCAAAGGTTCAGAAGGTTTATGAGACATACCTGTGTGTCTTTGACACGCGTCGCACAACTGTACATACCTGGTCGCATCTTGTCTTATCGTCGGCCAATAGTAACCTTGTCTCGATATCCGGTTGGCTAAACTGCGGCTTCCGGAGTGATTTCCACATTCACCATCGTGCATATCCTGTAATATTTTGTGTGTACTTGCACCTTGCTGGTGATACACCGCAAATTCAGACCAGTTGAAGATCGTCGATACAATTGTCCTATGATCATAACGTACCTCGACGCTTTGAATCTAATTTTTCTTGCCTCCATTTTATCATCGGGCAATTGATCGTGCTCTAAGTAATTTCGAATGTCGTCCGACCAAGAATTTTCTTCTTTAATTGGTGCGACTGAAATATTCTCATCCTCCTTGATGGAAGGGGTTGCAAGATGAACTACTGGGATATTGTCGAATGTCGTTCGACTAAGTGCTGACCCCAAATTGGCCAGTGCATCAGCTTGAGTATTCTGATCTCTTGGTATTTGCTCGATTACAAAGTGACTGAACTTCTTTGCTTCTTCTTTGACTATTTTATAATAGGCAATCATCCTTGAATCTTTTGCAGCGAATTCTCCATTGATTTGGTTAACAACTAGGGACGAGTCACTTCGGACATGCAAACGTGTTGCCCCCAAGTCGTGAGCAATTTTGATTCCTGCAATCAATGCTTCATATTCTGCCTCATTATTTGTTGCTTTGAAATCGCACCGTATGGAATATACCATTTTGCCCCCTTGTGGGGACTGTAGGACGACACCCAAGCCTGTGCCACGTATATTTGCCGAACCATCCACGTCGAGCATCCACGTAGTGTCGTGCAAAGTCGCCACAATTAATTTGTCGGACGTCATCGTGCTTTCTAGTTCTGGACTGAAATCTGAGATGAAATCGGCTAAGGCCTGTGACTTGATCGCCGTTTTGGGCTTGAAATCCAGATCAAAGTTGCTAAGGTAAATGCTCCATTTAGCTAGTCGTCCTTTCTCAGGTTTAGAGAGGAATGGAGGCGACATCATGTATTTTTTGAGTTGCTGCAACGCTTCTTCATGCTTGTCCGTCCATTCGAACCCTTTATTCTTTCGCAGAACATTGTAGAATAAATGACACCTGTCGGACGACCGAGAAATGAACCGGTTCAGCGCTGCTACACGTCCTGTAAGACGTTGGACTTCTTTAAAATTTCTGGGCGATTTTAGCTCGACAATTGCTTTAATCTGTTCTGGATTAACTTCGGATCCTCGTCGTGTGACCATATAACCAAGAAATTTTCCAGCTCGAACTCCAAAGGAACATTTCGTCGGATTCAACTTCATCTTGTATTCACGCAAGATGTCGAACGATTGCTTCAAATGTCCGATATGATCGTCCGCATGTTTCGATTTGACAAGCATGTCATCGATGTATACTTCCATAGTATCACCCAAATGTTCTTTGAACATCATATTCACCAATCGTTGATATGACGAACCTGCATTTTTAAGACCAAAAGGCATTACCTTATAACAATAAATACCTTTATCCGTCATGAAGGCTGTTTTCTCCTGGTCGTCTGAATGCATCAATATCTGGTTATATCCAGAATATGCATCCATGAACGTGAGTAGCTCATGTCCTGCTGTAGCGTCGACCATAGAGTCGATATGTGGCAATGGAAATGGATCCTTCGGGCATGCTTTGTTAAGGTCTGTGAAATCAATGCAGACTCGCCATTTGCCATTTTTCTTTTGGACGACTACAACATTAGCGAGCCAATATGGATACTTGACTTATCGTATTTTTCCTGTTTTAAGTAAATTATCAACTTCGTCGTTGATAACCTTATTCCTCTCAGGAGCAAATTTTCGTCTTTTCTGTTGAACAGGTTTAAATGATGGATCAATGTTGAGTTTATGAGAAATAATACTCGGATCGATACCCACCATGTCTTCGTGCGTCCAAGCAAAACAATCATAGTGGTCCTGCAAAAAAGAAATTAGTTGCTTTTTAAAGGAAGGGTCGAGCGTAGAACCTATGTAAACCATCTGGTCAGGCTTATCCTGGTTTAAGACGACAGCTTCCAAGCGATAATCGTCGTTAGTCCCAGGAACGTCCTGGTTCTGTAATTGCTATACTGTCTGCTTCGGGGGCTTCAAGGAAACTTTGTAACATTCCCTAGCAACCTTTCTTTCGCCTTTGATTTCCTGTATTCCCCATTGCGTGGGAAATTTCAGGGTTTGATGATATGTCGAAGGCACAACCTTCATGTCATGAATCCAAGGTCGCCCAAGAATAACATTATAAGCTGATGAACAATCAACGACATTGAATTTCGTCTGTCTGTTGATTCCTTTAGCATATACTGGGAGTATGATTTCCCCCATGGCGTTTGTCGCTCCACCATTAAGCCCAACGAGTGTGGTCGAACGTCGTGTAATCTCGGATTTGTCGATGCCCATTGCTTTCACTGCATCAAAAAAGATAATGTTAGTTGAACTACCTCCGTCGACGAGTATCCTTTTGGTCAGACAATTCCCAATGCTCAATTGAATAATTAATCCGTCATGATGCTTCTGATGTACATCATCGAGATCCGCCTGGTCGAACGTTAAGGGCATAGCCTCCAATTTTGCGTCCTCTTTGAGTCGTGCCTCCTTTGGAATTGGTCGGTCGTCGGAACCGCGACTGGCATGTCTTTTAGCGGCTGAATAGGTGGTCCCACAGATATCAGAACCTCCAGTGATACAATTAATTACCTTGGCATGCTCTGGGGATGTGGGACGTGCGTCTTTCTTTTCCTTCAATTCCTGCAAATAACCTTTCGAATTGAGCCAGGACAACTCTTTCTTTAAGGCGATGCAATCATCCGTTATATGACCGAAGTCATCATGGAAGTCGCACCATTTAGTTTTGTCCTTCTTGTCACTATCTTTGTCACTTTTCTTTGGCCATCGTACGTTTTGCTGAAGTTGCTTCAATGTTATTCCGAGATATTCAAACTCTAATCACTAATCAATTACTCAAGATGAGATTTCGTAATCATATGTCATTAATCTCAATCACAACTATTACAAACTCTCAACTTTCTCTCTCTAAACTCTCTAACTAGAATGATATGCTATGAACTCTTCTCTAATCAGCTCTCTCAATCTTTAATTTGTGTGTACAACTGATTACAAAGACAAGGACAAAGGTATTTATACCCTTGACAAATTACAAAGAAACAAAACACAAATACATTGACTTTGACTTTTATTAACAAAAGACTTTGATTTTTGATAAGAGTTGACTTTCCAGCTTTGACTTCTTGTTCTTTTGGTCTTCAAACTTTATGATCTTGAATCCAACATATTTGTGCTCTAACAATCTCCCCCTTTGGATCAAGATCATTACTAAAAGATTTAGCAATGCAATCTTCTCTTTGATTAAGCTCGATTGAATAAACTTCCCCTTTTAACAATCTATATCTTCTCTTGAAATCTTCCCTTTTGATACAAACATGAATTTCTCAACCAATTCTCATGCTCCCCCTATTAGTATGAAATCTTTACAATATCCCCTTCCCTGATAAGCACAGTATCTTTAAAAACTTTCAGCAATCTTCTTCAAAAACTGATCTTAGCAAATTATCTTCAACAATTCTATTGCTTTCATCTTTCAACAATCTTGAACACTTCTCCCAGCTTTAACTCAAACTCTTCATTTGGACAATTCTTTTTCATTCAAACTCTTTCTAACATTTCTTGAACTCTTCTCCCCCTTTTTGATTATTTGAGCATTAATATCATCAAAACTTTCTCCAAGAAATGTCTTTGACCAATCTGATCTGTCCAAGAGCCTCTGATTAATTGCCAATTCGAACAATGTATTCATCCAGATCTTTTCAAATCTAGACAAAATAGAAACGTGTAACTCCTGAATCAACAAATGAATCAGTTAAAATGCCTGTCAGTAACACGAAGTCACTGTGTGTAACAAATACACATTAGAAAGAAGCTTTTTGATGTTCACTCCCCCAGGGCTTCCATCCAATCATCGAAATACCACAAAGGAAACTTCTATAAATGTTATGACAAAGAAACAAATTCTTTGTGTGCTCGTGCAAGTGTAGAAAGAATTAAGCACGATGATTGCTTTTATAAGGCTCAACATAGTGTAAACCACTGAGACAACAGTATATAAACACAGACTCTAAGTGCATGATTGAAGTGCGAAGGTGGGGCAGACTTCCTTCTTTTTCAATATCCAGATTTTCCAAATGAAAATCAGATAGATTATGTGCTGCGTCCCCTTGAAAATATGAAACATTTTCTTTTTGAGAAGAAAATGAGTGGTTGGTGGGGTTTAAGCAAGAGTTGGCATGGGCTATTTGCCTGATTCAATAACTTTCACCAAAGAATTGTGAAATGCTAGTAATGTGGCTGCCCGGCTCAGAAAGTAGTTGGTGCAGAGTTTGATATTCTTTTACTCTGATCTCACACCCTCTTTCTTTTTAATCAATAAGATCACTACTAACCAAACTCTCTTTTCCATTTTACCTCATCACACCCACACTCATTTCTTTTAGACTCCTCACACTCAATCACTAAAGGATTAACTTCTTCGGTAGGAAACACTAGTTAACGTGAATCCATAGAAGTTTCAGATAAGTCCTAGCACAAAGAACCCATATTTCCTATAAAGCATGAGTTGCTCAAATGGTTTAACTTTAACAGTTAAAGCACATATACAAATATCAGATGAATGTATGCTCAAAAAGTAATCATGAAGATATGAGCATTTTTAAACATTGAAGTATTTTCAAACAAGTATATTGAATGAATAAACATGAGTGCAAAAGACTTGTTTGAAAATCTGACATTGTATGAAAATGATCAGAAATGAAAGATATAGCAATTAAAGCTTATGGTCAAGAATAATTGATATTTGTCTATACGAAACAAAATATAGACATTCTTGAAATGACCGT
Source organism: Arctium lappa (assembly GCA_023525745.1). Taxonomy (NCBI): domain Eukaryota; kingdom Viridiplantae; phylum Streptophyta; class Magnoliopsida; order Asterales; family Asteraceae; genus Arctium; species Arctium lappa. The sequence continues at coordinate 49,776,975 of CM042064.1, read as the reverse complement.
TTCAAAATAAAATATCGCTCAAAATTCTTTGAATACAAGCGGAGTGTCTTACCATCGAATAAAAATTGTTTCAATTTAGAGACATGGTAAGAACGATTTGAACAAAAATTCAAACCTGTGTGTGTGAATACTTGAAAGTATATAGAAAAGACAATACGCAAGTATTTATCTTTGGAAACACACGGTTTATAATCATTTCAGCACAAAAATAAAAATAAAAACATTTAAAATCACACTTCCAAATTATAAAATCTGTTTAAGAATCGGGAAGTGGTTTGAACATTTAAGAACATGTTTTATATACCTGAAAGTTGTCCTTCTGTCAGATATATTTGAGATTAAAATAAGAAATTTACCTTTTCGCACAATCTTAATTCTCAGAAAGTCAAGCTGTAGTCATTAGGATATGATCATGTCAGCTTCTCTCATCCTGCATAAGTCTCAAAGTCTAGTCAAAATCAAATTTATTCACAAAAATTAAAAGACATAAAGCATTAAAACGATTAAAGTACGAGTTCTGATCAGAAATAATCAGAAATCATAATCTTTTACTCCCCCTGAAATTATGCATCTAAAATATGTCAGTTATAAAGAACATGATAGAGATCTACAACTCCTTTTGGAATGTAGTTCGTCATATCTATCGGATGCAAAAATTTCAGAAAAATATGTACTCCCCCTTCAAGGTTGATATCCTCATTGAATTCTCGGAGTACAATCCTCATATCAGCTCGGGAGTATCTTTCTTTAAGCATTAAAGTACGGGTCCTGAACTGTAGTATTCAGAAGCCACACTTCGTTGAAGTACGGGTTCTAAACTGATGTGCTTAGAAGCCTTGTTCTTGACATTGAGATGCGGGTCTTGAACTGTGTTATTCAAGAGCCATCGTTCTCTTACTCCCCCTTGACTTGTGGTGCCTGCAACATAGAATCAATCTTCGGTTTTGGTACCCACTGGTATTTGGGTCCATGTATATTAGTTGCAGTTCGAATGGGAGTAACTGAATAAGAACCATACTAGTAATGATCACTAGCTTTATGAACAAAATCAAATGTATTACAGTGTAACACCCGCTATTTTGGGGTTGGGTGAAAAGTTGACTATTACCCAAAGTTCAAGGGGGTAAAATGTAACTTGGGTTATATAAATATAAATCAGATTTTAGATATTTTGAAAATATCACAAATCAAGTCTTAAGAATCAGAGAGAGAAAGAGAAAAGAAGCAGTGAAGTGGTTCTTCGGGTTTTCTCCAAATCAAGGTACGAATCTAGCTTAATGCTTTGATCTGAATGCTTTTAGCCGCGTATAATCTTGTTGTGAAGGTTTTAAACCGTTCCATTGTGAGATCTGAGTATTTCTCATTTTGGATCTGGGTTCTGCATCGATCTGTTCTTGATGTTCTTGATGAGCAAGACGATCGGCGTTCGATCGGACCGTTGTTCGATCGGACCATCGTTCGACCGGGTGGTCGTTCGATCGGGTAGTCCCTTCGACCGATGTTTCCTTTGACCGGACATCGGGTTCGACCGGACATAGGTTCGACCGGACCTCGGGTTCGACCGGTGTGACCTTCGACCGGGGTTGGCTGTTCGACCGATACTGTGTTCGACCGGTGTGGGGTTCGACCGTATGGGGAACTCGACCGGATCAGTGTTTTGGCAGTGTGTTGTGTTCTAATTCCTGAGTCTTAAGTCATTAAGTTGTCTTTATTTTGGCTTACCGATTATCGGTGTTGTCATAGGTAGCAAACGTCAGAAGCAGGATATAATCAGGAAGAAATCTGAGGTGAGTCCTTTAAGCTAAATCGGTCTGTATTACGAATGCTATGTGATAAATGTATTATTTGAAATGTGGAAAACCTGGTTTCAAAGTGACGTATTATCGTTGGGAAATACCTTCTAAAGATCTCACATTTTCAAGAATCACGATTTATAGAATTGAACTGTTGTTCATATGAATTGCCTATATAGCTGATTTAATTGAGTATGCTCTGAAATGACATGCTTTGGCTTTGAGTCTTAGTTCAATGGATCCATAGGCACGGTGTCCCTATGCCCCCTGTTTTGGGCATTTGGTTTACGTTTTAGCACGAGATAGGCATTGGGTTGCCATGATAAGTAGGCTGTGGGCCTATACGGTCGGGCAGTGTCTCATGGTGCAGTAAGGTGTAATCCCATTTGGTGCTTGGGTTCCCCCTGTTTTGGGAACTCTCAAGGATAGATCCAGAGGGGTTGACTTGAATGTTTTGAGCAACAGATCTAGAGGGGTTGAGCTCGTTATGTGATTTGTGGGTATTACTTATACCATGTTTAATCACTAATGATTTATTTGATTTCTTGACTTAGCTCATGGCTATACTACCGCGTGGCACCAATTGGGTTTAGTACTCTCTTTCATTTGGCTTGTTCTCACTAGGCGTTAGCCTAACGCTTGCTCTTGGTTGTCATGTTGGCAGGTTATCTTAGCAGTGGGGCTCGTCGGGACTGAGGGAGCGACCTTGGGGTCGTGAGAGATTCTTTTGAAGATTTATTTTGGAAGTATAGCGACACCCGTCCCTAATCTAGATATTTTGTAGATTAATAGGATGTCGTTTTATACTTCAGTTATCTACCTCAATATTGGCTACTCTATAACCATTGAGTTGTTTGTGTAATGAAATTGTCACACCTTATTCCGCAAGTTAGTCTATTGCCGAATTGTTTCTTAAAATTTTTTATTTCCGCAGTTTCTAGGGTGTTACATACAGTAAGAACAATACCTTTTCTTAGATAACCTGAACATTTGATCTCTCGAGTAAGCAAGATCAGGTTTACCTTTCAGCACTTTGTTCTTCTTTGCATTTGATGCAGATACAAATGATTTGTTTTCTTTCTTCTTTCCTTTCTTTTCTTCCTTCTTCTCATCATTCTTCTCATCATCATCCACTGGTTTCACTTTCCATACCAGTTTCTCTTCTTGATATTTTCTTCTTCTTCTTTGTGTACCCGAACCATCTACATGTTGATCATAGAAAATATTAGAAGTACGAATCTGATTGAATGAATTGACTAACCTTCTTGAAGAAACAGGTTTCATGTGTGATCTTGAGGCTGTCTTTTTAAAATCAGCTGAATTATTTCGAGGTGTGTGGATTTGTGACTCTGGAGTCGTCTGCTCAGTCACCACCACCTTTGAAACAATCTTTTCAAACTCTTTAATCTTTGAAGCGAAATTGTCTCTTTCTTTTACAAGAAGATCAATCTTTGTCTTGAATTCAGACTTCGTTTGTTGCTCTATAAGCGCATTCTCAGATAGTTCAGATAACTTTGCAGTTAATTTCCTTATCTCAGTCTCAAAAATAATTCTTTCTTCTTCAAAATCCTTTTCCACATTCTTTCTTCCATCAGATATCTCTTTAAAAAATCCAACATTCTTCTGCTCAATCTCCTTTTTATCCTTTGCAAACATTTCTCTTTCAATAATGATCACTTTCTCAAAATCAGAGATTTGTTGAGAAAGTTTAACGCATTTAAGCTCAACCGTCTTCTTCTCGTCAGCACATTTTCTAGAAAAATCTGAGAACTTCTTTGCAAATCCTTTCTTTTTAGTCTCAAAATCAGATCTTTCTTCAACCATCTTTTTCTCCAGATCGGATATTTTCTTTTGAAGCTCAGCATTAGCATCCACTAGATTCTTAATCTTCATCTCATAACTGTCAACAAAATCTACTTGCTGAATTTGGATTATTTGAGATTCCAAATCAGAGATCTTTTGCAGAAAATCAGAATTCTCAGTCTTTAATTTCTCAGCTTCCAACCATTTGTCATCTTTCAAGACTTGAATAACTTCTTTTTCAAGTTGTTGAAAATGTTCCTTGTATTTGACGAAAAATTCTGAATATCGACCTGAACCTGTTGTCTTCTTCAGGTAATCTATATGTGCATGCATCCACTCATTAAGCTTGTTATAACTGTCAACTTGATCATCATGTTTCTTCTTATAATATTCCAAATGACTTTTAGATACAGCAACATTCATATTTAAATCTTTCAACTTTTTACAACTTTGTGCAAATCGGCCTTCAAGATGAATAATCTCTGCTTTAAGATTAGCAATCTCTTCTTTTGATGACATTTTTCCTTGAGAAGACATCCTGTTTCAATTAAAAAGAAATTAGAACTTGAAAAATGACTGTTAATCCAAATTATGAAATCACAAGAAAAAATCTTGAAAAAAAAACTAGAAAAATCAGAAAATTCGAAAAATTTGACTAAGTATCAGAACTCGCAAGTCACTATTGAACTCGCAAGCCCTAAAACTCGCAGACTGAGTCTTGCGCGTTCTATAAATTCTCAAGCAAACTCGCAGATATTTGCGCGTTTTGAGAAACTCGCAAGCCAACACGCAGATCAAACTCTCAGATCAAACTCGCAGATTCGACGAAACTCGCAAGTGCCTAAACTCGCTAAATACTATTCACGCTGAAACTCGCAGATTGAAGCGTGCGCGTTTCCCAAACTCGTACGTCGAAGCTTGCGCGTTTAAACTAAACTCGCTAGCTACTCTTGCGCGTTTCAACACTTAGAATTATTTTCTGAATTTTCAAACTCGCAGGTCGATGAACTCGCTGATCACTGTTCCTCCTCAAACTCGCAGGCCAAAGAACTCGCAAACTACTATTCCTTCTGAAACTCGCTAGCTTTGATTAGCGAGTTTGTAGAACTCGCTGGCCACTACTAGCGCGTTTCGCCGAACTCGCAGACATCAACTAGCGCGTTTTTAAAACTCGCTAGTCGTTACTTGCGCGTTTTGACCAAAATTGATTCCTTCAGCTTGCGTGTTCTAGCTGATGAACTAGCGCGTTTCACGAAGAACTTGCGCGTTTGAGGGATCTAGCGCGTTCTTCCTTCTGTCGACCCAAAAACGAATTTTTCATCTGAAAAACGATCCAAATGTGGTCCAAATGATCTGAAACTCTGGATTGTTGCTCGATTACAGTGCTTGAACATATTACAACTCAAGAAACTTACAAACAATCACTTACAATACAAAAAGATCGATGAAACAGTGAAAAAACAACTCGTGTAACAAAACTTGACCAAAATCACAAATTCGAATGAAATTACAGTGCAATACTTGAAATTGATTACAAAGACTCAATCTATTACACTTTTGTAACGATTCCTAACCAAAATCAGCTCCAAAAACACATCTAATTTCAGAAATCGATTTTCACAGTCAAGAACACAATGTCGACTACTTTCTTGATCTGAAGACCAAAAGAACAAGAAGTCAAAGCTGGAAAGTCAACTCTTATCAAAAGTCAAAGTCTTTTGTTAATAAAAGTCAAAGTCAATGTATTTGTATTTTGTTTCTTTGTAATTTGTCAAGGGTATAAATACCTTTTTCCTTGTCTTTGTAATCAGTTGTACACACAAATTAAAGATTGAGAGAGCTGATTAGAGAAGAGTTCATAGCATATCATTCTAGTTAGAGAGTTTAGAGAGAGAAAGTTGAGAGTTTGTAATAGTTGTGATTGAGATTAATGACATATGATTACGAAATCTCATCTTGAGTAATTGATTAGTGATTAGAACTTGAATATCTGGGAATAACAATTGGTATCAAAGCGAGGTCGCGGGTTCGAGTCTCCCAGTGTGCAAATGCTGGGGGGGGATTGTTGAGGAGAAATCCCAACATTTGCTGGGAATGCCGCAAGCATCCAGCGCCCTCACCTTCGACTCGGGAGTACGTAATTGGCCGGGACTAACAGCCCGACCCGCTGGCTCCACGAAAGTGGTGCAGCCCCTCATGTCCGCCTGTCGCTTAGTACGGGGCTTTGCGCTACCATGGTTTAAGGAAATAAAGTTGCGCCTTCACCACAAGCAATTGCTTTTGGTGTAGTGGTAAGCGCTTGATCCTAACAAGTTAAGCGTGCTCGGGCGAGAGCAATCCTAGGATGGGTGACCTCCTGGGAAGCTCAAGCCTTGGGACCTAACATTCAAGAATACGACGACGTCTTTAGCTGATCCAGAGAAACCATAAGATGATACCTTAGGATACTGGACATATTTAGAAGTCGTCGGTCCTTTCTTTTCAAATCTGACGTTTGAAATCTGCCGAGTAGGCTCTGATCGATTGGTTGACTTTGATTTGAAGTCTGGCTTTTTAACACTTAGGCTTTTTCGGTCGCCCGAGCGTTTATTTCTGAAAGCAAGGTCATCTTCAACCCTCATATGGGCAAGCGTCCGTGCTCGCACATCTTCAAAGGTTTCCGGAGGATACTTTGTAAGATCGAGATATAACCCGGAACTATCGTCCAGACCTCGTTTGTATGCTTCGATTGCTGTTTTTACATCGCAGTTACGGATACTAATCATCTCCGCGTTGAACCGATTAAAGTAGCCCCGGATGGACTCTCCACTCTTTTGCACGACGTAGTAGAGGTCGCTTGTTTGCTTCTCCATTTTTCGGTTGCTAGCGAATTGTTGAGTGAATTGATTCACCAGTTCTGCAAAAGACCCAATAGTTTTAGGTTTGAGATTTATTAACCATTGTAAAGCTGCCCCGGTCAAGGTCGTCCCAAAACTTTTGCACATGCAAACTTCTTGGAATTGGTGCGGTATTGAGACAGTCCACATAAGTTGCTTGTATTGGGCGACGTGTTCCGTTGGATCAGTGATGCCTGAGTACTTTGGACTGAAGGTTGGAATGCTATACTTCTTTGGGACGTCCACCAACGCGATCTCGTCAATGAACGGCGACGCCTGAAACCCTGTACGAGGCTCGACATCGACTGGAACTGTTGCCCCCGGTAATTTGGCCAACATTGATAGGACACGTTCATTTTGCTCTTCCAGAAGTTTTAATCTTTGTGCAACGGGATCTAAGGGAACACCATTTGAAGTGCCCAATGGAACATAACCAGTCCCATTGAGGCTATTCTGCTGCGAGGCATCAGAGGCATATCCATTGAATAGAATAGAGGCCATAGGCATAGTTGGAATCATAAAAGTCGCAGGGTTAATTGATGGTGGACGAGGATAGTTTGGTAATGGAGGGGGCACATTCCAGGTACCAAGATAAGCATTTGTAGTCCCCATCATATTGTTCCCATTTTGGTTTCTCAAATTCTCGATGGTTTCAGCTGCTTGTCGAGCTTGAGTTGTTAAGGCGTCAATACGAGCACGAGCAGCTGTTAGCTCCATGTTCATTTGAGCTACGACATGATCTTGAGTTCCTTGGAATGCCATTATCCTGAACAACTGGACAAGAAAACACTAAGAGAAAACGTTAGTCTGTCGTGAGATTATTGAAGATTTCCTTTGGATGGGGCCCCACGGTGGGCGCCAAACTGTTTATGCCAAAAATCTCACAAGGAAAATTTAAGGTAAATGTGGAGCTTGATCCAACCAAAGAAAGTAACAACAATAATCGTACGACTATAATAAAAATAAAGTAAATAAGACGAGAGAATTGGTGACGCGGAAAACCCCTAAAATGGGTAAAAACCGCGGACGAGTGTGAGTCGTCGTGCACTATGGACGTAAATCAGGGACGTCGTCCTTGAGAACAAATATTACAAGTGAAATGTAATATAAAACAATACAATAAAATTAACTTGATCGTGCGTCGTGTGTAATCAAACTTCTGTTGTGCGTCGTACGACAAACAATAGAATGCTTTGCGAACTTCAAGAGAGATTGAGTGAGCTAAAGAGCGTAATTCGTGAGCTTGTAAAGTCTGAGCATCAGATGTCCGAATATGAAGTTCAGTCTTCATATTTATACTCTATTTGTCCGTTAGCAAGTCTTGAATGCATATCTTTAATAGAGTAACCGTTTGATATTGATGATAATATCCGTTATATCCGTTGTTGTTGGTAACGTCTTCCGTTATGATCTCTCATCATAAAAGTCCTTGAAATCCTGTATTAAATATAATATAAAGTATGTTGCAAATTAGTAACTGAAATCGTGTCGCACGATGATATTCGCTAGACGGATATTTAACAATTTTAGTCGAGGCCGTCTGAAGAAAGATCGTCTTTTACCTTATGTCGTACGACCATAGTCTGTTGGACTTTTTACCCAAACAATTTCCATTGCCACATATCGACTCTATAGTCGACGCTACAGCAGGACATGAGTTACTCACGTTCATGGACGCATATTCTGGGTATAACCAGATATTGATGCATTCTGACGACCTATAAAAAACAGCCTTCATGACAGATAAAGGTATTTATTGTTATAAAGTAATGCCTTTTGTTCTTAAAAATGCAGGTTCGACATATCAACGATTGGTGAATATGATGTTCAAAGAACATTTGGGCAATACTATGGAAGTGTACATCGACGACATGCTTGTCAAATCAAAACATGCGGACGATCATATTAGACATTTGAAGCAGTCGTTCGACATCTTGCGTGAGTACAAGATGAAACTGAATCCGACGAAATGTTCTTTTGGAGTTCGAGCTGGCAAATTTTTCGGGTATATGGTCACACGACGAGGAATCGAAGCTAATCCAGATCAGATTAAAGCAATTGTCGAGCTTAAATCGCCCAGAAATTTTAAAGAAGTTCAACGTCTCACAGGACGGATAGCGGCGTTGAACCGTTTCATCTCTCGATCGTCCGAAAAATGTCATTTATTCTATAATGTCCTACGAAAAAATAAAGGTTTCGAGTGGACTGACAAACACGAAGAAGCGTTACAACAGCTCAAAAAATATATGATGTCACCTCCTTTTCTCTCTAAACCTGAGAAAGGTGAAGTCCTTCAACTTTACCTAGCCGTCAGCACTAATTCGGTAAGTGCAGTTCTTATACGAGAAACCGATGGACGACAACTGCCAATTTACTATGTAAGTAAGACTCTACTAGACACTGAAACCAGGTATTCGTCTATAGAAAAACTCTTACTTTCATTAGTCATGGCTGCTAAAAAGCTACGACATTATTTTGAGTCACATCCTATAATTGTGGTAACTAATTTTCCTTTAAAGTCTGTGTTAAGAAAAACCGAATTAACAGGACGATTAGCTAAGTGGAGTATTTACCTCAGCAATTTTGATCTGGATTTCAAGCCCAAAACGGCGATCAAGTCACAGGTCTTGGCAGATTTCGTCTCAGATTTCAGTCCAGAACTGGAAAGCACAATGATGTCCGACAAGTTAATTGTGGCGACTTTGCACGACACCACGTGGACACTCGACGTTGATGGTTCGGCGAATATACGTGGCACCGGCTTGGGTGTCGTCTTACAGTCCCCACAAGGGGGCAAAATGGTATATTTTATACGGTGCGATTTCAAAGCAACAAATAACGAGTCAGAGTATGAAGCACTGATTGCAGGAATCAAAATTGCTCACGACTTGGGGGCAACATGTCTGCACGTCCGAAGTGACTCGTCCCTAGTTGTTAACCAAATCAATGGAGAGTTCGCAGCAAAAGATTCAAGGATGATTGCCTATTGTAAAATAGTAAAAGAAGAAGCAAAGAAGTTCAGTCGCTTTGTAATCGAGCAAATACCAAGAGATCAGAACACTCAAGCCGATGCACTGGCCAATTTGGGGTCAGCACTTAGTCGAACGACATTCGACAATATCCCAGTAGTTCATCTTACAACCCCGTCCATCAAGGAGGATGATAATATTTCAGTCGCACCAATTGAAGAAGAAAATTCTTGGTCAGACGACATTCGAAATTACTTAGAGCACGATCAATTGCCCGATGATAGAATGGAAGCGAGAAAAGTTAGATTTAAAGCATCAAGATACGTTATGATTAGAGGACAATTGTATCGAAGGTCTTCGACTGGTTTGAATCTGCGATGTATTACCAACAAGGTGCAAGTACACAAAATTTTACAGGATATGCACGATGGAGAATATGGAAATCATTCTGGAAGCCGCAGTTTAGCCAACCGGATATCAAGACAAGGTTACTATTGGCCAACGTTAAGACAAGATGCGACCAGGTATGTACAGTTATGCGACGCATGTCAAAGACATACAGGTATGTCACATAAACCTTCTGAACCTTTGCATTCGACTTTGATTCCATGGCCCTTTATGAAATGGGGAATGGTTATTGTTGGGAAATTACCACCTGCCCTCGGGCAAAAGGTATTCCTTTTAGTTTTAACAGATTATTTTTCTAAATGGGTTGAAGCAGCGGCTTTTTCCCAGGTCCGGGACAAAGAAGTCGTTTCTTTTATCCAAACTAACATCATTTGTAGGTTTGGAGTTCCATCTGAAATAACGTGCGACAACGGGACACAATTCATCAGTGACCGAATGCGAAGATTTTGTGAAGAAAGAAACATCAAGTTGGTAACATCGACGCCTCGATATCCACAGTCGAATGGTTTAGCTGAGTCGAGCAATAAAACTATCATTAATTCACTCAAGAAACGACTTAAAGCTACCAAAGGAAAATGGGTGGAAGAATTGCCTTCCGTTCTATGGGCTAATCGTACGACACCTCGTACGTCCATAGGACAGACTCCCTTTTCCTTAGTTTATGGATGTGAAGCTGTGTTACCTATTGAGGTACGACTACCAACTTCAAGACATATGTCCGTCGAGCATAATTTAGTCGACCTAAGTTATGACCTCGACGCTTTAGAAGAACTTCGAGAAGCTGCTCACATTCGTATGGCGTCTCAAAAACAAACTGTCGAACGACATTTCAACAAATTATGTCCAAGTCAAAGTTTTTCAAGAAGGTGATTACGTCCTACGACGAGTGTTTCAAAACACTCAAGAGCCTAATGCAACTAAACTTTCCACTAAGTGGGAAGGTCCTTATCAAATTTCAAGTGTCGTGGGTAAAGGAGCATATAGAATCCAGACCCTTGATGGTCAAAATATCCCACGAAGCTGGAATGCAGTTCATCTAAAGAGGTATTTCTTTTAAATTTGTGAAGTTAGTTTCTTTTAATTATTTTTTAAGAAAAATTACTGACTTAAGCATCGAAGGGTCGTTGGTCAAACCAACGACCACCCCGCTAATGTTGTTTTCCGCAGGGACGCACGACTTCTTTAAGAAATTTTTGTGTCGAGTAAAACTCATGTGGTCACCCGTATAACATTCGACATTAATAAAATACAAAAGTTAAACTCTGCATTTTGGTATTCAATACTTAGACCCAAAAACCATTATTATGAATTGCCCAAGGCCGATCGAAAGTTTCAGTTGATTCATTTTTAAGTAATGCTATAGTTGAATGACTGATGTAACTGTTTATCTACTTAAATTATTTGGCGAATGATTATTTATAAAAGTGGACAGTAAGCGTTGATAAGCAAAAAGAGTTTTTGTTTCATAGGATATTAAAATTACAAATGTAAAAGACGACCACGTATGGTCGACCTTCAGAAGAAAGATTCAAAAGAAGCTAAGTAGGAGGAGCGCCAGATTGTTCCTGAACAATGTCCGTCACCCGAGGATCGACAGCCTGTTCTTGCACGACGTCCGTCATTGCTACCACCTCCTCTTCTCCTCCTCCGCTCCCATCCAAATCGTCGTCCTCGTCGAGATCCCTTTCAGTCCCCACTTTCTCAAGATAAGTCTTGAGCTCTTCGGCGACCGACGCCATGGGATTCTTCCCACTCAGATGACGTCTCATCAAAGCAGCCCTGGCTGTGAGACGGGAGAAGGCTTCAAGCTGTTGATTCTCCTCCTCCAAATCTTTGACGTCGCCCTCTAAACTCTCGACTTTATTGAGGAGGGACGTGACTTCATCAGCAGAGGCAGCAGCGACAGTGGTGGCCTTTATTTTCTCGACCTCCAGTTTGGTCGTTATCGCCTCAAGCTCAAGGACACGATCCCTAAATTCAATCTTCTCATTTTGAGCTTCGACGAGTTTAGCCTTAAGGCTCTCGACCTTCATTTTCTCGGCCTCGACCGCCTCTAAGGCGACCTTCTCTTTTTCAAGAGCCTCGTCAGCTCTTTTTTGTACGTCAGGGAAGGCCGCCCTGAGACCTTCTGTCTGAGCGTAAAAGCTCAGACACGCTTGAAAAGCCTGCAAGACAACAAAGAAAAGGTTAAAAAACCATAACAAGTAAGTAACAAAGAAAATAAAAAAATAATACAAGCTTACCATGAAGGAAAGACCAGCGGCATGTGCCCCCGTATCTTCGACCCGAGAATCGTTATAGCGGTCACGGAAGGTTGGGAGAAGAAACTTCCCCAAGTGCGGAAAAATGACGTCCCTCTCAAGGACGTCATTAACCATGAAGTCAGATGGGAGAGTGACTTTGAATATTGTCTCTCCCACCTTCTCCTTGTTCTTCTCCTCCTTTGAAGAAGAAGAAGGAGCTTCGAAGATAGGCTTATTAGCGCCCGACACCCCTGACAAGGGAGCATCCTTCGTCACCTTGGTCGAGCCTCCAAACTCGACCCCAGCAACGGTGTCCTTCGTTAAAGTTGCCCCTGAAAGGGACGACAGAGTGGCATTACCCGTCTTCTTTGGTGAAGTCCGGGATTTGCCTCGAACACGTCTTGGATCTACCCCCGCGGGAGGGGCAGATCTCTTCTTCGATTTCTCTCTGCCCTGACGGGCAAACTCCAACTGTTCGGCCCGTCTTTGAGCAGCCGACTTCGTAGATGAATCTTCTGGACAAAATGGAGAAATTAGAAAAGACATGAAATATAAATTACGAAAATGTCGTCAAGTGACGCACCAGTCATCTCTCCTTCTCTCCTTTCTTCTCTTTCTTCTTCTTTCTCCTCTCCTTGATGAGAACCCTCGGCAGGTGTAACTTCAGCAACTAAGACGACTTCGTCCTCCTCGTCGTTTGACCGAAGGGAGAATGAACGATCGGCAATACTTCTCTCTAAGATTCTTTGAACCTTGTTGAGAGAATCCCTCCTTGGCTTCACTACACTGAAGTCTATCACTGCAAAACAAAGAAAGACATTAGGCTAAAACGCACGACTAAAAACGCACGACAAAAATGCACGACAAAAACAATAAACCTACCCGATTCGTTCCAGCCTGACGACAACCATTGGCTGTCTTCGTCACTTACAGACGCCACTTGAAGGAAAACATATCGATGTTTCCACCCACGGTCGTTCACCGCAGTGTTAAGTATCAGTACATTATCCCCCTTCGAACGTGGAAACAGGCTATACCGGTGATAATTATCCGGTCGCACACTATAAGCTATCAAGAGGTCATTCACATTGAACGGTACCTCCCACTCGGCCGTAAGACGATCGATTACCTGGACAATGCGCCAGAATTGAGGCATTAATTGTCCAGGTGTCAAGTCGAAGGCATCTAAAAATGCCCTAACCAAAGGGCTAAAAGGCCAAGAGAAACCTATCTTAAAGGGGTATTCGTATAAGACACAATATCCCCTCGGAACTTCATCCGGCTTTAAATCCCCCGGCGACACCAGATTTATCTCATCTGGAAGCTTAGCCAAACTCTTAAAAAAATCTATATGTTCTTCTTCTCTAAACATACTCGTTGGTTCACTCGACATTTGAAAGTCAGGGACGTTAAGAGTTGCACACCAATAACTCAGAATATCCCAAGCTTTCCTAGTTTTCTAGCTATGGATTTTTTATGCATAAATCGACACAAAAGAAGGACTGAAAATCGTACCTTAAATAACGGTCTAAACCTCGAATTTAGAATGGAAAGGATTCTGGTCGCTCGGAAATCTCGCCGGAGATATGTATTTTCTAAGAAACGTAAGCGTAAAGAAGGAAAGGATTGAAAACAATCCTTATTTATACTGTAATTTAGAAACTGAATCGACCGAGAAAACAGATCGCCAATTGTCAATTGACACGTGTCACCCTTGTCAGGCGAAGCACTCGAGTACGTCCTTCCAGTACGTGACACCTGTCCCTAATTAGCTGTATGGATGGTTATTTTTGCAGGGGATGACGTCATCTTCTAGTTGGAAACGAACCGATTTAGCTCTATTAGAATTATTCGCGTTTCTTTTATAACACGTGTCATGATTTTAAAATTTTAAATTTCAAAATTGCCGCTTGAATTTTAAATTTGGGGGCAAACTGTTTGGGTAAAAAAGTCTAACAGATCATGGTCGTACGACATAAGGTAAAGGACGACCTTTCTTCAGGCGATCCCGACTAAAACGATCAAGTATCCATTCGACAAATATCATCGTACGACTTGATTTCAGTTACTAATTATCAGCATACGTTGTATTATGTTTAAGTGCAGAATTTAAAGGCATTCATGACCAAAGATTGTAACGGAAGACATCATCAATAGCAAAAAGCATAACGGACGCCGTCATCAATATTAGGAACGGTCATATGCATTCAAAAACTTGGGAAACGCAAAGATGGAGTATAAATACGAAGCTGGAACCTCACATTGAGACATCTGAAGCTCAGACATTGCAAGCTCACTAATTACACTCTCAAGCTCATTCAGTTTCTCTTGAAGTTCATAAGACCTTCTGCTGTTTGTCGTACAACGCACGACAGAAATCTGATTACACACGACGCACGACCGAGTTAACTTTATTGTATTGTTTTACATTACATTTCATTTGTAACACTTGTTAATGAGGACGACGTCCCTAATTGACGTCCATAGTGCACGACGACTCAAACTCGTCCGCGGTTTTTACCCATTTTAGGGGTTTTCCGCGTCACCAATTCTCTCGTCTCTTTCTCTTTAAGTTTAATATTGTCGTCCGATTATTAAAGTTACTTCCTTTGGTTGGATTTAGCTCCATATTTACCTTAAATTATCCTTGGGAGATTTTTGGCATAAACACAAATAATGTAAAATAGGTAATTTAGGGGAATAAAAAAGGAATTCTAAAAAACTTAAGTTAATTATTGATTTTACATATCTATACTATATTATAAAGATGACATAAAAAACTCTTAAAGCTTAATGTACCGCTATTTAATGCTAATTACTTAAAAAACAACCATTAAAGCTGTATGTACTACATTTAATGCTATTTATTAATTTTCAATCATTATCTCTAACCATTTTAACTCTTCTAAAATCATTTCCCAATTTAACTCCCCTAAAATAACTCTCAGCATAATTAAATATATAATAAAAATCAAATTTTAAATATAAAATTATAAAATATAATTAAAAAAATCTAACAAAATATTTTATAAAAAAATTATATTATTAAACAAAAATAAAATACATTATATTATTAAGTCTAAATTAAATAAATTTATACAAAAAAAATCATTATCACTCTCTCACAACCAACCAAAATCGTAATGTAAATCGACAAAAAATAAAAAATAAAATGAAACATTAAAATCGTGATGTATCTAGCAGCATTGCGCGAGTACACTTCTAGTTAATGTCATAATATACAAATAAATGGGTAGTTTCATTTGGAAACCATTAATTTGTAAACCATGAAAATCGTCGATTTCATTTGTGAAGTTAATGAAATTGTTTCATTAATTTGTAAATTTTGATAAATTGTTTTATATAATTCTTTTATTGATGAAAGTGTTTTATATATTTATGTTTTTTATGTAAAAATGAATTTTTTTTTCATTAGAATGAGAAAATGCATTAAATCATAATTACAAAATATATGAACAATTTCATTTTTATCTAAAAAACACAAATATATGAAACAAATTCATCAACAAAAGAATTATATGACACAATTTCATCAAATTAAACAATTTCATGAACCAATTTCATTAACTTAACCAATGAAATCGACGGTTTCCACACTTTGCAAAATTAGAGTGATTTCCATTTGATCTATCTACTATAAGTATATTATGTATACAAACAAATGTAAACAAACAAACATAAATAAATGTAAATGAACATAAACGAACGTTTATGAACGTAAATGAACGAACAAGACCATTGTTCATGTTCGTTCATTTAACCAAGGGAACAAAAAAATACGTTCATGTTCGTTTGTTTATTAAATAAACGAACATAAACGAACTTTCTGCCAAAAGGTTCACGAACAATTCACTGAACATTCGATTCATTTATAACCCTAGCTCTAATTATGTATTTTTATGAATATAATTTGAAAAAGGTTTGGAGTAGACAAAAGTGAAGATAGGTGGTACATGCTGCTCACGTGTTTACTAAAAAACACAAACGCCGTCCTCTTTGTTTCGAACTAACAGACAGCCTTTGCGTCCACCCACCACCATTCATATTTCTTACCCCACTCTGCCCTCTCCTATAAATATCTATTAATAATTATTATTTTTCAAAATAAAACTTTTTAAAAAATTATGTTAAATCTAAATAAACATAAAATCTTTTATTTTCTAAAGTTCTTTAAAATTAAGAATGGGAATTTAAAATATTTAAAAAAATTACATTTAGGCATTGTTTGTCAAACTAGATTATAAGCTAACTGGTAGGTGATAAGCTAGCTTTTTAAAACGCTACTTTGAGTAGCTTTTCAATAAGCTATCTTATGGTTATGGTCATCCAAACATGTACCAGGAAAAAAAGCTAGTTTATCAGCTAACTTTTTTTGCCAAACATAGCCTTAGTTATAATAGTAAAATTACATTTATTTTCTTACCCCATTTAGTTATGATCTTATTAAAATAAAATATTATTTATCACTTATAAGCATTTAATTTCAAAGTTTTTATTTTTGAGAAAACCCTCTCAAACAAACACGTTCATTCGATATATGAGAAAACCCTATCAAACAATTTATTTTTCAGTTTATATAAACAAACTAATACACACAAACAACTTTATACATACAAAACTTAATAAAAAACAGGAGAGACTGGGAGCACAAGGACTAGGAGAGACCGGGAGTTGGTCATCGATTGGTATACTTGGCTTTCGAACCCAGGCCTGTCGTAGCATGTTCGTGATTAGTTCTGAGAGGTTTTGTTTTGGGTAGCGGTTTGGCGGTTGTTTTCTCCTTCGGTCGAGCTGTGGGCTGTGGAGTGGCTTTGTTTGGGACTGTCTGGGGATGCTTCCTGTCATAATAGAGGGTTGTCCATATGCTTTTTGCTGCTGTGTTAGTTTGCTTCTCGCAAACTCTCTATCGTTGCACTATGTTTATTTTCTTTCGGTTCTATTTCTGTTTCTTTGCTATGTTTCGGTACTGATCATTTGTAAAACTTGTTGGTTGATTTGGTTGGTAATAAACTTTGTTGCCGTTCAAAGAAAAAAAATTCTTTATAAAAACCAATTAAATAGCCCCTTATGTACGTTTTGAGATTGTTGTAAACTTTTTCTTATAATAACGCTTAGGGTTGGGTTTCAATGAGAAATTTAGATTAACGTGAGAATCGTGAAAAGTAGTTATCAACTGTTGGATGAGAAATTGATGTACATTAGGATGAGATGCACCAAAATAAGATGCACTGAGATGTATCAGATCAATTTCCTTCTAAGACACAATTCATGAAAGGATATAAGATTAAAATTAATCAACGGTTCAGATGAATTTCTCATGTTAACCTTAACTTTTCATACAATTCGATCATTCATTACGATAATTTAAAAAGAAATGTAAAAAAGATTGAGTTTGAGGGTGGTAATAAGGACGGTTGTGTAAACAATAAAGAGGGCCATGTGGCACGTGCAAACAGAAGATTGGCGAAAACGTCGTCGTGCGTACCGAGTACTCCATTCATGCATGTTTACACCTACCTACAAATGGGAAATGTGGAAAGTTAGAGGGTCGACAGGGAATAATATCAAAAGTAGAGGGGTATGTGTTGAAATTCGTTTCCTAACGCCTACTTTGCTTCAACTTCAAGTAAAAAATAACGAAATTTTTATACAAGGTGACGGAAGTTATGAAAATATTGGGAACCCACACAAAAAGATTCCCCCTTGAAACACGTGTTAATTATTTTTTTAGAATTACAAAAAAAGTATAAATGTGTCGACCGTTGTCTAATAATTTTAAATAAACAATTAATAAAACAAAATTATTATTTTAAAAAGTCTCCAACAATTATAATTATGATAAAATAAGAAGAGTGAATTGTGGATTTGGTCCATGTGTTTTTGTGATTTCTTTGATCATAGTCCTTATTCTATGTTTATTGTGGATTTGGTCCTTGTGGTATTCAATTTGTCTTGGCCATTGTTTGGGTAAAAAATAACAAAGGTCATTTGTCGTACGACTAGAGATTCTAACAGTCCATTAACCCATAGACGCACGACCAGAGAAATAACTGACGCCTTTTCTTTGAACGACTTCGACCAAACTATCAAAACCCGTCCACGATGGCTGTCGTACGACATGATTTCAGTTAGTAAACTACAACATACTTTATATTATGTTTAATGCAGGATTTCAAGGACATTTATGATTAGAGATCATAACGGAAGATGTTACCAATAGCAACGGATGTAACAGACGCTACCATCAATATTAAACGGATACTCTATTAAAGATATGCATTCAAGACTTGCTAACGGACAATTGGAGTATAAATATGAAGAATGAACTTCATATTCGGACATCTGATTCTCAGACTTTACAAGCTCACGAGTTACGTTTTCAAGCTCACTCAATCTTTTTGGAAGTTCACAAGGCCTTTGTTGTTTGTCGTACGACGCACGACCGAAGTTTAATTATACACGACGAACGACCAACTTTACTTTATTGTATTGTTTTGTATTACATTTCACTTGTAACACTTGTTAACAAGGACGACGTCCCTGATTGACGTCCATAGTGCACGACGACTTACACTCGTCCGCGGTTTTTACCCATTTTAGGTGTTTTCCGCGTCACCAATTCCCTTGTCTCATTTATTTCACTTTTATTATTGTCGTACGATTATTAAAGCTACTTTCTTTTGTTGGATCAAGCTCCACATTTACCTTAAATTTTCCTTGGGAGATGGATATGCCTCTGATTCTTCGCAGCAGACTAACTTCAACGGATCAGGATATGTTCCATTGGGTGTTCCCAGTGGTATACCAATGGATCCCGTTGCACAACGATTGAAGTTTCTAGAAGAGCAGAATGAGCGTGTCTTGTTGATGCTGGCCAAATTGCTGGGGGCAGCAGTCCCAGTTGATGTCGAGCCACGAACATGATTTTAGGCGTCGCCGTTCGTCGATGAAATCACTTTGGTGGACATCCCAAAGAAATATAGCATCCCGACCTTCTCCCCAAAATATTCAGGTGTCACTGATCCGACAGAACACGTCGCCCAATACAAACAGCTCATGTGGACTATTTCGATACCGCATCAATTCCAAGAAGTCTGCATGTGCAAGAGTTTTGGAGCAACCTTGACTGGAGCAACGTTACAATGGTTGATCAATCTTAAACCTAAAACTTTCGGGTCTTTTGCAGAATTAGTGAACCAATTTTCTCAACAATTCGCTAGTAGTCGAAAAATGGAAAAACAAACGAGCGACCTTTATTATGTCGTACAAAAGAATGAAGAGTCCATCCGGGACTACTTTAACCGGTTCAACGCGGAAATGATTAGTATCCGAAATTGCGACGTGAAAACAGCAATTGAAGCGTACAAACGGGGTCTGGATGATAGTTCAGGGTTGTATCTCGACCTTACGAAGTATCCTCCAGAAACCTTTGAAGACGTACGAGCAAGGACGCTTGCTCATATGAGGGTCGAGGATGAATTCGCTTTCAGAAATAAACACTCGGACGACCGAAAGAGCCTAGGTGTCAAAAAGCCAGACTTCAAACCAAAATCGATTGGTCGATCAGAGCCTACCAGACAAATTTCAAACGTCCGATTTGAAAAGAAAGGACCGACGACTTCCAAATCTGTCCAATATCCTAAAATATCATCTTATGGTTTCCCTGGATCAGCTAAGGATGTCGTCACGTCCCTAAAACAGCTCCAACAAAACGTTCGATGGCCAAAGAAAAGTGATAAAGACAGTGATAAGAAAGACAAGACAAAATGGTGCGATTTCCACAGTGACTTTGGTCATATGACGGATGATTGCATCGCTTTGAAGAAAGAACTTTCCTGGCTTAATTCGAAAGGTTATTTACAAGAATTGACGGGAAAAAAGGATGTGCGTCCTACATCCCCATAACATGCCAAGGTGATTAATTGTATCACCGGAGGCTCTGATATCTGTGGGACCACATATTCAGTTGCTAAGAGACATGCTAGTCGCGGTCCCGATGACCGACCAATTCCAAAGGAGGCAAGACCTAAGGAGGACGCAAAATTAGAAGCTATGCCCTTGACGTTCGACCAAGCAGACCTCAACGACGTACATTAGAAACATCATGACGGACTAATTATCCAATTGAGCATTGGAAATTGTCTGACAAAGAGGATACTCGTTGACGGAGGTAGTTCAACTAACATTATCTTTTTTGATGCAGTGAAAGCAATGGGAATCGACAAATCCGAGATTACACGACGTTCGACTACACGCGTTGGATTTAACGGAGGAGCGACAAGTACCATGGGGGAAATCACACTACCAGTATATGCTAAAGGAATCAACAGGCAAACGAAGTTCAATGTTGTCGATTGCTCATCAGCTTATAATGTTATCCTTGGGCGACCTTGGATTCATGATATGAAAGTTGTACCTTCGACGTACCACCAAACCTTGAAATTTCCCACGCAATGGGGAGTACAGGAGATCAAAGGCGAAAGAAAAGTTGCTAGGGAATGTTACAAAGTTTCTTTGAAGCCCACGAAGCAGACAGTATAGCAATTACAGAACCAGGACGTTCCTGGGACTGACGACGACTATCGCTTGGAAGCTGTCGTCCAAAACCAGGATAAGCCTGATCAGATGGTTTACATAGGTTTGACGCTCAACCCTTCTTTTAAAAAGAAACTAATATCTTTTTTGCAGGATCACAATGATTGTTTCGCATGGACGCACGAAGACATGGTGGGTATCGATCCAAGTATCATTTCTCATAAACTCAACGTTGATCCATCGTTCAAGCTTGTTCAGCAGAAAAGACGAAAATTCTCTCCTGAAAGAAATAAAGTTATCAACGACGAAGTTGATAATTTGCTTAAAATAGGAAAGATACGAGAAGTCAAATATCCAGACTGGCTCGCCAACGTTGTTGTCGTCCAAAAGAAAAATGGCAAATGGAGAGTCTGCATTGATTTCACAGACCTTAACAAGGCTTGTCCAAAAGATCCATTTCCATTGCCACACATCGATTCTATGGTCGATGCTACAGCTGGACATGAATTACTCACTTTCATGGACACATATTCTAGATATAACCAGATATTGATGCATCCTGACGACCAGAAAAAAACAGCCTTCATGACAGATAAAGGTATTTATTGTTATAAAGTAATGCCTTTTGGTCTTAAGAATGCAGGTTCGACGTATCAACGATTGGTGAATATGATGTTCAAAGAACATTTGGGCGACACCATGGAAGTATACATCGACGACATGCTTGTCAAATCAAAGTATACGGATGATCATATAGGACATTTGAAACAATCGTTCGACATTTTGCGTGAGTACAAAATGAAGTTGAATCCAACAAAATGTTCTTTTGGAGTTCGAGCTGGCAAATTTCTCGGTTATATGGTCACACGACAAAGAATCGAAGCTAAACCAGACCAAATTAAAGCAATTATTGAGCTAAAGTCACCCAGAAGTTTTAAAGAAGTCCAACGTCTAACAGGACGTGTAGCAGCGTTGAACTGGTTCATCTCTCGGTCGTCCGACAGATGTCACCTATTCTACAACGTCCTACGAAAAAATAAAGGATTCGAGTGGACTGATAAGCACGAGGAAGCATTGCAACAACTCAAGAAATACATGACATCACCTCCCTTCCTCTCTAAACCTGAGAAAGGTGAAGCTCTTCAACTCTACCTGGCCGTCAGCATTAATTCGGTAAGCGCAGTCCTTATACGAGAAACCGACGAACAACAACTGCCAATCTACTATGTAAGTAAAACTCTACTAGACGCTGAAACCAGGTACTCATCTATAGAAAAACTCTTGCTTTCGTTAGTCATGGTCGCTAAGAAGCTACGACATTATTTTGAATCGCATCTTATAACTGTGGTAACTAACTTTCCATTAAAGTCTGTGTTAAGAAAACCTGAACTAACAGGACGACTAGCTAAATGGAGCATCTACCTCAGCAATTATGATATGGATTTCAAACCTAAGACGACGATCAAATCACAAGTCTTGGCAGATTTTGTTACAGATTTCAGTCCAGAACTAGAAGAAGCGACGACGTCCAACGAGTTAATTGTGGCGACTTTGCACGACACCACTTGGACGCTCGACGTCGATGGTTCGTCGAACATACGAGGAACCAACCTGGGTGTCGTCCTACAGTCCCCACAAGGGGGCAAAATAGTGTACTCCATACGGTGCGACTTCAAGGCAACAAATAATGAGGCAAAATATGAAGCACTGATTGCAGGAATAAAAATTGCTCATGAGTTGGGGGCAACATGTCTACATGTCCGGAGCGACTCGTCCCTAGTTGTTAACCAAGTTAATGGAGAATTTGCAGCAAAAGATTCAAGGATGATTGCTTATTATAAAATAGTAAAGGAAAAAGCAAAGAAGTTCAGCCGCTTCATAGTCGAACAGGTACCAAGAGATCAGAACACTCAAGCTGACGCATTAGCCAATTTGGGATCAGCACTTAATCAAACGACATTCGACAATATCCCAATAGTTCACCTTGCAACACCATCCATCAAAGACGATGGTAATATTTTGGTCGCACCAATTGAGAAAGAAAACTCTTGGTCGGACGATATTAAAAATTATCTGGAGAACGATCAACTGCCTGATGACAAAATGGAAGCAAGAAAGGTTAGATTTAAAGCATCAAGGTATGTTATGATCAGAGGACAATTATATCGAAGATCTTCGACTGGTCTAAATCTGCGATGTATCACCAACAAGACGCAAGTCCAGAAAATCCTACAAGATATGCACGATGGTGAATGTAGAAACTACTCAGGAAGTTGCAGTCTAGCCAACCGGATATCACGACAAGGTTACTATTGGCCGACATTAAGGCAAGATGCGATCAGGTATGTACAGTCGTGCGACGCATGTCAAAAACACACAGGTATGTCTCATAAACCCTCTGAACCCTTGCACTCGACTTTGATCCCATGGCCCTTTATGAAATGGGGAATGGACATTGTTGGGAAACTACCACCTGCCCCTGGGCAAAAAGTATTTCTTTTAGTTTTAACAGGTTATTTCTCTAAGTGGGTCGAAGCAACGGCTTTCTCCCAGGTTCGGGACAAAGAAGTCGTTTCTTTTATCCAAACTAACATCATTTGTAGGTTTGGAATTCCATCTGAAATAACGTGCGACAACGGGACACAATTCATCTGTGATCGAACGCGAAGATTTTATGAAGAAAGGAACATCAAGTTGGTAACATCGACGCCTCGATATCCACAGTCGAATGGTCTAGCCGAGTCGAGTGATAAAACTATCATCAATTCAATCAAGAAAAGACTCAAAGCTGCAAAAGGGAAGTGGGTGGAAGAATTGCCTTCCGTTCTATAGGCTAATCGTACGACACCTCGTACGTCCACAGGACAAACTCCCTTTTCCTTAGTTTATGGATGTGAAGCTGTGTTACCTATTGAGGTACGACTACCGACTTCAAGACATACGTCCGTTGAGCATAACTTAATCGACCTAAGTTATGACCTCGACGCTCTAGAAGAGCTTAGAGAAGCTGCGCATATTCGCATGGTAGCACAGAAACAAGTGGTCGGGCGACATTTCAACAAAAATGTCCAAATCAAAGTTTTTCAAGAAGGCGATTACGTTCTACGTCGAGTATTTCAAAATACTCAAGAGGTCAATGTAGGTAAGCTTTCCACTAAGTGGGAAGGTCCTTATCAAATCTCTAGCATCGTGGGTAAAGGAGCTTATAAAATCCAAACCCTCGACGGTCGAGATATCCCACGAAGCTGGAATGCAGTTCATTTAAAGAGGTATTTCTTTTAAATTTCATATTTATTTTCCTTCGATTATTTATTAAGAAAGATTATTGACTTAAGCATCGGAGGGTCGTTGGTCAAACCAACGACCACCCCACTAATGTTGTTTTTCACAGGGACGCACGACTTATTTGAAATCTTTGTGTCGAGTAAAACTCATGCGATCACACGCATATGTTCAATTTTAATGGACGACAAAGGTTAAATTATGCACTTGATGTTCAAATACTTAGAATCAAGAACCATTATTACAAATTACCCAAGATCGATCGAAAGTTTCAGTTGATTTCTTTATAAATGATGGTATGGTTGAATGTTTGATATAATGTAGTTGTCCATCTACTTAAATTTCTCGACGTACGATTAGTTATAAAAACAAGTACTAAGCGTCAACGAACGAAAGAGACTTTTTTCATTAGATATTGAGTTACAAGTATAAAGGACGACCATAAACGGCCGACCTTTAGGTGATAGGTTCAAAAGGAATTAAGTAGGAGGAACGTCAGGTTGTCCTTGGACGACGATGGTCTCCTCTGCTGCCACTTCTCCTACGCCATCGCTCTCCTCTAATTCGTCGTCTTCATCCAGGTCCCTCTCAGTCCCGACAGTGTCGAGGTAAGTTTTGAGTTCTTCGGAGGCCGACGCCATAGGATCCTTCCCCTTCAAGTGACGCCTCATTAAAGCAGCTCGGGCCTTGAAGCGGGAGAAAGTCTAAATTTGCTTATTCTCCATCTCCAAGTCCTTGACGTCGTCCTCCAGATCTTCGACCCTCTTCTTCAGAGTCGCGATCTCGTCAGCAGAAGCAGCAGCAGTGGTAGTAGCCTTAATCTTCTCGATCTCTAATTTAGTCGAAGACGCTTCAAGCTCAAAGAGACGACCCCTGAGCTTGACCTTCTCACGATCCGAAATCTCTAGTAGACTCCGGGCATCGATGAGTTCGGTTTTAAGGTTTTCAACCCTCGCTTTTTCAGCCTCGCCCGCCTCTAGGGCGACCTTTTCCTTTTCAAGAGCCTCGTTGGCCCTTTTCTTGACGTCAGGAAAAGACGACCTAAGACCTTCTGTCTGAGCGTAGAAGCTCAGACAAGCTTGGAAAGCCTGCACGACAAAAGGAAAGGAATTAGTAGGAAAAAGAGAGCAACGAAAAAGGAGAATAAATAAAACTTACCATGAAAGAGAGGCCAACAGCATGTGCCCCCCGTGTCCTCAACCCGAGATTCTTTGTACCGATCGTAGAAGGTCGGGAGAAGAAATTTTGCCAGGTGTGGAAAAATGACGTCTATTTCAAGAACGTCATTAGCCATAAAGTCAGCTGGGAGAGTAGCTTTGAATATCATCTCTCCCACTTTTTCCTTATTCTTCTCCTCACTCTTAGAGGAAGAAGAAGGTGCGGCAAAGGGCTTTTCAACGCCCGACACCCCCGTCGTTGGGACATCCTTCGTCGCCTTGATCGAGCCTCCAAGCTCGATCCCAGCAACGGTTCCCTTCGCTGGTGTCGCCCCTGAAAGGGACGACAAAGTGGCATCGCCCGTCTTCTTGGGCGAAGACCGAGGCTTGCCTCGGACACGTCTCGGATCTACCCTCGTGGAAGGGGCAGATCTTTTCCTCGCTTTCTCCCTCCCTTGACGGGCGAGCTCCAGTTGCTCGGCTCGCTTAACGGCAACCGACTTTACAGCTGCGTCTTCTGAATAAAAAAGAGCAAGTTTAAAAAAATGACGTATGATATACAAGTGAAGGGTATTGTCGAGCGACTTACCAGCCATTTCTTATTCTTTTTCTTCTTCTCTTTCTTCTTCTTCCCTCTCTCCTTCTCTATGAGTACCTTCGACAGACGTCACCTCAGCTACAAAAATGGCCTCGTCTTCCTCGTCGTTCGACCGAGGGGAAAATGAACGATCAATAATACTTCTCTCCAAGATCCTCTGAATCTTGTCGTGAGAATCTCTCCTTGGCTTCACTTTAGTGAAGTCGATCACTGTCAAACAAAGAAAGACATCAGATTAAAATGCATGACAAAAACGCATGACAAAAACGCACGACAAACATAATTAAACCTACCCGATTCGTTCCAGCCGGACGACAACCATTGGCTGTCTTCGTCATTTACAGACGCCACTTGAAGGAAAACGTACTGACGTTTCCAACCATGATCGTTCACCGTGGTATTATGTATCAGTACATTATCTCCCTTCGAACGAGGGAACAGACTATACCGGTGATAATTATCCGGTTGAACGCTATAGGCAGTCAGGAGGTCGTTCACAATGAACGGTACCTCCCAATCGGCCGTAAGACGATCGATCACTTGGACAATCCGCCAGAATTGATGCATTAACTGTCCAGGCGTCAGGTCAAACACATCTAAAAATGCCCTGACCAAAGGGCTAAATGGCCAAGTAAAACCTATCTTGAAGGGATATTCATACAGAACACAATATCCCCTCGGAAATTCATCCGGCCTTAAATCTTCCGACGACACCAGATTTATTTCATCTGGAATCCTGGCCAAACTCTTAAAGTAATCTAAATGCTCTTCCTCCCTATACATGCTCACAGGCTCACTCGACATCTGGAAGTCGGGGATGTTAAGAGTCGCACGCCAATAACTAAGAATATCCCAAGCTTTCCTAGGCTTTTTGGCTATGGACTTCTTATGCATAAATCGACACAGAGGGAAGAACGAAAAATCGTACCTTAAATAGTGTTCTAAACCTCGAATTTAGAATGGAAAGGATTCTGATCGCTCGGAAAGTGAATCTCGCCGGAGATATGTGTTCTTTAAAAAAGGTAAGCATAAAAAAGGAAAAGATTAAGGATAATCCCTATTTATACTAAAAAAACGGAAATCAAATCGCCAGGAAATTGAATCGCCAGAAATCGATGGCCAATAAGATTGACACGTGTCGTTCGTGTCAGACAACCACTCGAGTATACTCGACGAGAGCATGACACATGTCCTTTATTAGCTGTCAAATTGTTTATTTTGTTAGAAGTGATGTCATTATTTAGTTGGAAACGAACTAATTCGTTTTTATACAAATTTCCCGCATTTCTTTTATGACACGTGTCTTAGTCTTAAATTTAAATTTCAAAAAAGTTGCCGCTCGAATTTTAAATTTGGGGGCAAACTGTTTGGGTAAAAAATAACAAAGGTCCTTTGTCGTACAACTAGAGATTCCAACAGTCCATTAACCCATAGACGCACGACCAGAGAAATAACTGACACCTTTTCTTTGAACGACTTCGACCAAACTATCAAAACCCGTCCACGATGGCTGTCGTACGACATGATTTCAGTTAGTAAACTACAACATACTTTATATTATGTTTAATGCAGGATTTCTAGGACATTTATGATTAGAGATCATAACGGAAGATGTAACCAATAGCAATGGATGTAACAGACGCTACCATCAATATTAAACGGATACTCTATTAAAGATATGCATTCAAGACTTGCTAACGGACAATTGGAGTATAAATATGAAGATTGAACTTCATATTCGGACATCTGATTCTCAGACTTTACAAGCTCACGAGTTACGTTTTCAAGCTCACTCAATCTTTTTGGAAGTTCACAAAGCCTTTGTTGTTTGTCGTACGACGCACGACCGAAGTTTATTTATACACGACGAACGACCAACTTTACTTTATTGTATTGTTTTGTATTACATTTCACTTGTAACACTTGTTAACAAGGACGACGTCCCTGATTGACGTCCATAGTGCACGACGACTTACACTCGTCCGCAGTTTTTACCCATTTTAGGGGTTTTCCGCGTCACCAATTTCCTTGTCTCATTTATTTCACTTTTATTATTGTCGTACGATTATTAAAGCTACTTTCTTTTGTTGGATCAAGCTCCACATTTACCTTAAATTTTCCTTGGGAGATTTTTGGCATAAACAACCATGGTCCTTCTGACTAACATCTCCGTTAACTTCGTTAAATCAAGGATCATTTTCGCCATTTGCCATTTTTTTGTCCTTTTACGATAAGAAAAAAACAATACTTTTATACACACACATATAACGATATCAAAATAAATAAAATAGAATATTATTGTATGATTTGATTGTTTAACTTTTTTAAAAGATTAACTATATTAATACGATTTAATTTTATTATTAAATTATAGCATAAATAATGGAAATACTTTCATTTATAAAATTACTGGATATTTGTTGACTTTTATATATTAGGCTAATATAAAATTTGTCAAATATTATATTTCAAAAAAGGGGTGGGTGAGACCAATTACACGCCTACCTATTATTTTTCACATCTTATACATTTACATCAAATTTTATTTTTTATATTTTCAATATAATTTGATTTGATTCGAACATTTAAAAAAAAGGAGGAAGAAGGTGCATATAACATTTGTGATAACATTACCCTTATAAAAAAGATTGAAGAGAAAGGACTATAACATGTACGGCAGTGAGAAAATGTGTAAGTTGTCGTTATCGGTTCAATAATTATAAACATTCAATCGATCGATGGAATGAATAGAATTCTCTAGCATTTGTGACAACTATGGTTTATTTTATATTTACAAAAAATGTACAATGATGAATATATCATTTGATTTAATTTTATATTTTAAAAAATAAAATTCTGTCTAATAAAGAAAAAGAAAATATCACTTGTAGCTTTTGTCCTTGTCAAATAGGAAAATTGAATTGAAAATAAACTAACTTTGAACTTGGATTTCTTAACTAAATTTCGAAGAATAGTATTTATCAAAAGAAGACATGAAAAAGAATTGAAATTCCTTACTACAATGCAAGGAATTTAAATTCCACTATATGCGGAATTGGACTTCCGAACTAAATTTCGAAGAATGAACTAAGCGCATATATGTAATTTGGTCAATTTCCAAATCTTTAAGAACTCACCGGATTCCAACCAACCAAATACTACGATAAAGTTCGCTACATATTGAATCCTAATACAAGATATTCATCCTAAACAACCTGGGTTTTTCATCATCCCCCATCATCAGGGACGAACCGAGAATTTTTTTTTCATACAGTAGCACCATATAATATAGAATTTTTTTTACAAAAAACACGGTTTTAATCGATGTGTCTTCATTTTTTTTACCGACGTTCAATATTGTCTGATGTGTTTTTAGCCTAATTCCATGATTTCGAGAGATTTTTAAAGTTTTTTGCTATCAATTTTCATTATTTATGCTATATTTATGCTATTAAATCGTATTAATATAGTTAATCTTTTAAGAAAGTTAAACAATCAAATCATACAATAATATTCTATTTTATTTATTTTGATATCGTATATGTGTGTGTATAAAAGTATTGTTTTTTTTCTTATCGTAAAAGGACAAAAAATTGGCAAATGACGAAAATGGTCCTTGATTTAACGAAGTTAACGGAGATGTTAGTCAGAAGGACCATGACCAAGACAAATTGAATACTACAAGGACCAAATCCACAATAAACATAGAATGAGGAACATGGTCAAAGAAATCGCAAAACCACAGGGACCAAATCCACAATTCACTCAAATAAGAAATTTGGTGGTTTCAAAGGTCTTTTTGATGCAACGTATAAACATTGGAATGGGGTGGGGATGGGACGGGGACCTCAATTCCCATCCCCGTCCCCGATTCTTCATCTCAATCCCCGTCCTCATTCTCGACGGAGAACGGGGATCCCCAACGGGGAAACGGGAATGTTTTTTCCAATTATTAAGTTATTTTAAATCAAATATATATGAAACCGTACACGTTTAAATCTCACAGATTCCGAATAAACTTAAAATCAAAAGAATTTAATTTAATACAAAAAATTCACAACATCATATAATAATTAATAAACTAAAACAAAAATAAATTCAATTAAATCCAAAGAAAAACTTAATGTCACAAGTACCAAAACATATTGAGTAATATCTAAAACCATATAGAGCAATATCCAAATCATATCAAGTAATTTTATTTTTGACTTGGCATCCGAAATACTACGTACTAACATCTAAAGAAAATAACAATTTTAGATTAAAAACCTATCAAAATAGTACCTAATAACATCTAAAAAAAATAACAATTTTAGATTCAAAACTTAGTTAATAAATAGGAAATTATGAATTAGCGATTTAGTTGAAATAAATAATATATATTTAATTTATTAATTGATATGTATAACGCGTACGGGGAGGGGAGGGGAGGGGAGGGGAGTGCGATACCCGTCCCCGTCCCCATCCCCATCCCTGGTTTAGCGGGGAATCCCCGTCCCCGACCGGGACGGGTGGACCGGGTTACCCGACGGGTCGGGGGCCATTCACATACCTAGCAACGTATATACTATAATATACGTTAAAATAGAGAACATGAGAGAGGAAATGTGAAAATCTCTAAATTTGAAGAATGATGGGTTAAATGCATCTCTACTATATATTGCTAAATGTATCTGTACCTACTAATTTTCTCCAACATACATCAAAATCAAAGTTTTTTTTTTTTTTTTTAATTTCTAATGTATGATTTTACCTCATTTTGATATAAAAGAGGTGCATACCCTTTGGAAAAATCTAAAACCCAAAATTTGAGAGGGAAACTTGGTTCCATTTTATCTAAAACTCAATATAAAACATGTGGTATATTTAACCCCAACTTTTGTCTAATCTCGGCTAATCGTTTCTTGCTCTATCGTGTGCCCCCTGCTGGTTGGGGGAGGGGGCTGGGATATTTGCTTTCTTCTTTTTTGTTTCTCTTGTTTCTTTACTGAACCTCGCAGTTTTGTTTGTGTGGAGCCTTTGCCTTTTGGCTTTGTGTTTCCTGTTTGAACGTTTTGGTTTAAATTGTTGCCTTTCAAAAAAAAACCCAATATAAAACAACTTCATTTTAAAGAACTAATTTCTCATTTAAACAACTTGATGATCAAATTTATGTTCCTGAAATAGGAAATTATAAAGATTGGATATAATATTAGTATTTAATTTTAGAGGTCTATTTTATTGACCTCTATTTTTTAAAGCATCTCCAACAACTTCTCTAAAATAGGGAAAAAAAGAGTTTTTGTTCTCTAAATCTCTCCGATAACTTTACTATCCTGTTCTCTATAATGGAGAAAACTTGAAAATTTTCCAAGTTTATTAGCACAAATTGTATTATTATAGTATTCTCTAATTTATCATCCCAATACACTTTTAAAAAATTTAATATAAAATGATAAAAGTTCAATCCCGTTGGTGGAATTGAATAAAATAATAATTTCTCTCCCCCACCATCAAGTTTAGAGAATTCTCTAAACTTGGAAAATTTTCAAGTTTTCTCCATTATAGAGAAAATTCTCTAATCTTGATGGTAGGGGTGTGCAAAACCCGAATGACCCGAACCGAAAATGAGGTATTTGTGTAAAACCCGAATGCCTCGAAATCTGAAAATCCAAAACCCGAATTTTTGGAGGATATTTGGGTTTGGGTTGGGTTTGATTTCTCGCCACCCGACCCGTCAAACCCGACATGTATATATATTATAGATATATTTATTTATCTAATTATCTTTCCTAAATTCTATTCGGTTGTAGTCTTTTCTAGAGACTAAATCTACTATCAATTTATCGATCCTCTCAAGCAATTGACTTTATTGTCAAAAGCGATCAATTATTATAAACTTTTTGAATACAATTATACCCGAAATCCAACCCGAAACCCGACGAACCCTTAGACTATCACTTCACCACCCTTAGACAAGGGTACTCTAATCGTCTTCTTAGAGCAAAATATGTCGGCGTCGTGCTTAGCTAGCAAATCCATCCCTACGATCACATCGAATCCCCCGATATCCGTCGGTAGCAAATCCACCACAAAGGACTCCCCATCCAAGTCTATGGTACACCCATTGAAACGTTCTCGGACTATCATAGTATCTCCATTGGCTACCTCTACTACTAGTGCATCGCTCAACAAACTAATAGGGGTAGTGAAATTCTTGCAGAAAGTGGTAGACACAAATGAACGGTTCACACCGGAATCAAACAAAACACGGGTAGGTAGAGAGTTTACTAGGAACGTACCCAACACATCATCCACTGTCGCTGTCGCTTCCTCCGCCGTCATTTGGAAGGCCCGACTTGGCGCCTTCGGTGGAATCTCCTTCTTCGACACACTCCCGCTTGGAGTCCCTTGGTGTCCTCTCACTAGCTTGGGAAAATCTCTCTTTATATGCCTCGACTCCCGGCATTCAAAGTAAACCGTCCCCCGGGAGGGGAAATCCCTACTCACGTGGTCCTTTCGTCCACACTTGAAGCACTCGGTAGTGTTGGAGAAAGGTTTCGGATTACAAGGCCCGAAATGCTTACTCCTACACTTGAGGCACCACCTCGCCTCACGTCGTGGTTCCACGTTCCTCCCCCCATTAAAGGGTTTGCATGGTCGTGCAGGCCAAGTTGGCCCTTCCCACTTTCGCTTCTCGCCTTGTTGACTCTTCTCCTCCTTACCTTGAATGAGGTCGTCCTCCACCAATAGAGACTCCTCAATAATCTCTTGCAATGTAGACACCCGGGCATTCCTCACGCCTGTCTTCATCTCCGCAGGTGTAACACCCCAAAAATGGGACAAACAAAAATTTCCGGAAAATGGAAATATGGTAATCAATTTAATGCCAAAGCACGAGCTCATCCAAAAAGGGAGTAATAAATGCCTGTTTAATTACAAGTTTGTAATAATAAACATTGAGAGATGACAACCTCCTAATCTAAGATCTAGACAAGAAATAAGATTACAATTGGTTGTCATCTACTTCCAAAATAATCGTCTTCTATAATGGCATCCCAAAAATGTTCCCAAGCTCACATCTAAAGGCCCGCTAAACCTTCTTGGCGGTCGCGCCGCTAGAACCTGAGATACACATCAAACCAAACAAGTGTTAGGCCAAACGAGCCTAGTGAGTTGTACAAAAGCATGGCATAATCATTTATATCAATTATAGTCAATAAGGGTCACAAAGAAATCAATGAGGGAGACCCATCATACCAAAGAGTGTCACCTCAAGTCAATGTACCTTGATGTTCACTCTCATGAGCAACATCCCGAATGCCCGACACACTTGAAGACTACCTCCCAGACATTACTCCAAATGGCAGAGGTCTAGGTGCATACCGTCATGGTGGCACCCTAGACTACATTCTCCTAGCGCTTACTCATGGTTCATCCAATATACAAGCAACATCCATCTCTATACATATTACATATCAACAAGATACATGTATAAGACCTCACATAGTTCTCATCCCATTTTAGGTCCAAAACTCTAAAACATGTAAGTTCAATAATGATATTCACAAATCCCATGATATTACACAATCATGACCAAACAATGTCAATAATAATCCCATCAAAGTCCACATGATGAACAATAGCCAAAATCCCCAATAATCACAAAAGTAGCAGTTAGGTCAAACTTATCAAGTGATCAGATTTATACATGTATATGAAGTAATGACAAATAAACACACAAGACATGTATCTCATTTGAAAATGTTTAGAAGATGTTGGGAAATTCAGAAATGATCAAGTATGGTTAATGCTGCTACAACAGAATTACTAATACCAGTTGAAGTTAATGCTGCTAATACAAGTTAATGCTGCTCATCAAAATTAGTATTGCTAGTTCAAGGTTAGTACTGCTTGAAGAGATTAATACTGCTGAGCATAGTTAATACTGCTCAGAGTATTAATGCTGCTGAAGAATAATACTGCTTATGAGATGAAGATCCGTATGGAAAGGATGACAGCTGGATTGAAGATATTAATGGAAGCTTAGAGATAATGATGGAAGATTATACTGAAGATCTTGTATTATTTTGTAATTATCTTTTATCTTCAGTAAATGTATAGAATAGTTTGTTCCTTTAGATATAACATTCATTCTAAGTTTTTAGCTTTCATAAGAGAGAATTAACCTCAAGGTTAGAACCCTAATTCTAGAGAAGTAGAATTCGTATTGGTGAGTCTGTTCATCAATATTGAGGTTGTTTGTAAATGCTTGTGACTTTCAATCATTCAATAAAGTTTGCAAGTTGTTCATCAGATTTACTGTTTGTTTACTGTTCCATTGAATATCAAAGTGTTATTCCGCAAACTTCTTTGATATTGTTTTATGAGAGTTTATTCTTGTTAAGAATTAAGATCCTGACAAGTGGTATCAGAGCCTGTATTCTCAGAAATCTTATTCATCATGGAAAACATTGTTGAAACAAACAGTACCCTGGTCTCAAAGGTTCCAATGCTCAGACCCAATGAATTCGACATGTGGAAGATCAGAATCAAGCAATACATACTCCTAACTGATTATTCTATGTGGGACATCATTGAGAATGGCCTATCTGAAGCAGGAAAGATTGGTGCTGATGGAAAGAGGACACCACCAAAAACTGATGCAGAAAGAAAGACTAGACAGACAGAGATGAAAGCCTTGAGCACTTTGCTCTTGGCTATTCCCAATGAATATCAACACCAATTCTGTAATTGCACTGATGCACAGATGCTCTGGAATACTCTAGAGAAGAGATTCTCTGGTACCAAAAGTACCAAGAGAAATCAGAAGGCCATACTGAAGCAACAGTATGAGACCTTTATGTCAACCAAGAATGAGTCCATGACTCAAACTTTTGACAGGTTCAACAAGCTAATTGGTGAACTAGCTACAGTTGGAGTACAAATTGATCAAGATGATCTAAACAGGAAGTTCTTAAGGTCCCTAGGTGATGAATGGACCATGTATACTGTCTCTTTCAAACAGAATGATCAACTGGAAGAAAAGGAACTTGATGATCTATACAATGATCTAAGAGTTTTGAATCTGAGGTAGAGGCTAAGAAGAAGCCTTCTGGGTATGTTCACAATGCTGCACTCCTATCAACATCAATTGATTCTACTTCTAATCCTGAATCAGTTAATGCTGCTAATGGAGCAAATCAAGAGAAAGGCACTGAATCTGTGTTTGAAGACTTTATATCCAGTCATGGAAACTTTTCTCTAATTAATGATGACTTGGAACAACTCCATCCAGATGATCTTGAAGAGATGGACATTAAATGGCAGATGGCCATGCTCTCTATGAGAGTCAAGAAGTTCATCAAGAGAACTAGGAGGAACAACTTCTCCCAAAGAAGAGAAGATGGAGCAGGTTTTGACAAGTCAAAGGTGGAATGCTATAAATGTCACAAGAAGGGACACTTTGCTAGGGAATGCAGAAGTGGAGTGTCTCACAACAACAACCACCAACAAGCACAACCTGGAAGCTTCAATAATAACAGAAACTCTGCACAAGCCCTAGTCTCTCAATAAGGTATGGGGTTTGATTGGAGTGATCAAGCTGAAGAAGCTATACAAAACCAAGCTCTAATGGCAGAGGTGTCTGATCTCCCAATAGAGGTAATTTCTAATCTTTGTACTCAAAATTGCATTAACACTGTTAAAAGGTACAGGGATCACAACCAGAACATGAGTGATGACCTTAAGAGATTAGAAAATGACATAAAAGATTATGTAAGGATTGTTGAGAGGTTTGAAGAGCAAATTAAGAGTTTTCAAGCCAATGAGCTTCAACATTCTTATGACACAAACTACTGGAAGTGGGAGAAGAATGACCTAGAACTTCAACTAACCAAATCCAAAGAGGAGAGTGAAAAGTTAAGAGGAGAGCTAGCTAAAGTCAAGCTAGATGTAGAAAAGTTTTCCAATGCTTCTAAAGCAATGGACTCTCTTCTACAAACTCAGATTCATGATAGACTGAGAAGAGGAATAGGGTACAATACCACACCACCACCCTACAACAACAACTACATCCCTCCTAGTTCAGACTTGTTAGAGACAAAAGATAGGAAGGACCTGCCTGAGGGAGCCACTGAGATAGATCCCTTAGATGAAGTAGTTGTTGAGGATAAAACTGAGAAAGAAACTGTCAAGAATAAGGACAGTACTATGAGTGGTGAGATTCCTATAGAAAACCACATAATTACTAATGAGGGATGTGGAAAGCATTGGGTCAAGTCCAAAGAGAGAGAGAGAGAAGACTGAGGGAAAGACCAAGAAGGTTCATTATAAACAGACCACTGTTGTGAACCCTATCCCTCGCAACAAGTGTTCATGCAATAAATCTGAGCCCCAACAACATGATAAAAAGAGGGGTAATCAGAGAAACTGGAATAATATGTGGGCACAAAAACAAGGGATTGATCTGAGTAAAATCAATAGACCAAAACCCTGTTTTATTTGTGGAAAGCTTAATCACATTGCCAAATATTGCTATTTCAATCCCATGAACCAAAGGATGAACTTTCAGAGACCTACTCAAAAACCTTTTGGTTATAGGAAGAAAGAAAAGAACCATGTGGCTAAGAAAATTGTCAAATCTAATAGCCACATGAAGAAAAAGAATGGGAAAGATAGTGTCAAGATCTGGATACCTAAAAGCACTAAAGCTGTTAGTACTGCTACCACAAATAGTGCTGCTGACAGTGATAGTGCTGCTAGAAGCAATACTACTGCTACCAATGTTAGTGCTGCTAACATTGTTAGTACTTCTGTAAATGTTAATACTGCTAACTCTGTTAGTGCTGCCAACAAGGTTAATACTGCCAAACCTGTTAATACTGCTAACTCTGTTAGTACTTCTAAAGATAGTACTGCTTCTAGTATTAGTGCTTCTAGACTAATAATCTTGACAAAGTACTCAAATACCAATTGTTCTGATTTTAAAAACCTCATAAAAAAGGAATGTAAGTATTTTGATGAGAAAGGGAGACCCAAGACCACTTTGGCTTGGGTTCCCAATCAATACTAATTGTCTAATCTTATGTGCAGGGCAACCAACAGCTCAAAGGGAAGAGCATCTGGCATGTTGATAGTGGTTGCTCTACGCACATGACAGGGAACATGCCTTGCCTCAAGAACTTCAAGAAGATTGATGGTGGGTATGTTGCTTTTGGGAATACTCCAGATGGAGGTAAAATCAGTGGTAAAGGTGATGTGACCAAAGGAAAAATGACCTTTGAAGATGTTTTCTATGTTGAACTATTAAGGTACAACCTGTTAAGTGTATCACAGGTTTGTGACAAACAACATAGTATACTGTTTACAGATTCTGAATGTATTATCCTTGCTCCTGGATTCAAGGTAGTTGATGAAAAAATGATACTACTAAGAACCCCCAGAAAGGACAATGTATATTGTTTAGATATGGAAAGTGTTTCATCTGATTCATCCCTAAACTGCGTGGTTTCAAAAGCTTCTTTGGATGAATCATCACTTTGGCACAGAAGGATGTGTCACATGAACTTTAAAACAATAAATAAGCTTGTTAAAAACAACCTTGTAAGAGGTTTGCCTTCTAAAGTATATTCATGTGATGATCATTGTGTTGCTTGTCTCAAAGGTAAACAACACAAAACTTCTCATAAGTCCAAAGAGGTGAACACAATCTCTAATTCTCTTCATTTATTGCATATGGATCTGTTTGGCCCTACAAATGTTATGAGTATTGGTAAGAAGTCATACTGTCTAGTTATTGTTGATGATTACTCTAGATTTACTTGGGTGAGACAAGTGGACTGATCAAATCCTTCATTCTAAGAATTGAAAACCAAACCAATCAAAAAGTAAAAGTCATTAGGTCAGACAATGGTACTGAATTTAAAAATATTGACCTAAACACCTTTTGTGAGGAAAAAGGAATTGAGAGACAATACAATGCTCCTAGGACTCCACAACAAAATGGTGTTGCTGAGAGAAGGAATATGACACTGATTGAGGCTGCTAGATCTCTGTTAGCTGACTCTAAACTTCCAATAACTTTCTGGGCAGAAGCAGTTAATACTGCTTGCTATGTCCAAAACAGAGTACTAGTAGTCAAGCCTAAAAACAAGACACCTTATGAGCTTTTAAATAAAAGAAAACCCTTTATTAGATTTTTCAAACCTTTTGGGTGTCCTTGTACAATTCTCAATACCAAATCTCACTTAGGAAAGTTTGATAGCAAGGCAGATGATGGTTTTCTTGTTGGTTACTCATCTCAGAGTAAGGCCTACATAGTTTTTAATACTTCTTCTAGAATAATTGAGGAAAGTGACAATGTCAAATGCAATGAGAACACACCAAATCCTATTGGGTCTGGTCCTCAGTGGCTGTTTGACATTGATTCACTAACTAACTCTTTTGGTTTCAGTAGTGACAATTATGCAGGTTCAGGAAGTGGTAGATCAGGGGATACACAAGTTCAAGACATTATACCACAGTCTGTGATCTTTTCTATGCCTATAAAAGAACCTGTTGAATTCTGTGAAAAAGAAACTTTATCTGAGCCAAGTCAGAGTGAAGAAGAAAGAAGAGATGAGGAGAATCAAGTGAATGAAGTTCAAGAAGTAGCTGATGAGATCCCCTCAGCTGACTTAAATGATTCCAATCTAGAGGTGGGAATTAATGAAGAACCTAGTTTTCAGACTAGAACACAAAAGAATCATCCTCCAGAGCTGGTAATAGGAGACATCTCTTCTCCTATCATTACAAGGAAACAAAGCAGACTTCAAGAGCTGCAGGATCAACAACACACAGTACTCTCCTGCTTTCTATCCCAGATTGAGCCTAAGAAGGCCTATGATGCAATGAAAGATTCAAGTTGGATAGAAGCCATGCAAGAAGAGTTACTTCAATTTAAGCTACAGGATGTTTGGGACTTGGTGGACCTTCCAAAAGGTCATAGAGCTATAGGCACCAAGTGGATTTTCAGGAACAAAAAGGATGAGAGAGGTATTGTGATCAGAAACAAAGCAAGACTTGTGGCACAAGAGTACACCCAAGAAGAGGGCATAGATTATGATGAAGTGTTTGCTCCAGTGGCAAGGGTAGAGGCAATTAGGCTGTTCTTAGCCTATGCCTCATACATGAAGTTCAAGGTCTATCAAATAGATGTAAAGAATGCCTTTCTATATGGTACAATTGATGAAGAAGTATATGTCTGTCAACCTCCTGGTTTTGAAAATCCTTCATATCCTGACAGAGTATACAAGCTGAAGAAAGCACTCTATGGTGTACATCAAGCCCCAAGAGCATGGTATGACACTCTGTCTACCTATCTCTTGGAGAATGGGTTTGAAAGGGGCATCATTGACAAGACCCTTTTCATTAAAAGAAGTAAGAAGGACATCCTACTAGTTCAAATCTATGTGGATGGTATCATCTTTGGATCCACAAAAGATCAGATGTGTAGAGACTTTGAAGAGTTGATGCACAAGAGCTTTAAAATGAGTTCAATAGGTGAACTTACCTTCTTCCTTGGGCTTCAGGTGAAACAACAGTCAGATGGAATCTGTTAGGGCTAATTGTATGTTAAATAGAAGTTCAGGGTATAAACTGTCAATTATTCAAAGTTGTAAGCTTGTTGGGCCTAAAAGCCCATGAGCCTGTCAGGCCTGCGTGCCTAAGTATTTAAAGTTGTTTTCTATTTCATTTGTAAGGTTAGAAGTTCATAATTCCATTATTCAGTTTTCTAGTCATTAGGTTTACAAACCCTGATCAGAAGTTCTCTCTGTAAACCTAAACCTTTGAAGTTTTATCAATCATATGACTAGTTGCTATGGCCTATATACTGTTCATCTTTGATCATATTTACTTGTGATTGCACTGCACTGGGATCTACAATTGGTATCAGAGCAGAAAGGCAAAAAGGTTTGATCCTCAAAAAGGTTTGTCTGAAACCCTATAATCGTTTATTGATATTAATTGCTTTATATGCTTATTGTGATTATCTGATTATTTGTTTATTCTACTTCTGCAAAGTTAAAGTTTTTTTTGTGTTCGATCGATTATTTTTTCTGGAAAATTAAAGTTCTTATCGATCGAATCTGGGAATTTTTTTTTCTTTGTTTGCTATCGGTCTAAGGGTTTGCTTACTGTGTTTATCGATCTGTATGATCTTATCGCTTTCGTTTTTTTTTTCTGAAAAAGGTGTTTCCGGTCGATTAGTGATTGATTATATGTGTCACCTTCGATGAAAAGATCGAAGTCTATGTGTGGTTTTTGATCACATCGATCGAATTGCTTTCTGTTGAATTTATCGTGTTCTTCGGTCGATTAAAGTTTCTGGGTTTGATCTTGGTCGAATCCCAGAAATTCATCGTGTTCTTCGGTCAATACTTAGTGTTTATTGGTCCTATTAGTTATTCGATCTTATCAGTTTATCGTATTTGATAGTCATTCGACCTGAGCCTTCGACCGGATACTTGTTACTCCGGTCTTACCATTCGACCGGGTACTAGTTACTCCGGTCTTACCATTCGACCGGGTACTTGTTACTCCGGTCTTACCATTCGACCGGGTACTTGCTACTCCGATCTTTCCTTCGACCGATATCTTGCATATTCCGGTCTTTGCTTCGACCGGCACGGTTCATCCTCCGGTCTTACGTTTGACCTATATCCTGTTAGACCGTGTCCGTGTGTTTCTGTGTTTCTTCAATTTATTAGTATATTTGGATCATCCTGCTTGCCTAACGATCATTACAGTGCTCTTATGTTAAGAAGTAAAGATGAACTCAAGGGAAGCTTTAGCCATCGGTTATGACCAAAAGCCCCCGGTGCTCTTTCGGGGAGAGTACCCTCAGTGGCATGACCGATTTATGAACTTCATAGAAGCAAAATCCACCTATGAAGCAATATACAAATGCCTGAATGAGGGTCCACCAGATTGGCCAATGAAAGTGGTACCAGGAAACCCAGCTGAAGGAAGGCAAGAGCGACAGATTCGGAAATCTCTTGGTGATTTTACTAAGGAAGAAAAGGATATGTACGATGCAGAAAAGCTAGCAAAATCGTACCTTCTTCAAAGTCTACCAAATGACATCTATGCTTGTATAGATAGCTTCAAGGATTCATCGAAAAAGATGTGGGACCAAATAGAGAAGATGATGATGGGAAGCCACATCAACAACCAGCTAAAGGTGACCAACTGTATCACCATATATGATGGGTTTAAAGCGAGAAAAGGTGAAACGCTGACGGAAACCTACGAGAGGTTTAATATGCTTCTGAATGATCTTCAGAAGAATAAGATCACAAAGACGAACACGGAAAACAATATAAAGTTTATGAACAACTTACAGCTTGAGTGGAAACCGTTCGTCTCCCATATACGCCACACTCAGACCCTGGAGAAGCTGTACCTTCACGAACTCTATGAAATGCTGCTCCAGGACGAAGAGGAAGTGATGGAGCTTATTGGGAATCAGAAAGCAGAGGAAAAGCCAACAGCTGATCCATTAGCACTCGTATCTGAGAGAAGAGGCAAGTCCGTCAGCCGATCATCTGGAAAAGAGCCCGTGCTGAGTGATTATGAACCTGAAGATCCTGATAGTGACTCGGATCCAGAACTTACCAAGATGAAAGAAGCGATGTTGTTTCTCACTCAAGTACTTCATAAGAGGAAGTTTTTTAAGAAGTCCTCAAACAAGCAAAGATTCTCTACTCGTCGTGATCATCGAGAAAAGTCTGAAGGTAAGAGATGCTTTGAAGATGGTAAGAAGTCTGACAAGAGAAATGAAGAAAAGCCGAAAGACGAGCCGATCAAATGCTACAACTGTGGTCGGTTAGGTCATTTCGCCAAGGATTGTCGCAAACCAGTTGTGCGCAACGCCGACTACTACCGAGCCAAGCTGCTTCTTGCCAAAGAAAAGGAAGCCGGTAAAGCTCTAATGGCTGGAGATGATTACTGGTTGCAAGTGTCAGATGAAGAACCTGAGGATGCTGAAGCTCATTTGTGTTTCATGGGCAAACATTCATCACCGTCTGACACTGATGATGAAGATCGCAATGCTACATGCCAGGTATGTGCCCCTTATCAAGAAGCTTTACTTGATCAGATGCAACTTTCAATGCACAAATTTGACTCTTACAAGCTACTCTTAAAATAAAAAGAACAACTTCTCTCATCTCTAGAAAACCGTGTCACTAAACAGTCTGAATTTATGGAAAAACAAAGCTTAGAAATTTCTAGCTACCTGTGCACGATTTCTAATTTAAGAAAAGAGAATGAGAGTTGTTCAACAGAGTCACAAAAGCTAAAGACCAAAGTAGATGACCTGACCAATGAGCTACGTACGTCTGAGACCGAGAAAATTGATATTGTGTCTCAAAACGTGGCTTATTCAAATGAAAAACAAAGATTATCTAATCAGTTAAAGGAGATGGAAAAGAAGCTTTATAGACTTGGGCAATCTCAACAAACGTTAAATCTAATTGCACCAAAAGAACCCAAGTATGCAAATAGGGGTGTCGGTTACGATAACCCATATTATCTGAAAAAGGCCTTATCCAAAGTTCCTACGATGTACGCGTCCGAATTTCTTGGATTAGACAAGACCTATCCAGAATACAAAATCAATTGGACCAAACCAATTGAGGATGAGGAATGGGAAGAGGATAAGTTAAGAAGGGAGACCTCTACTAAAATGAAACTTCCTTTTGTTTATGATTCTTTAAATGCCTCTTACAACGACGAAAAACCTTGTTTTCTATCAAATGATTATTTTAGAAGCTACACTCAAGCTGAAATAGATGCTAAAACCGTTCAAAATGGGGAGGAACAACCAGACCATAAAGTCTATGTTCCACCTCTGATTTTAGAAAAGAAAATTGTTCAGCTAGAAGAGTCGTTTGAACAAGAAAGAGGCGGATTTCAAAAGGAAAAATAAGAGCTTTTATCCCAAATTGAGTGCCTCTATTCCACTAAAGAGGAAAATGTGTCAGTTAAGGAGAAAGAATACTTTCAGACAGAAATAAAGAAGTTAAATTCATAACTGGATGCTTTGGAAGCAGATCGCCTGAAAGAGCAACTTCACAAGGCTGAACCTCAAGCTAAGCCTTCAAATCTCCAAAGTGAGAATACTCATCTGTTTGAAAATTCTTATTCTGCCTCCGATACATCTTCCTGCAAAGCATTTTTGGGTGACTCGTCATCAATTCTTCCAAACAAAGAAAAAGAGCCTCAAGTTTTAGAAACGGATCAGAGTTCTGATTTTCAAAATGCTTCCGCCTATGATCCGCTTCAAACTAATCCCTCCGATGTCCTCAATTTCTCAAGCGATAAGGTCCTTTCTGATGAGGAAATGGAATTTTCTGCATTCTTGAATTCTGAGGTGTGTTTAGATAGTGATTTGAGCCAATTTGATTTTAATCCTTCTCTACCTAGACATGTTGATTTTATAAACGAGTCCTGTGAGCCTCCGATTAAATGTTATAAGGGTGAATGTTTCACATCTGCCCCACAAAAACCTTCTGTGAACAATTCTTCAAAATCTTCAAAGTCTAAATCTAAAAAGCGTTCACAGAAGAAGAAAAAGACCGATCGCTCTCAAAGGTCACAATCTTCAATTTTCAAATCCTTTGACTATGGGTTTAACGGCATTTCAGATACGTGTGGTCGGCGGAAAGAAGTGAAATATGCTTGGGTAGCTAAGAAGTCAAAAGAGAGCACGACAACATCAGAATTAGTTGATCCTGTCTTAAAGTCTAGAAAGAACAATAACAATCATGGTGTTTTTATTTCTAAACCTTTAGTTGAATGTAATGGAACTTTTCCTTTAAAAGTTTACTCAATTCCGCAATTACTTCAACTGTCTCATGATTGTTTGTGTTGCTCTTATTGTGGATCAAATGATTTTGTTGAGAGTCGTTATGCATCTGATTGGTTTTGCTCATATCATATTGCTCATAATCATTCTCATTGTGATGTTTCCCGTGATAGACAAAGACCCAAATCTAAACGGGTCTCTAAGTCGGGTGTTAAATCTAACCCCAAAGGACCCATTTACGAATGGGTACCTAAAAAGAAATAACCTGTTTGCAGGACGGTCATGTGTGGTATCTAGATTCAGGATGCTCCAAGCACATGACCGAAAGAAGGGAGCTTCTCACAAACTTCACCGAGAGGTTTTGCGGGAATGTACGGTTCAGGAATGATCACTACTCTCCCATCAGGGGTTACGGGGATATTGTCAAAGATAACATCACGATCAAGAAAGTCTCCTATGTCGAAGGTCTTGGTCACAATCTCTTCAGTATCGGTCAATTCTGCGACAAGGATCTCGAGGTTACTTTCAAGGCTAAAAGGTGCAGCGTTCGGACTGAAGATGGAAAAGAAATCCTTGCTGGAACGCGACACACTAACCTATATACAATTGACCTCTCGTCCTTGAAACCCGACAAAGATGTCTGTTTGTTGTCCAAAGCATCTGCTGAACAAAGCTGGCTATGGCATCGTCGTCTCTCGCACTTGAACTTCAAGAATATCAACAAGTTGGTGCTCGGTGGACATGTCAAGGGTATGCCAGATCTAAAGTTTGCAAAAGATCATCTGTGCGTTGCCTGCGAAAAGGGCAAGATGAAGAAGTCGTCCCACAAGTCTAAAGCCGTTCCTAGTACTTCTCGGTCCCTTGAGCTAATCCACATGGACTTATGTGGACCGATGCGCGTTCAAAGCATTAATCACAAGAAGTATGTCCTGGTGATGGTTGACGATTTTTCTCGTTACACTTGGGTCCGATTTCTCCGTTCAAAGGACGAAACTCCCGAGTTGATAATCTCACTTCTGAAGAGCATTCAAGTCAGTCTCAACCAAGTAGTTCAGACCATCAGGACGAACAACGGCACTGAGTTCAAGAATCAAATGCTCACAGGGTATCTCACTTCAGTGGGTATCACACATACTTTCTCAGCTGCTCGTACTCCTCAGCAAAACGGG
The DNA here is from genome assembly GCA_023525745.1 of Arctium lappa. Lineage (NCBI taxonomy): Eukaryota > Viridiplantae > Streptophyta > Magnoliopsida > Asterales > Asteraceae > Arctium > Arctium lappa. The sequence goes on along the minus strand of CM042064.1, from coordinate 49,732,291 downwards.
GTGGTAGAGCGTCGGAACAGAACTCTTGTTGAAGCAGCGCGCACGATGTTATCTCACTCCAAGCTACCACTATTTCTTTGGGCAGAAGCCGTTGCTACCGCTTGCTACACTCAAAATCGGTCTATCATCAACAAGCGGTTCAACAAGACACCGTACGAGATCATCAACAAGCGCGTCCCGAACATCAACTACTTTCATGCTTTCGGATGCACCTGCTTTGTCTTAAATGATAAGGATGATCTTGGAAAATTCAGCCCCAAAGCAGATGAAGGAGTGTTTATCGGCTACTCCCAGCAAGCCAAAGCCTACCGTGTCTACAACAAACGGACGAAGAACGTCGTTGAGAGTGTAAACGTGACTTTTGACGAGGCCGCTGATATGGCTTCTGAACACCTCAGTTCAGAACCCGCTTTAACTGGTGTGTTAGCTTCTGGACAATTTCGTTCCGGAGCTACACAATCTCCAGTAGATCCAAATCATGCGTCTACGTCAAGAGCACATCTTTCCGATTTGGATTTACTTTTTGAGTATTTCTATGATGACTTATTTAATGTTAAGACTAATACTACGTCTTGTGACAGGACTACTGCTCAAGCACCAGAAGTGACACAAGTCACTGGTCCAACCGACTCAGGTGGCCCATCCTCGCCTGGTGCTCCATCTTCTACTGCCAATGATCAAGCTTCCCCGAGCTCAAATGATAGACATCCTCTCGCTCAAGTTCCTGATGAAGTGCAACCTTGAGTTTTACCCCCTGAACCGACTCCTGTTGAAGGTGCTCCCGAAGCTACCTCTCCGGCAATCCCGAATCCTTCTATCGTTTCATCACCAGCTGAGTCGTCTTCTACTCCTTGCTCGACTCCTACAAAGGAGCTTACACCTCACATGCCGTCATCACTCGAAGCAGTTCAAGACCTACCCCCCGGTGGTTATGTGGATGCTGACACTTCTCACCAGACATATCAACCTCATCCACACACCACCAAGTGGACTCGAGCTCACCCCCTTCATCAGATCATCGGTGATCCCACCACACCAGTTCAGACTTGATCCGCCACTGCGAACGACTGCTTATTTTCCTCGTTCCTCAGCCGTATCAAACCTTCCACCATCTCTGAAGAGCTGAATGATCCAGACTGGGTAATCGCTATGCAAGAGGAACTCAACCAATTTGAGAGCCTCAAAGTATGGCGCCTAGTTCCCCGACCTAAGAACAAGACGGTGATAGGGACAAAATGGATTTTTAAGAACAAGAAGGACGAAAACGACATCATTGTTAGGAACAAAGCGCGTCTAGTGGCTAAAGGATATCGCCAGCAAGAAGGAATTGATTACGATGAGACGTTCGCACCGGTTGCCCGCATTGAAGCGATCCGCATGTTCCTCGCCTACGCCGCTCACAAGAATTTCATCGTCTTCCAAATGGACGTGAAATCCGTGTTCCTCAACGGTGTTCTCAAGGAGGAAGTGTATGTATCGCAACCCGAAGGCTTCGTGAGTTCTGAAAATCCGAATTACGTCTATTTTCTTGACAAGGCCCTATACGGTCTTAAGCAAGCGCCACGAGCCTGGTATGATGCACTCTCATCATTCTTAGTTAAGTCTGGCTTCTCTAAAGGTAAAATTGACATTACTTTATTCATTAAAAGAGAGAAGAAAGATATCATTCTTGTACAAATTTATGTTGATGATATAATCTTTGGCTCCACAAACCCCAAGTGTTGTCAGAACTTTTCTGCCCTAATGAGTAAACATTTTCAAATGAGCATGATGGGGCAAATGAATTTTTTCCTGGGTCTTCAAGTAAAACAATTACAAACAGGAATTTTCATTAATCAATCTAAGTACATCTCGGATATTCTTCGGAAATACCAGATGGAAAAGTCTTCACCTATGAAACCCCCCATGTCCACTACTCTCAAGCTTCACTCCGATCCTGACGGTAAGGAAGTGAATGCTACTATTTATAGAGGCATGATTGGCTCTCTGATGTACTTGAAGGCTAGTTAGCCTGACATTATGTTCTCAACATTCTTGTGTGAAGGATTTTAGGCAAAACCTAAAGAGTCTCACTTAGCTGCGGTTAAGCGAATTTTTCGATATTTAAAAGGTACTGCTGATCTTGGTTTGTGGTACCCAAAAGAGACAGGTTTTGAATTGATAGCCTACTCGGACGCTGACCATGCTGGACCGGAAGAGCACGTCCGGCCATGTCCAGTTCCTGGGAGATCGTCTCGTCAGCTGGGCTTCGAAGAAGCAAAATTACGTGTCCACCTCCACCGCCGAGGCGGAGTATGTAGCAGCCGCCAGTTGCTGCTCGCAAGTCATCTGGATGCGCACCCAACTGAAAAACTATGGTTTCAAATAGTCGAGGATCCCCATCTACTGTGATTCCAAGAGCGCCATTGCAATATCTAGCAATCCAGTCCAACACACGAAGACGAAGCACATCGATGTGCGATATCACTTCATAAAAGACCACGTGGAAAGAGGTACCATCGAACTCTATTTTGTTAATACAGAGCATCAGTTAGCAGACCTATTCACCAAAGCATTGGACGAAAAACGCTTTAATTATCTTGTGTCCAAGCTAGGTATGCTAAATCTGAAAGTTTGATCCGTTCGCAGCTCTCTACGAGTTTCTTTCAATAACGAATGACTGTGACAACTGCACCGGTGACTTGTCTCTGGTTGCTATTATTCACACTCCTTGGTTATTGCATTTTACTCGTTCAGTTCTGTGTCAGTTACGAACTTCTGTATCAACAAAGTAGATTTCGTGTGTTTGTCGTTTCTCTTGTGTTCTTGTTTTTGTTTTTGTGGTGTTTTTCGTGAGTTTTGTGCAGTTCATACGGATGGTCCCTGAAAGGAGTCCGTGGTTTGTGATGGATCTTCACACCGATAATGTGTTCAGGGGGAGCACGATCGTACGATGTTCGGTAAGGTTCCTTAGTCCTCCGTTCCAGGGGGTGCAGGTAAGTTTCTCGTCGAAGGGGAGCAGTTTCTCGTACTCCACTCAATGTCCGAGGGGGAGCAATTTTTTTTAGTTTTTATCTTTTTTTCCCGTTAGGAGTTATCGTGCTGTTTTTAATAATTTAGGAAAATACAAAAATATTTTCAGTTATGGTTTTATTTGTTTGAAAAAGCCAAAAATATTTTTTTCTAAAATATTTGGGTTGGACCGGCCCATTTCAGGAACCGGCCCATGTTTGTTCTCGGACCAAATCCCTGTGCCCAAATCGCTTCGACCGGGGTATTTAAAACCCCGGTCTTCGTCTTCTTCACCCACCATACTCTATCGATCTTCTCTCGTTTTCTCTCTTCTCTCTCTAATCCTTCGACCAGAACTCTGCAGTTCTTACTCGATCTCATCGATTTCTCTCACGGTCGTTTCTCGATCACAGGTTCGATCCTAATACTTTTATCTCTCTATGTTTTAAAGCGGTTGGTCGATTGATAGGTGTTAGGATTCATCGATTTTGGGGTTTGATTTCAATCTATGTCTGTCGATTCGTGTTCTCCGGTCATTTCTTCGACCTAGATTTTACCGGTCGAATGATTCAACCGGTCGAATTCTTAATCCGGTCGAATGACTTCCGGTCATATGGCTTATCCGAATGACCTTTATCCGGTCTTAGGTGACCTCCGGTCGAACTCTTATCCGGTGGTTTAACCACCGGTCGAATACTTCATCCGGTCGAAAGTGTATCGGTCAAATGTCTTTCTCCGGTCGAATGGTAACCCCGGTCGAAAACCACATCCGGTCTTAGGAGACCCCCGGTGGAAACCATATCCGGTCTAAGATCTTATTCGGTCGAATCCTGGTTTATGGTTCTAATGAGCTTATAGTTATACAAATTCATATGTGTGTCTATGATGTGAATTTGGTGGTACTCTGTGCTGGTTTTTTTTCACTATCTTAAATGGGTGTAGTTCTATGCGCCTTGGTGACTGACCCTAATTCACGAATGAGGGTTTGTTCTTCCACTATTTTGGAGTTAGTATCCGTTGTGATTTAAATCATGACTGTATAACTCCGACGGCTATCATATGTTCCCAAACCTGCGTACTAATCGACTATTTCTTCACAGGTACAATGGCACAAAACCAACCACCAGCGATTGATCCAATCGCCGATGCGGAACTGATTCCCAAGGATCAGTTCCTCCCACTTACAACCAATAACTACCATCTCGATGTAACCCAACCTGCTATTCAATATCAGGTCATCATCGAGATACTTATGGGGCATTCAATCTCTTATGCTCTTACGGAGACTGCGACCGTTCCAGTCCTATACTTACAGCAGTTTTGGCACTCTCTCCGTGCTTTAGAGGCCGATGGCGAATTCCACCTTAAAGGTCGGATAGATCATTCACCAGTGCTTCTCACGTGTGATCTCTTCCGACAATTCCTTCGTTTACCGACCGCCAGATCCATTCCAGGCAGGAATAGCTTCGACCCAATGGTTTCTGATGCTATACTGTGCACCGATCTCATCTCCTTAGGATACGGCGCAGATCTTCGCATTCTATCGACCTTACATAAATCGGTGCCTTTCGGCAATAACGAAAGGTATTGATCAGACGAGTTCCTCTATTCTTCGCATATTTCACGCGGTGGCCTTCAATCGCCACATGGATTTTGCCGATTTCCTTTGGTTTGATCTCGTTTAGAGAGTTCGGTCTTCAGCATCTCGACGACAGAATTTCATTCCATTCCTGAGGTTCTTACAGATTGTCATCCGGAACTTCATGAACCTGTATCCCGAGATACAGCACCGTTCTACGCATCTGACATGCCCACATCATCCGACACGCAAGATACCTTCCCGCGCTGATCCAGAAGGTGTTGTCGCCCGACAAATCCCTGTCAGGTTACTAGACTATGCTCGTCCTACGGCACTGAGTGTGATGGCTTATAGGCACACACACAACATTCCAGCTCCTATGGTCCGGCCAGGACCGGCAGGACCTGCCCAGGGAGCACGACCTGAGCGACGTGAGGGTCCGCGTCCACGATCGAGAGGCGGGAGCGTCCGGATAGCTGGGGCTTCCGGACAGGGTGTGTCGAGAGAAATAATCGTGAGGGGAACAGGCGTGGGCAGTGCCGTTGGAACGAGCCAGGATAGTTCTTCTAGACAACCATCTTCGCCGACGCAAATAGAGACTCAAACGACAGAAGAGACAACCGAGTCTGAAGACCTTCATGTTCAGTCCTCTTCTGTCGCTGCTACGGAGGACACAACAGAGCATTCCGCCTCGGAGGAAACTTCGGGCCAACCCGAATCTGAGGCTACCACCTCTGACGCATTGGCATCAGAAGGGTCATCTGACTCTGATGGTGACGGTGATCAACCCCCAATGAGCCACCTAATTTAGAGACAAGGAGAGCGGAGGGAGAAACAGTCGAAAAAGTTGTAGTGAGCAGAGTGTGGGAAGGACTAATGAAGACTCGTCATGAGCATACACGAGTGACGGGACAATCATCAACGGTTGTATCCCCCCTAGCCACATCTAGCCAGGTAGCCACATCTACTATCTAGTCTCATGTGTTGGGACAGGGTATTGAAGGAGCCGCCGTGGACCTAGCGGCGCATTTGCACACCCCACCAACCCACTCCACCATCTCTCAACAGATGGTGGTTTCACATTCTCACGGGGATTTAGCACATCCGCTATCGGGCTCTCACTTGGAGGGTGCCGATATTGAAACAAGAGAACAACTGCCCCCGTTCTCGACATCTTTGCATGTACAGAGTCTAGAGACTTTGGCTATACCTGCCATTCCTAGGACACAGATTCCATTTTCGGCTATCGTCGGTCGCCTAAGTGGCCCGGCCGGAACACCCATAGTAATTCCGCCTTCGGGTAGTTTATGAGGATTGGGTGGAAGTCCTACCATGGCTATCATCATGCCAGCCGTGAACGTAGGCGGCTCGACTTCAATAGTCGTAGCTCAAACTGGAAGTCTAAGTGACCCAGGAGTTACCCCTTCTGAGTCTGTCTCAAGGGAATACCTGGACGGCGCCCTAAAGGCTGTCCAATCTATGATGAAGGAAGAGGTGGACAACCTCAAACGCATGATCAAAGGCAAAGGTTCCGCAACTGAGCCTGAGCCCACACCTATTCCATCTTCCCTACCCGCTACGGATCTTTCTATCCCTGAGCTTAAATCCATTCTACTTGCCAAACTACTGTCCCAATCTCTAACAAAACCCACCAAGGATGCCGATTTGTTATCACTGCTTCGTTCTCAAACATCCACACCTACCCCATCAACCCCCAGCCTTTTATATCTACTGAAGTCTTACAGATCCAACAAGCCATGCTTCAGTCACTTCAGCAAACCGTAGCTGTTTTGACTGAACGTCTATCAGCAGTGGAGGATACCTGCCGAAGCCAGGCAGAACGGCTCAAGCGCCGACATGATGATCAGGATGATCTTGATCACCATGAGGGGGAGAAGCGCCAATGCCTAACTGAGCCGGAGACACATATGGTGGAATCAGGTCAGGTTGAACAGGGTTCGGGTTCCGGTACAAGAACAGAGGGACGGAGACAGGAACAGGAACGGGAACAGGTGACAGACTTGGTACTATACGACTATCCGACGGTTGAAAAGCCTGAGGAATTTGAAGATGGTTCTCCGATAGTCCCTGAAGAGTGGGCAATAATCTTAGATCTGTATGAAGTGGCGGACACGACAGAAGAATGTGCTAATACTGAAAGAGCTCTGGTGGTTATGCAAGAAGAAATTGATGAAATCTTGCATCCAGATGATAAGTTTTCTGCCGTAGTTCCATTGTTGACTTATCCGGCTAATCACCCTGACTTCTCTTCTACAGTTTTTCCCGAGAGATCTCCTCCAACTTCACCAGTTAGAGAACCAGTACGTACTCCTCCAGTTCGTCCATTCAAGTGGGAAAGAGTCAGAATAAAAGTTCCTTTCCTCGAAGAAAGCCAGAAGAAGATCTTTGCCCACTGGATCAGAAAGTATGATGAAGTTGTTCTCCATGGTCTACAGTCAGTGAAAAACATAGAAAAACAGTGTGAGCTTGTGTTCGTGTACAGAAAGTTCCAGCGTAAGTACTCCAAGACGAAGCTCAGGATTGTATCAGTTGATAGGATTATACCTGCCTACTTCATGAAGGTTAAGTATACGAACTTCATGGTTACAAGAGAAGATGGTCAACAGTACTGCTTTTCTGATGTTGATTTTCCATGTCTGGAGCCACAAGATCTGCTGTTCATACTACGTGACTTAAAGACCAGAACCGTCAGACCCGGGGAAGTCATTGATGCACTTGAAACCGTGAAGAGATACATGAAGTGCGCAATGAAACTTGCTTCGGTGGAAGATTTTCAGATTGGGTTAGAAAGCGATCAACCGAAGATTAATCTGCTCAAGCCTGATCTGAGTGTTCCGTCTGATGCTCTAAGCGTACCTGGATTCACAGTTATAAAGATTCCAGAGTTTGGTATGTCATACGTGAACAACAAAGGTATTCTACGATTTATCCGATTCGATCAGATTGCCAGATTCTATGATGGTACATTGATGCTGCTGAAAGACAAGTTGAAGCGTGCACTGAGTCAAAGATGAAAAAGGAGTTCAGGTACTGGATTCTACATACAAATCGCTTGTTCTTAAAGCACTGAGAGTTATCGAAGAACGACTGGAGTACAGAACGCAAATCAGATATTTCGAGATCAGTTTTGGGTTTCGGAAGATATATGTTCGTAACTGGCGCGAGTTTCAACTTCTATTTAAAGGGGGAGATTGTTAGGGCTAAATGTATGTTAAATAGAAGTTCAGGGTATAAACTGTCAATTATTCAAAGTTGTAAGCTTGTTGGGCCTAAAAGCCTATGAGCCTGTCAGGCTTGCGTGCCTAAGTATTTAAAGTTGTTTTCTATTTCATTTGTAAGGTTAGAAGTTCATAATTCCATTATTCAGTTTTCTAGTCATTAAGTTTACAAACCCTGATCAGAATTCTCTCTGTAAACCTAAACCTTTGAAGTTTTATCAATCATATGACTAGTTGCTGTGGCCTATAAACTGTTCATCTTTGATCATATTTACTTGTGATTGCACTGCACTGGGATCTACAGAATCTTCATTAGTCAATCAAAGTATGTGCAAGACATCCTGGAGAAATATGGCTTAAAAGACTCAAAGCCAGCAAGCACACCAATGGAAACTCACAAACAGATCACTGCTGATCTTGAGGGGGAGGATGTTGATGTCCATCTATACAGATCAATGATTGGATCTCTCATGTATCTCACAGCCTCCAGACCAGACATCATGTTTCCAGTATGTGTATGAGCCAGATTCCAAGTCAAGCCTAAACAATCACATATTCAAGCTGTGAAGAGGATTTTCAGATACTTAAGAGGGCAACCTAGATTAGGTCTTTGGTATCCATATGAATCTTCATTTGACTTGATTGCTTATTCAGATAGTGACTTGGGTGGTGCCAACATGGACAGAAAGTCTACTTCAGGGGGATGTCAAGTTTTGGGTGCAAGACTAGTATCTTGGCAGTGCAAGAAAAAACCACAGTGTCCTTATCAACAACAGAAGTTGAGTATATTGCTGCTGTAAGTTGCTGCTCTCAGGTTCTATAGATTCAAAATCAGATGCTGGACTATGGGGTAACATTTCTTCACACTCCAATCTTTATTGACAATAGCAGTGCTATAAGCATTGTTAACAATCCAGTCAAGCACTCCAAAACAAAGCACATTGAGATCATGTATCACTTTATCAGAGATTGCAATGAAAAGAAGCTCATTCAAGTTGCCAAAGTTCATACTGACAATCAGTTTGCAGATCTATTCACTAAAGCCTTTGATGTGGGTAGATTCACTTTCTTGGTCTCAAGTGTGGGCATGATCAACTCTGAATGAGCTTATGTTTTTAAAAGTGGTTATATACCTGCTATTTTGGTTATTTGTGTGCCGCTAATCATCTTTCACAGGAAGTTATTGCTTTGATCAGACCTTCATAAGCTTCAAAAAGAGTAAGTACAGTTAATACTGTCAGTGCAGTTTTAATACTGCTAGTGCTCAGTTAATACTGCTAGTTGGTTAATACTGCTCTCAGTTAATACTGCTAGTTGGTTAATACTGCTCTTAGTTAATACTGCCAGTTAGTTAATACTGCTATTAGTTAATACTGCTAGTTGGTTAATACTGCTAGTTGGTTAATACTGCTCTCAGTTAATACTCCTATTAGTTAATACTGCTCTAGGTTAATACTGCTTATGTCCCATATACTATAAATACCCTTTGCCCACCTAAAAGTTCATAACGACTCTTTGCATACTTTTCACTTGCACTCTAACCCTTTTCTCTCAAAGTACCAAGTTTTTTTCAAGCAAGAACATTCCAGTTCAATGGCATCCATGACCTTCATCGATGAGCACAATGAAATCGCGATGCTACAAAAGCCAAAGCAAGCTGCAGGATTTCATTAGATTGTGGATTTTCTGAAGTCTAGCCACATTGACCATGCTCTAACTGTGTCGCCAACAATTTACATAGAGCATCAAAGGCAATTCTGGGCAAATGCCACCATGGTCACAGAGAATGGTGTGCAGATTCTAAAAACAAGGGTGTGTGACAAACCCTTGTCAGTTACTGAAGAGATGATACGCATCTGTCTACGTCTAGACGATGCTGAAGGTATTACTTCTCTTTCCAATGAGGACTTGTTCTCAAACTTATCAAGAATGGGGTATGGAGGCCAGTTGGGTGGGTTTAATTTCTCCAAAGCAAAATTTTATACCCAATGGCGTTTTCTTGTTCATACCCTTATGCACTGCATCTCTAAAAAGACTACTGGATGGAGTGAGTTTAGCAGTACCATTGCTTATGCTTTGGTCTGTTTGGCCACTGCCAGAAGGTACATTTTTTCTAAAATGATTTTCAGTGATCTTGTCTCAAACCTGGGAAGTAAAAAGAGCTTTTATATGTACCCCAGGTTTGTACTAGAAGTTATAACACACGAATTGACCGATATGCCTCACTTTGATGAGGTATATGTACCCAAAATTCCCAAAGGTAAGGTCTTTTCAAACATGAAGAGATCCCCTTTGGACTCGAAAGGAGTTGACACCCCATTGTTCTCTACAATGATGGTGGTGTCCCACACTGAAGAAGGTATGACAGCAGGGTCAAGGCCCTCATTAGACCATCCCACTACTAGCCAATCCCAACCTTCCCACTCTATATCAATTCCCCAGTCCCTAATTCATAAGCCAACTTCTCCTATCACCCAAACCTATATCAGGAAAAAGGTAAAGAAGGCTCCTTCCCTTCTTGTACCATCACCCACTGAGCCTTTAAGCCTTCTAAGGGAGAATTCTTCTTTAGAGAATATCTACAGGGAAACCATAGGGGTGTCTCCCAACCCCAAGGAGGTGCTCACTGAGGAGATGGTTGAGCATATGGGTGCTAAGGCTGCCACTAATCCTGCTAGCACAGAGGAGGTAAGTGGTAACATCAATAAGACCTTCCCCATGGCAACTTTGGGTGAGCAATCATCCAAAGGTCCCGGGTGCCAAGAACCCACGGGGGTGGAGAGTGCTTCCGTTAGGCAGAAGGCTCCCACTACAAAAAGATCCAATGATCCTTCAAAAGAAGGTAACACTTCTGGAGAAGGTGAGGACAGATATAACTATTTTGAATTGATGGAAACCATGGGAAACATCAACATGGATGTGATCAAACAGGGCAAAGATATAGAAGAGCTGAAAATGATAGTTCTGTCCCAGCAAGAACAGATAGTCAATCTGAAACAAATGGTGAAGAAATTGATTCTGCAAAAGAAGAAGAAACAATTTGTACTAAGAAGGAGGAAACCAGTACCTGATGCTCCCAAAAAGGGGGAGTCAGAAGCTGATGTCAATATGGAAGATGTGAAAGCTAAGGGGGAGCAAGAGAAAGTTGAGTTTGAGGGGGAGCAAATATCTGCAAAAAATGTACAAGAAGCAGTAACAGAATCAATAGCAGCAGAAACAGTTAATGCTGCTCAAGAAAATAAAGAAGCAGAAACTGTTAATGCTGCTGAACTGAAAGAAGCAGCAGAAATGGTGAAAGAAGTGTTGAGTGATCTTCAGAGCAGAAATTTGGAAGAACTTGAGACAGCAGAAGCATTAATCAAAGCCAAGCATGATACTCCCAAGGTTACTTCAAAGGCCAAAGGAGTTGTCATCAAAGACAATGTTGAAGCTGTCAAGAAAGTTAGTATTCAGAAATCGATGAGTAAGGAAAAAGGCAAAGCAAAGCTAGTAGAATCTGATCAACCAATGAAAAATCAAAAAGTTGATTGAATTAGATGAAGCTCTGGCTAGAAAGATACAAGCTGAACTTGAAGAAGCAGAAAGTGTGCAAGTGGAAAAGGATAGAGAGATAGCAAAAGCAATGGCTGCAGAACTGAATAAAGCCTATCAGCAAAGCCTGGCAACTGAAACAACTCAGAAGAAAGCTGCAATCCTTAAGAAGTCTGTGATGGTCAAGAAAGCTGCAAACAAGAGACAACCTTCAAAGACTTTCCTTGGCACTCAAGAGAGAAACAAGATGATAACTTTTCTCAAGGGTGTTGTAGGAGTAAGAAAGGAAAGGTTCTCCAAGATGACATTTGAGTAGATCAAAGAGCTATATAGTTATGAAATGGCGAAGCTTCAAGGGAATGAAACTGCCAGGGTGGAGATGGAGAAGAGAATGAAAGAAAGCAATGATTTCATGCTAGAAAAACCTTTTCCAGATGAGAAAGAAACACCACCAAAGAAAGAAGCCACTATTGGTGAAAGTCTAAGGACTTTAAAAAGAACAAAGATGATGGCTAGGAGAAAGATAATCAAGAAGCCTAGAATAACTGAAGGAGAGGCTGAGAAGGTTGCCGAAGAAGAAGGGGCACCTGAGTCATCTGAGAAGAAAGAGCCTTCAAGTACTGATGATGTAAAGATGTACATGGTAGTGATGGACAAAGTGCCTGAACCAATTTCAGCAGAACCTGTTGGTGTTAAGCCTCCTGAAGTTATTCACTGGGATACATTGACAGTGGATGGAAAGGAGTATATCAGGCTTAAGAGAAAGGATGATAAGTATGAGGTATTTAACACTTGGGCCAAGATTGTCAGAACATGCTCCAGGTCTGATATGGAAGAAATGTTTGAAATAGGGATGAAGTTGTATGCAGATCAGTTAAAATCTCCAGGGATTTCAATTACAAAACTAGTGATGGAGTATCTGTGTATGATGTTTAAACCTGAAGAAGTGGAGCATGTCATAAGAAATGTGTTTCAAGCAGTCACCAATCTCTATATGAAACTAGTGGAGTATATGCAGTGACTTTGGATAGAAATCACATAGAATACTTCCTAGTGGATAGAGTATACAACCACAGCAGACTGAAGCTTCATGCAATGTTGAAGAAGAAGCTTGGATGTGTGGAAAACTCAGAAATGGCCAAGTAGCTGATTCAGAGAATGATCAATCAAAGTTTGGGGCTAAATGTTGATACAGGGATCTGAAGAATGATATTTTGGGAGATTCTGAAGAACTTGACTTCTCTTCCTAAAAGTCAAGTTAGGGGGAGATTGTTGGGAAATTCAAAAATGATCAAGTATGGTTAATGCTGCTACAACAGAATTACTACTACCAGTTGAAGTTAATGCTGCTAATACAAGTTAATGCTGCTCATCAAAATTAGTACTGCTAGTTCAAGGTTAGTACTGCTTGAAGAGATTAATACTGCTGAGCATAGTTAATACTGCTGGAGTTAATACTGCTCAGAGTATTAATGCTGCTGAAGAATAATACTGCTTATGAGATGAAGATCCGTATGGAAAGGATGACAGCTGGATTGAAGATATTAATGGAAGCTTAGAGATAATGATGGAAGATTATACTGAAGATCTTGTATTATTTTGTAATTATCTTTTATCTTCAGTATATGTATAGAATAGTCTGTTCCTTTAGATATAACATTCATTCTAAATTTTTAGCTTTCATAAGAGAGAATTAACCTCAAGGTTAGAACCCTAATTCTAGAGAAGTAGAATTCGTATTGGTGAGTCTTCATCAATATTGAGTTTGTTTGTAAATGCTTGTGACTTTCAATCATTCAATAAAGTTTGCAAGTTGTTCATCAGATTTACTGTTTGTTTACTGTTCCATTGAATATCAAAGTGTTATTCCGCAAACTTCTTTGATATTGTTTTCTGAGAGTTTATTCTTGTTAAGAATTAAGATCCTGACAGAAGAAACTCACTATCTAGGGTTGTAACACCCCAAAAATGGGTCTAACAAAAATTTCCGGAAGATGGAAACTTGGTATGCATAAAATGCCAACGCATGAGCTCATACAAAAAGGGAACAATAAATTCCTGTTAATTACAAGTTTGTAAAAAGAAGCAATAGTAGATAACAACTTCCTAATCTAAGCCTTCCTAGATAAAGATAACGGTCGGTTGTCAACTATGATCAAAAGAGTTGTCTTCACAAATGGCATCCTAAAATGCTCCCATGCTCACCACTAACGGTCGGCTAAGCCTCCTTGGCGCTTGCGCTACTAGAACCTGAGATACATACCAACAATCAAGTGTTAGACCAAATGGGTCTAGTGAGTTGTATAAAAACATGGCATACATATATAAAGCATGTTATGAACAATTATGACACTTCAATCACCAAAGTCCATACGGGGTCAATCATGGGGGAGACCCATTACACCAATGAGTTTTACCTCAAGTCAATGTACCTTGATGTTCACTCGCTTGAGCAACATCCCGAAGGCCCGGCACACTTGAAGACTACCTCCCAGGCATTACTTCAAATGGCGGAGGTCTGGGCGCATACCATTATAGTGGCACCTAAGACTACATCCTCCTAGCACTTACTCATGGTTCGTTCTATGTACGTACAACGTCCGTCTCTATACACAATTTCATACCCATAAGATACATGTATAAGACTTCAACAATCCCAAGCATAATTTAGGTACAAAACTCTAAAATATGCACATACCCAAATATTATCCATAACTCATCAAAACTCATGTTATCAAGCTTTAATACCAAGGATAATAACCTCGTCAATGTCCACAATAACAACCAAGACTATACTTTCAACAAACCCAAATGTAGCAGTTAAGTCAAACTTATCAGGTGATCAACTTTTATGTGAACATGAGATGTTAAGTAAGTAAATGTACAAGATATGTATCTCATTTGAAAATATTAATAGAAAACTCACTATCTAGGGTTTTACACAAAACCCTAGAAAACTTGGATGAGAAGATGAGAGAGTGATGGCTTGAAGGTGCTTTAAATGCTTCACTTGAGGAGTCTTGAAGCTTCCTTAACCACCAATGAATGTACCCAACTAATCTATGGTTTCAATAAATGTTTGGTGGGTTTAGAAGTGGAAGAAAATCGCCCTAACTAGCTCCAAGCCGACCCCAAAACGATTTAAGATGAGAAGTGAAGTCAAAATGGTCAAAGTTAGATTTTTATACCCTCAGACACCGCCGACGATAGTGCCTGGCGATTGTGCCCATGGCACTATCGCGCCGCTCAGCTGACTCTCGGTACAACTCAGGTGATAGTGCCTGGCGATTGTGCCAAGGGCACTATCGCGGTGGCACAATCGCGACCACCCCCGACCCTACGGTACAGTCCCCGCGATAGTGACCAGCGACTGTGCCCTGGGCACTGTCGCGTGTGTAACACCCCGAATTTCCGTTGTGTAACCTAGCTACTCTTATGTTAAGCTTTTGTCGTTAGCTCGGTGTTTGGTTGGTTGTCGTTTTGGATTTTGTGAAGTTGGGGAGAAACAGTGAATTACGCGAGTTACACCGCGACTAGAGGTCGCGGCACAACCCGCGTAACTCTCTGTGGATATGGGATTTTGGGGAACTACGCGAGTTACACCGCGACTAGAGGTCGCTACACAACCCGCGTAACCCACTGGATGATTAGGGTTTTGAGACACGGGCGAGTTATGCCGCGAGTTGAAGTCACCGCATAACCCGCGTAGTCACCTGGCCGACATATAGTGAGTTTTCTCAAAATATCTCATTCAGTGGAAATTTCTAAAACCTCAATCTCTCTTTCTTCTCTCTCTCTCTCTCTCTTTATCATTCGATCTTCGAAGTCTCGTTTGGTTGCTAGATTTCGGTGTTTCTAGCAAGGGGTCGGTGTTTTAAGCTTCACCTCTTCGCCATGATCGTTATCTGGTTTTCTAGGTTTATTCCAAAAACCTATCGGTGAGTTCCTACTACATTTTACAAACTTTATACATATCAAAACTCGTATTTGCGAAATCTAAAGTATTTCTACGGTATGATTTTATGTTCTCTACATTTTGTTATAAATGAAGTTTTTGGTGATTCTCGGGGTTCCCGGTCAGATTTGACCAAAATGACGGGTTCCGCCTTATTGAAGTAAAATGATGTTTTACTTGCACATTATGTGGTCGTTTGAAAAGAATGTTTATGAACTCATTTTAATGATTTTCATTCTTACCAGAAGTTGAACTGGGAAATGATATCTTGTTTATGAAATGTGTTTATACCATATGTTATTTATGGTTGGTCACATATGTTGTTGTGACGAGTCCTTACCATTACTAGTGGATCCCTAGGTTTTGGAGTAGACTGTTTTGTTGGGAGGTTATATTCCCCAAATTGTAGCTATGGATCACATGTTCCTCGGGGGCAACTTGGTACGATTATGTGAGGCTGGATACTAGCCATGGTTCATGGTAATCCTAGTGAAGAAGTATACATTGGTTTCCCTTGGGAGCGCGATCTCACCTCGTAGCACGGACTCTGGGTTCATTGCTGAGGACTCCAAGTGTTTAGCTCATAACTCGGATTTGTGGTCTACTTTGTGTTACACCACTATCCTTGGTAAAATGGTTCTTTTATCATCATATGATAAGTTTTGGACCGAAAAGGCCCGGTTGTGGCGAAATGTTATCTTTACGAACTAAACCTCTATGAAAAGATTTCTTTATGATACTGATGTTTATATCTTTCGAGCTTTATAAACTGTATGTTCTCACCAGGCTTTAAATTCTGACACTTTTTCTCAAATGATATGTATAACAGGTTTCCCTTAGCGGTGGGATGCACCGGGCTTTGAGAGACGAGTTGGGTCTCAGGGCTTTTTGAGAGGATTAAAGTGTTGATAGTTGGGTATTGTTAAGTCCCATTCTTTTGATGATTAATGGATGTCAACTGATGTAATCTAGATAGTTATGTTTAGATTAGTCTGTTGATGAATTCTAAATCCGTACAGGTTTTTGTAAAGTCTTAAGGACTGACACACCTTTTCAAGAGGTTTATACCAATGTAGTTGTCTTATTGCCTTATTTATGAAGTTTTAAATTTACTCTGATTTTTAGGATGTTACAGGTTGGTATCAGAGCTCTAGTTTAAGCGAACTAGGCATGAATGTAAGATGTCTAGACTTAGACTGCGTATGCTAAGAATTGATCCGTAAGATTTGGGTAGAGCTCCTAAGATGGGTTAGTCTTAGAGTCAACGGAAAGCACAGTTATCAGGCGTTGTAATAGTGGTGACAAGAACCGTTATGTGTTGTATGTTCATATTTTCACTTAGCTAATGTTATTATGAGGATATTGTACGTAAGAGTCCTTGATTTGCTGTTGATATGACAATTGATAATGTGGTAGTACGTTTTCCTTTCGTGTTTTCCTATCTCTCTCTTATCTCTTCCTTGTTCTGTGAAGCTGTTCAGTATGGTGAATACGCGTGGTAGACCGCGTACTCGTGTTGATGGTCTGGAAGCGACAGCCTCCACCGCTGATCGGCCGGAAGGAGTTGAGGTTGTCGTGCGTCTGCCAGTTCAGCAGGTGCTAGGTGGGGGCCAGAGGTCATTCCTCGAGTAGACCTGGCTTCGTCTCACCCAGTCATCAGGGATGTTAATCCCCAGTCAGAGTTGTTGGCCAGCGTGATGTTGGCGATGAGAGAAGAGATGGCGAAGCAGTAGGAGTTTCTGCTGAAAGCAATGGAGGACCGCGACGTAAAAAATCGGAGAAGTGAGACGGTTGTGGAGAACGTCGTAGCAGGTTCTGGAGGCGATGGTATAAGGGTCACAGCGGTAGAGCGTGGGATTTCTGGTGCTCCGGGGAATAGGAAGAGTTGTTCCTATAAGTCCTTTCTGAGTTGCGGACCGCCAGAATACTTGGGTTCTGATGACCCGGTGGTGTGCGTAAAGTGGACCCGAGCGGTTGAGCAAGATTTTGGCTCTTCCGAATGTGGTGATGATCAGAGGGTGCGGTTCGGTACCCAACTGCTGAGGGACACTGCACTCATCTGGTGGAATATCATCCAATCCACTCTATCTCCTGAAGTGTTGGCTCAGTTGTCTTGGGCCGAGTTCAAGAAGAAGCTGCTAGAGGAATTCTGCAACGAGAGGACCATGGACCGAATTGAGAAAGAATTCTGGTCCTTGGTGAAGGGAAACCTGACGGTGAGGGAGTACACCCGTCAGTTTATGGAGAAGCTTGGTCTGGTGGGGCATGCTGCCCCAATAGAGAAAGACAAGATGAAAGCTTATCTCAACGGCTTGCCTGCGGACATGCAATCCATGGTCCATAATTTCAAGGCTTCTAACCTCCGAGAGATGGTGGAGGAAGCTCAATTTATGGAAGAGATGTTCACGAAGGCCAAATCTGAGAAGGCAGTGGTGGTGCCTGAAAAGAGAAAGTGGGAGAATAGTTCAGTACCTCCCAAGCGGACCCGACCTTTTGTTGGGAACCGCAACTTCAGCAATTATCAGAAAGCTAAGTGGTGCCCGAGGTGTCGAACCAAGCATCACGGTAACTGTTACAACAATTCTCAAGTTTGCTATAAGTGTGGGAAGCCCGGTCACACTGTCAGAGATTTCCCGGTCAGAGGACCCATCTGTTATGAGTGCAAGGCACCGGGGCATGTGAGAAGAGATTGCCCGAAGCTTGTGTCGGGTAGCACGGCAGCAAGGAAGGAGAATCCTCCGAAGGTTCAGGGTCGAGCTTTTCAGATGACGGCCGAAGAGGCCAGGGCATCAGCTGATGTGGTATCGGGTATTTTTTTTATAAACTCTGTACCTGCTCGTATTTTATTCGATACGGGTGCTAGTTTCTCTTTCGTATCTGAATTGTTTCGTCAGAAAATTTCTATGCCCACTACTAGTCTTGAGGATGCATTAGTGGTAGAAATATCCGATGGTAGTCAAGTTCTGATCCACGAGGTTCTGAAGCAGTGTACACTTTGTATCGAAGGGAGAAAATTCTCGATCGATCTACTACCCATGTTAATCGGGGGTTTTGATGTTGTGGTCGGTATGGATTGGTTGACAAACAATCATGCCGAGATCATATGTTCCAAGAAATTGATTCGACTTCCCAACCCCTCTGGTGAAGTCGTTGTCATCTATGGTGAAAGGAGAAAGGGTGAAGTGGCAATAATCGCAATGGCAAAGGCACGTAAGTGTCTAGTAAAAGGATGTTCGTCTTTCCTAGCCTATGTGATCGATGCCAAGTTGGAGAAATCAAAGCTGGAAGAGATGGTAGCACAACTCCAAGAGCTATTTGAGAAGTGATTTATAAGACCGAGTTCGTCACCTTGGGGAGCTCCGGTCTTATTTGTCAAGAAGAAGGATGGCACAATTAGAATGTGCATTGACTACCGTGAGTTGAACAAAGCTACAGTGAAGAACAGATATCCGCTTCCGAGAATAGACGACTTGTTCGATCAACTTCAAGGAGCGGGTTGTTTTTCCAAGATCGACTTACGTTCAGGTTATCACCAAGTGAAGGTAAGAGAAGAAGATGTTCCGAAGACAGCTTTCAGAACGCGTTACGGCCATTACGAGTTCCTTGTAATGCCTTTTGGCCTGACGAACGCACCAGCAGTGTTTATGGACTTGATGAATAGAGTGTGCCGACCTTTCCTCGACAAGTCGGTCATTGTATTCATTGATGACATACTCGTGTACTCCAGGAGTGAGACAGAGCACGAACATCATCTACGTGAAGTTCTGGAAGTATTGAGAAAAGAAAGGTTGTACACCAAGTTTTCCAAGTGCGACTTCTGGCTTAAAGAGGTACAATTTCTGGGTCACGTAGTCACTCGGGTCGGAGTGAAGGTTGACCCCTCCAAGATTGAAGCTATGATGAATTGGGAGCCTCCTAAGAGTCCGTCAGAGATCCGAAGTTTCTTGGGTCTGGCGGGATACTACAGGAGATTCATTCAAGACTTTTCGAAGATCACTTCTTCCTTGACAGTTCTGACTCGGAAGAATGTGAAGTTCGAATGGACTGAAACCCAAGAGAAAGCGTTCCGGATCCTTCAAAAGAAGTTGTGTGAAGCTCCGATCTTGACGTTACCTGAAGGGTCGGAAGATTTCGTGGTGTACAGCGACGCTTCAAAGATGGGATTAGGTTGTGTGTTGATGCAACGAGGCAAGGTAATCGCTTATGCCTCAAGGCAGCTTAAGGTTCACGAGCAGAATTATCCAACTCATGATCTGGAGTTAGCAGCGGGGGTGTTCGCCTTGAAGCTTTTGCGACATTACTTATACGGCACGAAATGTACTCTTTTCACAGATCACAAGAACCTGAAATATGTCTTTGGTCAGAAAGAGCTGAATATGAGGCAAAGACGGTGGCTTGAGTTGCTGAAAGATTACGACTGTGAATTACTTTACCATCCAAGTAAGGCGAACGTGGTGGCCGATGCGCTAAGTCAGACGGACTATAGCGGAAGCATTCGAATCGAACTAGTGTCTAGTCTTGTCGAGAAGATCAAGACATCACAGTTGGAAGCACTGCTAGAAGAGAATCTAAAGGATGAAGTCATGACTAAGCAGCGTTTGCTCTTAACGGAAGATAGCCGTGGAGTGAAACTGTTCAGCGGTCGTGTGTGGGTGCCCAAGATTGGGGGTAACCGTGAGCTGTTACTGGAAGATGCACACAAGTCCAAGTATTCCATTCATCCGGGAAGTACAAAGATGTACAGGTACTTGAAGCTGCACTATTGGTGGCCAGTAATGAAACTTGATGTAGCGCGTTACGTTGAGCGTTGTGTGACGTGTTCGCAAGTTAAGGCCGAACATCAGAGACCATATGGGAGTCTTCAGTCTTTAGAGATTCCCGAGTGGAAGTGGGAGCATATCACCATGGACTTCATGACGAAGCTACCTAAAACTCTTCGAGGTCACGATACCATTTGGGTGATAGTTAATAGATTGACGAAGAGCGCTCACTTCTTGGCTATGCGCGAGACTCTATCGATGGATAAGTTAGCGAAGCTTTATATCGATGAGGTAGTCTCGAGGCACGGCATACCATTGTCGATCGTATCGGATCGCGACAGTCGGTTCACTTCGAACTTCTGGGATGGATTCCAGAAAGAGCTTGGTACTCGAGTGAAGTTGAGTACGGCTTACCATCCGCAAACCGACGGGAAGAGCGAACGAACGATCCAAACTTTGGAAGACATGTTGAGGTCTTGTGTCATCGATTTCGGGGGTAGCTGGGACACTCACCTGCCTTTGGTGGAGTTTGCCTACAACAATAGCTACCACTCGAGTATCGGAATGACACCCTTTGAGGCTTTGTATGGGCGAAAGTGTCGGACTCCTGTGTGCTGTCTTGAAGCGGAGAAAAGCAATTCGCCGGACCTGAGATCGTGCAAGAGACTGCCGATAAGGTCAAGTGCATTCGTGAAAGGATGAAAGCGGCTCAAGATCGTCAGAAGAGTTATGCCGATAAGAAGAGACGGTCGATGGAATTCCAAGTAGGCGACCGCGTTATGCTTAAGGTGTCGCCGTGGAAAGGCATTATACGGTTCGGAAAACGTGGGAAGTTGAGTCCCCGTTTCCTTGGACCTTTGAAAGTGCTTAAACGGGTGGGTTTGCAAGCCTACTAGTTGGAACTGCCACCGGAGTTGAGTAGAATACACAACACGTTTCATGTTTGCTACCTCCGGAAATGTTTGGCGGTGGAAGACAACGTCATTCCCCTTTCAGAGTTAATGGTTGACGAAGGCAATCGTTGTGTAGAAGAACCCGACGCCATCTTAGAGAGAAAGTCTAAGAAGTTGCGTCATAAAGAAGTCACCTTGGTCAAAGTGCAGTGGAACATCACCGGGGAGCGAATGTGACGTGGGAAGCCGAGGAGGATATGAAGCGAAGATATCCTCATCTTTTCGAATAGTTAGGATTTCGAGGACGAAATCATTCCCAAGTTGGGGAGGATTGTAACACCCCGAATTTCCGTTGTGTAACCTTGCTACTCTTATGTTAAGCTTTTGTCGTTAGCTTGGTGTTTGGTTGGTTGTCGTTTTGGATTTTGTGAAGTTGGGGAGAAACAGTGAATTACGCGAGTTACACCGCGACTAGAGGTCGCGGCACAACCCACGTAACTCTCTGTGGATATGGGATTTTGGGGAACTACGCGAGTTACACCGCGACTAGAAGTCGGGCACAACCCGCGTAACCCACTGGATGATTAGGGTTTTGGGACACGGGCGAGTTATGCCGCGAGTTGAAGTCGCGACATAACCCGCGTAGTCACCTGGCCGACATATAGTGAGTTTTCTCAAAATATCTCATTCAGTGGAAATTTCTAAAAATCTCAATCTCTCTCTTCTCTCTCTCTCTCTCTCTCTCTTTATCATTCGATCTTCGAAGCGTCGTTTGGTTGCTAGCTTTCGGTGTTTCTAGCAAGGGGTCGGTGTTTTAAGCTTCACCTCTTCGCCGTGATCGTTATCTGGTTTTCTAGGTTTATTCCAAAAACCTATCGATGAGTTCCTACTACATTTTACAAACTTTATACATATCAAAACTCTTATTTGAGAAATCTAAAGTATTTCTACGGTATGATTTTATGTTCTATACATTTTGTTATAAATGAAGTTTTTGGTGATTCTCGGGGTTCCCGGTCAGATTTGACCAAAATGACGGGTTCCGCCTTATTGAAGTAAAATGATGTTTTACTTGCACATTATGTGGTCGTTTGAAAAGAATGTTTATGAACTCATTTTAATGATTTTCATTCTTACTAGAAGTTGAACTGGGAAATGATATCTTGTTTATGAAATGTGTTTATACCATATGTTATTTATGGTTGGTCACATATGTTGTTGTGACGAGTCCTTACCATTACTAGTGGATCCCTAGGTTTTGGAGTAGACTGTTTTGTTGGGAGGTTATATTCCCCAAATTGTAGCTATGGATCACATGTTCCTCGGGGGCAACTTGGTACGGTTATGTGAGGCCGGATACTAGCCATGGTTCATGGTAATCCTAGTGAAGGAGTATACATTGGTTTCCCTTGGGAGCGCGATCTCACCTCGTAGCACGGACTCTGGGTTCATTGCTGAGGACTCCAAGTGTTTAGCTCATAACTCGGATTTGTGGTCTTCTTTGTGTTACACCACTATCCTTGGTAAAATGGTTCTTTTGTCATCATATGATAAGTTTTGGACCGAAAAGGCCCGGTTGTGGCGAAATGTTATCTTTACGAACTAAACCTCTATGAAAAGATTTCTTTATGATACTGATGTTTATATCTTTCGAGCTTTATAAACTGTATGTTCTCACCAGGCTTTAAAGTCTGACACTTTTTCTCAAATGATATGTATAACAGGTTTCCTTTAGCGGTGGGATGCACCGGGTTTTGAGAGACGAGTTGGGTCTCAGGGCTTTTTGAGAGGATTAAAGTGTTGATAGTTGGGCATTGTTAATTCCCATTCTTTTGATGATTAATGGATGTCAACTGATGTATTCTAGATAGTTATGTTTAGATTAGTCTGTTGATGAATTCTAAATCCGTACAGGTTTTTGTAAAGTCTTAAGGACTGACACACCTTTTCGAGAGGTTTATACCAATGTAGTTGTCTTATTGCCTTATTTATGAAGTTTTAAATTTACTCTGATTTTTAGGGTGTTACAGCGTGGCACTATCACTGTAACACCCCGAATTTTGAGAACCCATGTATTATTTTCTCTCTTTGGAACTTATATATGTTGGGATTTTTATTTACTTAATATCGAGAAAATTTGGATTCAAGCATCGTGGGTTAAAAATCATCAAATTTGTCAATATTGGGGCTATTCGCGATTGTGCCCGCGAGAGTGACAGGGTATCACAATCGCGGAGGGCACTATCGACGAAGGCCTTAGGGCTTCGGTACGTTTCTCGCGATTGTGCCCGCGAGAGTGACATGGTCACAATCGCCGGGCACTATCGCCCAATCTGTACCGAGGGTGGTGAGGTGCTCGCAACCATGCCCACGATAGTGACAGATGCCACTGTCGCCGACGGGGGTTTCGGGTATAAAAAGACAAGTCGTGATTTTCAGTCATTTTTATCCGAGTTCTAGGGTTTGGGAGCGATTTTGGCAGCTGACTTCGGTAAGCACTCTTCCTCTAGACTTCTCTCCTCATTTATGGTGATTCTAGGTCATTAATGGTGGCCCTTAATACATTTAGGAAGTGTTGGTGGTGAGCTCTCAAGTGGTTTTCGTCTCTCCCATTTCTAGGGTTTGGTTTCCTTCCTAAGAAAACTACTAAGGTGAGTTCTAACACATTTTATCAAACTTTATACATGTCAAAAGGTGGATTTTGAATACCTAGTATCCCCCCTTTCATATACTTGGTTTTGTAAAACATTGTGTTAAACCTAACTTTTGGGGATATTAGTGTTTTGGATGATCTTTGGGGAAATGGTGATTTATGAACTTTATTAATGTTCTTTAATTATTTTCTACTCGGGTTATACTTTCAAGTGAATGGCATTACCATGCAAAACTTATGATCTTGGAAATATTGATATTGTGGTTAACTGCTGATAAGTTGCATATTAAACTCATTTCTTATTTTGGGGATTTGAAATAAAGAGGAATTGTCTATATTTTTACGAGCGGTCTTTTGATAAGCAATGGGAGTGGTTTTGGTGGAAAACACCCTCCATATTAATTATTGCATATTAACCATTGTTGGAATTATTTGTTGAGCCTTATGTGCATTATTTGGTTTAATTGATGCATTGGGAGTCATGACCTCGTATTTGTTTATTATTGTTCCGGCGTTGGGACGGCTAGTTTTCCACGTAGAGGCACGTTAGGTACCGGGTGCGGTATAAGTCCTTCGTGCTGCACGTTAGGTACCGGGTGTGGTATAAGTCCTTCGTGCTCAAGTACTACGATATTGGATGAGGAGCTCGACATAGGAACCCGACGGGGTTGAACTCGAGTTTCCGTGGGTGTACGTTTAAAGCCACTGAGCCTGACATCCCTTGTGTGTACTTTATGTGTTTATTGGCTTTACTGACCCATCAAATGGCTTACTTTTGTATTCCGTCATTCGGGTTAGTAGGCGGGTCTCCCCCGTTAACCCAAGAGGTATTGGTTTTATTTCAAAGAGCATTATTGTTATCATCATCATTATTGTTGTTGTATAAAAGGAAACCTTTTACTTATTTTTATATTAAATTTCTTAAATTGCAAATGTTTGATCTCACTAGGCTTTAGCCTAACACTTTTTCTTAAAATGACATGTATAACAGGTCAGGTCTCCGGTGGGGTTCGTCGGGACTGAGCGGATAGCTTTGGGCCAAGAGCGGTCTTTTTGGGAGATGTATAGACCGGCCTCTTGATATAGTGATCATACATTTTGGAAGAATAGCAACACCCGATATTAATCTTTCTTACTTAAGTTAGATTATTAGGTTGTTAGTCTATCCTTCATTTGATTCATTGTAATGATTATAGTACTATTTCCCCGTCCTATCGAGATGATACTTTGGGATTGATTTTAGCAGGTTTATATCCAGGTTTTTATCTAGTTATAGCAGTCATATTGCAGAAATTTCGAATTTTTATTCCGCTAATTTTTAGGGTGTTACAAGTTGGTATCAGAGCATTAGTTTAAGTGAACTAGGTATGGATGTAGAGTACCTAGACTTAAGTTGTAAAATTAAGCAATTGATTGTGTGAGATTAGGTAGAACTCTTAAGATAAGATAGTTTTAGAGTCGACGGAAACTACACAAGTTAAGAATTATGGTAATGGGAATGAAAATTTTTATGTATTGCATGTTCATAATTTCGCCTAGCTAACGTTATTATGAGGATGTTTTACGTGATTATGCTTAGTTTCCATTGTTATGATAATTGATGAATGTAGTGACACGTTTCCTTGCTTATAGCTGTATTGTCTTATCTTGTCAATATTCTCGCGTGTGTGGCAGACTATGGTTAATATGCGTAATCGGCCGGAAGGGCAAGATACGACGACATCGACGACTGATCAACCGAGGGTAACGAATAATGATTTGCCTCCACCTTTGGTAAACGCGTTGGGTGGAGGACCGGAATTCATACCTCGACGGAACCTCGCTGCAACTCATCCGATTGTGGAAGAGGTAACTCCAGAATCTAGAATGATGGAACGGATGATGCAAGCGATGAACGCAACTATGTCTCAACAACAAGAAGTATTCCTGAAGCTTTTGGACGACCGTGATGTTAACCACCGTAGGCCTGAGCCGGTGGCAGAAAATGTAATTGGGGTGGGATCCGGAGGTTCGGGGCCCGTTGTTCCTCCTAATGAAACTCTACCTCCCGAAGTGAGGCAACTGCTTAAGGTTTGTACCTTCAAGGCATTTCTTGGATGCCGACCACCAAAATTCAAGGGCACAGACGATCCGGTAGCATGCATAAACTGGATTAGAGAGATGGATTAGGCTTTCCGATCGAGCGAGTGCGGGGAAAGTCAAAAAGTTGTGTTTGGGTCTCAAATGCTTAGAGGGGCGGCCCTTACATAGTGGAATGTATATTCTGCTTTTGTTGAGGCCACCGTGTTGGCCCAACTAAGCTGGGAAACCTTCAAGAAAAAGGTTATGGAAGAATTTTGCAACGAACGATCCATGGACCGGATCATCGATGAGTTCCAGAATTTGAAAAAGGGAAATTTATTGGTGAAGGACTACAACAAGTTATTCATGGACAAGCTGGGTTTGGTGGGACATCTGGTCCCCACCGAGATAGAGAAGATCAAGGCTTACATCAAGGGTTTGCCTACAGAAATGATGAATATGGTTCGAGTGTCCAAGGCCTCTACTCTCCGAGAGGCTATAGAAGAAGCCCAACTTGTGGAGGACTCTTACGGTTTGGGTAAGGCAGAGAGAAGTGGAGCAATTGAGAAGAGGAAATGGGAAGGAGGCCCCACGTTTTCGAAGAGGCCGAGCCACTTCAACAACAATCAACGGGGAGGTGGTCCGAGACGATATTCCCCATGGTGTTCAAGATGCTGAAGTAAACACACCGGCCCTTGCAACTCGAAGTCCGAACCGTGCTACAAATGTGGTAAGCCCGACCACTGTTACAATGACTGTTCAATTAAAGAGCGTATCTGTTTCGGGTGTAAAGAGTCGGGCCATGTTAGAAGTGAATTGCCGGAGGCAATAGTGAGCTATAGTGGAGGCAAGAAAGTGGACACTCCCAAGGCAACAGGGAGAGCTTTTCAGATGACCACTGAAGAGGCGAAGGCGTCAACGGATGTAGTGTCGGGTACGTTTCTCCTAAACTCCGTGCCTATGCGTGTACTATTTGATTCGGGAGCTAGTTACTCTTTTGTGTCAAGTTTGTTTTGCCCAAAACTATCCATGCCCACTACTAGCTTAGAAGATGCGTTAGTGGTAGAGCTAGCTGATGGTGATCAAGTAGTGGTTCAGAATATTCTAAGGAAGTGCAAGCTCGAAATCGAAGGAAGAGAATTTCCGATCGATCTTATGCCTATGGTCATCGGGGGATTCGATGTTGTAGTCAGTATGGATTGGTTGTCAACTAATCATGCTGAAATTATTTATGCAAAGAAGCTGATCCGAATCCCGGATTCAGATGGTCAGGCGGTTACCGTGTATGGTGAAAGACGAAAGGGTGAAGTTGCAATCATCAGTATGGTGAAGGCACGAAAATGTTTGGCAAAAGGATGCTTATCCTTTTTGGCATATGTGTTGGATGCCAAACTTGAGAAGAAGACTCTAGAAGAGGTCGAAGTGGTAAGGGAGTTTTCCGACGTATTTCCGAACGACTTGCCTGGTTTACCTCCCGATCGTCAAGTGGAGTTTAAGATTGATCTGACACCGGGAGCGGCTCCGATAGCCCGAGCCCCATACCGTTTGGCTCCGTCAGAAATGAAGGAAATGATGAGCCAATTGCAAGATCTTTTGGAAAAGGGATTTGTAAGACCGAGTTCCTCGCCTTAGGGAGCCCCGGTCTTATTCGTGAAGAAGAAGGATGGTACTATGCGAATGTGCATCGACTATAGGGAGTTGAATAAGGTGACCGTGAAGAACAAATACCCACTCCCTAGAATCGATGATTTATTCGACCAGCTGCAAGGAGCGGGTTGCTTTTCGAAGATTGATCTCCGTTCGGGTTACCATCAAGTGAAGGTCAAAGAGGAAGATATTCCTAAAACTGCTTTTAGGACATGTTATGGCCACTATGAGTTTTTAGTGATGCCATTCGGATTGACGAATGCTCCAGCGGTGTTTATGGATTTAATGAATCGCGTGTGCCGACCCTTCTTAGATAAGTCGGTTATCGTGTTCATTGATGACATCCTTATCTACTCAAAGGATGAGGTCGATCATGCTCGACACCTTCGGGACGTTTTAGAGATCTTGAGGAGAGAGAAACTTTATGCAAAGTTTTCCAAGTGTGAGTTTTGGTTGAAGGAAGTGCAGTTTTTGGGGCACATAGTTTCGAAGAACGGAGTAAAGGTGGACCCGGCCAAGATTAAAGCTATGATGAGTTGGGAACCTCCCAAAAGCCCATCCGAGATTCGAAGTTTTCTAGGCTTGGCGGGATATTACCGAAGGTTCATACAAGACTTCTCCAGGATTGCTTCTTCGTTGACAATGTTGACTAAGAAGAATGTAAAGTTTGTATGGACTGAAGAACAAGAGAAGACATTTAGGACTTTGCAAAAGAAGTTATGCGAAGCTCTGATCTTATCTTTGTCGGAGGAATCGGAGGATTTTGTGGTCTTTAGCGATGCATCCAAAATGGGGCTTGGATGTGTACTAATGCAAAGAGGGAAGGTGATCGTGTACGTATCTAGACAATTGAAAGTGCACGAGAAGAACTACCCCACTCATGATTTGGAGTTGGCGCCGGTAGTGTTCGCGCTAAAATTATGGCGACATTACCTTTACGGCACAAAGTGTACCTTATACACGGATCATAAGAGTCTGAAGTATGTTTTCGATCAGAAAGAACTCAACATGAGGCAACGAAGGTGGTTAGAGCTACTTAAGGATTACGACTGTGAATTACTCTACCACGTGGGTAAAGCAAACGTGGTAGCTGACGCCTTGAGTCGGAAAGAGTATAGCGGGAGACTTCAAAGCAAACTTACAAGAATTGAGTTGGTGTCAAGTCTCATGGAAAAGATTAAAGAGGCGCAAACCGAAGCATTAAAAGAAGAAAACCTCAAGGATGAAGTGATGATCAAGCAACAGTTATTGTTGACCGAAGATAGCCGAGGGATCAAGTGCTTCAACGGGCGAGTTTGGGTACCAAAGTTTGGAGGTTGCCGAGAGCTACTGTTGGAGGACGCACATAAATCCAAGTATTCTATCCACCCGGGAAGCACCAAGATGTATCGGGATTTGAATCTACACTTTTGGTGGCCGGTTATGAAATTGGATGTAGCACATTATGTGGAGCGATGCGTAACTTGTTCACAAGTGAAGGTCGAGCATCAACGACCCTATGGAAGTCTTCAATCGCTTGAGATACCCGAATGGAAATGGGACAATATTACCATGGACTTCGGAACCAAACTACCAAAGACCTTGAGAGGGAACGCCACTATTTGGGTTATTGTTGACCGTTTGACTAAGAGTGCTCACTTTCTAGCAATGCGGGAAACCTTGCCGATGGATAAGTTGGCAAAACTCTACATAGACGAGGTAGTCTCTAGACACGGTATACCTTTGTTGATAGTGTCCGATCGTGATAGTCGGTTCACGTCGAGATTTTGGGGAGCCTTGCATCAAGAGTTGGGCACATGGGTAAATTTGAGCACGGCTTACCACCCACAAACAGACGGACAAAGTGAAAGAACGATTCAAACGCTTGAAGACATGCTTAGATCATGTGTGATCGATTTTGGCGGTAGTTGGGACACCCATCTACCTTTAGTGGAATTCGCGTACAACAATAGTTATCATTCTAGTATCGGGATGGCGCCATTTGAAGCTTTGTATGGGTGGAAGTGTAGGACCCCCGTGTGTTGGCTAGAGGCGGGAGAGAAGCAGTTTGCCGGCCCGAAAAGTTACGCCGACAAAAAGAAGAGACCGGTAGAGTTTCAAGTGGGAGATCGTATGATGCTAAAGGTGTCCCCTTGGAAGGGATTGATTCGGTTCGGAAACCGTGGGAAGCTAAGTCCCCTTTTCCTTGGGCCGTTTACTATTCTGGAGCGTATCGGACTCCAAGCTTACAAGTTAGACTTACCGCCGGAGATGGACGGGATTCATCCCACTTTCCACGTGTGCTATTTACGAAGGTGCTTAGCGGAAGAAGAAAGCGTCATACCTTTGTCCGAGATTCGAGTGGATGATAATCGTTGTATCGAAGAGCCTGAGACAATTTTGGAAAGGGTAATTAAGAAGCTCCGACATAAAGAGGTGGCGATGGTAAAGGTTCAATGGAAGCACCACCGCGGCACCAATGTGACTTGGGAAGCGAAAGAAGACATGAGGCGTAGATACCCTCACTTATTTAGTTAGTAGGATTTCGGGGACAAAATCATTTCCATGTTGGGGATAATTGTAACACCCTGAATTCTGAGAACCCATGTATTATTTTCTCGCTTTGGAACTTATATATGTTGAGATTTTTATTTACTTAATATCGAGAAAAATTGGATTCAAGCATCGTGGGTTAAAAATCATCAAAGTTGGGAAAATTGGGGCTATTCACGATTGTGCCCGCGAGAGTGACAGGGTGTCACAATCGTGGAGGGCACTATCGCCGAAGGCCTTAGGGCCTTGGTACGTTTCTCGCGATTGTGCCCACGAGAGTGACATGGTCACAATCGCCGGGGCACTATCGCCCAATCTGTACCGAGGGTGGTGAGGTGCTCGCGACCATGCCCGCGATAGTGACAGATGTCACTATCGCGGGGGCACTATCGTCGACGGGGGTTTCGGGTATAAAAAGACAAGTCGCGATTTTGAGTCATTTTTATCCGAGTTCTAGGGTTTGGGAGCAATTTTGGCAACTGACTTCGGTAAGCACTCTTCCTCTAGACTTCTCTCCTAATTTATGGTGATTCTAGGTCATTAATGGTGGCCCTTAATACATTTAGGAAGTGTTGGTGGTGATCTCTCAAGTGGTTTTCGTCTCTCCCATTTCTAGGGTTTGGTTTCCTTCCTAAGGAAACTACTAAGGTGAGTTCTTACACCTTTTATCAAACTTTATACATGTCAAAAGGTGGATTTTGAATACCTAGTATCCCCCCTTTCATATACTTGGTTTTGTAAAACATTGTGTTAAACCTAACTTTTGGGGATATTAGTGTTTTGGATGATCTTTGGGGAAATGATGATTTATGAACTTTATTAATGTTCTTTAATTATTTTCTACTCGGGTTATACTTTCAAGTGAATGGCATTACCATGCAAAACTTATGATCTTGGAAATATTGATATTGTGGTTAACTGCTGATAAGTTGCATATTAAACTCATTTCATATTTTGGGGATTTGAAATAAAGAGGAATTGTCTATATTTTTACTAGCGGTCTTTTGATAAGCAATGGGAGTGGTTTTGGTGGAAAACACCCTCCATATCAATTATTGCATATTAACCATTGTTGGAATTATTTGTTGAGCCTTATGTGTATTATTTGGTTTAATTGATGCATTGGGAGTCATGACCCCGTATTTGGTTATTATTGTTCCGGCGTTGAGACGGCTAGTTTTCCACATCGAGGCACGTTAGGTACCGGGTGCGGTATAAGTCCTTCGTGCTGCAGGTTAGGTACCGGGTGCGGTATAAGTCCTTCGTGCTCAAGTACTACGATATTGGATGAGGAGCTCGACATAGGAACCCGACGGGGTTGAACTCGAGTTTCCGTGGGTGTACGTTTAAAGCCACTGAGCCTGACATCCCTTGCATGTACTTTATGTGTTTATTGGCTTTACTGAACCCAAGAGGTTTTATTTCAAAGGGCATTATTGTTATCATCATCATTATTGTTGTTGTATAAAAGGAAACCTTTTACTTATTTTTATATTAAATTTTTTAAATTGCAAATGTTTGATCTCATTAGGCTTTAGCCTAACATTTTTTCTTAAAATGACATGTATAACAGGTCAGGTCTCTGGTGGGGTTCGTCGGGACTGAGCGGATAGATTTGGGCCAAGAGCGGTCTTTTTGGGAGATGTATAGAACGGCCTTTTGATATAGTGATTATACCTTTTGGAAGAATAGCAACACCCGATATTAATCTTTCTTACTTAAGTTAGATTATTAGGTTGTTAGTCTATCCTTCATTTGATTCATTGTAATGATTATAGTACTATTTCCCCGTCTTATCGGGATGACACTTTGGGATTGATTTTAGCAGGTTTTATATCCAAGTTTTTATCTAGTTATAGCAGTCTTATTGCAGAAATTTCGAATTTTTATTCCGCTAATTTTTAGGGTGTTACAATCGCGCCACACCCCCTCGGCACCGAAAACTTGATTTTTCTAAGGTTCGATAAAGCGAAGCTAAATATGCAGATGAACATGCAATAACAGGTTGGTAAAACACAATTTAAACACACAAAGGGATTCATAATTTAGCCAACAGTCAAGGAACGAGCGGAATACCTACCTTAGACTTTTCGGGTGTTACAAGGGTTTTAGAAGAAACCCTAGAAACTTGGTTGAGATGAGTAAATGATGGAAACTTGGTTTCCTTTAATGATTCTCTTCAATGCTTTTCCAATCCCCCCCCCCCCGATTCTAAGATGAGAAGAATGAGAAGATTGAGATAAAAAGCTAAAAATCTAATTTTATAACTTCAGACCCCGACGGCGACAGTGCCCGACGATTGTGCCCATGGCATTGTCGCGGGGAACAATCGCGCCAGAGCCCCCACTCTCGGTACATGTAACACCCTAAAATTCAGGTAATTTGAAAATTGAAAATTCGGGGGCAAACCACCCAAAATGGGCAAAGTGTGAGCATTTACAAAACCTGTAATAATGTATGGGGAAACGACAACAAACTAATCTAAACTACATCTAGCTAGATTACATTGGTTGTCAACCCAATACCAAAATGAATAATTGTTTCAATGCTAAAGCATCCAAAGTTCTATCATTAAAAAATGCCCTCAAGAGACCACGCTCTTCTCTCAATCCCTTGACGGCCCGCCGCTAAGGGAACCTGTTATACACATCATTTGAGAAAATGGGTTAGGCTTAAAGCTGTAACACCCCGAATTTCGTTGTTTTGCGAAGATGTTGGAGGAAAAAGAGGTTCTGTTTCTGTCTCCTTCAAGAAAAAAACGCACGGGTCGTGCGTATGAATCAGTGTGCGAGGCAGTGGCTTGCGCACGGGCCGTGCGCATTTTTTTCTTTGAGGGCGCACGCTGTCAGGTCACTTTTGTGGATTGCTTAAAATATTGAATTGAGAGATATTTTCTTAATATCTCAAAATATCAAATC
Source organism: Arctium lappa (assembly GCA_023525745.1). NCBI lineage: Eukaryota > Viridiplantae > Streptophyta > Magnoliopsida > Asterales > Asteraceae > Arctium > Arctium lappa. The sequence goes on along the minus strand of CM042064.1, from coordinate 49,699,532 downwards.
TCAGTTCTCTCTCTCTCTTCTTTTTCTTTTATCTCCTTTTCGATCTTCAAGGCTAGTTTAGTTGCTAGTTTTCGGTGTTTCTAGCAAGGGGTCGGTGTTTTAAGTTTCACCTCTTCGTCGTGATCGTTATCTGGTTTCCCGGGTTTTATTCTGAAAACCTATCGGTGAGTTCCTACTACCATTTTACAAACTTTATACATGTCAAAACTCTTATTTGCGAAATCCGAAGTATTTCTACGGTATGATTTCATGTTCTCTACATTTTGATATAAATGAAGTTTTTGGTGATTTTCGGGGTTCCCGATCAGTTTTGACTAAAATGACTGGTTCCGCCTTATTAAAGTAAAATGATATTTCACTTGCACATTATGTGAATATGTGAAAAGAATGTTTTAGAACTCATTTAATGATTTTCATTCTTACCATAAGTTGAACTGGAAATGATATCTTGTTTATAAAATGTGTTTATACCATATGTTTATTTATGGTTGGTCACATATGTTGTTGTGACGAGTCTGTACCATTACTAGTGGATCCCTAGGTTTTGAGTCGACTGTATTATTGGGAGGTCATATTCCCCATTTTGTAACTAGCCATGGTTCATAGTGATCCTAGTGAAGGAGTATACATTGGTTTTGCTTGGGGCTAGATCTCACATTTTAGCACGGACTTATGTGTTCGTATCCTCGGATTCCAATTGTTTAGCTCATAACTCGGATTTTGGCTTACTTAGTGTTACACCACCATCCTTGGTAAAATGGTCCTTTTGTCATCGTTTAACGAGTTTTGGACCGAAAAGGCCCGGTTGTGGCGAAATGTTATCTTTATGAACTAAACCTTTATGAAAAGATTTCCTTATGATACTGATGTTTATATCTTTTGAGCTTTATAAACTGTATGTTCTCACCAGGCTTTAAGTCTGACACTTTTTCTCAAATGATGTGTATAACAGGTTTCCCTTAGCGGTGGGTTGTCGGGGTTTTGAGAGATGGGTTTGGTCTCGAGGCATTTTGAGATGACTAGTATTGTTTCAGGGCATTTGTTAAGTCCCATTATTTTGGTACATTATGGATTGTCAATTGATGTAATCCTGATTTAGGTGTCTAGATTAGTTTGTTGACAAACTCTATATCGATACAGGTTTTTGTAAAGTCTTAAGGACTGATCCCCTTCTTGGGAGGTTATTATCAATACAAATGTCATGCTTCCAGGTTTTCCAGGTTTTAATTTACTCTGATTTTTAGGGTGTTACAGGTTGGTATCAGAGCTTTAGTTTAAGCGAACTAGGCATGAATGTAAGATGTCTAGACTTAGACTGGGTTTGCTAAGAATTGATCTGCGAGATTTGGGTAGAGCTTCTAAGATGGGTTAGTCTTAGAGTCAACGGAAAGTACGTTTATCAGGCGTTGTGGTGATCGTGACGAGAACTTTTATGTATTATATGTTCATAATCTTACTTAGCTAATGTTATTATGAGGATATCGTACGTAAGCGTGCTTGAATTTCTATTGCTATAACGACTGGTAATGTGGTAGTACGTTTCCTTTGTGTTTATTCAATCTCTCTCTTATCTCTTTCTCTGTTCTGTGAAGCAGTTCAGTATGGTGAATACGCGTGGTAGACCGCGTACACGTGTTGATGGTCTGGAAGCGACAACCTCCACCGCTGACCAACCGGAAGGGGTTGAGGTTGTGGTGCGTCCACCTATTCCACAAATACTAGGTGGGGGCAAGAGGTCATTTCGCGTGTGGACCTGGATTCGTCCCACCCAGTAATCAGGGATGCTAGTTCCCTGTCTGAGTTGATGGCCAGCATGATGTTGGCAATGAGGGAAGAGATGGCAAAGCAGCAAGAGTTTCTGCTGAAAGTGATTGAGGACCGCGATGTGAACAATCGTAGAAGTGAGACGGTTGTGGAAAACATTGTAGCAGGTTCTGGAGGCGCTGGTACAGGGGTCAGGGCTGAGGAAAACAGGAGTTTTGGTGCTCCGGGAAGTAGGAAAAGTTGTTCTTACAAATCCTTTCTGGGTTACGGACCGCCACAGTTCTCTGGTTCCGACGACCCAGTCTTGTGTGTGAAGTGGATTCGAGCGGTCGAGCAAGCTTTTGGCTATTCCGAATGCGGAGATGATCAGAGAGTGCGTTTCGGTACCCAACTGATGAGGGATACTGCACTCATTTGGTCGAATGTCATTCAATCCACCTTATCTGCTGCTGTGTTGGCTCAGTTGACTTGGGCTGAGTTCAAGAAAAAGTTGTTAGAAGAATTCTGCAACGAAAGAACAATGGACCGAATTGAGAAAGAATTTCGGTCTCTGGTAAAAGGAAGTCTGACGGTGAGGGAGTACACCCGTCAGTTCATGGAGAAGCAAGATCTGGTGGGGCACGCTGCCCCAACAGAGAAGGATAAGATGAAGTCCTCTCTGAATGGCCTACCTGCGGACATGCAACCTATGGTACACAGTTCTAAAGCTTCTAACCTCCGTGAGATGATTGAAGAAGCTCAGTACATGGAAGAGATGTTCGCAAGGAAAAAAGTTGAGAAAGCCATAGTGGTGACTGATAAGAGAAAGCGGGAGAGCAATTCTGCTCACCCCAAGAGATCACGACCTTTTGGCGGAAACTGAAACTTCAGCAATCAGCAGGAAGCTAGGTGGTGCCACAAGTGTCGAACTAAACACCACGGTGACTGTAATACCACTTCTCAAACTTGTTATAAGTGTGGAAAGCCTGGTCACACTTTCAGAGATTGCCCGGTCAGAGGACTCGTCTGTTATGAGTGCAAGGCACCGGGGCATGTGAGAAGAGATTGCCCGAATCTTGTGTCGGGTAGCACGCCAGCAAGGAAGGAGAACCCTCCGAAGGTTCCGGGTCGAGCATTTCAGATGACGACCGAAGAGGCCAGGGCATCCGCTGACGTGGTATCGGGTACTTTTCTTATAAACTCTTTACCTGCTCGTATTTTGTTCGATACGGGTGCTAGTTTCTCTTTCGTATCTGAATTGTTCCGTTAAAAAATTTCTATGCCCACTACTAGTCTTGAGGATGCATTAGTGGTAGAAATAGCCGATGGTAGACAAGTTTTGATCCACGAGGTTCTAAAGTAGTGTACTCTTAGTATCGAAGGGGGAGAATTCTCGATCGATCTACTGTCGATGTTAATCGGGGGTTTTGATGTTGTGGTCATCATGGATTGGTTGTCGAACAATCATGCCGAGATCGTATGTTCCAAGAAGTTGATTCGACTTTCCAACCCCTCTGGTGAAGTCGTTGTCATTTATGGTGAAAAGAGGAAGGGTGAAGTGGCAATAATCACAATGGCAAAGTCACGCAAGTGCTTAGTAAAGGGATGTTCGTCTTTCCTAGCCTATGTGATCGATGCCAAGTTAAAGAAATCAAAGCTGGAAGATGTGAAGATCGTGCGTGAGTTTCCAGACGTCTTTCCGGACGACTTGCTCGGGTTACCACCCGATCGTCAGGTAGAGTTTCGGATTGATCTTGTGCCTGGAGCCGCACCAATCGCTAAAGCACCTTACCGTTTAGCACCATCGGAGATGCAAGAGATGATGGCACAACTCCAAGAGCTATTGGAGAAAGGCTTCATAAGACCGAGTTCGTCACCTTGGGGAGCTCCGGTCTTATTCGTCAAAAAAAAAGATGGCACAATGAGAATGTGCATTGACTATCGTGAGTTGAATAAAGCTACAGTAAAGAACAGTTATCCGCTTCCGAGAATAGACGACTTGTTCGATCAACTTCAAAGAGCGGGTTGTTTTTCCAAAATCGACTTACGTTCTGGTTATCACCAAGTAAAGGTAAGAGAAGATGATGTTCCGAAGACAGCTTTCAGAACGCGTTACGGCCATTACGAATTTCTTGTAATGCCTTTTGGTCTAACGAATGCACCAGCTGTGTTTATGGATTTAATGAATAGAGTATACCGACCATTCCTCGACAAGTCGGTCATTGTATTCATTGATGACATACTCGTGTACTCCAAGAGTGAGTCAGAGCACGAGCAACATTTACGTGAAGTTCTGGAGGTATTGAGAAAAGAAAGGTTGTACGCCAAGTTTTCCAAGTGTGACTTTTGGCTTAAAGAACTACAGTTTCTGGGTCACGTAGTCACTCAGGTCGGAGTGAAGGTTGACCCCTCCAAGATTGAAGCTATGATGAATTGGGAGCCTCCTAAGAGTCCGTCCGAGATCCGAAGTTTCTTGGGTCTGGCGGGATACTACAGGAGATTTATCCAAGACTTTTCAAATATCGCTTCTTCCTTGACAGTCTTGACTCGGAAGAATGTGAAGTTTGAATGGACTGAAGCCCAAGAGAAGGCGTTCCGGATCCTTCAAAAGAAATTTGTTAGTGTATTAAATTGTATCCAAGATTTAGTGAGAAAAGTCACGTAAAAGCCTTTATTCTTGAATAGTCAATGAAAGTCAATGATAGTCAAAATGTAGAAAGTCAACATAAGTTTTAGAGGTGTTGAAGTACTTGAGAGTTTGAGTGGATCTTATTCAAGTTACTTGAGAGTTTGTTCAAGTTACTTGAGAGTTTCTCATGGATTACTTGAGAGTTTCATAGAGAGTATAAATAGGTTTGTTACTTGTAATTTTGTAAGAGCTTAATGTCATAATTCATATTTACTTTCTCTCTCTACTCTCTCTCTCTAGACTTAACACTGTCATATTGATTCTTGATTGAGATTGTTGTTTGATAGCTTGATTGAATCTGGGAAATACATTTTCAAAATTGTGTGAAGCTCCGATCTTGACGTTACCTGAAGGGTCGGAAGATTTCGTGGTATACAGCGACGCTTCAAAGATGGGACTGGGATGTGTGTTGATGCAACGAGGCAAGGTGATCGCCTATGCCTCGAGACAACTTAAGATACATGAGCAGAATTACCCAACTCATGATTTGGAGTTAGCGGCGGTGGTATTCGCTTTGAAGCTTTGGCGACATTACCTCTACGGCACGAAATGCACTCTATACACGGATCACAAGAGCCTGAAGTATGTCTTTGATCAGAAAGAACTGAATATGAGGCAAAGGCGGTGGCTCGATTTGCTCAAAGATTACGACTGTGAATTGCTTTACCATCCCGATAAGGCGAACGTAGTGGCCGACGCGTTAAGTCGAAAGGACTATGGCGGAAGTATTCGAGCTACCCATTCGAGGATTGAGCTAGTGTCTAGTCTGGTTGAGAAGATCAAGACATCACAGGTGGAAGCACTGTTAGAAGAGAATCTAAAAGATGAAGTCATGACGAAGCAGCGTTTACTCTTAACGGAAGATAGCCGTGGAGTAAAATTGTTCAGCGGTCGTGTGTGGGTACCCAAGATTGGGGGTAACCGTGATCTGTTTCTAGAGGATGCTCACAAGTCCAAGTATTCTATTCATCTGGGGAGTACAAAGATGTACAGGGACTTGAAGCTTCACTATTGGTGGCCGGTAATGAAACTTGATGTGGCGCGTTACGTTGAGTGTTATGTGACGTGTTCGCAAGTTAAGGCCGAACATCAGCGACCATATGGGAGTCTACAGTCTTTAGAGATTTCCGAATGAAAGTGGGAGCATATCACCATGGACTTCGTGACGAAGTTGCCTAAAACTCTTCGAAGTCACGATACCATTTGGGTGATAGTTGACAGATTGACAAAGAGCGCTCACTTCTTGGCTATGCGCGAGACTCTACCGATGGATAAGTTAGCAAAGCTTTATATCGATGAGGTGGTCTCGAGGCACGACATCCCATTGTCAATCGTGTCGGATCGCGACAGTCGGTTCACTTCAAACTTCTGGGATGGGTTTCAGAAAGAACTTGGTACTCGAGTGAAGTTGAGTACAGCTTACCATCCGCAAACCGACGGGCAGAGCGAGCGAACGATCCAAACCTTGGAAGACATGTTGAGGTCTTGTGTCATCGATTTCGGGGGTAGCTGGGACTCTCACCTGCCTTTGGTGGAGTTTGCTTACAACAATAGCTACCACTCGAGTATCGGAATGGCACCCTTTGAGGCTTTGTATGGGCGAAAGTGTCGGACTCCCGTGTGCTGGCTTGAAGCGGGAGAAAAGCAGTTCGCCAGACCTGAGATCGTGCAAGAGACTGCCAATAAAGTCAAGTGCATTCGTGAAAGAATGAAAGCGGCTCAGGATCGTCAGAAAAGTTATGCAGATAAGAAGAAGCGACCGATGGAATTCCAAGTGGACGACCGCGTCATGCTTAAGGTGTCGCCATGGAAAGGCATTATACGGTTCGGAAAACGTGGAAAGTTGAGTCCCCGTTTCCTCGGACCTTTCAAAGTGCTTAAACGGGTGGGTTTGCAAGCCTACCAGTTGGAACTGCCACTGGAGTTGAGTAGAATACACAACACGTTTCATGTTTGCTACCTCCGGAAATGTTTGGCAGTAGAAGACAGCGTCATTCCCCTTTCAGAGTTAAGGGTAGAGGAAGGAAACCGTTGTGTGGAAGAACCCGACGCCATCTTAGAGAGAAAGTCTAAAAAGTTGCGTCACAAAGAAGTCACTTTGGTCAAGGTGAAGTGGAAGCATCACCGGGGAGCAAATGTGACGTGGGAAGCCGAGGAGGATATGAAGCGAAGATATCCTCACCTTTTTGAATAGTTGGGATTTCGGGGACGAAATCATTCCTAAGTTGGGGAGGATTGTAACACCCTGAATTTCGTTGTTTTACGAAGATGTTGGAGGAAAAAGAGGTTATGTTTCTGTCTACAGGGCGCACGGGTCGTGCTCCCTCCTTCAGAAAAAACGCACGGGTCGTGCGTATGAATCAGTGTGCGAGGCAGTGGCTTGCGCATGAGCCGTGCACATTTCCTTCTTTGAGGGCGCACGCTGTCAGGTCACTTTTGTGGATTGCTTAAAATATTGAATTGAGAGATATTTTCTTAATATCTCAAAATATCAAATCTCAGTTCTCTCTCTCTCTCTCTCTTCTTTTTCTCTTTTCTCCTTTTCGATCTTCAAGGCTAGTTTAGTTGCTAGTTTTCGGTGTTTCTAGCAAGGGGTCGGTGTTTTAAGCTTCACCTCTTCGTCGTGATCGTTATCTGGTTTCCCGGGTTTTATTCTGAAAACCTACCGGTGAGTTCCAACTACCATTTTACAAACTTTATACATGTCAAAACTCTTATTTGCGAAATCCGAAGTATTTCTACGGTATGATTTCATGTTCTCTACATTTTGATATAAATGAAGATTTTGGTGATTTTCGGGGTTCCCGATCAGTTTTGACTAAAATGACTGGTTCCGCCTTATTAAAGTAAAATGACGTTTCACTTGCACATTATGTGAATATGTGAAAAGAATGTTTTTGAACTCATTTAATGATTTTCATTCCTACCATAAGTTGAACTGGAAATGATATCTTGTTTATAAAATGTGTTTATACCATATGTTTATTTATGGTTGGTCACATATGTTGTTGTGACGAGTCTGTACCATTACTAGTGGATCCCTAGGTTTTGAGTCGACTGTATTATTGGGAGGTCATATTCCCCATTTTGTAACTATGGATGCATATGTTCCTAGAGGGCAACTTGGTACGGTTATGTGAGGCCGGATACTAGTCATGGTTCATAGTGATCCTAGTGAAGGAGTATACATTGGTTTTGCTTGGGGCTAGATCTCACATTTTAGCACGGACTTATGTGTTCGTATCCTCGGATTCCAATTGTTTAGCTCATAACTCGGATTTTGGCCTACTTAGTGTTACGCCACCATCCTTGGTAAAATGGTCCTTTTGTCATCGTTTAACGAGTTTTGGACCGAAAAGGCCCGGTTGTGGCGAAATGTTATCTTTATGAACTAAAACTTGATGAAAAGATTTCCTTATGATACTAATGTTTATATCTTTTGAGCTTTATAAACTGTATGTTCTCACCAGACTTTAAGTCTGACACTTTTTTCTCAAATGATGTGTATAACAGGTTTCCCTTAGCGGTGGGTTGCCGGGGTTTTGAAAGATGGGTTTGGTATCGAGGCATTTTGAGATGACTAGTATTGTTTCAGGGCATTTGTTAAGTCCCATTCTTTTGGTACATTATGGATTGTCAATTGATGAAATCTTGATTTAGGTGTCTAGATTAGTTTGTTGACAAACTCTATATCGATACAGGTTTTTGTAAAGTCTTAAGGACTGATCCCCTTCTTGGGAGGTTATTATCAATACAAATGTCATGCTGCCAGGTTTTCCAGGTTTTAATTTACTCTGATTTTTAGGGTGTTACAAAAGCCTTGTGAGAACATACATTTTATATGAAAGACAGTAAAAGAATTAGTTGCAATATAAATAAACTGTTTTCATCAACATCCTTGTAAAAGGTTTGGTAAACACATAATGACCTTCCGGTCCAGACTTCATCCTGCGATGACGGGTGTAAGCCCGAATTCCAAGGATTGTGGCGAAATACAAAGTAAGCCACTTTCCGAGTTTTGAGCTCACCATACTAGGATCAAGGTTGCGAACACGCCAGCTCGAATAAATATATGGGGGGATGGCACCCAATGATCCTAGTCATACTCATTCGCTAGGATTTACATTTACGACCCACGACTTGTAACCGGTCCCACATAACCGTACCAAGTTGCCCTATAGGATCCAATGTCTCAACTAGCTACATACGGGAGTTACCCTCAAATAATAAGTCAACTAATCACCTATGGATCCATTTGTAATAGTCTAGACTCATCACAATACACTTGTGACCAACTATAATCAAACATATAGTTCATATTGCCGTTTAGTTCCCAAATCACATTTTAATGGTTAACTGCTGATAAGAAAATACAAGGTTCCAACATGAATCGTAGGCTATATTTTCTCATTTCCAAATATGTGTAAAACCATTTTAATGTAAACATGAACTACCTCACTTTAACCCATTATTTCCTTTTCCCCAAAATACCCATAATATGTTTAAAACATAAACTTGGCTACAAAGCCAAGAGTTGAACATTTACTCATCCAAGTGTGACAACAATCTTATTTGTAGTTCCAATACATGGGTTGCATCTACATTTTACAAAATGGTAATAAACCCTAAAAATTTCCCAAAATACCAAGTTAGGTCCAAACTCATCAACAATGAAAATGTTAAGCAAGGAGATGTTTAGAAGTTAAAAGATGAAATTTTGATGTGTATAAAGTTTAGTAAAAGAGAAGTATGAACTCACAATGGGTTAAGTACAAAACCCTAGGAATTTCTAGTTGGAGAGAACTAGCACTTGGGAGCTTAAGATCTTCACAAAGCTACCTTAGATTCACCTAAACCATCACCATTAATGAGGAAGAGAAAGTTGGAGGGAGTAATAAATGTGAAGGGAAGTATTAGGGTTTGAAACTTACCAAGAACTGCAGAGAGAAACGACCTAGCCTCTTTCCAAAATCAGATAAAATGACTTATTTTCAGAGCTGGACTAATTAAAGCCCATGTGCCCGCTCGCGATAGTGACAATGTCACTATCGCGAGGCAAGCTCGCGCCAAATGTACCGCGGCTCAAAAACCCTTCCGCGATAGTGCCCCGGCGATAGTGACACTGTCATTGTAACACTCTGAAATTTGCGGAAAGTAAAATTCGAAAATTCGGCAATATAACGTTTGGAAATAGAATAATTCCATTACCCTAAAATAGGGGATAATTTAAACCTGTGAAAATAGGGTAAATCATTTCGAAACTCAAGAGTATCATCCCAAACGGGGTATAGTGTGTGATAATTACAACCCAATAAATGAAGCATACGACGACAACCTACTAATCTACAATAAGAAACTAGATTATGGTCGGGTGTCGCTATACTTCCAAAATGTGTATCTTCAAAATAATCTTTATGTTGGTCACTACGTATATTCCAAAAAGACCACTCACGACACCAAGGTCGTTCCCTCAATCCCGATGTGCCCCACCGCTAGGATAGCCTGTCAAACATGACAATAAGAACAAGTGTTAGGCTAAAGCCTAGTGAGGATAAATCAAACAAGGATTAAATAACTAAACCCATTCGAAGTCTCGCGGACTATATATCCATGAGCTAAAATCAACAAACCAAATAAACCATTAGTGATTAGATACGATACAAATAACACCAATCACATATTCAGCTCAACTCCTCTAAGTCTATTGCTCGAAAACATCAAGTCAACCCCTCTAGGTCTATTCTTGAGAGTTCCAAAATGGGGAACTCTAGCACAAGGGAATTACACCTTACTGCCCATGAGACGTTGCCCGACCGTATAGGTCCACACCTTACTTATCATGGTGACCCAATGCCTATTCCGTGCTAAGTGGTAATCCCAATGCCCAAAGCGGGGACATAGGGACACCGTGCCTATGGATCCATTGCACTAAAACTAAATACCAACAACTAGCATGTACAATGTTCATATAAAACACATGTATATAAAATCATGTACAAAGGATTACCGACATATAAAACTTTGCACCCATTATCCAATGAGTTTTAAATAATAACAACCCATCTTATGACATAATATTACGTCCTACATATAAACACAAAATTAGGGTTATTTCACCCAATACTTGTTTGGCTCCAAATGAACCCAACACTTTCCTTGGATGCACCAACACTCAAGAAATCCAAAGATGTTTATCAAAGGAGTGAATAACAAAGTAACCTCTCTTTTAAACTTGAAATACTCTTCTCACCTTTTGCACTTGAGTTAGTAAAACCCTAATATTTCCAAAATCCACATTTAGGTCTTAAAAGCATGAAAGATCAAAATGCAAGAGATATACACTTATATTAAAGTTAGGAGACGAGAAATGAACTCACCTTGCAAGGGCTATACAAAACCCTAGATGTAAGTATTCTAGAGGAAGGAAGAAGAACCCTTGAACTTGAAGCACCAAGCCCTAAATCACAACTACCACCTAGAATCAAATCCGAAAACCATAAATAAACATCCTATCCAAGAAGCATTCAATGAGAGGAGGTGAAAACCCTACCTTTTGCTCTCCAAAAACGTCCACAAGGAGCTCCCAAAAAAAACAAATGAGTTAAAAAAAATCGGTTGGTGAGCATTTAAGGGCCTGGAGCCCGTCGGCGACCTTGTCCCGCGACTATGATACTGTCACAGTCGCTTGGTCACAATCGCCTGCGTCAAAGGAGTCTCGGTACCATCCTGGCGACAATGGCACGCGACATTGACATATGTCATAGTCACTGGTCATAGTCCCCGTCCTCGCCCCACCCACGGTACGTCCCTCGCGACTTTGCCCCGCGATAATGACCTTTGTCACAGTCGCGGTCATTGTCGCCCAGACTTGCCAAAGTCCGTTTTTCGCCCCAAAACAAACCTGTAAACGCATGCCCCTTTTGCTAGGTTCGATAACAACATTTAAGATCAAATTAGCGACGTACCAGAATTGCGGGTGTTACAGTCATTATCGCGGGCAAGGTCGCGCCGATGGTACCGAGGCTGAAAATTGAGGTTTCAATCCCGCGACTTACGAGACTACAACACGAGAATAGATAACGCGGATAGGAATGTAATTACAACGAATAAAGGTTACAAATACAAACAAGTTGGGAATCTAGATTTACACAAAATTACGGGTGTTACAGTACATGCCACGCAATAGTGACCGGAGACAGTGCCTATGTCACTATCGCAGTGTCACAGTCGCACCAGCCTACCAGGCCACGGTACAACCCCCGCGACTGTGCCCTTGGCACTGTCGCACCACACCCTAGAGACTTGAAATTCTTGACCCGAAACGATAGCACACACATAGATAGATATTTCAATTAAGGCATAACATAATTATATCAAATACGAATAAATTTATACACCAAAGGACTCTGATTCATAAATTATTATGATAATAAAATGTGAGACGTGGATACTTACCTTAAATTCTCGGGTGTTACTGCAGGTAAACCCTTTAAATAAGCTTTTATCTTCGACCTCTCATCGTCTTAGGATCGAATTTCTTAACAAGAATAAAGTCTCAGAAACAATATCAAAGAAGTTGCGGAATAACACTTTGATATTCAATGTAACAGTAATCAAAGCAGTATATGATCAACAACTTGTAAACTTGTATTAAATTGTCAAATCACAAGATTACACACTCAACCTCAATCTTGAAGAACAGACTCTTTCAAGACGAATTCTACTTCTCTAGAATTAGGATCTATGCCTTGAGGTTGATTTTCTCTAAAACTTAGAATGAATGATTCAATCTAAACTATTCTATCAATTCTATACATATACTGAATAAAAAATAATTACAATAAATAAAATATCTTAAGTATATCTTCCATCATTATCTTCAATCCTTCCATGAATATCTTGATTCTTTACATCTGTCATCCTTTCCATCCGGATCTTCAATTCATAAGCAGTACTAATCATAAGCAGCATAAACAACTAAGCAGCACTAACCACTAGCAGTACTAACTAGCTAAGCAGTACTAACTTTGTTCAAGCAACACTAACTTTGACTAGCAGTAGTAATACTCAACAGTATTAACTTTGAAGTCTTCTAGCAGTAGTAAATCTGAACTAGCAGCATTAACCATACTTAAGCTTTTCTTCAGTTCCCAACAATCTCCCCCTAACTTGACTTTTAGGAACAGAAGTCAAGTTCTTCAGATTTTCTTCAAGATGCTCCCAAAACTCCATCATTGCCTAAATTCTAGTATTTGCATCCAACCCCAAACTCTGATTAATTGTTCTTTGGATCAAATATTTAGCCATTTCTGAATCTGGAATACATCCTAGCTTCTTCTTCAGCATGGCATGAAGCTTCAATCTGCTATGGTTGTACACTCTATCTACTAGGAAGTACTCAGTGTGATTTAAATCCAAAGTCACTGCATATACTCCACTAGTTTCATATAGAGTCCAATTATTCACTGTTTGAAAAACATTCCTTATTACCTCCTCTACTTCATCAGGCTTGAACATCATACACAGATACTCCATTACCAGCTTTTTAATTGAAATCACTGGAGCTTTCAGTATATCTGCATACAACTTCATTCCTATCTCAAACATTTCTTCAATATCAGACCTTGAGCAGGTTCTGACAATCTTATTCCAAGTGGTGTACACTTCATATTTTTCATCCTTTCTCTTCAATCTGATGTACTCCTTGCCATCTACCTCCATGACATCCCAGTGTATGACTTCAGGAGGTTTAACCCCTATAGGTTCTGCTGAAATTGGTTCAGGCACTTTGTCCATCACTACCATGTACATTTTGACATCCTCAGTACTTGCAGGTTCTTGCATTTTAGATGACTCAGGTGCCTCTTCTTCTTCAGCAACCTTCTCAGCCTCTTCTTCCACTATTCTGGGCTTATTTGTAGGCTTTCTCCTTGCCATCATCTTGGTTCTTTTTAAAGTCCTTAGACTTTCACCAAGAGTAGCCTCTTTCTTTGGAAAAGGTTTTTGTATTACAAAGTCATTGCTCTCCTTCATCCTTTTCTCCATTTCCACCCTGGCAGTGTCATTCTCTTGAAGCTTTTTCATCTCTGCATCATATAGTCCTTTGATTTTCTCAAAAGACATCTTTGAAAACATTTCCTTTTTAACTCCAACAGCACCCTTGAGGAAAGTGATCATCATGTTTCTCTCTTGGGTACCAAGTAATGTCTTTGAGGGTTGTCTCTTCTTCTTTGCACTCATTGTGAATTTTCCAATCGTCCTTAGAGATGTGACTTTCTTTTTAGCCATTTCAGTTGCCAAACTCTGTTGATAGGCTTTATTCAGCTCTGCAGCCATTGCTTTTGCTATCTCTCTGTCTTTTTCCACTTGGACATTTTCTGCTTGTTCCAATTCAGCTTGTATCTTTCTTGCCAAAGCTTCATCTGCCTCAATCAACTTCTGCCTTTTCTTTGGTTGATCAGATTCAACTAGCTTTGCCTTACCCTTTTCTTTGCTTATCTCATTCTCAGAACTAGATTTCTTTGCAGCATCACCTCTTTCTTTGATGACAACTCCTTTGGCCTTTGAAGTGACCTTAGGAGTACCATGCTTGGCTTTAAGTAAAGTTTCTGCAATCTCCAGCTCTGTTAAAACTTCTTTCACAGTTTCTGCTGCTTTGCTTATTTCAGTAGTACTAACCATTTCTGCTGCTTTACTTGAACTAGCAACATTAATGGTTTCTGTTGCTTGCTCTGTTACTGCTCCTTTCTCCCCCTCAACACCATATTTCATCCCATCAAGCTCCCCCTCTTCTGTAGCTTCTTCTATGTTGATCTCCCCCTTTTTGGGAGCATCATTCCCAGATTTCCTTCTTCTTAGTTCAAATTGCTTTCTCCTTTTCTTCTGCACAAGCCTGGTCACCATCTTCTTCAACTTAGCAATCTGTACTTGTTGTGACAGGACTATCAGCTTCAATTCTTCTATTTCTTGGCCTTGTTTGATCACATCCCTGTTGATGTTGGCCATTGTGTCCATCAATTCAAGATAGTCATATCTGTCCTCACCTTCTCCAGGAGTGTTACCCCCTATTGAAGGATCATGGGATCTTTTAGTAGTGGAAGCCTTCTGCCTAGCAGAAGCACTATCCACCCCCTTGGTTTCTTGGCATCGGGGACCTTTGAATGATTGCTCATTCAAAGTTACCATGGGGGAGGTCTTATTTATGTTACCACTGTCCTCCTCTGTGCTAGCAGGAGTAGTGGCAGCCTCAGGACCCATATGCTCAACCTCCTCCTCAGAGAGCACCTCTTTTGGGTTGGGAGACACCCTTGTGGTTTCCCTGTAGATATTCTCTAAGGGAGAATCCTCCCTTAAAGGGCTTAAAGGCTTAGGGGTTGTTGGTACAAGAAGGGAAGGAGCCTTCTTTACCTGTTTCCTTTTGTATGTTTGGGTGATTGGTGAAGTTGGTTTATCAAGAAGAGACTGGGGAATTGATTTAGGGTGGGAAGGTTGGGATTGGCTAGCAGTGGGTTGGTCTAATGGGGGCCTTGACCCTGCTACCATACCTTCATCAGTTTGGGACACCACCATCATTGTAGAGAACAATGGGGTGTCAACTCCTTCCGAGTCCCCAACAGATCTTCTCATATTTGAGAAAACCTTGCCTTTAGGGGGTTTTGGTACATATATCCCATCAAAATGAGGAATATTCGTCAATTCGTGGGTGATAACTGCTTGAACAAACCTGGGGTACATATAAAAGCTCTTTTTGTTTCCCAAGTTTGAGACAAGATCATTGTAAATCATTTGGGAAAAATTATACTTTCTGGCAGTGGCTAAGCATACCAGAGCACAAGCAATGGTGCTACTGAACTCACTCCATCCAGTAGTCTTTTTAGAGATGCAGTGCATCAAGGTATGAACAAGAAAACGCCATTGGGGTGAGAATTTAGCTTTTGAGAACTTAAAAACACCCAATGGGCCTCCATACCCCATTCTTGTAAGAGTAGAAAACAATTCATCATTAGAGATAGAAGTTATACCAGAGGCATCGTCTAGACGTAGACTGATGCGAATTACCTCTTCAGTAACTGTCAACGGCTTTCCACACACCTTTGTCTTCATCATTTGCACACCATTCTCAGTAACAATGGTGGCATGTGCCCAGAATTGCCTTTGATGCTCGATAAACATTGATGGCGAGACAGTGAGAGCATGAGCAATGTGGGTTGTTTTGAGGAAATCCACAATCTGGTGGAAACCGGCGGCCTGTTTGGGATTCTGTAGCATCGCGATTTCATTGTGCTCGTCTATGAAAGCCATTGATGCCATTGATCTTGAACGTTCTTGCCTGAAAACTTTGGACTTGAGAGAGAAAGGGTTTAGAGCGCAAGAGAACAGTATACAAAGAGTCGTTATGAACTTTTAGGCGGGCAAAGAGTATTTATAGTATTCAGGACATAAGCAGTATTAACCTAGAGCAGTATTAACTGAAAGTAGTATTAACTGAAAGCAGTATTAACTGAAAGCAATATTAACCACTAGCAGTATTAACTAACTAGCAGTATTAACTGAGAGCAGTATTAACTACTAGCAGTATGAACTAACTAGCAGTATTAACTGAGAGCAGTATTAACTACTAGCAGTATTAAAACTGTATTGGCAGTATTAACCAGACTTACTCTTTTAAGCTTGTGATACACTGAGTACTGCTATATATATCCTGAAAAAGAAGATTAGTAACACCAAGAATAAACAATATACAGGTATATAACTACTTTTTGAGAAGGGGCTTATTCAGAGTTGATCATTCCCACACTTGTTACCAAGAAAGTGAATCTACCCACATCAAAAGCTTTAGTGAATAGATCAGCAAACTGGTTATCAGTGTGAACTTTTACAACTTGAATAAGTTTCTTTTCATTACAGTCTCTTATGAAGTGATACCTGATCTCAATGTGCTTTGTCTTTGAGTGCTTGACATGATTATTCACAATGCTAATAGCACTACTATTATCAATAAAAATTGGAGTGTGTAGAAAGGTTACCCCATAATCCAGCATTTGATTCTGAATCCATAAGACTTGAGAACAGCAACTTGCAGCTGCTATGTACTCTGCCTCTGTTGTAGATGTGGATACTGTGGTTTGTTTCTTGCACTGCCATGAAACTAGTCTTGCACCAAAAAACTGACATCCTCCAGAAGTAGATTTTTTGTCCAAGTTTACTCCACCTAGATCACTATCTGAGTATGCAAGCAGGTCAAAGGATGAGTCATGAGGATACCAAAGTCCCAATCTGGATTGCCCTTTGAGATATCTGAATATCCTTTTAACAGCTTGATAGTGAGATTGCTTTGGCCTAACTTGGAATCTTGCACATACACAGACTGGAAACATTATATCTAGCCTAGAGGCTGTAAGATACATGAGAGAGCCAATCATGGATCTATAATGATGAACATCCATATCCTCCCCCTCAAGATCTGCTGTTATCTGCTTGTGTGTCTCCATAGGTGTGCTTGCAGGTTTTGAATCTGAGAAACCAAACTTGGTTAGAATGTCCTGCACATACTTGGACTGACAGATGAAGATTTCATCTGACTTCTGTTGAACTTGGAGTCCAAGGAAGAAAGTAAGCTCCCCCATGGAACTCATCTTGAACCTTTGATGCATTAGTTCCTCAAACTCATTGCACATGTTGTCTCTTGTTGATCCAAAGATAATATCATCAACATAGATTTGGACCAGCAAGATATCCTTCTTCTTTCTCTTGATGAATAGAGTCTTATCAATGACTCCTCTTTCAAAGCCATTTTCTAAGAGATAGGATGACAGAGTGTCATACCATGCTCTTGGAGCTTGATGTAGTCCATAAAGTGCTTTCTTCAATTTGTATACCCTGTCTGGATATCTTGGGTTTTCAAACCCTGGTGGTTGACAGACATATACTTCTTCTTCAATTGAGCCATAAAGAAATGCACTTTTGACATCCATTTGATAGACTTTGAATTTCATATAAGAAGCATAAGCTAGGAATAATATAATTGCTTCTATCCTAGCCACAGGTGCAAATACTTCTTCATAGTCAATTCCTTCTTCTTGTGTATATCCTTGAGCCACCAACCTTGCTTTGTTTCTTATGACTACTCCTCTTTCATCTCTCTTATTCCTGAAGACCCATTTTGTTCCTATTGCTCTTTGGCCTTTAGGAAGGTCTACCAGATCCCAAACATCTTGCAACTTGAACTGCAGTAGCTCTTCTTGCATGGCTTCTATCCAACTAGATTCTTTCATAGCATCATGTGCCTTTTTAGGCTCAAGCTGGGATAAAAAGCAAGATAGCACTGTATGCTGTTGGTCTTGCATTTCTTGAAACCTACTTTGATTTCTAGTCATCATAGGAGAAGATATATCTCCTATTACCAGCTGTGGAGGATGATTCTTTTGTATTCTTGTGTGATGACTAGGTTCTTCATTAAGTCTCACCTCTAGATTAGAGTCATTCAAGTCAACTGAGGTATTTTCAGCAGTTGAACCTGCATAACCATCACTACTGAAACCAAAAGAGTTAGTTAGTGAATCAATGTCAAATAGCCACTGAGGACCAGACCCAATAGGATTTGGTGTGTTCTCATTGCATTTGAGATTGTCACTTTCTTCAATTATTACAAGAAGAAGAGTTAAAAACTCTGTAAGCCTTACTCTGAGATGAGTAACCAACAAGAAATCCATCATCTGCTTTGCTATCAAACTTACCTAAGTGAGATTTGGTATTGAGAATAGTACAAGGACACCCAAATGGTATGAAAAAACCAATGAAAGGTTTTCTTTTATTTAAAAGCTCATATGGGGTCTTGTTCTTTGGCTTGACCACTAGAACTCTGTTTTGGACATAACAGGCAGTATTAACTGCTTCAGCCCAGAAGGTAATTGGCAGTTTTGAATCAGCCAACAGAGATCTAGCAGCCTCTATTAGTGTCCTATTTCTCCTCTCAGCAACTCCATTCTGTTGAGGAGTCCTAGGGGCACTATATTGTCTCTCAATTCCTTTTTCTTCACAAAAGGTGTTTAGATCAAAAATTTTAAACTCAGTTCCATTATCTGATCTAATGACTTTTACTTTTTGATTAGTTTGGTTTTCAATTCTTAGGATAAAAGATTTGATCAGTCCACTTGTCTCATCCTTAGTCCTTAGAAAATATACCCAAGTAAATCTGGAGTAATCATCAACAATAACCAAGCAGTAAGATTTCTTGCCTATACTCATAACATTTGTAGGACCAAACAGATCCATATGCAGTAATTGGACACAAGAAGAAATTGAATTTATCTCTTTGGTCTTATGAGAAGTTTTGTGTTGTTTGCCTTTAAGACATGCAACACAATGATCATCACATGAAAATACTTTTGAAGGTAAACCTCTTACAAGGTTGTTTTTAACAAGTTTGTTCATAGTCTTGAAGTTCATGTGACACATCCTTCTGTGCCAAAGAGAGGATTCATCCACAGAAGCCTTTGAGACAAGACAGTTCAGGGATGAATCACTATCAACATTGTCCATATCAAGACAATAAACATTGTTCTTTCTTGGAGTTCTAAGTAGTATCATGCTTTCATCAACTACCTTGAACCCTGGAGCAAGGATCATACACTCAGTATTTGTAAATAATATGCTATGTTGTTTGTCACAAACCTATGATACACTTAACAGGTTGTACTTCAACTGATCAACATAGTAGACATCCTCAAATGTCATCTTACCTTTTGTAACATTACCTTTTCCACTTATTTTACCACCAGTAAGATTATCTCCAAAAGCAACATGTCCTCCATTGATATGCTTGAAATCCTGAAGGCATGACATGTTACCTGTCATGTGCCTAGAGCAACCACTATCAACATGCCATATGCTCTTTCCTTTGAGCTGTTGGTTGCCCTGCACATAATATAAATCAGTTAGTATGAATTAGGAACCCAAGCCAAAGTGGTCTTGGGTACCCCTTTCTCATCAAAATACTTGCATTCTTTCTTGACAAGATTTTTAAACTTTGACTCCTCATTTTTGGAGTACTTTGTCACAATGATAGGCTTGGAAACATTTTTGCTAGAAGCAGTACTGGTTTTAGAAGTACTAACTGCCTTAGCAGCACTTGCATGCTTAGCAGTACTAACCTTGTTAGAAGTAGTAACTGTGTTAGCAGCAGTAACTGTGTTAGCAGTATTAACCTTTGAAGAGGTACTAACAGTATTAGCAGCATTAATATTTTCAGCAGTACTAACACTGGTAGCAGCAGTAATGCTTCCAGCAGCACTATCCCTGTCAGTAGTACTAACAGTTTTAGTGCTTCTAGGCACCCACATTTTAATGCTTTCTTTTAAAACCTTTTTCCCTATGGGGCCTTTGGTTTCAACAGATTTCTTCATCACATGTTTCTTTCCAGCCTTCATATAACCAATAGGTTTTTGCACAAAGCTTTGAAAGTTCATTTGTTGGTTAATAGGGTTAAAGAAACAATACTTAGCCAAATGGTTTAACTTTCCACAAATAAAACAAGGCTTTGGTCTATTGATTTTACTCAGATCAATGCCTTGCTTTTGTGCCCATTGATTGTTCCAGTTTCTCTGATTTCCCCTTGGTTTATCATGTTTTTGGGGCTCAGATTTATTGCATGCACACTGCTTGCAAGGGATAGGGTTCACAACAGTGGTCTGCTTATAGTGAACCTTCTTGTTCTTTCCCTCAGTCTTCTCTATCTCATTGGACTTGATCCAATGCTTTCCACATCCCTCATTGGTGATTATGTGGTTTTCTATAGGAATCTCACCACTTACAGTGTTGTCTTTATCTTTGACAACTTCTTTCTCAGTTTTATCCTTAACAACTACTTCATCTAAGGGATCTATCTCAGTGGCTCCCTTAGGTAGGTCCTTCCTATCCTTTGTTTCTAACAAATCTGAGCTAGGAGGGATGTAGTTGTTGTTATAGGGTGGTGGTGTGGTATTGTACCCTATTCCTCTTCTCAGTTTATCATGAATCTGAGTTTGTAGCAAAGAATCCATTGCTTTGGAAGCATTGGAAAACTTTTCTACATCTAGTTTGACTTTAGCTAGCTCTCCTCTTAGCTTTTCACTCTCTTCTTTGGATCTGGTCAGTTGAAGTTCTAAGTCATTCTTCTCCCACTTCCAGTAGTTTGTGTCATAAGAGTGTTGAAGCTCATTAGCTTGAAAACCCTTAATCTGCTCTTCAAATCTCTCAACAATCCTAACATAATCTTTTATGTCCTTTTCTAATCTCTTCAGGTCATCACTCATGGTCTGGTTGTGATCCCTGTACCTTTTAACAGTGTTAATGCAATTTTGAGAACAAAGATTGGAAGTTACCTCTGTTGGGAGACCTGACACCTCTGCCATTAGAGTTTGGTTCTGGATGGCCTCTTCAGCTTGATCACTCCAATCAAACCCCATGCCTTGTTGAGAGACAAGGGCTTGTGCAGAGTTTCTGTTATTATTGAAGCTTCCAGATTGAGCTTATTGGTGGTTATTGTTTTGAGGTATTCCACTTCTGCATTCTCTAGCAAAGTGTCCCTTCTGATGGCATTTATAGCATTCCACCTTTGACTTGTCAAAACCTGCTCCATCTTCTCTTCTTTGAGAGAAGTTATTTCTTCCAGTTCTTTTGATGAACTTCTTAACTCTCATAGAGAGCATGGCCATTTGCTATTTAATGTCCATCTCTTCAAGATCATCTGGATGGAGTTGTTCCAAGTCATCATTAATGAGAGAAGAGTTTCCATGACTTGCCAGAAAGGCTTCAAATACAGTTTCATTGCCTTTCTCTTGATTTGCTCCATTGGCAGCACTAACTAATTCAGGGTTGGAATTAGAATCAGTTGATGCTGAAAGGAGTGCAACATTGTGAACATACCCAGAAGGCCTCTTCTTAGCCTCTACCTCAGATTCAAAAACTCTTAGATCATTATATAGATCATCAAGTTCTTTTTCTTCCAGTTGATCATTCTGTCTGAAAGACACAGTATACATGGTCCATTCATCACTCAGGGACCTTAGAAACTTTCTGTTCAGATCATCTTGATCAATTTGTACTCCCACTGTAGCAAGTTCACCAATAAGCTTGTTGAACCTGTCAAAAGTTTGAGTCATAGACTCATTCTTGGTTGACATAAAGTTCTCATATTGTTGCTTCAGAATGGCTTTCTGATTTCTCTTGGTACTTTTGGTACCTGAGAATCTCTTCTCTAGAGCATTCCAGAGCATCTCTGCATCAGTGCAGTTGCAGAACTGATGTTGATATTCATTGGGAATAGCCAAGAGCAAGGTGCTCAAGGCTTTCATCTCTGTCTGTCTAATCTTTCTTTCAGCATCAGTTTTTGATGGAGTTCTCTTTCCATCTACACCAATCTTTTCTGCTTCAGAAGGACCATTCTCTATGATATCCCACATAGAATAGTCAGTGAGGAGTATGTACTGCTTGATTCTGATCTTCCACATATCGAATTCATTAGGTCTGAGCATTGGAACCTTTGAGACCAGAGTACTGTTTGATTCTGCAAAGTTTTCCATGATGAATGAATAGATGTTTCTGAGAGAACAGGCTCTGATACCACTTGTCAGGATCGAATTTCTTAACAAGAATAAAGTCTCAGAAACATTATCAAAGAAGTTGTGGAATAACACTTTGATATTCAATGTAACAGTAATCAAAACAGTATATGATCAACAACTTGTAAACTTGTATTAAATTGTCAAATCACAAGATTACACACTCAACCTCAATCTTGAAGAACAGACTCTTTCAAGACGAATTCTACTTCTCTAGAATTAGGATCTATGCCTTGAGGTTGATTTTCTCTAAAACTTAGAATGAATGATTCAATCTAAACTATTCTATCAATTCTATACATATACTGAATAAAAAATATTTACAATAAATAAAATATCTTAAGTATATCTTCCATCATTATCTTCAATCCTTCCATGAATATCTTGATTCTTTACAGATGTCATCCTTTCCATCCGGATCTTCAATTCATAAGCAGTACTAATCATAAGCAGCATAAACAACTAAGCAGCACTAACCACTAGCAGTACTAACTAGCTAAGCAGTACTAACTTTGTTCAAGCAGCACTAACTTTGACTAGCAGTATTAATTCTACTAGCAGTAGTAATACTCAGCAGTATTGACTTTGAAGTCTTCTAGCAGTAGTAAATCTGAACTAGCAGCATTAACCATACTTAAGCTTTTCTTCAGTTCCCAACACATCGACTGCCAAATGCTCAACCAGACTGAGCTTCTCCACAAACTGTTTTGAATAGTCGGCAATAGACAGATTACCCTTCCTCATATTTCGGAACTCTTATTCGAACTTATCAAGAACCCTTTCATTGCAATACTTTTCCATCACTTTCCTCTTGAAGGTTGGCCAAGTGAGCTTGGGCAAAACCTCCGGAGTAAGTGTCGTTTAAGTAAGGTTCCACCAGCTCAAAGCTTCCCCTCTGAATAATTGAGATGCGAATTTGACTCTTTGGGAGTCGCCACATTTGCTTGATTCAAAAGCCATCTCCACTTCTTGTATCCAGTTCATACATGCCACTGGATTAGTCGTTCCGGAAAACTCTGGGGGTTTGCTACATAGAAAGGTCTTATAGGAGCAACCCCCTTCCTTCTTTTTCTCGACCCCTATCGCTTGCTCTTCAGTTCCAATTGAATTACCCATACCACCCGACCCAATCACCGCATTGTCCGCCACTGTCTCGTGTCTTTTGTTGCTTGCATCCCAATCCTCTAGCAACTTCATAAACCTTTCATCGCATTTGTCCATTGCGGAGTTCATCATTTGCATGATGCTAGCTATCATGACCATTTGAGGGTCCACTTCTTGAATCACTGGGTTTTCGGTCTCTAGGTTCACTCGAGGAACCTCATCAATGATTCCCTCCAACATAGTGGGGATTGGCGGAATGACCTGATTTACCGTTGGGTTTGCTCGTCTTGAGGGTTCCGGGGCGGTTACACTCGCCTCATTAGCATATTCGGGAGCCCCGACTCGACTCCTCGTGTTAACCATTGTGAACTGTCACACACGATAAAGATCACATCGGTTAATTCTTTAAAAGGTAATCGGTTTAGTACGTACTACTACAATGATCAATCATCATAACAATAATCTCAAGCAGGCTCACATATTTATAAATTCATAATAGCACTGGCCAAGTGAAATTGTGAACATACATTACATAAGAATTCTTGTTACCATCATTATAATTTCTTAATCAATGCATTTTCGTAATCCTAATACTCTCCCCACCTAAGAATGCTCTACCCGTATGGACAGTGATACTATAGGCACAAACATCTTAAGTCTAGGTATATTCGACTCAACACCTAGTTCACTTAAACCTGGCTCTGATACCAACTTGTAACACCCCAAAAATTGGGACAAACAAAAATTTCAGAAAAAGGAAACGTGGTTTATAAAATGATGCCAAAGCACGAGCTTTTCAAAAAGGGAACAAGACACACCTGTTATAATTACACGTTGTTAATGATAAGAAATGAGGGATAACAACCCTTTAATCTAATTCCTATCTAAAAAATAGATTATGATAAGTTGTTATCTAAGTCCCAAAAAATGATGAACATCTTCTATTGACGCCCCAAAATGCTCCCCAAGCTCTCATCTAAGGCTTGCTAAACCTTCTTAATGGTCGCATCGCTAGAATCTGAGATACACATGTTAGTCCCAAAGTACGTAAACAAGGTTTTGTAGAAGGGGTGGTTGAATACAAAATACAAAAAATTACTTAATTTTAATTCTTTATTGATATAAATATCAAGAATTACACTTAGAGTTTATATCAAGAATTACACTTAGAGAAACAAAGATTGTTGCAGAAAAGAACAGTTAAACTATTCTAACAATCTAGAACTTTGACAACTTTTTAACACAAAGACAAAAAGCTTAGAGAGAATTTAAACTAACAACTTGCTAAAAATTGCACTTGGAAATTCTTGAGCCGAAAGCGTATCATGCATGGAGTCATCTTCATCCTTTATATATTATCCAATGCATTGATTGCAAAAGACACTTGTCATGTGATGAATGGATCATTGGATATCTTCAATAAATTCTTAGATATTTGAAATGACTTATCAAGATACAAAAGGTAACTTTTGTATTATGATAAGACAATATCCTAATATAATATACCTGGTACAAATCTTTTTGAGATCTTCAAAAGAGAAAGTCTCAATCAAATCAGAACACAAGTGAATATCATTTATGCAATAGAAGTTTCCATTCCCTATGTCAGAAGATCATTGGGAATGAGGAAGTATGTCTAATCATGAGGATTTATCAGAATGAGGTTTTGCAGATCAAGAAGTGATCGGCAGAGAGAAATGGAAAGAATCTCTGCCGAAAGATTGACAGTGTGATGCTGAGGCAGGGAGTTCGGCAAGGGATCCTTATGTTGACTAGAAGAAATATCGGCACAAGGAATGTCTGCCGAAAATATTGCTTCTTCGAAAGATATAGCTCAGTCTTCTTGAAGTTCATCTTGATCCGCATCAGAGACTTGCTTCATGTTGAATTCGGTTGTTCTTTGATTCACCGATCTTTTAAAGCATAACTAAGCTATTACAAAGAATCATAGAGTTTCCTAAGTATGAAAATGTACAAACATTTTACCAAAGAACAATTACAAGTTGAAGGAGAGGTCATCTTCAAATCTTAGATGACCCAACAATCACCTCCTATTTGATGATGACATCTCATACTTAGATAAAAGAAGTAAAACATGAATAATGCATTTTGACCCTTTTTCATACTCTTTTAGGTTCTTTTTCACATAGACCATTCTTTTTGTTTCTTTTTGGATTTTTTAGAGTATCCGACATTTACAAGTATAAACGAATGAAAGAATGAAAATTTACAAGATAATTACTTCAAGCTAAAATTGCACGTTATATTAATCTTTGAGAAAGATTACAATACAAGTTCAAAAGTAGAGAGAAAATTTAAACAAAAGAAAAACTAAGGAGCAACACTCCTTTTCTTCAATTCATCAGTCACAACCACATAGATGTCCATTGCATGAATAGGGATGATTTGAGCAATTCCATCAAGAAAGGTGGTATCGGCAATGGAAATTTCCCTTGATCTGAAGAACCGAACTTGACCGTAGGCATCATTGAAGAAGATTCCTTCAATCGGATCACGAAGTATTGTGGTGGAAGGATGAGGAACCAAAGTCGGTAAGGATGGGTCAAGATTGGAAATATTTGGAACTTCTCCTTCGTTGGCCATCTGGGCAAACACATCTTCCCTTTTTGACTTCGACTTCGTCTTGGAGCGAGGAAGGAGGTTGGCTTTCATGCTTTCTATCAGCTTTTCTTTGGCAGGAGTGTGTGTAATCTTGTAGGTTCTTCGGTAGGTACCGAATTTTGTTTGGAGATCAGTGATATATTTTTCAACTTCAGGTTTGAGAGAATTTATGTTATTCTCAAGGCATATCATGATCTCTATCCATTCGGATACCCCATGTCGAACCAAAGAATCAAGCCTTTCAACCGACCTGTTAAGATCATCCCTTGTGATGAAAAGCCGAATGGATTTACAATCTTTTGAGGGTTTTAGGATCTTTACATCAGAAAATTTTCTAGAATGTCTTCGGTTGTTGAGAGCCTTATGATACCAATCGATGCACATAGCTTCGATTTCCTCATTCTTTTTCGTCGATTCCTCCAGAGCACTTAGTTGGGCAACTACCGGATCGGTAGATCCCTTTGCCTTCTCGGCTTCCTCTTCACCTATCTTCTGAGCAAGTTCAAAATCTCTGTATAAAGTCATCTGAGCAATTTTGGCAATTCGAATTTCTTCTTCAGATAGACTAAGATATGAGGAAACAGTCTCCAGGGGAGGAGGAAGTTTGATTCCTCCTTCATCAACAAGTTGTTTAATTTTGATACTCTTAAGTCGCTTTTCTTCGACAGCTGCTTCTTCAGGAATGAGTTTCTTCTTTCCTTTATCCTTTCTCGACACAGTCTTCCCTTTGGACTCTTCGATCACTTTGAGGGAGTGATCAGTTCCTTCACCTTCAATGACCGGAGTATCAACGGTTCCCTTATATTTGTCGGTAGTTGACGATCTTTTTTCTTTCTAAATATTTTCGGCAGATGCCGAAACTTCCATTTCCACGTCGGTTCCCTCCCCCTTAGATGCAACGTCTTTAGAAGTTCCTTCCCGACACGCACTGGAAAGGTTTATCTGAGGAGTAATATGTTCCCCCTCAGATGGTTTCTCCCCCCCCCCCCCAGAGCGTGTCGGGGAGGAAAGACCAGCTTTGGCCAATACACGGCCAAGACGACGATCAAGCCGATGAAGATTTTGGCGGTTATCGGGAGTGAATGCATAATCCGTAATATCAATATCAAGAGACTCGGCACAGTACCGAGCAACTTCGATTGGGAGAGTATCAAGTTTGGCATTAAGCTTGGAGATAGCATCAAGAAGCTGAGAGTTGACTTGATCCTGATCTGTAGCCCGTTGCCGAAGCTTTGCAAGTTCCTGATCGCGGGCATCGGATGCTGCCTTGAGAGCAGCCATAGAGAGAGTGAGAGAGGTGTTGATATCAATCATATTTATCCCCTCCCTCATGAAAACATCAAGAGCATCACTGAGCGGGTTCCGAAGACCCAGAATTTCTTGTTCCATTAAATCCATGCACCGATAGAAATCCGAATGAACATGAAGAAGTTCGGTATTCTGCTCCTTAATGAGCCGAATAAGTTCAGCAAGAGAAGTATTGTTGATGTCTAGAGACGTGAAAATTTCAGGATCACGGATGGAGTTCCTCAATGATTCGAATTGAGTGCCAAGAAATCGCTGTTGCCGATTGGTGTCAACAATATCGGCAAGAACATCAGAGGGAATGGAGAAATGTGATTGCTGAGAGTTAGGCACAAAAGGAGGAGGTGTCGAACTTCCAGCTCGTTCGATGACAGGAGAGGGAGGATCGTGAGGTAGAATGCGTGGGTGTAACACCCTAAAATTTAGCGGAAATAAAATTCTACAATAGACTAATCTTGCGGAGTAAAGTATTACAATCCCAACATACTTTGTTGGGAAATTCAGAAATACACAAGTATGGTTAATGCTTCTAGAACTAAATGGTTACTACTTCTGAGATTAATGTTGCTGAGTGAAGTTAATACTGCTGAACAAGATTAGTACTGCTAAGTCAAGGTTAATGCTGCTAGAGGAGATTACTACTGCTAAGCAATTTTAATACTGCTAGTAGTTAGTACTGTTGAAGGTTAATACTTCTCAAAGTATTAATACTACTGAAGACTTAATGTTGCTTATGAGATATTGAAGGCTTCGGATGGAATGAAGACAGCTGGATTATTTGAAGATAATATGGAAAGCTTGAAGATAAATATGGAAGACTATTTTGAAGATCTTTTATTATATGTAATTATCTTTTATCTTCAGTATATATATATATAGAATAGATTAGAATTGATGGAAGTTAACTAATTCTGAATTTTTGTTTTCATAGAGAGAATCAACCTCAAGGTTTTAATCCTAATTCTAGAGAAGTAGAATTCGTATTGGTGAGCCTGTTCATCAGTATTGAGGTTGTGTGTAAAAGCTTGTCACTTTTAAATCATTCAATAAGAGTTTACAAGTTGTGATTCTGATTTACTGTTTCATTGTTTTTCTGAATATTAAAGTGCTATTCCGCAACTTCTTTAATATTGTTTCTGAGTATTTATTCTTGTTTAGAATTAAGATCCTGACAAGTGATATCAGAGCTAGTACTCTCAGAAATCTTATTCATTATGGAAAACACAGCTGAATCAAACAGTACTCTGGTCTCAAAGGTTCCAATGCTCAGACCCAATGAATTTGACATGTGGAAGATCAGAATCAAGCAATATATTATCCTCACAGATTACTCTATGTGGGACATCATTGAGAATGGCCCATCTGATGCAGGGAAGATTGGTGAAGATGGCAAAAGAACCCCTCCAAAGACGGATGCAGACAGAAAGACAAGGCAAACAGAGATGAAAGCCTTGAGCACACTGCTCTTGGCCATTCCAAATGAATATCAGCACCAATTCTGTAATTGTACTGATGCACAAATGCTCTGGAATGCTCTAGAGAAGAGATTTTCTGGTACCAAAAGTACCAAAAGAAATCAAAAGGAAATCTTGAAGCAACAGTATGAAAACTTCATGTCAACTAAGAATGAGTCCATGACTCAAACTTTTGACAGATTTAACAAACTGATTGGTGAAATAGCTACCATGGGAGTACAGATTGATCAAGATGATGTAAACAGAAAGTTCTTAAGGTCCCTTGGAGATGAATGGACCATGTACACTGTTTCATTCAGAAAGAATGATCAGTTGGAAGAAAAAGAACTTGATGATTTGTACAATGATCTTAGAGTATTTGAAGCTGAGGTGGAGGCAAAGAAGAAGCCTTCTGGATATATTCATAATGTTGCACTCCTTTCAGCATCAATTGATTCTACTGCTATCCCTGAATCACTTAATGCTGCTAATGGAATAACTCAAGAAAAAGGCACTATTCTGTGTTTGAAGCCTTTCTTGCCAGTCATGGAAATTCCTCCTTAATTAATGATGATTTGGAACAACTTCATCCTGATGATCTGGAAGAGATGGATATTAAATGGCAGATGGCCATACTTTCCATGAGGGTGAAGAAGTTTATAAAGAGGACTGGAAGGAACAACTTCTCCCAAAGAAGAGAAGATGGAGCAGGATTTGATAAATCAAAGGTGGAGTGCTACAAATGCCATCTGAAGGGACACTTTGCAAGGGAATGCAGAAGTGGAGTGTCTCACAACCACCAACAAGCTCAATCTGGAAGCTTCAATAACAACAGAAACTCTGCTCAAGCCCTTGTTTCTCAACAGGGAATGGGGTTTGATTGGAGTGATCAAGCAGAAGAGGCTATCCAGAATCAAGCTCTTATGGCTGAAGTATCTGATCTCCCATCTCAGGTAAGTTCTAATCTCTATTCTAAATCTTGCATAGACTCTGTTAAAAGGTACAGGGATCACAACCAGAAGATGAGTGATGACCTTAAGAGAATAGAAAAGGACATAAAAGACTATGTGAGAATTGTTGAGAGGTTTGAATAACAGATTAAAGGTTTTCAAGCCAATGAACTCCAACACTAATATGACACAAATTACTGGACGTGGGAGAAAAAGGATCCAGAACTCAAACTGACCAAATCTAAAGAGGAGAGTGAGAAGTTGAGAAAGGAGCTAACCAAGGTTAAGCTTGATGTAGAAAAGTTTTCCAATGCTTCAAAAGCAATGGACTCTTTGCTACAAACTCATATTCATGATAAGCTGAGAAGAGGAATTGGATATAATGCCACACCACCACCATATAACAACAACTACATTCCTCCTACCTCAGATCTGCTAGAAACCAAAGATAGGAAGGACTTGCCTGAGGGAGCCACTGAGATAGATCCCTTAGATGAAGTTGTTGTTGTGGATAAGATTGAAAAAGAGGTTGGAAAGAGTAAGGAGAACAATGTGAGTGGTGAGATTCCTCTAGAAAATAACATTATCACCAATGAAGACTGTGGAAGGGCTTGGATCAAATCCAAGGACATAGAAAAGACAGAGGGAAAGTCTGGTAAGGTCCATTACAAACAGACCACAGTTGTGAATCCAGGTCCTTGCAAACAGTGTGAATGTAAGAAGAATGAGCCCCAAAAACATGATAAAAAGAGGGGAAATCAAAGAAACTGGAATAATCAGTGGGCACAAAAACAAGGGGTTGATCTGAGTAAAATCAATAGACCAAAACCTTGTTTTATCTGTGGCAAATTGAATCATCTTGCCAAATACTGTTATTTCAATCCTATAAACCAAAGGATGAACTTTCAAAGACCTATGCAAAAACCCTTGGGTTATAGGAAGATTGAAAAGAACCATGTGGCTAAGAAATCTGTTAAATCTAAAAGTCACATGAAGAAAAAGTCTGTTAAAGAAAGTGTCAATATGTGGGTTCCTAAAAGCACTAAAACTGTTAGTACTGGTACCACAAATAGTGTTGCTGACAATAATAGCGCTGCTAGAAGTAATACTACTGCTAACAATGTTAGTGTTGCTGACATTGTTAGTACTTCTTCAAAAGTTAATACTGCTAACTCTGTTAGTGCTGCTAACAAGGTTAGTACTGCTAAACTTGTTAGTACTGCTAACTCTGTTAGTACTTCTAAGGTTAGTACTGCTTCTAGTGTTTGTTCTGCTAAGCCAATCATATTGACAAAGTACTCTAATAAAGAGTGCTCTGAGTTTAAAAACATCATCAAAAAGGAATGTAAATACTTTGATGAGAAAGGGAGACCCAAGACCACTTTGGCTTGGGTCCCCAATCAATATTAATTGGTTAATCTTATGTACAGGGCAACCATCAGCTCAAGGGGAAGAGCATCTGGCATGTTGATAGTGGTTGCTCTAGGCACATGACAGGGAACATGTCATGCCTCAAGAATTTCAAGAAAATTGATGGTGGACATGTTGCCTTTGGTAATACTCCAGATGGAGGTAAGATAAGTGGTAAGGGGGATGTAACCAAAGGTAAAATGACCTTTGAAGATGTATTCTATGTTGAGCAGTTAAGGTACAACCTGTTAAGTGTATCACAAGTTTGTGACAAACAACATAGTATATTGTTTACAGATTCTGAATGTATTATCCTTGCTCCTGGATTCAAGGTAGTTGATGAAAAAATGATACTACTAAGAACTCCCAGAAAGGATAATGTATATTGCTTAGATATGGAAAGTGTTTCAACTGATTCATCCCTAAACTGTCTTGTTTCAAAAGCTTCTTTGGATGAATCATCACTTTGGCACAGAAGGATGTGTCACATGAACTTTAAAACAATGAATAAACTGGTTAAAAACAACCTTGTAAGAGGTTTACCTTCCAAAGTCTTTTCATGTGATGATCATTGTGTTGCCTGTCTCAAAGGCAAACAACACAAAACTTCTCATAAGTCCAAAGAGTTGAACACAATCTCTAATTCTCTTCAGTTGTTGCATATGGATCTGTTTGGTCCTACAAATGTTATGAGTATTGGTAAGAAATCATACTGCCTAGTTATTGTTGATGATTACTCTAGATTTACTTGGGTATATTTTCTAAGGACTAAGGATGAGACAAGTGGACTGATCAAATCCTTTATTCTAAGAATTGAAAACCAAACTAATCAAAAGGTAAAATTCATTAGGTCAGACAATGGTACTGAATTTAAAAATTTTGACCTAAACACCTTTTATGAGGGAAAAGGAATTGAGAGGCAATACAGTGCTCCTAGGACTCCACAACAAAATGGTGTTGCTGAGAGAAGGAATAGGACACTGATTGAGGCTACTAGATCTCTGTTGGCAGATTCAAAACTTCCAATTACTTTTTGGGCTGAAGCAGTTAATACTGCTTGCTATGTCCAAAACAGAGTTCTAGTAGTCAAGCCTAAAAACAAGACACCATATAAGCTTTTAAATAAAAGAAAACCTTTTATAGGATTTTTCAAACCTTTTGGGTGTCCTTGTACCATTCTCAATACCAAAACTCACTTAGGAAAGTTTTATAGCAAAGCTAATGATGGTTTTCTTGTTGGTTACTCATCTCAGAGTAAGGCTTACAGAGTTTTTAATACTTCTTCTAGAATAACTGAGGAAAGTGACAATGTCAAGTGCAATGAGAACACACCAAATCCTATTGGGTCTGGTCCTCAGTGGCTATTTGACATTGATTCACTAACTAACTCTTTGGGTTTCAGTAGTGATTATCATGCAGGTTCAGGAAGTGGAGGATCAGGGGATGAACAAGTACAAGTACAAGACATTTTACCTCAGTCTGTGATCTTTCTCATACCTATGATAGAGCCTGTTGAGGTCTGTGAAAAGGAGAATGCTACTGAACCAATTCAGAGTGAAGAAGAAAGAAGAGATGAAGAGAATCAAGTGCATGAAGAACCAGAAGCAGCTGATGAGATCCCCTCAGCTGACTTAAATGATTCCAATCTGGATGTGGGAATCAATGAAGAACCTAGTCATCAGTCTAGAACTCAAAAGAATCATCCTCCAGAGCTGGTCATAGGAGACATATTTTCTCTTATGATAACAAGGAATCAAAGCAGACTTCAAGAGTTGCAGGATCAGCAACACACGGTACTCTCCTGCTTTCTATCACAGATTGAGCCTAAGAAGGTTTATGATGCTATGAAAGATTCCAGTTGGATAGAAGCTATGCAAGAAGAGTTACTGCAGTTCAAGTTGCAAGAAGTTTGGGACTTGGTGGACCTTCCAAAAGGTCATGGAGCTATTGGCACCAAGTGGATTTTCAGGAACAAAAAGGATGAGAGAGGAATTGTGATAAGAAACAAAGAAAGGCTGGTGGCACAAGGGTACACTCAAGAAGAAGGCATTGACTATGAAGAAGTGTTTGCTCCAGTGGCAAGGGTAGAGGCAATTAGGCTATTTCTAGCCTATGCCTCATACATGAAGTTCAAGGTATACCAAATGGATGTGAATAGTGCCTTTTTGTATGGTACAATTGATGAAGAAGTATATGTCTGTCAGCCCCCTGGATTTGAAAATCCATCATATCCTGACAGCGTATACAAATTGAAGAAAGCACTATATGGTCTTCATCAAGCCCCAAGAGCATGGTATGATACTCTGTCTACCTACCTCTTGGAGAATGGGTTTGAAAGAGGAATAATTGACAAGACCCTCTTCATTAAAAGAAGTAAGAAGAACATCCTATTGGTTCAGATATATGTGGATTATATCATCTTTGGATCCACAAAAGATCAAATGTGTATAGACTTTGAAAAGTTGATGCACAAGAGATTTAAAATGAGTTCAATGGGTGAACTTACCTTCTTCCTTGGGCTTCAAGTGAAACAGAAGAAAGATGGGATTTTCATAAGCCAATCAAAATATGTGAAAGACATCCTGGACAAATATGGTTTAACAGACTCAAAGCCAGCAAGCACACCTATGGAGACTCATAAACAGATCACTGCTGATCTTGAGGGGGAGGATGTTGATATCCATCTATACAGATCAATGATAGGATCTCTCGTGTATCTCACAGCCTCAAGACCAGACATCATGTTTCTAGTGTGTTTGTGTGCCAGATTCCAAGTCAAGCCAAAGCAATCACATCTATAAGTTGTTAAAAGGATTTTCAGATACTTATAAGGGCAACCTAGATTAGATCTTTGGTATCCTTATGAATCCAACTTTGACTTGATTGCTTATTCAGATAGTGACTTGGGTGGTGCTCTCATGGACAGAAAGTCTACTTCAGGTGGATGTCAACTTTTGGGTGCTAGACTAGTATCTTGGCAGTGTAAGAAACAAACCACAGTGTCCTTATCAACAACAGAAGCTGAGTATATTGCTGCTGCAAGTTGCTGTTCTCAGGTTCTATGGATTCAAAATCAGATGTTGGACTATGGGGTAACCTTTCTTCACACTCCGATCTTCATTGACAATAGCAGTGCTATAAGCATTGTTAACAATCCAGTCAAGCACTCCAAAACCAAACACATTGAGATCAGGTATCACTTTATCAGAGATTGCAATGAAAAGAAGCTAATTCAAGTTGCTAAAGTTCATACTGACAACCAATTTGTTGATCTATTCACTAAAGCTTTTGATGTGGGTAGATTCACTTTCTTGGTCACAAGTGTGGGCATGATCAACTCTGAATAAGCTCATTTTTCTTAAAAGTGTTTTCATACCTGTTATTGGTTTATTCTTTGGTGCTACTAACATCTTTCTCAGGAAGTTCTTACCTTGATCAGAGTACCTTAAAGCTTCAAAAAGTGTAAGTATAGTTAATGCTGCCAGTGCAGTTTTAATACGGCAGTGCACAGTTAATACTGCTAGTTAAGTTAATACTGCTAGTGGTTAATACTGCTCTCAGTTAATACTTCTAGTTAAGTTAATACTGCTAGTGGTTAATACTGCTCTCAGTTAATACTGCTAGTTAGTTAATACTGCTAGGAGTTAATATTGCTTATGTCCCAAATCGTATAAATACCCTTTTTGCCCGCCCAAAAGTTCATAACGACTCTTTGCTTTCTATTCATCTGCTCTCTAACCCTTTTCTCTCAAGTACCAAGTGTTCCAGTTCAGAATACTCAAGCACAATGGCATCCATGGCATTCATTGATGAGCACAACGAGATTGCGATGCTACAGAACCAAAACAAGTTGTTGGATTCCACCAGATTGTGGATTTTCTCAAGTCCAACCACATTGCCCATGCTCTTACTGTGTCGCCAACAATATACATAGAGCATCAAAGGCAATTCTGGGCAAATGCCACCATAGTCACAGAGAATGGTGTGCAGATTCTGAAGACAAGGGTGGGTGACAAACCCTTGTCAGTTACTGAAGAGGTGATACACATTTGTCTACGTCTAGACGATGCTGAAGGTATTACTTCTATTCCTAATGAGGACTTGTTCTCAAATTTGTCAAGAATGGGGTATGGAGGCCAATTGAGTGGTTTTAAATTCCCAAAAGCAAAATTTTATACCCAATGGCGTTTTCTTGTTCATACCCCGATGCACTGCATTTCCAAAAATACTACTGGATGGAGTGAGTTTAGCAGTACCATTGCTTATGCTTTGGTCTGCTTGGCCACTGCCAGAAAGTACAATTTTTCAAGAATGATTTTCAGTGATCTTGTATCAAACTTGGGAAGCAAAAAGAGTTTTTATATGTACCCAAGGTTTGTACAGGAAGTCATAACCCATGGATTGACGGATATGCCTCACTTTGATGAGGTATATGTACCAAAAATCCCCAAAGGTAAGGTCTTTTCAAACATGAAAAGATCTCCATTGGACTCGGAAGGAGTTGACACCCCATTGTTCTCTACAATGATGGTGGTGTCCCACAATGATGAAGGTATGGCAGCAGGGTCAAGGCCCTCATTAGACCATCCCACTGCTAGCCAATCCCAACCTTCACCCTCTATATCAATCCCTCAGTCCCTAATTCATAAGCCAATTTCACCAATCACCCAAACTTATACAAGGAAAAAGGTAAAGAAGGCTCCTTCCCTTCTTGTACCATCACCCACTGAGCCTTTAAGCCCTCTAATGGAGAATTATCCATTAGAGAATATCCACAGGGAAACCACAGGGGTGTCTCCCAACCCCAAGGAGGTGCTCACTGAGGAGATGTTTGAGCATATGGGTGCTAAGGCTGCCACTACTCCTGCTAGCACAGAGGAGGTCAGTGGTAACATAAATAAGACCTTCCCCATGGAAACTTTGGGTGAGCAATCATCCAAAGGTCCCTGGTGCCAAGAACCCACGGGGGTGGAGAGTGCTTCTGTTAGACAGAAGGCTCCCACTACAAAAAGATCCAATGATCCTTCAAAAGAGGGTAACACTTCTGGAGAAGGTGAGGACAGATATAACTATCAAGAATTGATGGATGCTATGGGAAATATCAACTTGGATGTCATCAACCAAGGAAAATACATAGAAGAGCTGAAACTAATAGTCCTGTCTCAACAAGCTCAGATTTCCAAACTGGAGAATATGGTAAAGAGATTGCTCCAGAAAAAGAAGAGGAGGCAGTTTGTGCTTAAAAGAAGGGAACCAGTGATTGATGCTCCCAAAAAGGGGGAGTCAGAAGCTGATGTCAACAGGGAAGATGCTCCAGAAAAAGAGGAGAAAGTTGATGTTAAGGGGGAGAAAGAAGCAGAAATAGAAAAAGAAACAGATTATGTACAAGCAGCAGAAACATCAGATCAAGCAGTAGTAAAAGAGCAAGCAGTAGAAACCATTAATGCTGTTGGTTCAAGAAAAGCAGTATAAATGGTTAATACTGCTGAACTGAAAGAAGCAGCAAAAATAGTGCAAGAAGTTTTAACAGATCTTGAAATTGCTGAGACCTTAATTAAAGCCAAACATGATACTCCCAAGGTCTCCTCAAAGGCCAAAGGAGTTGTCATCAAAGAACAAGGTGAAGTGATCAAGAAAACAAATGTAGAGAAGAAGGTGAACAAAGACAAAGGCAAAGCAAAAATGGTGGAATCTGATCAACCAATCAAAAAGCAAAGGTTGGTTGAATCAGATGAAGCTTTGGCCAGGAAGATGCAGGCTGATATTGAAAAGGAAGAAAGGGTTCAGGTTGAAAAGGACAGAGAGATGGCAAAGGCTCTAGCTGCTGAACTGAATGAAGCCTATCAACAAAGCCTGGCAACTGAAATTGCACAGAAGAAAGCAGCATCTTTGAAGAAATTTGTGGTGATAAAAACAGCTGCAAAGAAGAGACAACCTTCAAAGACTTTCCTTGGTACTCAAGAGAGAAACAAGATGATAACTTTTCTCAAGGGTGTTGTAGGAGTCAGAAAGGAGATGTTCTCCAAGATGACATTTAAGCAGATCAAAGAGCTATACAATTCTGAAATGACCAAGCTTCAAGGGAATGAAACTGCTAGGGTGGAGATGGAGAAGAGAATGAAAGAAAGCAATGATTTCATGATAGAAAAACCTTTTCCAGATGAGCAAGAAACACCACCAAAGAAAGAATCCACTCTGGGTGAAAGTCTAAGGACTTTAAAGAGAACCAAGATGATGGCAAGGAGAAAATCAACCAAGAAGTCTAGAATAGCTGAAGGAGAGGCTGAGAAGGTTGTTGAAGAAGAAGGGGCACCTGAGTCATCTGAACAGAAAGATCCATCAAGTACAGATGATGTAAATATGTATATGGTAGTGATGGACAAAGTGCCTAAACCAATTTCAGCAGAACCTGTAGGAGTTAAGCCTCCTGAGGTTATTCTCTAGGATACATTGACAGTTGATGGAAAGGAATACATAAGGCTCAAAAGGAAGGATGAAAAGTATGAGGTATTCAATACTTGGGCAAAGATTGTAAGAACATGCTCTAGGTCAGATATTGAAGAAATGTTTGAGATAGGAATGGAGTTGTATGCAGATAAACTGAAAGCTCCAGAGATTTCAATTACAAAACTGGTGATGGAGTATCTGTGTATGATGTTCAAGCCTGATGAAGTAGAGCATGTGATCAAAAATGTGTTCAAAACAGTCAACAATTGGACTCTATATGAAGCTAGTGGATTATATGCAATAACTATGGATATAAATCACATAGAGTACTTCCTAGTGGATAGAGTGTACAATCACAGCAGACTAAAGCTTCATGCAATGTTAAAGAAGAAGCTAGGATGTGTTCCAGATTCAGAGATGGCCAAATATTTGATTCAAAGAACAATCAATCAAAGCTTGGGGCTGAATGTGGATACAGGGGTATGAATCATGAAGTTTTGGGAGCATCTAAGAAGACCTTCTGAAGAACTTGACTTCTTTTCTTAAAAGTCAAGTTAGGGGGAGATTGTTGGGAAATTCAGAAATACACAAGTATGGTTAATGTTGCTGGAACTAAATGGTTACTACTTCTGAGATTAATGTTGCTGAGTGAAGTTAATACAGTTGAACAAGATTAGTACTGCTAAGTCAAGGTTAATGCTGCTAGAGGAGATTACTACTGCTAAGCAATTTTAATACTGCTAGTAGTTAGTACTGCTGAAGGTTAATACTTCTCAAAGTATTAATACTACTGAAGACTTAATGTTGCTTATGAGATATTGAAGGCTTCGGATGGAATGAAGACAGCTGGATTATTTGAAGATAATATGGAAAGCTTGAAGATAAATATGGAAGACTATTTTGAAGATCTTTTATTATATGTAATTATCTTTTATCTTCAGTATATATATATATATATATATATATATATATATATATATATATATATATATATAGAATAGATTAGAATTGATGGAAGTTAACTAATTCTGAATTTTTGTTTTCATAGAGAGAATCAACCTCAAGGTTTTAATCCTAATTCTAGAGAAGTAGAATTCGTATTGGTGAGCCTGTTCATCAGTATTGAGGTTGTGTGTAAAAGTTTGTGGCTTTTAAATCATTCAATAAGAGTTTACAAGTTGTGATTCTGATTTACTGTTTCATTGTTTTTCTGAATATTAAAGTGCTATTCCGCAGCTTCTTTAATATTGTTTCTGAGTATTTATTCTTGTTTAGAATTAAGATCCTGACATACTTAATTATCCCAAACGGAGTATAGGTTAGACATAAAAACGGACAATAATTGAAGCATAATACGGCAACCTACTAATCTACAATTAAATAGCTAGATTAGGGTCGGGTGTCGCTATCCTTCCAAAATGAGTATCTTCAAAAATAACTGTACGATGGTCACTAGATTCCTCAAAAAGACCACTCACGACCCCAAGGTCGTTCCCTCAGTCCCGGCGTGCCTCACTGTTAAGATGACCTGCCAGCATGACAACCAAGAGCAAGTGTTAGGCTAAAGCCTAGTGAGAACAAGCCAAATAAAAGGGAGTACTAAACCCAATCGTTGTCACACGGTGAGTATAGCCATGAGCTAAGTCAAGGAACCAAATAAACCATTAGTGATTAAACATGGTACAAATAAAACCAATTCACATAACGAGCTCAACCCCTCTAGATCTATTGCTCAAAACATCAAGTCAACCCCTCTGGATCTATTCTTGAGAGTTCCAAAACAAGGGAACTCAAGCACATAATGGAATTACACCTTACTGCACCATGAGACGCTGCCCGACCGTATAGGCCCACACCTTACTTATCATGGCAACCCAATGCCTATTCCGTGCCAAAACGTGAACCAATTGCCCAAAACGGGGACATAGGAACATTGTGCCTATGGATCCATTGCACTAAGACTCAAAGCCAAAGCATGTCATTTTATATCATACTGACATTTTATGTAAATGATGGGATTTAGAAAACATTACCCGACAACAATATACCATACCAAAATCGTGATTCTCCATAGTTCAACAAATACATTTATCACATAGCTTTTATAATATAGACGGATTTATTTTAAAAGACTCACCTCAGAATTCTTCCTGCTTAAAGGCTCGGTTTCTAACGATCGCTACCTACGATAACACTGAATAATTCGATAAGCTAAACGCAGATAATTCCCTATGACTAAAGCTTAAAACATCGGAACAGAAGAACCCTGTACGATGGGAAGAATTCCCCGGTCGCCCGGCCCTCTCCGGTCGCCCTGCCTTCCCCGGTCGACATACCGGTCGACACATATCGGTCGAAGACATACCGGTCGAAGACATACCGATCGAAGACATACCGGTCGATACTCACAGTTCATCTGAGCGATTTCAAAACCCTAGATCGAACCTAGATCCATCTCAGAAATACATAAATCTCGAAATGAAACGGTTAAAAACCTTACTAACAAGATTATATACGGCTATAAACACTTAGAAGTTGTTAGAAGACGAGATCGTACCTTGAATGATGAATGGAGTCGATGATGAAGAAATCTCTCTGCTTCTCTCTTGCTTCCACAACCCAGGACCAAAATCAGACCATGAGATATTTTGAAAATATCTCAGGGTTGATTTGTATTTATATAACCTATGTTACATTTGACCCCCTTGAACTTTGGGTAAGGCTGAGGTTGTCTCTTTGGAGGAAAACCAGGTGGAGAATCAGGGGAGGAAGGATGGAAACCTCCATTCGATGAGTGTTTGGGAGAGGGTTTGTGTTTATGAGACTCGGGGGTATGTTTTAGTGATGGTTTCGGGGACGTGGCTTTCGGTGAGGTGAATTGTGGAGAGGTGGCTTTCGGTGGGGTAGATTTCGGTGAGGTTGGTTTTGGTAGGGAGATAGTGGGGGAAGGAGGAGGAGATGGGGTGGCTTGTTCTTTGGTATAAGTGGTTGTATCGGAAAATAGGAGATCCAGAAATGTATCGGTGGTGCTCTTGGAATTGATGTCTGGAAGTATCGGTTCTTCATGGAGCAGTACAGAATCATTGGGTGTTACCCCGGGTGTAAGGTTGTGATGTGAAGAAGAGGAACGTTGGCTAGGAGAGGATGCCAACTCAGCTTCATCCCTCAATCGAAATTGAGGGGAAGGAGTAATAAGGGGCTCCTGTTGTACAACCAAACCCTGTTGGGAGGGAGTGGAGGAGGTGGCTTGTGGAATAGCAGATCCCCATGGCCCGAGGGGGGAATTTCAACCTCATCCGATTTTTGAGAATCGGTAGAGGGAGTATGAGGTTCGTCCGAAAAGGACTTCCTAAGTCTCTTAGGACGAGACGTAGGTGGGGATTTGGAGCCACGTCGATTTTGAGAGGAAGGGGGAATGACCGGGGTAGACTCCGAAGGTTGTTTCAAAGGCATAGTCATAGAAGTGAGGGCGACGTTACCGATGGCCTTTTTCTTCCTAATATCCACCGATTTGGCTCGAGTAGATTTTGGGGGAATTGGGACCACCGATTTAGATGAACTTTGAGAAAGTGGAGGCCTTTCGGTACCAGTTTCCAAAAGAGTACCCCAAATCGGATTGGGAGAAGTGATGAAAGAGATTATACCTGCAGAGAGCGGAGTATCGGTAGGCTTCACGGGTTTATGAAGTGTTTGCTTGCTTATTTGAGTAGAGGGTAAATCGTACACCACTGTTGGTTCGGACAAGTCAGCATCTGTACGTAGCGGTCCAACGAGTTTCTTGTTGATGATGAGAGAAAGAAACCGTGGAAGAGCCACATTGTGAGTACGAGGTGGCGAGATGGCGGTGAAGATAGAATCAAAAATCACCTGAGCGAAGTCAATGTGTCGCATAAAGAGGAGTGCATGGGCCAACCGAGTGATAAAAGCGGAAGATTGGTCCCACCCAGAAGTCTTGTGAGAGATGCAGTAGAAGAGGTGTGAGAAAAAGAAATTCCAGATAGCACCCATGTTCTTTCGAAGAAGAGTGTCGGAACCCTTGCTTTTGCCTTTGTGGATGTAGTTTAGTGTAGCGACCACTTCGTCATGTTCTCGACCAGTGGGAAACGGAGCGTAAGTCTCATATTCATGAATTCAAAGGATCGAGCGGACATCCTCAACCCTAAAGGTAAGGTCGGGATGTTCCTCAGAAGAAAGAATGGAGGCGGATACCTGATGAGAGTCTGTGTCGTATTTGCAGGTGAGCCAAAAGCTACCAAGAAGCATTTTACTCATCTTGGTAGAGGTAGTGAGAGCATGTTGGAGAGAAGATCTTTGAAGAAAGATCGAGATCTGGTTGAACTCCGGATGGTCAACATCTGCAGAAAGGCGAGCGAGTTGGTTGCATGCGGGAAATGCACGAGTTTCCCTGGAGAGGGGTGTGTTCTTCGAGGACTTGGAAGATTTGGAGATCGCCATTGATGAGTAAGAAAAGGTTGAGAGTTTGCAGGTTCGTTGAAAGAGAAAAGCGTGAGGAAGAAGAAACAATGAGGGAGATGAAGTTATATATATAGGAAGAAAAGAGAGGGAAATTCAAAAAAAAAATAAGAAAATATGCAATGATGATAGTGGAAACGTGGGGAAGTAGAACGGCCTAAAATGGCGTTTGCAGATCCGTAGGGTGAAGTAAGTCGTCCTGTTTCTGACACACTAGTCACATCGTGCCACGTGGCACAAGTCCATTGGATAAAGCAGAGGTGCCGAAAGAGAGTTTCGGTTGGGATTTTGGATAAGAACAATGAATCAACACATTTTCGATAAGTAATGGGTATACCGAAAGTGATATGGTAGATGTATTGTTTGGGAGATATAGGTACAGAAGAGGAAATAGAAGATTTGGTATGGAAAGGTTCAGAAGGAGAATTCGGTATGCGCGAGGCTTACCGAATAGGGAAGAATACCTTCTTCGGATAAATGAGTTCGGTAGGCATGAGGGTCACCGAAAAGAGAAGAATACCTTCTTCGGTATGGATGAGTTCGATAGACATGAGGCTTCGGTAGGCGTGAAGCTTACCGAGGAGTGATACCGAAACGGAGATATGAAGGATC
This sequence comes from Arctium lappa, assembly GCA_023525745.1. Lineage (NCBI taxonomy): Eukaryota > Viridiplantae > Streptophyta > Magnoliopsida > Asterales > Asteraceae > Arctium > Arctium lappa. Next base: position 49,657,123 of record CM042064.1, on the reverse strand, counting down.
CGAAGGATGAAGGATACTGAAATCGATTGTTCCTTAGAGAGAGTTTAACCAAATTTAATATCTCTCTAGTTTTTTTTATTCAAAATTTAACATACCTAAAGATCCAACAAGAAAGTTGAATCTAGCCTCATCCAAAGGTTTAGTGAAGAGATCTGCATGCTGAAGATTTGTAGGAATGAAGTGAAGAGATCTGCAAGCTTTAGATATATGATCTCTAATAAAATGATACCGAATATCAATATGCTTTGATCTTGAATGTAGTACAGGATTGTTAGCAATGGCTATGGTGCTGGAGTTATCACATAGTATGGGGATTTGAGAATAGAAATTGTCATAGTCCTGAAGCTAGTTCTTCATCCACAATATCTGAGCACAACAACTGCCAGTTGCAACATATTCAGCTTCAACAGTAGAGGTGGAGACTGAGTGTTGCTTCTTGCTGGACCAGCAAACCAAATTTCCACCTAGTAATTGGCAACTCCTAGCGGTGCTCTTCATATCCACCTTGGATCCTGCAAAGTCAGAATCTGAATAGCCAATTAGATCAAAACCTGAATCTTTGGGATACCAAAGACCCAAATTCATACTACCCTTGAGGTACCGAAAGATGCGTTTCACTGCGGCCAAATGGGATTCCTTAGGATTGGCTTGATAACACGTACACAGACACGTAGCATACATAATGTCAGGTCTACTAGCAGTGAGATAGAGAAGAGACACAATCATTCCTCTATAAATGGTGATATCAACTAGCTTACCAGCTGGGTCAGCATGAATTTTGAGAGGTGGTGCCCTAGGAGTTTTCATGGGAAAACAATTTTCAAAATTAAACTTCTTTAGGAGATCACAGATATATTTGCTTTGATTTATGAAGATTCCTTCAGAAGTTTGTTTGATTTGAAGACCGAGGAAGAATGTTAGCTCACCCATCATACTCATCTCATATTTACTTTTCATGAGAGAGGCAAACACCTGGCAGAGAGATTCATCAGTTGCACCAAAAATGATATCATCCACATAGATTTGCACAAGAATTATATTACCTTTGGTTTTCTTGGGAAAGAGAGTGTTGTCAATTTTACCTCGGGTATATTTGTTGGAGAGAAAAAAATCTGATAAGGTATCATACCAGGCACGAGGAGCTTGTTTCAGACCATAGAGAGCTTTATCTAGTCTGAACACATAGTCAGGATGAGCTTGATCTTCAAAACATGGAGGTTGTTTCACATAGACTTCTTGAGCAAGTTCTCCATTTAGAAAGGCACTTTTAACATCCATTTGAAAGACCCGAAAGTTCTTGTGAGCAGCATGGGCCAGAAAGATTCTTATTGCTTCAAGTCTAGCAACATGAGAAAATGTTTCATCATAATCAATCCCTTCCTCTTGTCGATATCCTTGAGCAACAAGCCTGACTTTGTTTCGAATAACAGTGCATTATTCATCCATCTTGTTTCTGAAGACCCACTTAGTACCAATAATGGTCTTTCCAGAAGGACGAGGTATGAGTCTTCACACTTTGTTTCTCTCAAATTGAGAAAGCTCCTCTTGCATAGCAGTGATCCAACATGGATCGGATAGAGCTTCTTCAATTTTCTTGGGCTCGATTACAGATAGAAAGTTTACGTAGAGACAGATATTTCCAACACCTCTTCTGGTTTGAACACCTACTTGCTGATCACCGATAATTTGCTCAACAGGATGATCTTTGGTCCATTTAAGAGCTGGTGGGAGAGGTACATGAAATGGGCTTGGAGAATATGAGGTTGATGGATCAAAATGAATGGTGTGAGTATGATGGATAGGAGTCGTATGAGATAAAGGTTCGACATTTGTGTTAGGCTGAAAAGTCGGTTCGGCAGGTGCAGCAGGTTCGACAGAAGGTAAGACTCCTGCAGAAATATGGTTAGAAGAAGATGCAGCTGCCGAAAATGGAATATGGGGATATCCTGCTGTCATAAAGTTTGAAGAATCTTCCCCTACACAAGAGGTGATCCATTCATGAAGTTCATGATCATCACAGAATAGAGAGGATGATTTGAGATCATCAAGCTTCACATGTATTGACTCATCAATACATTTTCTTTTAAGATTGTAAACTCTATAGGCTTTAGAAGAAGAAGAATAGCCCATAAAGATTCCTTCATCTGCTTTGGGATCAAATTTCCCAAGATGTTCTCGATCATTCAGGATAAAACACACACAACCGAAAACGTGAAGGAAGCTGATATTAGGTTTTCGGCCATGGAAAACTTCATAAGAAGTCTTGTTGTGTCTTCTCACAATGATGGATCCAATGTTTTAATAACTGGTTTTTTGGTTGACCCATTGTGGTGACCGGGTCACGGTCCAACCGATTCAACCGGGTGGTTGACCCGGTTTCAAGAAATTTTATGTATTTTTCATTTTCTTGCATATATATATATATATATATATATATATATATATATATATATATATATATATATATATATATATATATATAACCAAGAATTTGATGTCCACAAGTTAAAACATTAAAAATACACATAACAAAAGGTTTTACATCAATCCAAAAACATTAAAAAAAAACATAACAACAACTTTTACATCAATCCAAAAACATAAAAAACACAAATATAAGAAATTGATTTTTTTAACCGGGTCAACCCGGGTTTTTACCGGTTCAATTAGACCGGTTCAACCGGTTCTATAAAAAAACCGGCGGTTCAATCTGGGTCGTAATTTCCCAAAAAATCGGTCGTAATTGACCCGGTCTCTTCACCGGTTCCCGGTTCAACCGGTTGAACTGGCCGGGTCAACCCGGGTTTTAAAACATTGGAGGGATCTGTTTTGAGTAAAGCAAGTTGTGTTCACAGTTTCGGCCTAGAAGTAGGTAGGAAGATTTGATTCACTTAGCATAGACCTTGCAGCTTCATATAAAGTTCGGTTCTTTCTTTCCACCACACCATTTTGTTGTGGAGTTCTAACAGTGGCAAAGTTTTGTGAAATGCCCTTATCATTTAAAAAGGCATTTAAGGTAGCATTTTTTAACTCGGTGTCGTTGTCACTTCGGATAGATCGAACAAGTTGTCCATTCAGCACTTTAGACTTTTGGATGAAATTGATGATTTCTTCAGATGTATCATTTTTGTACCTGAGAAAAGATACCCAAATGTAACGAGTAAACTCATAAATAATCACAAGAATGTACCTTTTTCCACCTAGACTTGGTGTGCTGACAGACCCACATAGATCCATATGCAGCATCTGAAGAGGGGTAGTGATAGAAAAACACTGTTTCGATTTGAATGAGGACTTTGTCAGCTTGCCTTTTTCACAGGCGGCACATAGTTTTTCTTTGGAAAAAGAATTTTCGGCAACCCTATAACAAATTCTTTGTTTGAAAGAGCATTTAACGTCTTAAAGTTCAGATGAGAGAGACGTTTATGCCAGAGCCAATTCTTCTTTTATGAATCTTCAGAGATAAAACATATGCTCTTTTCATCTGCTGATTTATGACTCATGTTAATGACATATACATTTTCCTTTCTGAAGCCAGATAGGATTATGGGAAAGTTTCTATCAGTAATGAGACAATCATCAATTCTGAAAATTACATAATATCCCAAATCACATAGCCAACTAATACTGAGAAGATTGTGCATTAGTCCTTCCACATAGGCGACTTTATTAAAGGTGATAGAACCATTAGAATGAGTTCCAAAACTATTAGAATGAGTTCCATAACCTTTAGTGGAACCACGTGAGTTGTCACCAAATGTTACGGTTGGTCCCTTTTCATTCACATAGTTTATAAGAAGAGATTTGTTCCCGGTCATGTGTCGTGAACATCCACTATCAAGATACCATGTATGATGATGCCCAATGACCTGCAAACACAAACAAATCAGTCATTTGGAACCCATTTTGAGGTGGGTCCTTTAGGGTTAGAAGTAGTAGAAGAAGAAGGATTATTTTGACCATATTTGTCAATGCGTTCCTTTGAACAATCCTTAGCTAAGTGAAAAGTGTCACCACAATTATAACATTTTCTGTAGTTGAATTTTGTCTTAGGTTCATGTTAGGACTGAAAGTCCTAGTGCATTGAAAGTTGTATAACGCATTTATAGGGTTTAAATTGTAATTGTTTAGAAGTTCATTGTAAATGGGATTTAGGCCCATTAGGCCTTATGCGCTTGATATTTAAGTGTTGCTAAACCTAGTTTTAGGTTAGAAGAATAGTTATTATTAGAATTGTTAATCATAAGGTTTACATTCTCTGATCAGAAATTCTTTCTGTAAACCTAAACCCTTCATTGTTGAATCTAATCATATGACTAGAAGTTGTGGTTTATTTATTATTCTTCATTGATTATTTACTTGTGATTGCATTGAATCTGGGATCTACAATTGGTATCAGAGCAGGATCGAATTAATTTTCATTCGATACGATCAAAAGGTTTGTCTAAAATCCTATTTTTTATCGCCTCTGATTTGCTTTTCGACGCCTTACTGTTCATTGAAATCAAATGTTTGAGTTTTGGTTATTAATGTGTTAAATTCGTGTTGGGTTTTGGGTTTGAGTTTTTTGGTTAAATATTTGGAAAAGTTCGATCCAAGTTCTTGAAAATTTTGAAAGAAATCGATCAGATCTTGATATTTTTTGGTCGACACTGTGATCTCCAATTTCAAGTATTGGTATTGAATTTTAGTTATTAATGTTGAATTTAATCTGGTTTAGTAGTTGCTAAGAAAAATCTTTGGTTAATTTTCGATTTAAAAAGTTGTATTTGATCGATTCGTTAAGGTATCGCCGTTTTTATCGAAAGAGATCGAAGAAACCCAGAAAACTCTTCGATCTCCCGGGTCGCACGTCTCCCGGTACCCCAATCCCCGGTACCTTGCCCGGTACTACCCCAATCCCCCAGTACCTTGCGATCTCCCGGTACTACCTCGCCTGTTGTCTAGCAACCTCTGAGAGTTACATTCATCCGGGAGTTCGCATAACCCCGGGAGTTACATCACCCCTGGAGTAAGGCCTGGGTTCAAATTTTAAAGCATCCGGGAGTTTGAAACTTCATCCAGAAATTAAAATTCCATGAGAACCGGGACATGAAAATAGTGGGATTCGGGATGCTCAAATGTGATTGGTTGCTAGTGGGACGGTGATTGTTTTTTCATTTTTTTTTTGTGCATAGAAGCTTTGCAAACTATATAGTGGGTCGGTGGTTTCCAAAGGATAGTTTCTTTGTTAATCACTACGTTTGGCATTGATTTGTGTTGACTGAATTTGGTTACATCATTCCATTGCAATTCTCCAAGTTTCGATCAATTTTCGGTTGACTCGGTTGTGATTATGAGCGAATTTTTTCGATTTTAAACCGTTAAAGGTTGTTTACGAAGCTTAAACGAACACTTTATATCGAAAAATTTCAACCCATGTTGAATTTTTAAGTTGTCGTTCGGTTTTCGAAAAAACTTTCGGTTGCTTCGTTCGTGAGTTTGAGAGATTGTTTCGAGTTCTAATCAGTTGAAGGAGCTTAAGGGAAAATAATCGATCGATTTTGGTCGAAATTTTTTACCCATACTGAGTTTTTAAGTTGTCGATCGTTTTACGAAAAGCTTTCGGTTGGTTCGTTTATGATCGTGGGTTGACCGGTTGAGTTTTAATCTGTTAAGGACTGATCAGGGAGCTTTAACGATCGTTTTGCATTGATTATTTCTAACCGTTTTCGAGTTTTTGCAAGTTGTCTCAACGAAGGGGATGATGAATAGTGTTTTCGTTAAGTGACCGTTAAATTTATTACATTTTTGGCCTTTTTCCGTTAAGTCTCCGTTAGTCCAGTTAGTTTGTTAGTTTGGTTAGTTTTATTTATTTTTTAGTCCATTTTCAGTTAGAGTCCAGTTAAGTCCGTTAGACGCTTTAAATTTTACACTTTTAGTCCCTCTAGTTAGTAGTTTTAATTTTATGTCATTTTTGGTCCGTCTACCTTTAAGTTTCACTTTCTATCTTTTTTAGTCCTTCTTGTTTTAAGGTTCAATTAGTGTCACTTCTAGTTCCCGTACTTCATAAGTTTCAAAGTTTATCATTTTTTATCCCTAAACTTTCAAGTTTCACTCGTTGTCACTTTTGGTTCCTGCACTTTAAAGTTTCATCTCTTGTCAAGTTTAACCCCTGGACTTCAAGTTTTTCAGGTAACAATGACTTATTCTGATTCTCAACAAGGAATTTCTGACCTCAAATCCAAGATTGCAGTTCTTGAAGCCGGGTTGGACAATAATTACAAAGTGCTTCTGCAAAGTAATCGTGAAAAAAGTTGACATTCTGAGTTGGGCACAAGGATAAAAAGAGAAAAGAAAAAACTTGTTGAAGAAAAGGATTCTTTGAGAAATCAATTATCCGAACTCTCGAAAAAGTTTAAAAAATCAGAGAGTGAGCACGATGCTTATGTTCAGAATTATGTCCGTAACTATAATTCAATTATTGCAGAACAAAAAGAGTTGATTGAAAGTCTGAAAGAAGAGAAGATGAAGAAAAGTGATCCAACAAGTGCTGAAGCTTCAAAGAAAACATCTGAACTCGAACGAAAAGTTGCAGATTTTGAAGCACGAAAAGAGAAGACACTGGAACTTGAAGAGAAACGTAAAGATGTGGAGAGTGAAAACCTGGATCTGAAGAAATTCTCTGATCAGAAATTCTCTCTGTAAACCTAAACCCTTCATTGTTGAATCTAATCATATGACTAGAAGTTGTGGTTTATTTATTATCCTTCATTGATTATTTACTTGTGATTGCATTGAATTTGGGATCTACAGTTCATGAGAAGGGGCTTTGACTTTTCTTTGAAACTTGGGTTTGAGAGATTTGGAAGTATCTGGAAGAATGGGTGACTTGGAAGGAATATTAGGCATAGGTCCTAAAATTCCTTTTCAGAGGATGGAAGAGAAGAAATAGAGATTCCTTTTGATTTTTTTAATTTTACAGATCTGGGAATTAACTCTATTGGATGAATATGAGATTTACCTTTTGAAGAAGGTGTAATCTTTCTTTTTGTGGGAAGGTCAACCACAACAACCTTTCCTTTTTCAAGTAAGGAAAGTTTCTTAGAGGAAGAGGAAAAGGAAGAAGCTTCTCTAAGATTCAAGGTTTTAAAGATATCATCAACAGGTTTAACAAAATCCTTTGAGTCTTGATCTTCTTTAGGAAGAGATTTGGATTGCTTGGCAGAAACAAAGATTCCAAACTTTCTGGAATCATGAAGATCCATAGAGTAAACAGAACCAGAATTTTCTGAGTCGGTGTCTGTGCACTCAGGAGAGTAGGAAGGAAGTTTAGAAAAGGAAGGAGGATTTTGAGAAGGGGAAGGAATGTCTTGGGAAGTAGTATAATCTGCATCTTCTTTCCAATAGCCAATCCCAAACTTGTCATCACCTATTATTTGGTCTTTGAAAACCTTTTCCAAGTTTTTGGAGGAAGTGTTCCATTTATTAGCAGTCTCCTGTTCCTTTTGAAGACGTTTGAACAGTTTATTCTTTTCTTTAGCCAAAACAAAATTAATGGTTTTTAAATCTTCTAGCTCAACTTTCATTTTCTCAAAAAGATTTAGCTTAGAAAGACAAACCTGAAGTTGAGAAGAGAGAGACTTGATTTAAGCATTGGCTCTTTTCTTATCATATTTTTCGTTATGATAAAGTACAGTCAACGAGTCATATGCTTCAATCTTTTCGTCGTCAGAGAGAGAGTAAAAGGGATGTACCTGAGAGGAGGAAGAGGAGCACTCAGCCGAGAAGTCCATTCTTGAGATGGAATCTTTGATCTCATCATCAAGTTTTGCCATAAGACATTTACTTAAAATTTCTTTCTCACTGTCCGAAGTAGGCTCATCAGCCCAGTCAAGAGATTCAGCCATCAACCCTTTCCCTTTTATGTGAGAACTTGCATTCCTTTCCTTTTCCCTTTTGTATTTAGCTTTGTACTTTTCAGCTTTGTCAGAAAGATCTTTGGAAGATGAAGAAGAGGAGGATTTTCGAGAATGAGACCTACCAGTAAAGATAGATCTGAACTTTCTTCCCTTAGAAGAGTTGGAGGAGTTGGACTTAGATTTCCTAGGAGGATTGCTTCTACACTCAGAAGCGAAGTGGCCTTTCTTACCACAAGCATAGCATTCCTCCTTGGATTTGTCTACATAATTTCTAGAGGAAGAAAGAATTTTTTTGTTGCCCTTGAATCGGTTGGAAGAAGAATTGTTTCTAAATTTGGAGAAGTTAGCAAACATGCTCATTTCCTCCGTCATTTGATCGACAGAGGTATCTTCAACTTCATCATCGGTTTCATTCAGATAAGCCTTCGAAAGGTGATCCGAGTCATCATGACTCTCTTTGTCTGAATCATCAGAAGGATAGGTTATACAGGGAATACACACAGATTTCTTGGAAACATCACTGATAAGAGCCATAGAAGGGGCTTTTATCTCTTTGATGATGGTTTTCCTTTGAATGCAAGTTTGCTCGTAGTTGAAAAAGGTTCCATAGAGAGCAGTAAGAGGAAGACTTTCCAAATCCCTGGTTGTCTTAATACAAGTACTGAGGTTTTCCCAGAAGTCTGGAAGACCGTCCATGAACTTGCACAAGATTTCCTCATTGTCATAAAGTTTTCCCAGAAGTTTGAGGTCATTAAGAAGACTATTAAAACGATTATAATAGTCAGAGAGATATTCTCCTTTTTCATGAGAGAAAAGTTCATATTTTCGAACAAGATAAATTTTCTTACTTTTCTTTACTTCTTCTGTACCTTCGTACAGAACACATAGGGTGGACCACATTTCCTTGGCAGTGTTAAGATTCACAAGAGAGTGATACACTTCATCTGTAAGAGATTGAGCGATAATTGCACGGACCTTGGAGTCAAGCCCAATAATACGCTTGTTTTCCTCAGTGTAGTCCTTAGGCCTCTTCTGAACATATCGGCCAGTGGCAGAGGTCCTTTCCTCGTCAGAGGAGTCCTCGAAAACTTCAAAGAGAGAGCCAATTTCTTTCTATTTGTCTTTAGGAGTTTTCACAAATTTGTCTCAGACTCTAGGGACAAGAGGCCCTTCACGAAGAACAGTCAGATAACGATTGTCAGCCCCTTCTAGAAAAAGCATCATCCGACTTTTCCATAAAGAAAAGTTGTTCGGATTGAACTTAGGAGGTTTGACAGTAGAACCATTGTCAGGGTGAAAAAAGTTTTGAGAAGATAGAGAATCAACTTTAGTGTTGGAGGGTGATGCCATGACGGATCTGGTTTATTATATTAAACCAACCGCTCTGATACCACTTGTTAGTCCCAAAGTACGTAAACAAGGTTTTGTAGAAGGGGGTTGAATACAAAACACAAAAATTTACTTAATTTTAATTCTTTATTGATATAAATATCAAGAATTACACTTAGAGAAACAAAGATTGTTGCGGAAAAGAACAGTTAAACTATTCTAACAATCTAGCACTTAGAAAACTTTTTAACACAAAGACAAAAAGCTTAGAGAGAATTTAAACTAACAACTTGCTAAAAATTGCACTTGAAAATTCTTGAGCTGAAAGCGTATCATGCATTGAGTCATCTTCATCCTTGATATACTATCTAGTGCATTGATTGCAAAAGATACTTGTCATGTGATGAATGGATCCTTGGATATCTTCAATAAATTCTTAGATATTTGAAATGACTTATCAAGATACAAAAGGTAACTTTTGTACTATGATAAGACAATATCCTAATATAATATACCTGGTACAAATCTTTTTGAGATCTTCAAAAGAGAAAGTCTCAATCAAATCAGAACACAAGTGAATATCCTTTATGCAATAGAAGTTTCCATTCCCTATGTCAGAAGATCATTGAGAATGAGGAAGTATATCTAATTATGAGGATTTTACATAATGAGGTTTTGCCGATCAAGAAGTGATCGGCAGAGAGAAACTCCACCGAAGGATCGGTAGAAAGAATCTATACCGAAAGATTGGCAGAGTGATGCCGAGGCAAGGAGTTCGGCAAGGGATCCTTATGACAACTAGAAGAAATATCGGCACAAGGAATGTCTGCCGAAAATATTGCTTCTTCGGCAGATATAACTCAGTCTTCTTGAAGTTTATCTTGATCCGCATCAGAGACTTGCATCATGTTGAATTCGGTTGGTCTTTGATTCACCGATCTTTTAAAGCATAACTAAGTTATTACAAAGAACCATAGAGTTTCCTAAGTATGAAAATGTATAAACATTTTACCCAAGAACAGTTACAAGTTGAAGAAGAGGTCATCTTCAAATCTTAGATGACCCAACAACACATCAAAACAAACAAGTGTTAGGCCAAACGAGCCTAGTGAGTTGAACAATAGCATGGTATAATCATTTAAGCATTTATAAACCACAAGAACCATAAAGGAATCACTGAGGGAGACCCATCACACCAATGAGTTTCACCTCAAGAGCCAATGTACCTTGATGTTCACTCACATGAGCAACATCCCGAAGTCCCGACACATTTGAAGACTACCTCCAATGCATTATTCCAAATGGCGGAGATCTAGGTGCATACCGTTAAGGTGGCACCCCAAGACTACATCCTCCTAGTGCTTACTCATGGTTCATCCAATATACAATCCATCATCATACATACTTCACATCAAGTAAAATACATGTATAAGATCCCAAATAATTCCAATCTCAAGTTAGGTTCAAAACCCTAAATCATATAAGTTCACATATAGGCTCCATCCATCATACAATCATATCACATGAGTATTTCTCAACATTTGTCAACATAATCACCTCATAAGTTCCACATATATTATTAATGGCCAAAACCCCAACATATACCAAATATAACATTTTATGTATATTTTACCAAGTGTGAAATAAAGCATAAGAATTATGATAAGGAATGTAACATTGCATGTATCTCATTTTAAAAGGTTAGAAACACTCACAATCTAGGTTTTATTAAAAACCCTATAAAACTTTGAGAACTCTAGAAGTAATGAGGTGAGGAAGACTTGAAGTTGAAGGCTTGGAATCCTTGTTGAAACCCTTCAATAAATGCCCAATGAACCTTGAATCTCTTCCCAACTACCAACAATCTAAGGCTTTGTAATGAATGAAGATAGAGAGGTGTGAAATTTAAGCCAAAATCGCCTCCTAGGATTTCTCTCTCAAGAAAATCTGACTTGGTGAAGTTAAATGAGGAGAATGTGGAAAATAAGGCATTTATTACCATCAGACGTCGCAGGCGATTGTGCCCGGCGATTGTACCAAGGGCACTCAAGCCAGCACTTTCGCCGAAAATGTACCGAGAGTGGAGAGGTCCCCGGGCGATTGTGACTCGGCGATTGTGACACTTGTCACTCTCGCTGTCACTTTCGTCGTACTTGTACCGAGAGTCATACCACCACGACGATTGTGCCCTCACGATTGTGCCCTTTGGCACTGTCGTGGGCACTCTCACGCTCCTAGTATCGAGCCCTATAAAACTTCTAGAGTGCAACCGTAACGCTCGAGTGTGCTTAATGAGGACTATGGTCACTTTTTACATTGATCACATGACACCAAATTTGAACATAAACGAGTTAAGGGTCTAAAGCGTGAACCATAACAACATTGAGGAATTTGCGGATGTTACACAAATAGCCCATTAGAGGTGGAGTTTAGGTTGCAAAAAAATCAAGTAGAGTTTATGTTATTTGATAGAATTGCATTCACTTCATCACCCGATGTGTTTTTAGCCTAATTCCACCGTTTCGAGGGATTTTTATAGCTTTTTGTATAATTTCGAGGGATATTTGAGTTTTTTTTTATCGATTTTGCAGGACTTTTTCGATTTTTTGTTGATTTCAAGAGTTCTTTTTTGTTTTTTGTTTGATTATAAGGTACGGTTGCACCTTCTTCAACTTGTGAATATCATACGGTGGTACCTTTTAAAACGATAGGGTTGCACATTTCATAAACGTAACGTTTTTAACCTTTCGACGGAGAGATAATATGGTGGCACATGCCACCGGTGGTCCTTCTTTAGGTCCGTCCCTCGGTGCAGCCCCTGCGGTTGAAAAGCTTGTGTTCCGCCCCTGGAAATAGTAATACTATATATATGGGTGACAATTTGCCGAGTGGCAAGGTCAAGAAAGTCCGTGATGTAATGGCAAAAAAAAGAGCAATAGTGATCCTCATAGTAGCAACGAATGAAACAGGAGTAATCTACACTGTAAAAATATGATTATCATAAAACAATACAAACAACAAACTATTTATCAACCACTTGGGTTGTGGCGCACTGGTAAGTCTTTGGGGGATGTAGTGGAAAATCTCATCTACCCAGGGTTCAAATCCAGGCGCTGCCAAAGCCCTTGTGGCCATGGTGGTTCACCTGCGATGACTCCAGGTCATTCGTAGTCCCCCGGGGATTAGTCGGTGCACGTAAGCTAACCCGGAAACTCACGGTTACCAAAAAAAATAAACTATTTATCCATTAATCATACTATGTATTGAATCTATTGACATATCCAACTCCAATACCTTAATTTCTAATAGCAATTTATTGATCACTTATATTTTTTTTTGACAAAATTAATTGTTTATATTTAATAATTTGATTAATATACAACATATGATTGATAATTGTTTTCTAGTTGAAATCAATAAGCATATATGTATAAATATAATATATATATATATATATATATATATATATATATATATATATATATATATATATATATATATATATATAGGTAGTGCTCCCTTTCTATTGACATGTGAGGGCACATGCACTTGCATTTGACTTATGGACCATTCAAAAGACTACTTTACCCTTTTGTCACCCCAAGTTGAAGATCTAATCTTCCTTTTTCACTTTCTATAGGATTTTATTAATCTCCTTTTTGGAATAAATCCCAATACTATCCATATAGATATACTAAATATATTGCATGTGATGTACACAGCCCCATGATTTAAGGAACCAAAAGTAAAAATAACATATGTTAATAAAGTGTAGAATGGTAGTTTTTAATATGTAATTAAAAGGATTGTCCTTTAAAACAATATCTTATGCACCAACATGTCTAAAAAGACATCCATACCCTCCACATCTTATTGGACAACACATGTTAACCAAGGGCAAAATGGTCATTTGAGCACATAATAAAATGAATTATCTTCTTAAACAATATTATATGCATCAATATGAGACAACCCACATGACTAAACCCTATTTTTTGAAAAAACCAACTTTGTGATCCTCATAATGTTCATTTGTATTCATAAATGCATATGAGAGTAATTGGACCACCCCCATGTTTAACATAAAGCAAAAGGGTTATGCAATCTATATCTTAACAATGATTATTACCATATTTTAAAAATAAAATAAAAAATAAAAGTAGACATAATGATCGTTGTTATAAAACGTATGTCGTTTTATCACAAACATTTCGATCATCACTTTCTTCATTTCAAGAGTTAACAACTTTTGAGGTTACGTAATTCTTCTACACAAAAACAACGTATTTAAAAAAGGTAATAATGATAATGTTTCAATAATCTTCCATTATTGGAACGACTTTTATAGTTTTATACTTTTAATATTCATCTCTCAGAGTCTTTGAAGTATTGTGTATTTTAATATATATATATATATATATATATATATATATATATGAATTACTATTTGACAGTTCATAAACACCCAAATCGGTAGTTAACATATAAACTTGTAAGCTATATCTACAAGTCATTTACAATATTATTATTCAAAAAAAGAAGCATTTTCTTAAATAAATAAATAAAATATCTTATTTATTACAATAATTGACAAAATTGTACAAAAAATAAAACATACTTTATTTCTCGGGAAGGAGTACGATATGTAGTTGACTTGAACAGCAGTAAGCAACAGTTAGAAATATGTGCCCTTACAGGTTTATTGTTTTTATATAGTTGTGTTCATGCTTCAGTTCAATTTCAGGGAATACCAGGTCTCCCTGATCCACACGATTTTTGTAAGACTACCTGGCAACATAAAACGAATATTTTTTCTTCGTTCCTAGAGACGAACATAGCACATGCCAAGAAATTTTGTAATCGAAAATGAATTCGGCTTGTTAAGATATGAGGATAATAAGTATTTTGGGCCCAAGATAATAAGCATTTTGGGCCCATTAAGATGTCTTAATCGAGTGATAATGAGAATGAGGCATCTTAATCGGGCTGGGCTCCATGAACATAGCTGTTCATTGTTCAATGAGTGGTCGGGGGCCTATTTGCTAGATTATTCATTTCTTAAAAAGGACTTAACAGCCATGCTTAAGCCCATATCATTAAGGCCCACAAAATTATCCAAATTTATTAAATAAATATGTGGTTAAAAATCCCCAACAACAAAAGTTCAAATGAACAAATAAAACGTGTCATATGTGGTTAAAACTTTATCTTTAAACCTAGAAAGATTTATTTTATTTTTAATTGAAAGTAAGTGAAATATAATTAAAATAAAATCTTAACAAATTATATAAAAAACGAACCATTTTATTTAATTTTATTTATTTTATATTATAAAAATTATATATTTAATATTTTAGAATATATATATATATATATCTTGTTTTAAAAAAAATCACCTACTTATATTATATATATATATATATATATATATATATATTGTATATATTATACTTTATTCACAATCCAAACCACCTACTTATATAATTTATCTAAAAAATCTTGTTTTATTGATAAAATATTGTTCAAACTTGGTTTGCACAAGCAAACGGTTTGCACGAAAAGTTTGTATTCAATTTCATTTTTCTTTTCTTTTAAATGGAAAGTTTTTGTCTTATTGAAAAAAAGTTTGGTTTGGTTTGTTGATGGTGACAAATGTACATAGTTTTAAAAAAAATGTAATTATTACACTTTAATGAAGTAAATGACAGTTTTACCCCTAATAATAGAGGGAGTAGTTAAATTATCCATCTCATAATTAAGGATATGATGGAAAACGAACACCTATTTTTCAAAAGTAAACACTTATTTTGAAATAAACTAAAATAGAAATGTGGACACTTATTTTGAGTCTGCGGAGGTAAGTATCTCGATTTTTTATGTTTTCACTCTTCTAATCTTTTTGCTATTTTCATTTGAAATCTTAAAATATCTCTCTCACTCATACACACAGAGTTTGAATAAATTTAAAACATGGTTTTTAAGGTGTTTATTAGTCAAAATTTGTACATTTTTATAATAATATATCAATGCATTGTATTTAATGCATGTGTCTAACAAACACCAACAATTCATGATTCGTTGTGGTGATGAATATAGCTATGTGGCCGATCGAGGTACATTCAAGAGGTGGTTAATTTTGGTAGAAAAAAAGTGGATTAAAATTTTATTCCGATTTTAAAGAGTAACTAGAATTGTATTCGCGTAATGCAGCTAGATAAATTACGATTTTAATGTTTCATTTTATTTTCTGTTTTTTGTCGATTTACATTACGATTTTCGATAGTTGTGAGAAAGTGATAATGATTTTTTTTTATATAAATTTGTTTAATTTAGACTTAATAATATAATGTAATTTATTTTGGTTTAATAATATAATTTTTTTTATAAAATATTCTGTAAAATTTTTTAATTATATTTTAAATTTTTTATATCTAAAATATGCTGAGAGTTATTTTAGGGGAGTTAAAGTGGGAAATGATTTTAGGGGAGTTAAAATGGTTATAAATAATGATTGAAAATTAATGAATAGCATTAAATGTAGTACATACAACTTTTATGACTGTTTTTTAAGTAATTAGCATTAAATAACGATACATTAAGCTTTAATACTTGTTTTTAAGAGTTTTTTTATGTCATATTTATAATATAGTATAGATTAAAGGTTAACAAAATATAATTGGGTTTCCGATTTTAAAGAGTAATTAAAGGTTAAAGTTTTATTCCGATTGCAAAATAAAACTAGGGGTGTTCGCGGTCCGGTTTGGGCGGTTTAACCCTCAAACCACAAACCAAACCGTTAGTGGCGGTTTGGTCGACTGGTTTAGGCGGTTTAGGCCTTTTAGTGGGATTTAAAGTTTAAACATAAATGTAACACCCTTCGGTCGAATCAACCATCCGGTCGAACAATCCTTCGGTCGAATCAACCATCTCCTTGTTCATCAAGAACAGTTCGATGCAGATGATGAACAACTCGATGCAGAACCCAGATCCAAATGAGAAATACACAGATCTTAACATGGAACGGTTCAAAACCTTCACAACGAGATTCTACACGGCTAAAAGCATTCAGATCAAAGCATTAAGCTAGATTCGTACCTCGATTTGCCCGAAACGATCGACCCAAAAACAAGCTTCTTCTCCTGCCTTCCTTTCTCTCTGACTTCAAAGATCTCAAGAACTCAAATCTGATATTTTACAAAATATCTAGATTTAACTTTGTATATATATTACCCATGTTACATTTTACCCCCTTGAACTTCGGGTAAAAGTCAACTTTTTACCCAACCCCAAAATAGCGGGTGTTACAATCCTCCCCAACTTGGAGAAGATTTCGTCCTCGAAATATTGGCTATGGGAAGAGGTGAGGGTACCTCCGCCTCAAGTCCTCTTCCGCTTCCCAAGTCACATTGGCACCTCTATGGTGCTTCCACTGAACCTTGACCATTGTGACTTCCCGGTGACGAAGCTTCTTCGTCTTCCTTTCCAAAATCGCTTCAGGTTCTTCAACGCAACGATTTCCCTCATCTACTCTGATCTCGGAGAGTGGAATGACACTCTCCTCCTTTGCTAGACACTTTCATAGATAGCACACGTGGAACGTGTTATGAATTCCCTTCATCTCCGGAGGAAGTTCCAGCTGATAAGCTTGAAGTCCTACCCGCTCAGTCACAGTGAACGGTCCAAGGAAACGGGAGCTCAACTTCCCACGCTTCCCAAATCTAATAATTCCCTTCCAAGGGAACACCTTCAACATAACCCGATCTCCCACTTGGAATTCCATTGGCCGTCTTTTCTTATCGGCGTAACTTTTCTGTCGATCTTGGGCCGCCTTTATACGCTCGCGGATGCCCTTGACCTTGTCTGCCGTTTCTTGCACAACTTCTGGTCCGGCGAACTGCTTTTCCCCCGCCTCGAGCCAACATACGGGAGTTCGACACTTGCGACCGTATAACGCTTCAAACGGTGCCATCCCTATGCTTGAGTGATAGCTATTATTGTATGCGAACTCTACCAAAGGCAGGTGCGTATCCCAACTACCCCCAAAGTCGATCACGCATGATCTTAACATATCTTCTAGCGTCTGGATTGTCCTCTCGCTTTGTCCGTCGGTTTGAGGATGGTAGGTCGTGCTCAACTTCACACGTGTACCCAATTCCTTTTGTAAGCCATCCCAAAAATGCGACGTGAATCGACTATCCCGATCAGAGACTATAGATAGTGGCACGCCGTGCCGGGAAATTACTTCATCGATGTACAACTTCGCCAATTTATCCATTGGAAAGGTCTCCCGCATGGCCAAGAAGTGAGCGCTTTTGGTCAAGCGGTCAACTATAACCCAAATGGCGTCGTGACCTTTTAAGGTCTTTGGTAGCTTTGTCACGAAATCCATCGTGATGTGTTCCCATTTCCACTCCGGAATTTCTAAGGATTGCAAACTTCCGTAGGGTCTTTGGTGCTCAGCCTTCACTTGCAAACAAGTCACACACTGTTCCACATAGCGCGCCACATCGAGCTTCATGACTGGCCACCAATAATGCAATTTCAAATCTCTATACATTTTCATGCTTCCCGGGTGAATGGAGTATTTTGACTTGTGGGCATCTTCGAGAAGAAGTTCTCTATTACCCCCAATCTTAGGTACCCAGACTCGCCCATTGAAAAGCTTCATCCCTCGACTATCTTCAGTCAACAAAAGATGTTGTTTCGCCATGACTTCTTCTTTGAGGTTTTCCTCTAGCAAGGCTTCGACTTGCGATTCCTTGATTCTGTCAATAAGCGTTGAAGTTATTTCAATCCGTGCAAAGGTAGCACTAGAATTTCCTCCGCAGACTTTCCGACTCAAGGCGTCGGCAACCATGTTTGTCTTACCCGGATGGTAGAGCAACTCGCAGTCATAATCCTTCAACAACTCCAACCATCTTCGCTGCCTCATGTTTAGCTCTTTCTGATCAAAGATATGCTTCAGACTCTTGTGATCAGTATAAAGAGTGCACTTCGTACCGTAAAGGTAGTGCCGCCACAACTTCAGTGCAAACACCACTACTGCCAATTCCAAGTCATGAGTAGGGTAGTTGACTTCGTGCACTTTAAGTTGCCTTGATGCGTACGCGATCACCTTCCCTCTTTGCATCAGGACACAACCCAAACCCATCTTCGACACATCGCTGTACACCACAAAATCTTTCGTCCCGTCTGGTAAGGATAGGATAGGAGCTTCACAAAGCTTCTTTTGTAAGGTGCGGAACGCCTCTTCTTGCCTCTCGTTCCACACAAATTTCACGTTCTTCCGGGTCAAGATCGTCAACGACGAGGCTATCTTCGAGAAATCTTGAATGAATCTCCGGTAGTATCCTGCCAAACCTAGGAAACTTCGGATTTCAGACGGATTCTTGGGAGGTTCCCAATTCGTCATTGCCTCAATCTTTGCGGGATCCACTTTTACTCCTTCCTTTGAAACTATATGTCCCAAAAACTGTACCTTTGGGAGCCAAAAGTCGCACTTTAAAAACTTTGCGTAGAGTCTTTCTCGCTTTAAAACATCCAACACTTCACGGAGATGCTGCTCGTGCCCTTCTTCATTCTTGGAGTAAACTAGGATGTCATCGATGAACACGATTACCGATTTGTCGAGGAACGGTCGACACACTCGGTTCATCAAGTCCATAAATATCGCCGGTGCGTTGGTTAGGCCGAATGGCATCACCAGAAACTCGTAGTGCCCATAGCGAGTTCTAAATGCCATCTTTGGGATGTCGCTCTTTGCTACCTTCACTTGGTGATACCCCGACCGAAGGTCAATCTTTGAGAAACAACCCGCTCCTTGAAGTTGATCGAACAGGTCGTCGATTCTTGGAAGTGGATACCTGTTCTTCACCGTCACTTTGTTCAGTTCTCTGTAGTCGATACACATTCTCATTGCACCGTCCTTTTTCTTGACAAATAGAACCGGAGCTCCCCACGATGACGAGCTCGGTCGGATGAAACCTTTATCGAGAAGGTCTTGAAGTTGAACCACCATCTCTTGCATTTCGGTAGGAGCCAAACAATAAGGAACTCGAGCGATCGGAGCCGCTCCTGGAATGAGATCAATACGAAAGTCCACAACACGATCGGGCGGCAACCCAGGCAAGTCTTCCGGGAACACATCGGGAAACTCGCGTACCACCCTAACCTCTTCCAACTTCCGTTGGTCGAGTTTGGTATCGATGGCATAAGCCAAGAAAGATACGCATCCTTTCGCCAAACACTTCCTAGCTTTGATTACTGAAATAATCGCCACATCGCCTTTCCTTCCTTCGCCGTAGATTATAGTTGCTTCTCCGTTTGCCATCGGTAACGGATCATTTTCTTGGAACACACTATTTCGGCCTGGTTCTTTGATAACCAGTCCATACCTACCACCACGTCGAACCCGCCAATTTGCATAGGCAGTAAATTAATGGGAAATTTCTTTCCCTTAAGCTCTAACATGCAGTCCTTAAGGATACTACGAATTAGAACCTGACCTCCATTTGTTATTTCTACCACAACAGCATTCTCTAACATACTCATAGACATATCAAGCATTTGACATAACAATTCGGATATGAACGAGTAGCTAGCACCAGAATCAAATAACACACGTGTAGGTACGGAATTTAGAGAGAACGTACCCGACACCACATCGGTCGATGCTTTCGCTTCCTCGGACGACATCTGGAAAGCCCTTCCGGTCGACCGCGGAGGTTCCAACCTCTTCCCGCCAGATCCTCCGGTCTTCAGTTTCGGGTATTCCGCCCTAACGTGCCCCGGTTCCTTACACTCGAAACATAATTTCCCCTTTTGAGGGCAATCTCTGTACATGTGACCCGTCTTCCCGCACTTGTAGCACACTCCGGGAACAAAGTTGTTAGCTCCAAATCATCTGTTAAAGTGTTGAAAATACCCATCCTACTTCAGAGGATGAAGACTTCAGAGGACGAAGACGTCAGAGGATGAAGACTTCAGAGGACGAATACGTCAGAGGATGAAGACTTCAGAGGACAAACCTGATGAAGACTTCAGAGGACAAACCTGCCTCTGAAGTACTTATCAGAGATTGCAACTTTGAGAAGACATCAGAGATGGCTTCATCAGAGGCTCTGAAGACAACGTCGGAGCTCTGAAGACATTCTCTCTAAAGTTTACAAGTTCAGAGAAGACATCAGAGATGGCTTCATCAGAGGCTCTGAAGACAATGTCAGAGCTCTGAAGACATTCTCTCTGAAGATGTTCACAAGTTTTCTACGAATGAACAGAAGAACAGATGACACGTCACTTAGTGATAAGATTTACTTTCTAGAGTAGGTCACTGTTCAGCATGCTCTTTGTTGTCATGCAAGTACACTGCTTACTTTATGGTCCTATAAATAGGACCATCACCTTATTGTTCAAAGTGTGCTTAAGAAGTTATATATCTGATAATATAAGTTGAATATTTTATTCTAAGAATATCTTGTTTATCTTTATCTGCTTTATGAACTGTGATATTTGAATCTCCTTTGATATTAAACTGTATTACTTCCGTTGTCATTACTCTTATTGTTTATATCATTGTTACGAGATTAGATCTGGGATCCAACAATTGGTATCAGAGCCTCCTTTGTTTCTAAAACAAAGAAAGATCATATCTGCATACTCGGATAGATTTACATCTCATTGATTCTAAACTTTCAATATATGTGCATGTTCATATAAACCCAGTTTATTCAAGAACATCATATGCTCTAGATTTGATAGTAAATCACAGTTCATTACAAAAAACATCATTTCTTCAAATCTTTTTTTTAAATGGCAAACTCAAGCATAAGTGCCATGTATACAGTTGGGTCATTAAAAAAACCTCCTACACTTTTAAGGGATGAATATCCCCAATGGAAAATAAGGATGGTAAATTTTCTAGAAGGTATGGACAGGGATCTTTTTAGATCTGTGAACGTTGGACCTCACATTCCAATGGTGTTGGTACCAAGAGTTCCTGCAACAGCAGATACTGCCGAAATACCTGCATATTATGAAAAGAAAACCACAAACTTCACTGATGAAGAAAATAATATGATGGATAATGACTCAAAAGCTGTTAGATTACTCATAATGGTCATTCCCAATGATATCTTTCAAGAACTTGATTCTTGTAAAACTGCAAAAGAGATATGGGATCAGTTGTTAAATCAACTTGAAGGTGGCCTACAAACTCAGAAAAACAGAAGAAATCTATGCATCAATGAATATCATGATTTTCATGCTCTACCAGAAGAAAAGTTACACCAAACTTACTCAAGATTCAACATTCTAATAAACAAATGTAGAAAGTTTGGAGTGATAAGAACAAAAGAGGAAAACAACGTTCTTTTTTTTAAAAGCTTGAATGAAGAATGGTCACAACTGTCCATGTCTATACAGGCTAATCAAGATCTTGAGTCATGGTCATTAACTGACATTTATGGTACTCTTGTTGCACATGAAAAAGAAGTTATGAAGCAAAAATCAAAAACCTCTTTGGGTGGACCCCTTGCACTTGTTTCAAAACAAACATCGAAAGAAAACAACTGTGAAGAGTCACAAAAATGTTTGGAAACAAAAAGAAGATCCAAAAAGGTTTTGATAGCAGAAGAAACTCATACCGATTCAGACTCAGATGAAGATATATAAGTGCCTTTGCCAAATCTCTTGCATTAATCACTCATCAGTTTAACAAGAAATTTGGTAAGAAGGTATTTGAAGGAAGGAGAGAGAATGAAGAAAGAAGAAATCCGGAGAGAAGATTTCAACAAGAACCCAGATTCACTCCATATAGTGATCAAAAGGGTGCAAACTTCAACCATGAAAATGCAACACCACAAACAAGACCACAACAACCATTCCAACCAAGGTATCCACAACCACAAAGATACTTCAAACCTCAAGAACAGAAGCCAGAGACAAGTACTGTCACTCTTCTACCAAATCAAAATGATGGAAGATGCTTCAGATGTGGAAAATTAGGCCACTTCTCTGCAAACTGCAGAGGAAAACTTGTCAAAGATCAAGATTACTACAAGAACAAATACAAATACAATGTAAAAGAAAGAGTTCTTGTAGCAGAAATGGAAGACTGGCTATCTGACTCAACAAGTGATGGTGAGGAAGAGCCTACCAATCTCTGTGGTATGGCTTTTTCAGATGGAAATCAAATTGATGAAGCATCCGAAGACAACTCTGAAAAGGTAAACTCTCTTTACACCTCTGACAGTGATCCTGAAATAGATGCTTTTAAACTAATTAATGAACTTCAGGATCTAAAACAAAAGTTTGTTGAAGAAAAAAAGAAAAGAGAGCAAGTAACAAAAGAGCTCATTTTTTACAAAAGAGAAAAGAATCTTCTGGAATCAGAAAAGAAAGAAATTTTTCTTGAAAAAACCAAACTTGAAGAAACCAACAAGCAAAAAGAAAAATCATTTTCGAAAGAAATAAAAGAGATTGAAAAAGTTTTAAAAGGAAAAGAAGAAGAAGTAAAGAAATCTGAGTATGAAAGGCTCAATTCTATTGCCTTAACCAAATTTTTTCAAAAGGAAAGAGAAATCCTACATCAATCTCTAGATAGACAAAATCTTCAAATCAAAAGCTATGTCAATGCACAAAGTGTTTTTGACAAAATAAAAACTCAGATGGACTCTCAAGGGCTAGGATTCAATGAGTTGAATTCCTTTAATGGATTGGAGAAAACTTCACTTTCTTCCACTTTCTGTATAGGAAAGGTCCAAAGCTCTGAAGATCCATCTCTGAATAATTTCAAAAGAATGAAAACATCAGAGGGATCAAAAGCAAGAGCTTTAAATTTCAAAACTACAAAGTACTCTGAAGTAAAAGACATTAAAGAATCTGTGTTACAGATAAAAAAAAGAAACTTCAGAGATACACTTTACAAAACCTCAGAGCTATGATTCCAAAGAAATTTTCAGGTTTGATGCTTTCATCTCAAGAGAATCAGAGACATTTGAACCAAGTACCTCTGATACAAGTACTTCTGAAAATGAATCTCAGAGTTCACTTAATCTGAATGCTCCTCTGTATTCACCAAAGTCAGATGAAAACATCAGAACTACGTTTAAAGATGATGTTCAAAAGATTTGGGAAGAAAATGTCATGGAGGACTTAAAAAGAAAAGAAAGCATGAAACGGATCATCAAAGTCTCTAGATCAAAAGAAATTAAAAAACCAATAGAGGTAGATATCTCTATTAAATCTAAGAGAGACTTTCTTGACTCTGATTCAGAATCTGATTTAGAGATTGATGAACATATTTTTTGTAAACCAGGGAATGTAATTCACAAAAAGATAGAAACTGTTGGCTCTGGTATTTTGAATGTTCCAATTTCAGTATTGAAAACCAAAACCAGAATACCAATAAGTCCTGATTTTGCAAATATGTGTTTACAAGCAAAAACATCTCTGGAACTTGAAAAAGAGTTGCAAGAAAAGGCAAAGAATAAAACAAACACTTCTGGTTCTTACACCTATAAAACAATAAAATTCTCTCCTGAACAAAAAGGCAAATGGACAAAAATTAATCATATTGATCCTGTCTGTGCAGTAAGCAGCAAAGAAAAGAAGATGTTTTTGAACAAGAAAAAGCAACTTGAAAAGAAGACTGTCTATCAAGCAAAAAGAAAAGAAGTAGTTAGGGATAAATGTAATATTCCTAGTGCTAGTTACAAAAGAAGTCAAAATGTAACAAATTCTTTTAATAAAAAGAAAAACTTTGCTCCTACTTCTTCTTGTTCCATTAATTGTAACTGCATTTATCTCTTGATGAAACTGAAAAATAATTTTAAAGGATCTCACTGCCTTTTGAATAAATCTCTGAAAAATATCTCAGAGACAAAATCTCAAAAGAAGACAAGTAAAGGCAAGACATCAAAAGATGAGATGCCAAAAAGTCATACAATTCCACCAAAGTCTAACACAAAAGGACCCATAATGAGGTGGGTACCTAAGAAACAATAATCTGTCTTGCAGAAACAGTCAATGCCAATCTGGTACCTAGATTCTGGATATTCAAGGCATATGACTGGAAACAAAGAACTGCTATCCTCATTCAAAGCAAAATCTGGAGGAGCAGTTACTTTTGGAGACAACAAGCAAGGACAGATTAAAGGATATGGTGAGTTATCAAGAGGAAATGTTTCAGTATCAAAGGTTGCTTATGTGGATGGATTAAAACACAATCTGATAAGCATAAGTCAACTTTGTGATCATGGTTTTGATGTGAAATTTCAAAGAAAATATTGTTCACTTCTTCACTCAGAATCAGGTCAAGAAATGCTAAGAGCAGACAGAAAAGGTAACCTCTACAGAATGAACTTTACCAAAATCACAGACACTGATTCAGAGAAACTTTGTCTTGTATCTCTGAATAGTGAGGAAATCTGGCTCTGGCATAAAAAGTTTTCACATCTAAACTTTTCCTCACTTGATAAGTTAGTTAAACTTAATTTGGTTAAGGGATTACCATCTCTAAAGTTTAACAAAGATCATCTTTGTTCTGCTTGTGAGATGGGAAAAATGAAAAGATCTTCCCATAAAACCAAAAGTGAAAACAACTGTCCTAGACCTCTGCACATGCTTCATGTGGACCTCTGTGGTCCTATCTCTGTACAGAGTCTAGCAGGTAAGAAATACATTCTGGTTCTGATTGATGAATTTTCCAGATACACATGGATAGAATTCATTAGAGCTAAATCTGATGTACCTGACATATTAATAAGGTTGTTGAAAAGATTGCAGGTTCTATTCAGCAGCAAAGTTCAGAAACTAATAAGTGATAATGGAACAGAGTTCAGAAATGCCAAAATCAATTATTATCTATCAGAAGAAGGCATTACCCCTAATTTCTCTGCAGCAAGAACTCCTCAACAAAATGGAGTAGTTGAAAGGAAAAACAGAACACTTGTTGAAGCTGCCAGAACAATGCTTGCTGAATCTGATCTTTCCATAATTTTTTGGGCAGAAGCAGTAGCAACAGCCTGCTTCACTCAGAATAGAGCTACAATTGTCAAGAGATTTCAGAAAACATCCTATGAACTCATTAACAATAGGAAACCTAATATTAAATATTTTCATGTTTTTGGATGCAGGTGTTACATTCTGAAAGATAGATAATATATTGGAAAGTTTGACAAGAAAGCTGATGAGGGCAAATTCATTGGATATTCATTAGCCTCAAAAGCTTTCAGAGTGTTCAATCTTAGAACAAGGACTATCCAAGAAAGCATCAATATCACTTTTGACGACAATAAAAGCTCTGAACATCAAGAAAGTTCAACACTAATCTCTGAATCATCAAGGGAATCTGAATTAAACAAAATATTTGAAGTTTTCTTTGATGATGAAGATATCTCTGAAGTTATCTTCAGAGATAGACAAAGAGAGAATTCAGAAGAACCTCAAGAAACGGGTACAACCCTTTCAGGGCCCTCTGAACTAACACCTTCTGTTTCACCAAATGCAGATCAGCAAAGTGAATCAGAAAATGATCAAGAAGTATCTGAAGCAACTCCAGAACCAAATGATGAAGAACAAGAATATGCATCTCTGGAACAAAACTCAGAGCCTCTGAACAGTACAACAGAGGCATCACCAACAGAGCCTCTGAACAGTACAACAGAGGCATCACCAACAGAGCCTCTGAACAGTACAACAGAGGCATCACCTTCAGAGCCTCTGAACAATACAACAGAGGTGTCACCAAACGTCAGAGCCTCTGAAACTCAAACTGCACAAATTATTGCTCCAACCACCAGATGGACAAAAGATCATCCAATTGATCAAATCATTGGATCCTCATCTGAAGGAGTTAAAACAAGATCTGCCACCATCAATGAATGCTTCTATGTAAACTTTTTGAGCATTATTGAACCAAAGAAGGTAAAAGAAGCTCTTGAAGATCCTCATTGGATTTTTGCAATGCAGGATGAACTTCAACAGTTTGTAAGAAACAAAGTCTGGACCCTAGTTCCCCTTCCCAAAGGAAAATTTGCAATTGGAACGAAATGGGTTTTCAGAAACAAAAAGGATGAGGATGGAATAATAATCAGAAACAAAGCCAGGTTGGTTGCAAAAGGATATTGCCAGGAAGAAGGCATTGATTATGATGAAACCTTTGCACCTGTAGCTAGGCTAGAAGCAATCAGAATCTTCTTAGCCTATGCTGCACACAAAGGATTCAAAGTTTATCAAATGGATGTTAAATCTGCCTTTCTTCATGGTAAATTAAATGAAGAAGTATATGTCCAGCAACCACCTGGATTTGAAAGTACAGAGTATCATAATCATGTTTATTATTTGGATAAAGCTCTGTATGGACTCAAACAAGCCCCAAGAGCTTGGTATGAAACTCTGTCCACTTTTCTGATTAACAATGGATTCAAGAAGGGCACAATTGATACTACCTTATTCATCAAAAGGTACAAAAATGAGATGCTTTTAGTACAAATTTATGTTGATGACATTATATTTGGCTCTACCAATCAAAAGTATTGTGACAAGTTCTCAGAGTTGATGAAGAGTGAATTTGAGATGAGCCTCATGGGAGAATTAACTTTCTTTCTAGGCTTACAAGTAAAACAAACTTCAGAAGGTACATTCATAAGTCAATCTAAATATGTCTCTGAAATTTTGCAAAAATACAAACTCAATGATTCAACTTCGATGAGAACACCTCTATCCACCGGAGTCAAACTTGACTCTGATCCATCAGGAGAATCTGTGGATATAAAAACCTACAGAGGCATGATAGGTTCACTATTATACTTAACTGCAAGTAGGCCTGACATAATGTTTGCAACATGCCTTTGTGCTAGATATCAAGCAAATCCAAAGGTATCTCATTTAACTGCTGTCAAAAGAATTTTCAGATATCTCAGAGGGACACAATCATTAGGCCTCTGGTATCCAAAACTTTCAAGTTTTGATCTAACAGCTTACACTGATGCAGATCATGCTGGATGTAAGCTTGACAGAAAAAGTACCTCTGGGTGTTGTCAGTTATTGGACAATAAGCTGGTAAGTTGGTCATCCAAGAAACAAAACTGTGTTTCCACTTCAACTGCGGAGGCAGAATATGTTGCTGCTGCTAGTTGTTGCTCACAAGTATTATGGATGAAAACTCGGCTCAGAGATTATGACCAACAACTTGACAGAATTCCAATTCTCTGTGATTCAAAGAGTGCCATAGCCATCTCTGTCAATCCAGTACAGCACTCCAAAACCAAGCACATCGATGTAAGGTACCACTTTCTGAAAGATCATGTTGAAAAAGGAACAATAGAGATGTATTTTGTACCAACTGAACTTCAACTTGCTGATATTTTCACAAAAGCTTTAGATGAACGAAGGTTCAATTTTTTAATTAGCAAGTTGGGAATGTTGAATATGTCTACCTAACAAAAGAGAAACTCAGAGTATCTGATAGTATATCAGAGTCTATGAAATCGAGTAGAATATCATACTTAAATGAAAACATCAGAGTCTCTGATCCTTTTATCAGAGCCTCTAGACTTTTTCAAATATGGTAAAAATCACTCTTTTGAATCACCAAGCATGTGCCAAGGGGGAGAAAACGACCCTTTCATCTGTCAAGGGGGAGACAACGACCCTTTCATCTTTCAAGGGGGAGAAAAGATCTTGTCTCTGATGTTTTTATCAGAGCCTCTGATCTTGTCTCTGATGTTTTTATCAGAGCCTCTGATCTTGTCTCTGATGTTTTTATCAGAGCCTCTGATCTTGTCTCTTTAAACAAATATTCTAGGAAATTCTTTTAAATAATAAATCTTTTTGGTTAATCACTCGTTTCTTTTCAAAAACCCAACTGGCGGTTTTCTGACACAAAGCGGTTCTTCCCCACACGCCTAAACGCGTCACCCATCAATTCGGGGATGATGGAACGTCCTTTCTAACGTTGGGACTCTCATTCGCCGCTTCAAAAACCTCTCCCTCTACCTTCCTTTTGTAGCTATAAAATACCCTTGTTCACTTCTCATTATTCTTTACGCTCTCAAAATCCAAAAGCCGAATCTCTATTTCTAAGCTTTCATCTTTCTCAACCTGCAACAATGGCGGCTCATTCCCAAACTTCAGATAACTCAAGCAAACTTGTTCCAAGCTTGAATATGGTTCAGTTCGATGTTCCAGTCAAAGGAAACAACTACTTTCTGGACGTCACCCCATCAAAATACGATGAACAGTTTCGCCCAATCCTCGACTTTTTTACCAACTGCGAACTCAATGATGTTCTAACCAAACATGCCTCAGATATTCCCCTTCGCTTTGTCCAACAATGGTGGTATTCAAGTGAATACGACGATGAAAAGGAAGGACTGGTTGGGCACATTGACCTAGGTGAACAAAGCTTAAACATAAGAATCACTCCACAAACCCTAACTCGCCGATTCAACCTCCTCACCAAAACTGATCTTCAAATAGAAACCTTTGAGAAACCCCCAACTCAAGAAGTCCTTCTTCAGTTCCTCCAACACTTGGGCTACAACAAAGAAATAACACGCCTCAGTCAATTCAGACGTCAGTACCTACCTCCCAAATGGAACTTTATGTTCAGTGTTCTCAACCGAACAATAACCTGCAAAATTGGAAGTCAGGATCAGACTCATCCAGCGATAATAGCCATAATGTATGCTCTCTTTTTCAACAGAAGCATCAATATAGCTCACATTCTCTTCTGTGAGATGCTGACAGCGGTGGACAAAAAGAACAAGGACTTGGCCAAAGGAAAACAACCAATATCGGTACTGTTTCCCCGATTCATCTCTGTGGTCATTCAACGAGCAATGGAGAAATTCTCCATCACTGAGGAGGGCCCAATGACACCTCTGTTTATGATGAACTCATTCAAAGCCACAGAGGTTCCTCCTTATCCACATGACCGACGTTTCCCACACACCATGATTGAAATAATTCCTACTGACTCTCCTACCCATCTCCTACTTAGTCGTGTTGCCCAATCATCAGAACCGATGATGGGATCCCCAACACACTTAGGTTCTGAGCCTGAGCCTGAATCAGAGAGTGATATCTCTGATACTGCTCAAAACATTAACAGAGCGCAACCAGAGGGTGGCTCTGAGAGAGTGAGGAAGAGAGAACATGAGAACCCTCCCTCTGACGAAGAGAATAACTCTGTCAGAGCAGAGGAAGGTGAGGAAGAGAGATTTCCAGAGGGTTAGTTTCTAAACTTAGAATCTGAGGGCGGTGAGGTAGAAAAAGATGTCCTTGATGACACAAATGAGAGAATCCAAAGCCCAAATCCCAGTGCAAACAAATTTACTGTCCAAGATGGTCCAGCATCAATGGACATTGAAACAGAGGTGCACACCTCGAACCCTTCCCATCCTAACCGCTCAGAGGCATCTGTTTCTGCCTCTGACGCATGCACCAGAGGGGAAACCTCTGATACGGCTAAGTCCTCCCAAAAGGACTTAGACCAAGATAAAAATACTCAATCACCCCAGAGTATGTCACCACCACCCACACATGATGCCTTTGTGGCTCAAACTAAGTTGGACTGTCCCTTAGAACGTAAGGATTGCCTGTCAGAAAAAGAATGGCACGACCTTCTTGCACAAGGAATCCTTAGCCTGGACAGCAAGGTTTCCAAACACATTCAGTTCTCATCATCAGATTCTGACTCTGATGATCAGAGACCAATCGGAACCATTATAGGGAAATCCTTGAAAAAGGGTCCCCAAGGATTAATGGGAAGTCCTTCCGGAGAAAACATCAAACCACCTCCGAAAGAAGGCCCCTCTGAACTCGAGGGAAACTTAGAATCATGTGTTGATCCTAAGGTTAACCCCTCTGATTACGTTACCAAAGAGGAGTTCAAAATCTTTGGTGATGAAATCAGAGAATCTCTGAAGGAGATAAAACTTCAAATGGAGAAGACCTCAGAGGCCTCTGCCTCTAACTCTGAAGTTGAAAAGCTCACTTCAGAGGTCTCTGAGCTGCGCACGACGGTTCTCAATCAGAACGAAAAACTGGATGCTCTAGAAAGCTTGGTCATAAAGAATGACTCCGTATTATCCAGAGAAATTCAGAACTCGACAACAGAGATTCTCCAAGCAATTTCACATACCTCTGCCCCCACTCCAACACATGCAGACTTCTCTTAATTCAAAGAGGAAGTCTTGCGTTCTTTGACAGAGGTAATTGCCAAGATCCCTACCTCCTCTGTTGCTGCTCCTGCTACAACAGAATTCATTACAAAGGCTGACCTGACCAACTTCTCCAAGAAGATCACCAGCAATGTAATGAACATCTCAAGCAAGTTCGTCTCCAACACCACTCAGCAGAACAAGAAGATTGAAGACCTTCTGAAGAATATCAAATCTTCAGAGGGAGTATTGAAGAGAAAAGAACCAGAGGTCGCATGCTCTGAAGAAGCGAGAAAGAAGGCTCGATATGAAGATTCTGATGACGAAGATGACCAACCTCAGGGGTTATCCGATCTTCATAAGGGGGAGAAGACTCCTACTCCTAAACCTGTTGAAACACAAAAGGAGTCCACTCCCTCTGAATCAAATCAACACAAGGAGAAAGGACAAGAGAGACATTCAACCTCCACCTCTGCTGAAGATATTCAGGCCACTCTAAAGTCGCCAGTACCGATCATCTTTTTAGGACCATCCACTTCAGGTGCTCCAATAGTTCCAATCACAGCTGAACAAATCACAGTTGCATCTCAAGAAACTATTGGAGCTCTGGACGAAGAAGAAGATGAACAGCTCGTAGACTTCTCAACATCAGAAGATGCATTCTCATCACCAGAAAGACCAACTTATGTGATGAGAGATGCTTACGAATCAGAATCTGAAAAAGAAGAAAAATCAGATTCTGGAAAAGAGGTTGAAGAAGAAGTTGAAGTAGTTGATGTCGAAGAATATGTCTTCAAGAATGCTCAACCACATCATACTTCAACAACGTCAGAGCTGAGGGAATCACCAGAGATAGATGGCTACATCTCTGAACCCTCAAAAGAAGATCCTCCACAGACGAAGGAACCAGAAACCATGGTTGTTGATGAACAGGCTCCTTCAGAGAATCCTGTTCAGAAAGCAAGCATCGGTCTTCCAGCAAAAGTGTTCAATAAACCTCCCACATTTCTCGAATCAAATCCTGAAGCTTCCATAGAAGACCACTTCAGATACATCTACTGTGAGTTCAACATGGCAGACACACTAGTCATTCCTCTGAATCCAAGAATCAGAGAGGACATGCCAGACTATGAGCGAAGATTTATCAGAGATAAAACCAAACCAAGAGCACAGGTCCTCTCTGATGATCCAATCATCAAAATCAACAAAATCTCAGAAAAGACCTTTGCTTACAACAAGATAATCTATAGGAATTATGTGGTAACTCGATCTGATCAGAAGATTTACGAGTTCAATGACAATGATCTCGTAAATCTAAATCCATATGATTTACCACATTTATATGCCTATTGCTCTGTCAGGTATGATCATGGAAGAAGGGAAATCAGGATGGGCATGGTTGAAGTCCGACGGGCAATGGAGGCCTATGTCAAACACCGAGCAAAACGTGACTTTCAAATAGCTCTGAACCTAGGGGAAGAGAAGTTGGAGGTAACTGAACCTGTGGAGTCATTCGACAAACTTAAAGAATAGAAGACTGGATCAATCGTTGCAGAACCTCTGGGTTTCGTCTTCAGAGTAAATCAAGAAAAGAAGATCTTTCTAGCTTCGGAAGTGTCGAAGTACTCTGATGAAACCTTGAGAGGTATAAAGAAATTGATCCATGCAAAGGAAGAAAGGCACAGAGCAGATTTACTGGCAAAACTTGACTTAGAGATTGACTCGATGATCAACTTCAGAGCTCTGATCATGAAATTCCATGGAATCTGTTCAAGTGAAAATTGTAGTATGTTTCTTTATTTTTTTTGATATTACTTTATTTGTATTAAACTTCCAGATGTTTAAGAAGTAATACTTAAGAGGATGATTTTTCTCCTCTATGCTTTCTAGTTTAAAATTCAATTCTCTGTTATTTTTTGTATCTTTTATTTTCGACACTTAGGGGGAGATTGTTAGCTCAAAATCATCTGTTAAAGTGTTGAAAATACCCATCCTACTTCAGAGGATGAAAACTTCAGAGGACGAAGACGTCAGAGGATGAAGACTTCAGAGGACAAACCTGATGAAGACTTCAGAGGACAAACCTGCCTCTGAAGTACTTATCAGAGATTGCAACTTTGAGAAGACATCAGAGATGGCTTCATCAGAGGCTCTGAAGACAACGTCAGAGCTCTGAAGACATTTTCTCTGAAGTTCACAAGTTCAGAGAAGACATCAGAGATGGCTTCATCAGAGGCTCTGAAGACAACGTCAGAGCTCTGAAGACATTCTCTCTGAAGATGTTCACAAGTTTTCTACGAATGAACAGAAGAACAGATGACACGTCACTTAGTGATAAGATTTACTTTCTAAAGTAGGTCACTGTTCAGCATGCTCTTTGTTGTCATGCAAGTACACTCTTACTTTATGGTCCTATAAATAGGACCATCACCTTATTGTTCAAAGTGTGCTTAAGAAGTTATATATCTGATAATATAAGTTGAATATTTTATTCTAAGAATATCTTGTTTATCTTTATCTGCTTTATGAACTGTGATATTTGAATCTCCTTTGATATTAAACTGTATTACTTCCGTTGTCATTACTCTTATTGTTTATATCATTGTTATGAGATTAGATCTGGGATCCAACAAAAGTTGCACGGGCCGAAATGTTTGTTTCTACACCTGGAGCACCACTTGGCATCACGTCTAGGATCAGCTCCTCGCTGAGCGCTGTTGTTGGCATAAAAGGGTTTCTTTGAGGGCATCGAACTTCCCTCCCATTTTCGCTTCTCGATTTGGCAAACACTTTGCTCCTTGCCGAGACTGTAAGCATCCTCCATAAGTTGAGCTTCTTCCATTGCCTCCCGAAGGGTGGAGGTCTTTGTCACACGAACCATCGACATCATGTCCGATGGGAGACCCTTGATATAAGCCTTGATTTTATCCTTCTCTGTCGGGACCAGATGTACCACAAAACCCAGCTTGTCCATGAAGAGACGGTTGTACTCCCTCACAGACATACCTCCCTTCTTCAAGTTCTGAAATTCATCCTTGATTCGGTCCAACGACCGCTCGTTACAGTATTCCTCTAGCAGCTTTTCTTTGAAGGTGGACCAAGACAATTGGTCCAGAACAGTCGGCTCCAGCGAAGCAGAGTACACATCCCACCAGGTAAGGGCTATTCCCCGCAACATTCGGGAACCAAAGATAACCCTCTGTTCCTCCCCACATTCGCTTGAGCGAAAAGCTTGCTCCATTTCTCGAACCCAGGCCATACAATATAGCGGATTGTCTGAGCCTTTAAATTCTGGGGGTCGGCAACCCAGAAAAGTCTTGAACGTGCAAGTCCGCGCCATTCGACTGACGCCCAGGGTTGCAGTCACCACAGGGGAAATTACAGGTCCGGTACCCCCGGATCTTGCAACAATCACATTCTCGCCAACCGTTTCGGGCCTACGGTTGTTAGTGTCTCGGTCCTGAAGGAGTTTCAAGAATACCTCCTGTTGTTGCGCCATGGCCCTATTCATGGCCAACATCATGCGATCCATCATTCTCGTCTCGGCCGTCACTTCTTCTATAATAGGCTCATCAGCCTCCAAATTTCGTCGAGGAATATGCTCGGGTCCTCCACCCAGCACATTACTCACACGTAACGTTTCCTCCACTACGGTCGCCAGCGGATGGTCGGCCGTAGGTATGTCGGCCTCCTGGCCTTTCGGACGATTCCTGGTATTAACCATGGTTCTGCTGAACGCAATCATGCAAAAGAACGGGATAAGGATAACGGAAAACACAGAGAACGTACTACTACACTTATCAATCATTATAACGACAGTAATTTAAGTATGCTCACGTAAGACATTTTCATAATAACGTTAGCTAAGTGAAATTATGAACGTATAATACGCAAGAGTGCTTATCACCATCGTTACAACTTTCAATTTGTGCAAGTTTTCGTTGACCCTAAGACCATCCTATCTTACAAGATCTACCCCATCTCACGAGTCGTAACTTAATAGTCTCAGCTTAAGTCTAGGCATCTTACAGTCATACCTAGTTCACTTAAACCAAGGCTCTGATACCAACTTGTAACACCCTAGAAATTGCGGAAATAAAAAACTTTTGAAAAAGAATTCAGCAAAAGACTAACTTGCGGAATAAGGTGTGACAATTACAAAGTACATATTAATCCAACGGGGTACAGAGTAGACATTAAGGTGGTATATAAATGAAGCATAAAACGACAACCTATTAATCTACAATTATATCTAGATTAGGGACGGGTGTCGCTATACTTCCAAAATAAATCTTCAAAAGAATCTCTCACGACCCCAAGGTCGCTCCCTCAGCCCCGACGAGCCCCACCGCTAAGATAACCTGCCAACATGACAACCAAGAGCAAGCGTTAGGCTAAAGCCTAGTGAGAACAAGCCAAATAAAAAGATAGTACTAAACCCAAATGGTGTCACGCGGTGAGTATGGCCATGAGCTAAGTCAAGAAATCAAATAAACCATTAGTGATTAAACATGGTATAAGTAATACCCAAAATCACATAACGAGCTCAGCCCCTCTAGATCTGTTGCTCAAAACATTCAAGTCAACCCCTCTGGATCTATCCTTGAGAGTTCCCAAAACAGGGGGAACCCAAGCACCAAATGGGATTACACCTTACTGCACCATGAGACACTGCCCGACCGTATAGGCCCACAACCTACTTATCATGGCAACCCGATGCCTATCCCGTGCTAAAACGTGAACCAAATGCCCAAAACAGGGGACATAGGGACACCGTGCCTATGGATCCATTGCACTAAGACTCAAAGCCAAAGCATGTCATTTCAGAGCATACTTATATTAAATCAGATATACAGGCAATTCATATGAACAACGGTTCAATTCTATAAATCTTGATTCTTGAAAATATGGGATTTTTAGAGGGTATTTCCCAACGTCAATCAGTCACTTTGAAACCAGGTTTTTTCCACATTTCAAATAATACATTTATCACATAGCATTCATAATACAGACCGATTTAGCTTAAAGGACTCACCTCAGATTTCTTCTTGATTATAGCCTGCTTCTGACGATTGCTACCTATGACAACACCGATAATCGGTAAGCCAAAATAAAGACAACT
Source organism: Arctium lappa (assembly GCA_023525745.1). Classification (NCBI taxonomy): domain Eukaryota; kingdom Viridiplantae; phylum Streptophyta; class Magnoliopsida; order Asterales; family Asteraceae; genus Arctium; species Arctium lappa. The sequence continues at coordinate 49,621,607 of CM042064.1, read as the reverse complement.
TAATGACTTAAAACTCCAGAATACGAACACAACACACTGCCAGAACTCAGTACCGGTCGAAGGACAACACTGGTCGAAGGGACCATCCGGTCGAACGACTCACCCGGTCGAAGGACCACCGGGTCGAAGGACCACCCGGTCGAAGGACCCTCCGGTCGAAGGACCACCCGGTCGAAGGACCCTTCGGTCGAATCAAACATCCGGTCAAACAATCCTTCGGTCGAATCAACCATCTCCTTGTTCATCAAAGAACAGTTCGATGCAGATGATGAACAACTCGATGCAGAACCCAGATCCAAATGAGAAATGCACAGATCTTAACATGGAACGGTTCAAAACCTTCACAACGAGATTCTACACGGCTAAAAGCATTCAGATCAAAGCATTAAGCTAGATTCGTACCTCGATTTGCCCGAAACGATCGACCCAAAAACAAGCTTCTTCTCTTGCCTTCCTTTCTCTCTGACTTCAAAGATCTCAAGAACTCAAATATGATATTTTACAAAATATCTAGATTTAACTTTGTTTATATATTACCCATGTTACATTTTACCCCCTTGAACTTCGGGTAAAAGTCAACTTTTTACCCAACCCCAAAATAGCGGGTGTTACAATCAAAAACATATAAAAATTTAAACTTTAAAGGTTCATTTGCTTGAGTTCATTTGAAATAAATAAAAGTCTACAACAATGTTAACAAAGTCCACAAAAGTTAGCAAAATATCTCAAGACAAAACACAAAAAAAAAGTAATATGCAAAGTGCAAATAAAATCCACGGCGATTTAAAATTATCTTTGGGCCTTTTTGTATATATTTAAGTCTAAAGATAAATTGGATATTTGGGCTAAACAATAGATTATATAAAGATGTATATACAAAAATAAAATATATATATATATAGATATATTTGGCGATCGGTTTGGTCCAAACCGCCTAAAAAAAACTCCAAACCACAGACCAGACCGGACCGCCCAGTTTGGCGATTTTTCAGACCAGACCGGACCGCCTAAACCTCCAAAAACGGTCCGGTTTAACTTGATTCGACCGGTCCAACGGTTTTTTTGAACACCCCTAAATAAAACCCATAATTTATGTGGCAGAAGAACCAAGTCCTATCAACAGGGACTATTCACGACCGTTGTAACCTGGGGGTCAAAATATAATATGACAAAAATTTAGAGATACAAATGATACCCATGTAAATTGTTTTTTATTTTCTTTATTTATGATCTAATATTAAATTACAGAGAAAAATTGTTAATGTAAGAGTATGGGTCGTTTATTCGGTACGTGTTTACCAAGTCATATTACCTTACCGGATGAAGATGACAAAGACCGAAAATCTTACCCGATAAGAGCGATGATGAGGACTAAAAGTCTTAGGGGTTGTTTGCTTTTTTTTTCAAAAACCTTTTAATGCCTCTTAAATTTGAATCGATCAGACATTTTTACATTCATTCTAGTTTTTTTCCTAGATTTCAGACCCTCTTAACTCTTAAATACATCTGAAGTGAAATAAAATTCAAATTTCAGACCTCATAAAAAATAAACGCCACCTTATATTGTAAGTAAAGGTGAAGATTCTTACCCGGTTAGCAATTACTAGGTAAATTGTTGCATATGTTGCATCTTGATGAAGTAAAAAAATCTTACCCGACAAGGTAAGTGATAGTGTTAAATTTTACCAGTAATTAAGCGTTTATCAGGTAAGTGTTTGGGTAAACGACCCCTAAACAGGAAAAAGTGTGTAAATTTCTCCCAAATGGAGTACCTAGAGAAAGATATTTTTTTTAAATTATATCTTACCAATTAGAAATCTTAAGATGATATGCTTAGAAGAGAAATAATATTTTATTAGATACATGTAATATTTTAATAATTTAAGTAATAATGTAATCTCAAAAATGAAGATCTCTTGAAATTGAATGCAAATTTTTAATAGAGATTTTGGACTTTGAAAACTTTTTAGAAATGCTTTAACAATGTAATATTAGGGAATAAAAAATAACTAAAAATGAAAAATGAAATGAAATGAAATGAAATGCACGTTAATCTTAGGAAATAAAAAACCACTATAATTTAAACATGCAATGGAATGGACTTGATACAGTAACCTCCAAGATGTGACCTTAGTGTGATAACCAGTAAATTGTCAACTTTTATGTGTTTATTATATGAAGTGTATAATGTTTGAGGAAAAAAGTTGGGGCCATGGCCCCCAAAAGCCTCTATGGGGTTCTGCCTCTGCCTATCAAGAAGCATTGATAAAATAATAGAATTTTTTGCTATAATTTTTCACATAATGCCAAACATATTTTCAGACAGTAAAAGATGGGGTACATGTTTTATCGCTTTTACATCAAAACTCGCCACTATCCAACGTCATGTGTTTGATTTCTAATTGAGCAAGAGGATGAATTGACCCTATATCTCGTATACAATACTTGTTTGAGAGTTCAAACCTAATCGTGCTTAAATTTAATTAACTATATAAAGAGAATGAATTGGCAATGAGATGTTTTGGATGAAACCCATCCACCAACCTCATTGAAGGTACATTGGACTACAAAATGCAATAAACAACATTTTGGAACTCACGAACGTTCGCAATCACAAAATGGCATCATACAATAAATGAGCTTTGTCTCCTCTAATGATTGGTGTATGATGTTCCCTTTTTAGTGTGGATGAAACCAAAATCTCGTTTTATTTTACAAAACAGGTTTAGATTATCATACAAATATAATTATAACTGAGCCATACTCTACGGTATTATCGGAAGTTTCGACTCGGTTCTTGCATCCTTTTGAGATTACGGTGGTTTGCTCCTCGCAAACTCCGGTTTTTTCTTTTCTCTCGACTGATAGCCTGTGTATTGTTCGTGTTATTCTCAGTTGGTGTCGTTTTCTCCCGAAGTTTTTTTTTGTAAACCTTGCGGATGCCTTGTAAACTTTTTGAGTTTTTTTGGTATTTTATGATTATTGCCGTTTAAAAAAAATACTATACGGTATTAAGTTATTTTTGAATTTGATTCAATATTTTGGCAAGTCCCTTTTATGCGGGCTTGGAAGTAGATTTGTGTTCAATTCAAAAGCTCAAACATTCATTCCACCCCTGATCAGGCAATACTTTCCAATATGAATAAAATTGTCAATGTGGGTTAATTTGTCTGTATAGATTGAAATTTTTTTGATTGATGAAAGAGTTTTTTTAAAGATGGGATGAGCTTGTTCTTTAATTGGTAGAGGCAATTCTGGGGAAAAAAAATACTTTATTTTCTACATAAAACTTTACCCTAAAAGCTTAAAAAACAAGTCAAACTACCAAATAGTCATGTATAACTGACTGAATATGTTGTGAGTCTCCTTAAGCTGCTAACAAACAGATCAGGCCCTAAGGTTGTTTGATTAGGGGTAATTCAAAATCACAACACAATCAATACAATAATACCAATTAAACTACAACACAAGTCTCAGGAGCATTGTTTTCTAACATGATCTGAAATCACACACATTCATCAAACACAATAATAATAATACCAAACATTCCTACAATTGAGCATATATTATGCATTTTAATCTATCATATAAGGCTCTTTCTCTCCATGAATTGAAATAATGATCCATCATGGCACCGTCAACTTTCCGATAACCACAAAATAGAAAGGAAAGCCAGCATCTGTATGTCGAGCCCGTTAATTTCTCCCATCCAAACCAAAACTACTACTCTTCGTTGTCAAAACTTAGTTTCTGTTCTTTGATTTCTCCATGGCCCTGGGAGCTGCGAAAACAAAGAAAGATATAATGTATGTATTCACATAAATAAACAATTCCTTCACCATCATCATAATACCAATTACAACACAAAAGCAAATGCATATTTTTGGTTATATAGGGATTGTTTACCAAATTCAGGAACTTGAAGATCGAATTTGAAAGAGATTATGCGTACCTAAACCGATAGCATCTGACCCCTTCATGATCTTCAGCCTCTTGCATGAACCGATAAACATACTGTAACACACACCAATGTGTAAGACCTAAAGGCGATATTTATATAAATAAATATATGGGACAAATCAAATAACAACCACAAAAATGTTGAGAAACGTGAGAAGTAGTGAGAACCAATCCCAACGAGTCTCAGTTTATTCTAGGACTCAATATGGTATTATTGTTCATGTGTGATTCATATATGAAACATATGGAAATGTTTTATTTCACATGTTAAACAATTATGTCTCTTTCATATATGAAAACAACATTGGATGTTTCACATGTTGCCATGCATCAGATAAGAAACCCTACCAAACCTCACTATGATAAACATATGATGCAAAGAACAAAAAGGAGTTCAAGTACCCTAAAGCTCATTAGGAATATTGATGATCAAACATAGACTAGTCTTGCCTATTACAGGCAGGCTCAATAGCACAAGTCCTGCAGGGGATGGCCATAAGCGACGGTATCGTTAAAAAGGAAAAAAAGGGGGGGGGGGGGGGGGTATTGGAGGAAGGGGAGGGAGGTAACATGGGTCTCTCTATGACGAGATTTGATGTTCGTTAAGGTTGTAAATATGTCAGGCGACAACAGGTGGATCAATAGCAAGAAAATTAATTTCAAATATTCATTAAGTCTGCATAATTAATCATACTGCAAGACGGAAAATCGCACTCTTTTCACTTTTGAGATGACCAATTGGCCATCGTTAACCACAAGGCTTGTGGTGTAGCGGTAATCACCCGGGGAGTTCATAGCGCTCAACCCGGGTTCGATTCCATGCATTCGCAACTTTGTGGCCACTGGGTTTAACCTCAGGGCTGCATGCTTTCGCAATCGGTTTCTTTGCCAAGGGATTAGTCAGGATACCCTTTCCGAAAAAAAAAAAAAAATTTGGCCATCGTCACTTTACAAAACACCTTCATGTGAAAAGGAAGAAAGCAGAGCCTGGCATGGCAAGAATACCTACTTTTCTTATTCTTTTTGTTTGTCACTATCATGTCAACGACTAGAGTTCCACTGTTCCTTTGATAAATATTACTCTAATTATGTGTACGTTTATTATTCCTGATTAATGCTACCATGTCACTTCCCACAAAGATCCTAAGAGAGCAATTACGTAATGTACAAAAACAGACAGGATTGCTTGATACTTACTCCCAGGGAACATCTCCAACAAGCATCCAGTCACCGTCCTTATCTTCGTACGTAAGAACATACTCTGAACTGTGTAAAAGATCCCTCAACTTGCTCTCACTAAGGCTTTCCTTTCCTGGAGCCCCCTGTGATCCGCACTGACCTAAAATGCAAAAAATCGTTTGCAATTAAACTAAAAGCAAGGATTTTGATTTGATAGATAATAACTTTAGGCTATACTAGCGATGAATTGAAGTTGCAACTTAAGAAAGCAACTAACCAATGGTGAAACAGCTAAACATCTTCTCAAGGGCTAATGAAAGTTCTTGATAAGTAGAGTAACCTCTCAGATCAACCTTCCTCAAATAAGGGGCACCATCCATGCTAACCTTGACAAATAATGCACCTGGACCAGGCTTTCCATCTACTTCATCACTGTTCTTTGAACTTGTAGCCATGATGTTCTTGCGAAAGGATCTAACTGGAGGCCAACCAACCACCTGTGCTCTGTACATTTTGATGCAGATTAGTAACATACCAGATATAGCCATATCAAATCTCTTATATCTATCCGCTCTTATTTTACTAAGAACAAGTAAAGTAGATCATCAAAAGGTGGATGAATTGAAAACCAAAGACCATTATCCTCCAAGGCCCCTCCCCACCAACCGAAAGCATCCAAACTCAAAACAATATTAATTTTGTTTTATTTACTTACTTGGCAGCGGGAGGATTGGAGCTATTTACTTTGTTAAGGTTAGTACCACAGGTTGCATGAGGCCGTTCCTGTGGCAATTTTGAGGCTGTCCCTTTAATTGTCATAATTTGACCTCCTGATGATGTCATCCCATTTACATTTGAATTAGTAGAAAATTTCACTTGACCTAAGGATTTTGAAGCATCAGATTCAGCCCCAGAAGCACCAAACATCCAATTTCCTTCGGGTAATCCCTTTATTTCCGAATAACTGTCCATAGTATCAGAGAATACCCTTTTGTTTCCAGAAACCACAATCTTTGGTGAAGATGAGCATAGTCCGTCTTTGGAAGGAAGCATAGGAAACAAGGGTTTCTCATCAAGATTGTCAAAGCTTGTCAAGCTACTTTCAGGATCCCTCTCAGGGGATTGAGATCCTGGAAGGCCAAGCCTCAATTCAGTAGCCCTAAGGTTTAGACTATTTTTGTTCACTTCCGAGATGCTTGAGACAGTAGAGCTATCCACCGAAGAACAATCTGATAATCCCAGATAATTTCTTTCGGTCAATCCAGGGTTCTCTTGGAACCTAGATTCCATAGACAGTAACGAAGGATTCCCTTGTCCGTCCCCCTCAACACCTAACAGTGGTGAAGACATCAGATACCCAGAGTTCTTGATTTGCCAGTCAATCTGCTTGATTAAATGGACCATTAATTAGCTTGTAATAAATTAGCTTACCAACAACTCACAAAATAAATGCCACTGAAAGTATGAATCATTAAAGTCAACCAATACACAAAAGCTCTGTTAACATATGAGAGTGTACATTTGGATTTTTTGGGGGGCGTACGGGGATAAAGCATACCTAAAAGCTACAATTAATAAGAGATACAAAAGAACCAGATTTTGAAACATCCGGTCGATTTAAAGTAACGAATAACCAAGTAAAAATTCAACAGCTCCACCAGATCACCATGCGCCTTGAAAACAAAAACCGAATCCCTGATTATGAAAGTTTTACTTATTACATGAACCAAAAATCAGTTTCATCACCAATCTTCAAACTTCTAACAAGAATCAAAACGTAAACGCAAAAACTTCTGCTTCTTCAGCTTATCCAGTAAAAATCCAAAACACTAAAGACATAGATCGAGGACACTTTAGATCTATTGTCCGCATTTATATCATAAACAAAAACTAAAAAAAAAAACAATAAATGACCAGTAATTCGGTCCTAACAGTTGAATCAATAATGCTCTAATTCATCTCAACAATTGGAAACTGTAATGCTCTAATTAATAAGTCATCGCGCTAAAAGCAGCTGTGACGAACAAAACTTTGCTAAAAACGATCCACAACCTAAAAACGCAAACAGCGTGTGCATGTGAGCTGGTAATTTAAGCAAAAATCATGAAAAAGTATCAACAAAATGACCATAAATCACAATCCAGATCTCGAGTTTCAGAAGAAAAAAAAACCTAAATTTGGAGTGTAGCAAAATGATCAAAAACAGCTAAATTACCTGAAGATCAGTAGACAATAGCAGACGGATTTGGTAGAAGATCGGAGGAGCAACAAGAGTGGTGTGATGAAGAAACTGAGAATTGAAGAGAGTTATTAATGGAAGAAGAGAGAGAAAGTGGGAATTGAAGGTCCCTCCATTAAGCAGAAAGCAAACAAAAGGGTTTGTGAGCTTGTTGAGCTGTGTGCCCTCAAATTGAATCAATTTGCATCAATTCTTCAATTTAAAAACAAAAAAAAATTATTTTATTTAACAACATAATTTTTTTAATTGAAATGTAAAAACAAAAAAAACAACCACTATAATTATCGTATTTTTAGTGATTAAGTCTTCAAACTGTTTTTTTAACAAATTTATATTATATTATAAAATACGGATAAAAAACATTTAAATATAAATTATTAGATATAATATAAGGTATCATCATTTTATGCACAAGATACATATTACTACGGTATGCTTCTAACATCCACCAATTTGGTATGTACAGGACATTCATTTTGTGCAGACCTTTCCATGTATCACCATTTAGTTAATATAAGTATTACTATAAATTTGTTTTAATTATAATATTAAATATGTAATTGGTTATTTTTTTCTAGATGTCATTAAAATATATAAAATAATCATTGAATTCTAACAAAATACTTAATTTTTTTATGTAAAAAATATTATATTATTAAGCTTAAATTAAACAAATTAAAAAAAATATATTATCATTTTCTCAAAATCATCCAAAATCGTACTGTAAATTGACAAAAAAACAAAAAATAAAGTGAAACATTAAAATCGTGATGTATCTCGCTGCATTGCGCGAGTACGTTTCTAGTAAATCCTTAAATTGTTTGAAATCGAACAAATAAATTCTTGAACTAATTATAATAGAAAAAAATCCAACAAACTTTAGGGGTGTTTGGTTAGAGGTATTAAACAGTAATCAATGAAAATAATTATAAAAGAAATTAATTGATTTTATATAATATAATTTTTTTCATTCGCCCAAAAACCCAAATTTTCATTCTAGGCTAAAATTGGAAAAATGAAAAAATTCATTCCCAGTCATTTTCATTCCCGAGACTGAGCAAACAACCCCTTAATATTTTGAAATTTTAAGTTTCTGTATAATTTTATAAATGAATAAATAATTACACTTATAAAACAAAATAAATATATCATTTCTCTTTTCACATATCACAAATCAATATAAAAGTACAACCCAATCAAATGAAAAAAAAACATTTTTATTACCATTATTTATTTTCCAGCTTCAAATGACAATCAAAGGTGTTCTTTACGACTTATGATCATGTAATTATCATTTGAATCTAAAAAATAAATGATTATTACCATCTGTTATGATTTTCATTTGAATCTTAAAAATAAATCATGGATAAGGAAAATGCCAATGGTATTTAGTTGTTCATTTTTATTGGTTTATTTTTACTTTACAACTAATCTTTTTGATACATCAATAAAGAAGTGGTATATTTCTTTCGTTTTATAAGTTAAGGATGTGGTTCAAAAAGTTGACTAGAATCTTAATCATTCAAAATTTAAAACTTCGTTGGGTTTCTTTGGTTCAAAAAAGTTTAATTCAATTTTAAAATTTTCAAATGTTTTTTTATAAATATTGTAATATATAAGGAAAGACGTTCTTTAACATGTTAAATGTGAAATTTTTTTATAGGACCCTCAAAATTTTGGGGCTCAATTTTATTTGTGTTTGGAGCTTTCATCAACCTTTGTAGCCTTGTTTAAGTTCAAATTGTTAATTGTTCATATGGTTAGGATCAAGTTTGGGCTAAGATTGTTATTCAGCCCTTTTATGTATATCTTTTATTTTATTTTCCAGTATAGTTAAAGTTTTAGGTGTATCAGAGTCTCTCAAGGAAAGTTGGAACGTCCTTCGTAATATAAGTTTATTTATTTTTTATTTAGTATCCATTTTGATCGTTAACAGATAGATTTTGTAACTATCGAATATATGAATGTTAAATTGTCAAGTTATATACTACTAGCAGTGTACCAGTGCAATGCATCGGGGTGAACAATTGTAAATGGAAATAAAAAATTAATGTAATAGCTTATCAGAAAAAAAATAAAAAATATATATATAGAGTAAATCATATATTTATAATTTATGTAGCATTAGTAGTGATAAACGCATAACTTGAGTTTTTTCAATCATGAAGCATTAAGAAATTATATTAAAGTAATCGTTAAATGTATAATTGAATTTTAAAAACATGTATTAATCAGCGATATCTAACGAATGATAGTATTTTTTCAAAATACTGAAATATAGAATAGGTAAAAATAACAAATATAATGTTGGATAGTATTATTTTGTATCTAAACGTATATATAGGTTCATAAGTTAGTTTTATAGAATTCAAAAGGCTTTAAAAACTTGTATACATGAAGAAAATACATGTACCATCATAATTAAATAAATATGTTAATTTGAGCAAATAAATAACTTTTCTTCTTTTGAAGAAACCCCAAATGGAAGAGAAAAACTTGAATATGGAAGGTAGTGAAAAAGTAAAGTTTGAATTTTTTTTTTCAAATGAGTTGTACCTTATGCATAGTAAGGGGACGTTTGGTTCATTTTAAGGAATAAGAATGAAAATGAAAATGAGAATGAAGTAGAATGGGAATAGGAATGAGCATTGCATTGATGCTGTTTGGTTAAACCAATATAATCAATAAAAAATTATTTTATATAATATTTTTAATACAAATATGTGTCGTCCAACACGAAAATAAAAAATATGTTTCATTAAACATCGAGAGATGAAGGGCGTATGAGAAAAAGTGACTAAGCGGGAATAAGATTTTCATTCCCCCCAATTTGGTCAGGAATGAAAATTAATGAGTTTGGTGTAATGAGCTCATTATATTATGTCAAACCAAACAACATTTTTCATTCCCATTCACATTCCTAACCGCTCAATACCTCCAACCAAACACCCCCTAAGTTGTGATTAAGAGATTTTTGAAATATATGCATAAAATAGTAATACCTTATGTTTTATAAGTAGTAATTAAGAGTTTTTTATTCCGTCTTTATAATATAGTATAGATAGTGTTTTATTATCTAAGAAAAATATCACATCAAAAATCAATGTTGTCATGTAGCCTTAAAACTAATTAATCATGTAAAACATGCACAAAATATGAAATTTTGAGCGTTTGTTCCTTAATTGATAGAAAGAAATCTGATTACAAGGACAATTGTGCAATTTTATATTTGTTTTTTGAAAAATCAGCTTTATATAGTGTCTTCAACAAATTCTTTAAATGAACATTTTAAATTTTTGCTCCACAGATTTCCTAAAACATTCTCTAAAATAGATAAAGTAAAATGAGGGTGGGTGAAAATTTTCCAAATTGGAGCACTGCAAAATGATTACTTACGAAAGATAAATTAGTTTATTTTTCCTACCAATGAAAATCTTTGAAATTAAATGTGCAGGAGGAAAAAAAACATTTTATAAAAAATATAAATATTTTAATAATATAATTTATATTATAATCTTTAAAATAGAGAAGTTGACGGAGATGAAGATTTTAACTTCTGATTCTTTGTTTTGAAAAATCTGTTTGAGATGCTTTTATAATCACTAGTAACTTTTTTCCAGATATACGTATGTTGATTGTTGGCTCCAAAAATTCAGAATATCAAAATAAAACATTTCATTTTTAATAAGGTTCATTATTTCAAATTTATTTTAAACGACCACCCAATAAAATTTTACATGGATATCGCAAATCGGTATTATATTTTTATCAGCCATAAAAACAATCAATTTTACATAAAAATAAAACATGTTAACTTTGTTTGTATCATAATTAGTTAGTTAAGTTGATATTTTTCCATTTTAAACAAAAATAAAAGTTGTGTTGGATTGTCAAGAACTATTTATTATAGCATCGAAACTTTGTCCCAACTCTTTCTATTGGGGAGACGTCAATCCAATAAATGACAACTGTTCAACTAACGGTTTATTTCTTGTTACATTTTAGTACTTAATATCTTTAAATAGAAACATCTTTTAATAATAGTTGGATGAACCGAATAGCATATACCATTTGTAGCGAAAGAAAAAGTTGCAAATAACATTATATACATTTAAACACGATGCTTTATTAAAACATGGGAGTTACTTATATATGTTAAACACGTATTCATCATTTAAAATGTTTTAGAGAGATGTAACATTAAAAAAAATGATATTGAAATAAAATGACACTAAGGGGTTGTTTATAGGGATGCTCAAAAAACTGATAAACGCGGACACCCAACCTGAAAAAAATCAACCCGAGGTACCCTCCATATAATCAATACAAAATTAGGCCAAACCGAATCTACTGGGTTGAAATTGGGTTAGGCCGAAAGTAACCCGATAACCCAATGAAAGTTTTAGTGATTTCTCAAAATATTTCTCTTTAATATGTATAGGTTATCAAAAGCAACTCAGCAACAACGAGCAATGAAACTCATAAGATGACATTTATGGGAATTATACGTAATACGAATACCTAAATATTTGATAAACGCATAGATTCTCTTGAATGATTGATCAGTATTTCAAAGGAATTTTGGCTTTAGTTTTATGTTTCCAATGTTGATTTTACTTAGTTTAAACATAACTCCACCAATCGGGCCAAACCCGACCAACCCAAACGGGTTGCGTTGGGTTGAAAATTTTCAAACCGTCAACAATGGGTTGGGTTGTTCAAATGCTTCAACCCGATCGACCCAACCCATCAGCCCCCTATCTGTTTATTAGAGTCTTATCGTGTAGGTACTTACCAACAAGACCACCACCATCATTTACCTTATCAGATAACATTCTCACCCATAAAAATTGATTGTTAGTATGTGTCTTTTACTCAGTAAGCACTTACCAGGTAAGAGTCATATCTTTCACACCGAGTAAAATTCTTATTCCTTGCTATGCCTTTTATCAGGTAAGATTATAGGTCATTGTCATGCTTATCCAGAAGGTAAGTGACACCTGATAAGCACTTACTCAGTAAGTGTTTGGTAAACAACTCCTGACTTCGTTTTTGTTGCTATTTTAGGGAATCATGAATCATAACATTTGTTTTGGGAAACCATAATTTTAAACTTTTATTTACGAGAGACCCGATATCGAAATTCATATTACTGAAATAATAACAAAAACAATATTAGTTTCATTTTGGTTCTACAAAACGTTTCAAAAATTGATTCATCAAATTAAAAGTTCTGAAACGATCAAAGAAATAAAGAGGGAGTTCAAATGAGAACAAACTCAAACTAAAAGAACACAAGAATGTTTGTATCATGTCATTCTATGCTAAAAATCATATGTGATTAAAGAGTGGTCAAACTTTGAGGTCCCTCCCGGATTAATTGTTCTTTAATACATACGGTATAATTATAAACGTTCTATTGTTCTTTTATATTGATATTGTTCTCGTTTGAACCCAACCTATATACGTAAGTAATCTTACTCGGTTAAAAAATGTATTAGTATCATATTTATATGTATGATGATGGTATACAAAGTGTCGGTGTGAGGGTTTTGATTTCGCAGTAAAATGATGATTCCCAAAATCAAATTTTTTTTCAAAATGTACCTCGTGTTATGGAGGTTTGACAAAACCACCCCTCAAGGTTTTCCATCCTTATCCTCATATTCACACCACTAACATATGAAGGGTAAAATATGACATCATATAAAGTTAAGGGGGTAAAAGAAGCTAGAGAAATTTTCAAAGGGGTTGAAAGTGATGACTAATGAAAAGTGTATAAGGGGGACAAAAAAGCGGCATTTTAAAGATGTTTTGGCGGGTCATTCAGAGCCTGTTCCTCTCTGAGTGACTTTTAGAAATTTACACAATAAGCCCTCTGTCTTTCTCTGACTTATCATTTTCTGTTTTCTACAAAAAAAACGTTACTTTTATGTTTAAACCGGCATCATTGGCTGCCACTTACCTTTGCACGCCATGCTCCCAAACCATCCTTCAATTTTGTTTTTTTACCATCTTGCCTATCTCTATTCCCATTGTCATGCTTGCGTCATCATGACCTCAGCATGTCATGTGGTCTCATCCATCTCTATATTTTCCCTGAGAGTCGTAAAACGTTTGGCTCAGTTGGTAAAGGAGCAGAACAACTTTACTCAAACAGGTTGAAGCTCGAATATTGTGGAAGATGGGCTTAAACCCTTCTCTCAGTCGTTGAGTCTACTCTAAAATGGTTACTTGTATGTGGTTCTTAAGAGGAGGGGTTTGTGTGGGACGGGTCAGGAACCCTTTGCTCAAAATTTCCCCAATATTTTAGTTAGCGACTTGTGGTGTGTTGATTATGGTTTTGATCAGGGTTGTGACGGAGGGTTTTAATTTAGTATGTTTAATACTCTCCGGGTATATTTGTTTCCCAATTTAATAAAATAAATTACCAGTTTCAAAAAAGGCTTTTATTGTTACTTGTTTTGAACTACTACAGGACGTGCTAATGAATTACAAATTTACAATAATATATGCTAATGAATTAGTAAGAAAATTGTAAACTTTTCAAATATGATTTCCTAAGAATTCTATAAAATATGTTTTTTTTGAACTGAAATTAGCTTCGTCAATTTACTTATAATAATTATTATAACAAATATGTAACCTTGAGAAAAAAATCTGTTTGTGAAATTTGTTACAATTTTCATGTGATATCTTAGAAAGGTAAACGATTCAACTTTTACGAAACAAAAGGGTTCATGATATGTCAATAAGAAAACTATAATAATACAATTATAAAAAAGATGTAAGTGGCATTAGGCTTTATTGGATTTTACCAAATATTTCAAAGTATTCTACTGAACTAGAAAGATTTTTAATTGGTATCATTTATAGCAGTTTCGACCAACATGATAAAAACACCCGTTATTGTAAAATGCTTTGTTGTTGTTAGATAATGGTGGTAGGTAGAGAAGCACAAAAGGCATGAGCACCAATTATTAGGTACGGTCAAAACCCGATTCATGAAACTGGATGTCTAGACTGGCTTCTACGAAGTAACAATGATTTTTATTTATAATAAGAAAATAAGAATGGATCAAGACTTGTTATCACTGTTATATTCAAACCAGTTATAATTTTTGGATCAATGACTAATAATAACCAAAATCGACCATTTGAATAACTTGATTTCTTTTTGAATCATGGAAACTAGGTAATTAAAGACAAAAAAAACTAAGAGATATAGATCAGTTATTTTACATATTTAATAAAAGTGTAAGTTGTATGTTACAACTTTTGATGTAATATTTTCAAGTTAATTTTAAAATTAAATCTTGAACTTTAAATAAGTATAAATTTAGTAGTCTATAAATGTAAAAAATAATTGAAGTACATATAATTATTATATCACTTTATATATATATATATATATATATATATATATATATATATATATATATATATATATATATATATAGCGTACTAGCGTAATGCAGCGAGATACATCACGATTTTAATGTTTCATTTTATTTTTTTGTCGATTTACAGTACAATTTTGGATGATTTTGAGAAAGTGATAATGATTTTTTTTTATAAATTTGTTTAATTTCTGCTTAATTATATAATATTTTTTATATAAAAAATTAATTATTTTGTTAGAATTCAATGATTATCTTATACTATATTTTAATGACATCTAGAAAAAATAACCAATTACATATTTAATAATATAATTAAAACAAATTTATAGTAATATAATATATTAATTAATAGTGATATATGGAAAGATCTGCATAAAAGTAATGTCCTGCACATACCAAATTGGTGGGTGTTAGAAGCTTGCACTAGTAATATGTATCTTGTGCTTTGATACTTGTAAATTAAGTGATTTTTAAAATCTTGCATAAAATGATGGTATCTTGTGCCTAATAATTTATATTTAAGAGTTTTTTATCTGTGTTTTATAATAGTGTATATATATATATATATATATATATATGTTGAAGAAGAAGTACACAAGTTATAAAATTAAATGAAGTCTATCATTTTCATTAAAAGGTTATAATGACATTTTTGTCCCTTTGATAAAATGATGGTATCCAATAGAAACTTGACACGTTGAGTGAGAAAGCGATGGTGACCGGTGGATGGCGATTGGGTGTATGTGGGTCCCACGAGCTAATAAACCTGGACATGGGTCACGTGTGACAAGTACGTGTGTACAAAATAATCCCATACACACCACACATGGTGTGTTCTTTTGTTTCCTCTTACCCCTTTGACTTTATTTTAAAGAAAATGATTTTAATGAAATAATGGTTATAATACTATTTTGTAATTCATATTTGATATATAAATTATTCATAAAATTAAAAATAATAATAATAGGTCAAAACAACAAGACTCGGTTATTTTGATTGGTTTCAAAATTCTACCGGACTTGTTAGTTGTTACATAAATTGCTCAGTTTATTATGTAATTATAGTTGACATATGATTTTAATTTTTATGGTACAAACTAGAAATGTACAAGTATGTGTCTTTGAAAACCATGTTCAATACCTCAAAATCAATAATCAGTCTTTTTTATAACAGTTTCAATCCCGAGTGGTTATTTCGGCTTTATAGAGGCCATGCCTTGGCAAGTCCTATATATTTAGAAAGAGAGGAAACAAAAAGAGTTGGGTTCAAATATATTTTGTGAACTAGAAAGTCAATCTCAACGGTATAACAATATTTAATCATACAACTCTCGTTAAATGTCATGTTTTTAATTACGAAAGACAAATAAGTAATTTGCACTTTTTTCAATCTTTCTTTTTCTTTTCTTAATTAAACATTGACTAACATAATGAACTTTAAATAAGTATTAAATCTTGACAAACATGTGGATCGTTTGGCCACCCACCTACATTTGTCGTATTCTCTTATGGATTACCATGGCTATAGACAACTCTGATAAATTAATAAGTGAATTCTTTTTAACTACAATTATACATAATCTCATTTCAATGTTTCTTTCATGAATACTTCGACATGAAGATCTTTTTTAATGTGGATAAATCTAAATGGTCATCTGCCCACTACGTAAGGAACTTCCTATTTGAGATACTTCAGTTTATCGATCTCAAACGCTTCAAACAAATTGCCAATAAGTTGTAGGTACGATACATCCTTTTATATTGGGAGCATGCTTGACATCCTCGAACTCCAATAATAAACATTCACTTTCCAACCACCGTTATAAGAAACACATATTTTGATATTTAAACATGTATGCAACACAACAGTGTCATAAAAGTAGACTTATAAAAGTAAAAAAAAAAATCATAAGTAACAATCAGTTCTCCTCAATAGAATTCAATGAGGCTCGATGCAAAACTCGAATTTCCCTTTTCATGTGGTGAATCATACTCTTATTTTTCATTTTTTTTTTCATGTCATGCAATGAATTAATGAAAGATAAATATTATAAAAAAATATTCATAAACCCATTCATATATAGTTTCCATTTTCCAATTCCCAATATAGAAAATGTTGTATCCCAGGTCCAATTTCAGCTCAAATTGGGCTTTATCCACATCAAAAACGGGTTACAATACTTTCCTAAATTGGGCTACAAAGTGGGCCTTTTAGCCAACCCGATCCGTAAGGCGTAAACTACCATCTAAAAATCCTATTAATTAAATTTTCAAATCGAGAAAAGGTAAACCGTTGATTTTTGTAGGTGTATGAATTTTTATTAAATATCAATCAAAATATATATAATACAGAGAAAAGGTAAACCGTTAAGATGTGGGTTACAAGGGTTGCAACCTTTTTCAGGGTTGCAAAATATCATTCCAATATATATATATATATATATATATATATATGTAAGAGTTCATTTATATTTTGCCAAAAACTTTACAAAATAACGTAATTATATGCTTTTTTGTCTTACACTTGCACCAGTGTAAAGACGCTATAAAATGTCGATGTCATGCATTATACGAAATATAAAGAACTAACCTCTTATCCTATATAACCGCTTCATTATTATAATTATTTATACAATATAATGCAAGACAATCTTTACAGTAACTTTTTAATAATAATAATTGATTAATACAATAAAATTAAAAAGGTATTCTGAATGGTTTTATTTAAATGTAAATAAATTTAGATATCTTATGTTACATTTGTAAAAATCTAAATATGAGAGATTTTGTCAAATGTTTTTTTAGAGTATAGAAAATTATTTAAAAAGACGTTATCACTCATTTCCTATCTTATAGGGTTGTGTAAAACTCGGTCATCATCGACAAAATTGAAGAACCGATCCATGGCCCAATTGGATCATAATAGATATATCGGATTCGATTCTCCGTTCTAAATTTTATAAAACTAGTTTCCAAATATTTTGATAAAAATGGTTCTCGATTTGGACTAGTTTGCTTCAAAAACCATAACTTAACCGGTGTTTTTTCATCAAATTTGAGGCTATTTTATATTTATTTTTTTTTATCAAATTAAACAAACCCTAATATATATATATATATATATATATATATATATATATATATATATATATCATGTTCACGATTTGTTTCAAGATCAAACCGAATCAAACATGTTTAAATCTATTCGATTCTAGTTTTCTTAGTTTTATTTTTTGAATCATGAATGATATTTTAGAGATATTTCCCACTTCTTGCTAATGATGCTTTCTTGATTTTAATTTTAAAACATTCCATTTGACATGATTCCATGTAATCTTTTGCAATCACTTTTTTTTCCTTTAGACTTTTACGTTATTATTCAATTATGTAATTATGAAAAAATTGAAAACCACTATCGAATTAATGGCTTATCAACTTCTTTCGCATACTACTATCTTTACATGATTATGAAACAGAACTACAAAACCATCATTGCAATCGAATCTTTTTATTATGTTTCTACGTTCATAATAATAAGAATTGGGGGAACGTTTCAAAACTGCAGGTGGTAAAATCTCTTAGGTGCTTGGCCTATGATCTTGTTCGTTCTATTATACGAGTTCAAATTAAAACACCAAAGTTCAAAATATGTCTGTTCGTTATATGGATAATGATGGTTGTTAAAAGGATCTGTTTAGAAACTTCAAAAATTACCAAGATCACAACTTGTAAAAGGCCAAATCAGTTTCTAAGAAGAACAGTATAACAATCATATGTAAATCACTTTAATGAAAGTCTTAAAGTTGTATCGGCTTTTGATTGGTTCCATGCAAAAAGTAAAGGAATATGTATGTACAAATATATCAAGATGGCCATAACGTGTTGGCCACTAACTTTGCACATTTTTTTTTCCGACCAAAGAAGTTTGTTTAGTGTTGAAAAAGTAAGTGTGTATGATATCTTTTTTCGGATTGTGATCGCGACGTTTTGTCAAGCTTTATTAACGAAGAGCGTTGGAGTGGACGTTGGACTCCATTGTGTACAATTTGTTTACTATATTTTTGAGGTTCTTAATCTTATGAGTAGTCGAGGATATGGGGGCTTACGACCAATATGAGTTAACGTTTATCCACTTTTATATTGAATTTGTTATAGGTCTGTTCCAACATATCTTTGAGGTTGTAGTGTGATCTTTTAGTAACAATTTTCTCTTAAATAATAGTATTTTTCACACTTTTTACGGATTTTTTGAGCGTCTGTTTGATGGGATCTTTTAAGCAGCTCCTTCACAGATGTAGGAGATATATGTCACACCCGTATCAAAGCATATATAAACCGATATAAGACAATAGAGAACATATAAAAACATATAATTAATAATTGATTATTGTATATAAATTGTGAGTATATGTTTAAAGAATATATATTGCTATATTATTATATTAAAAATGGCTTGTCATTTTCCTACAATTACTAATCTTATGGAATTTCATGTAATACGATTAATATATTTTTAAGTCATGGATTTATGACGATCATGATTATATGTTTAGATTCAAAAAAACCGACAAAGTTTTATTTATTAAGTAAATTCAATATTGGAAATATTGTTTTAGCATATATATATCATCAGAACTTTTAAGCTATTTTATATAAATATATATTTTCGTATTCAACAATTTACAAGAATCTTTGTGATAATGCTTACACATTTGGAAAAATGATAAAGTTTTTATTATTGAATTGATTTGATTGATGTTGAATCTTCGAATTTGAATACATTATTGTGAATCGTAGATTCTAAATATGTAAAAAGATCAAAATAAAACTATAAAAATTAGTGAAGATGGAGAAAAATATATAAAAAAAATATGTCAACGAGTGAATGATATTTCGTATATCACAAATATATATTCATATTAAAAATAAGACCATGTATATATAATTATACTGGATATAAGTAATTTAATAGTTTAAAATGGTGATTTTTACCGTCTAGACTATCTTAAGTTAAGACATGTTTGTTAGCAGCTTAATGAGCTTAATAAGACTCACAGCTTATTCAGTCAACTATACATGACTCTTTGGTAGTGGCTTAATGATATAGAAAGTGGGTTATTCAGTAAGATTTCAAGGGGGAACTTTATAACAACCCAAAACTGAAGCAATAAAGCGGTCTAATAACATAAGACATTTCACCAAAACGGCCCAAATGTCAACTATTAGAATTATAAGTGCATGCTAGATTTGCAATAAACAACCTATTACAACTGAGATAAAAAATAAACAAGACATGCTAGATGGTAGTCTTCTACTCTGGTACTCGATCAAATCTTCTCCTTACCCTTGCTAGAGCTGCCTATCTCACGATAACCTGAAAAGGTTTTTAGTTTTTGAAAGAGCGAGGGTTAGACCAAAGGTCTAGTGAGATCCCTCAATACATAAATCAACCACAACTTACAGAAATGATTAACCAATTCAGCTTTCAAAACATAAACCACGTTTAAAATTCTCTTCCGGCACACACTACCGTCACTAAAAATGACAGTGTGTCTGTCTCATACTGCCTTAAATGGGACACCCCCCCCCCCGGTATGAGTACAGGCGGGTCACACCCCCCGACTTTGGCCGCTCACAACAATAAAGTATGCATACACTTAACTATCAATAAAACATTTACCGCATAAAAAGGAACTCACGTATATGGAACTCGCGTAAATAAAGATATGTCTTAAACAGTTAAAACACCATGTGCATTTAATTAAAAACTTCGTACATAAATAACTTCATAAACTTTAGAGGTTTAAGTTTCGAAAACTCACCTTTGGTCCTTGCTAAGAGAGTCCGCGATTAACGATCTTATACCCTACGATGATACCGACAAAAAGGTAAGTGCTCTACTAAATTGACATGAAGACTCTTAACTATTTCCCTAGGACTCTACCTGAAATGCCCACTAGATACCGACCCCGACCCCTGGTCACCTCGCGACCGAAGAACCAACACCCCGGTCCCCTGCCTCCCGGGGTCGACCGGGTCCTCTCACTCCCACTCCGGTCCCCACCTCTTGGGGTCGACCGGGTCCTCTCACCCTCACCCTGGTCCCCCGCCTCATGGGGTCGACCGACTCCTCACTCCACCCCGGTCCCCCACCTCTTGGGGTCGATCGAGTCCCTGCCCTCGATCGGACTCCACAATCAACCGAGGTCTACTCGACCAAGGTCTTTGTGACCGGGGCTCCCCAGTCCCCAGTGCCCAACAACGCCCGGAGGCGATTTCTGGTTTTCGAACAACTCAAGCTAAAACAAACCCAGGGACTTAATCTTCCCCAAAGGTTGCTACCTACACCCAATTAGTAACCAGTATTCTTTTCCTTAATCTTTCCAATGATTAACATCCATAATTATCCAATTCCTTAATTGATTTCAAAAGAGTAAACCATGAACTCCTACCCTCTAATTAGACTTTCAATTCCATAGACTCCAATCCCAAAAGTAAAGACATAAACAACTATAATAACTTAGGAGTAGGGAATGGGTTTAGAGTGTTACCTTGTGAAGAAATTTCTATCCAAATCTTCCAAGTCTCTCTTCTCCAAATCGTCCCTGTGCGATCTTTCTTTCTGCTTCCTTCGACCGCCAACAACAAACACAGAACCCTAGGCTAAGACCCCTTATGAACAAACATTTTCACTTAGCCCCCTCTAATTTGGGTTTTGACTAATTTCCACCACAAACTTAACATTATTACTTTGAGCCTGATTATTACAAGCTTTATGCAGAAAGACATGTTTTTTTTCTAACCAGTCCCTCCCATTAAAAAACACGTTCCTTCCATTTATGAAAAAACTCTCTCAAGTAAAAACCTTCTAAATCTATACAGACAGATTAATCCACACATACAACTTTATCCATACAGAACTTAATGGAAAACCAACCAAACAACCCCTTAGTCGTATTTATAAAAGATTTTCAATTTATCTCTTTTTTTGGGTAACTGTGGGTTTTTTGGCTAACTTATGTGTACGGACTAATCCCCCGGGCAACCACAAATGATCTGGAGTCATCGTAGGCGAATCTCCATGGCTACAAGAGCTTTGACAGTGCCTGGATTTGAACCTGGTGTAGATGAGATTTTCCACTACATCCCCCTTAAGCGAACCGGGTGAGTTGTATGCAATTTCCAAAACTATGGTATATACATAATACATATCTAACGTTTTTATTTTTGAACATGTATGTGCATGTTTTTTTTACACTTTATAGTTACAAGCTTTAGAACTCTTATACATCTTCAGTATTTTAAAAAGATATTATGAATGAACATGTTTTAGCTATGTGTTTGCGGTTCAAGTAATGGATGTTGGTAGTGATAGGTAGGGCTCCATAAAAATGTAAGGAACCAGTACATATATAGTTACAGTACCTCTGTATTTATGTGTTCATATATTACAAGTAGATACCGTAGTTATTGTATTTGGTTGGTTAATATGACCCTTTATGTGCCAATTCGGATTTAAGGCGTGTTTTGTTTTGCATTCGTGCATGCTTTGATATGTCAACATTTAAGTTATGACATATGTCCCATATCACAACCTTGGAAAGTGGATGCAACACTTATGAACCGTTTGCTAAACTCTTACCAGGTAAGAGCCATTTTGCAATAGTCACCACCATCATTTATCTTATCCGATAATATTCTTGACCATCAAAATGAATTGTTGATAAACATTTCTTACTTGGTAAATGCTTATCAGGTAAAAGTCATCTCTCCCATTCACCAAGTAAAATTATCATTCATTGTGAAGCCTCTTACCTGATAAATTTCTTGATCTTTACCATTTCACTCGTTAAAGCTATTCAATAAACGCTTACCTAGTAAACAATCGTTCTCTAAAACACGATCTTTCTTAAAATACAATTCAGAATTTAGGATTTGTATTTTGTAAGGACTAGAAGCGTGCTTGCGCAATGCAGCAAAATACATCACTATTTTAATGTTTCGTTTTATTTTTTGTTTTTTTGTCGATTTACAGTACGATTTTGGATGATTTTGAGAAAGTAATAATATTTTTTTATAAATTTTTTTAATTTAGGCTTATAATATAATGTTTTTTATATAAAAAAATTAAGTATTTTGTTATAATTCAATGATTATCTTTTATATTTTAATGACATCTAGAAAAATAATCAATTACATATTTAATAATATAATTAAAACAAATTTATAGTAATATAATATATTAATTAATAATGATACATAGAAATGTCTGAATAAAAGGAAGACCATGCACATACCAAATTGGTGGGTGTTAGAAACATACAATACTAATATATATCTTGTGCTTTGATACTTGTAAATTAAGATATTTTTAAAATCTTGCATAAAATAATGGTATCTTGTGTCTAATAATTTGTATTTAAGAATTTTTTATCTGTACTTTATAATATAGTATAGAATATAGATAGGTATAGAAAAGAATGAAAAGTGGGTTTATACTCCTCCACTCCACTTGGGCAGAATAATGGATTCCAATTCCATCGGCCAGCCACATTCCAACTTACCAACAGCTTTCTCCCACTCCATTCCACCCAGCAGCCGCCATATTAACTGTGTAAAGGAGCTTTCTCCCACTTGGCAGAATCACCAATTCCATCCATTAATCAGCCGCCTTTCCCATTTTAGATATTAATTATTATCTATTTATGTCGCTCCATTTCCATCAACTTTTATCATTACCGCCGTGGCGGATACATCCGTAGTATTTCGTTGTATATATTTTTAGAAATTGAGTCAAATAGTCATTTTATATATTTAAATTGGTTTTCTAGTTATTTTTTTTCTATTTTTATCAAAATGTTACAACTTTTATAATATTCAGATACTGTGGACCTCGTTAAAAGACAAAAAAAAAAGTGGTCAATTTTCCTTTATTTTTTTTATTTGGGTCCGCAAATTGTGGATTTGAGTCCACAATGACGTATCTAGGTCCGTATTTTTTTTTATTTAAGGAAAATTGATCAAATTTGTTTTTTTTTTTAACTTTTGGCTAGGTTCACAAATTATGGACCTGGATATTGCGGACGTAAGGAAATTTGGGTCAATCCGGGAGAAGAATGGTTAGAAGACCAGTTTGGATGTGTAAAATGGCTATTTGAATTAGTTCCCCTATATTTTTTTAATGTTTATTCTAAAATCAATGTTTATGTTCAAAAAACACATTCAAGGATGGATGCAGACCCATCGGACAGGGATAATCACTCAGGTCCTACCACTCGCTCGCTCCCTTTCATTCGATAGAGAGATATCGAAGTAGTTTTGATGATTCAAGAATGTTATTACTTGAATTCGAAACCTATAAGAGCACAGACTTCTGACTGCTAGTTCCTGCTATTCAAGTTTATTTAACCCTAAAATGGATGTTCATATTTCTATTTATATTAAAAGAAACCTAAATTTCAATTTTTTTTATTTTTTTTTTGAACGGTGAACTTTTATAAAACTAGCAAAAAGCTAGAAAAAGAAACAGTTACATAGAAGTAATGACAATGGGAAGGATTAGTAAGTCAACCAACCCAATTAATAGACAAATCCCTACTTTTATGATTTACCCAAAAGTAAGCACGAGTTATAATGATCTCAAAAAGCATTTGCTTCTTTGGCTTCGGGTTGCCGAAGAGAATACCATTCCGAAACACCCATATAGACCATAAAGTGGTAAGCATAACGACCTCAAAACACAAAAACACCTCCCTTTTCAATTGAATTGAGTCGATCCAAGAGATCCAATCCGAATAAGTATGGAGATCCGGAATATCCATATGCCACCAATGACCAATGAAAGCCCATAGGTCTCTAGCGACATGACATGAAAAGAAAAGATGATTGCAATAAATTTTTAATTAATAAATAAGTGTTTAAGTGTTGTCATAAATTTGTTTAATTAAAAGTGTAATAATTATTCAGGTGTAAAACTTTATATATATCATTTATCATTTCTATTCCAAACATCCAGACACTTATTTTTGGACGGATGGACCAATGGAGTAACTACATTTTCAAATGTACCCTTAATTAATTAATGTACAATACTTAAAGTTGATAAATATATAAATTAACGATTAGTATTGTTATTTGGTTAAATGAAAAGTTTTGTAATTATACATTTATAAAATTGTGTGTCAATTTAATTACAAATACTTATATTGTGACTTAGGGAGTACTAGTTGACATGTGTTGGGTTCCGATGAAAATGGAAGTTATGGTTAGAAGGGTAAGAACAAATCAATTTTAATTGAAGATCAACACTAATGCAGTGTACCAAGATGCACCAGATCACCATGAGATGAATGCAATTCATAAAGTGAAGGTGAGATTAAAAGTGAACAAGGATCCGAATTTCTTATGCTTCTCAACTTAACTCCTATTCTCACAGCCTAATTTATATATACCAAACATACAACACATTTTTTAACCTCTTGATTGATTTTGTGTCGTCTTATAAGCAAACAAAATAGTCAAAAGATATTATTGTGGATGTTGTTGGTAGATGATATGATTACTTTTATTTATTATTTAAATTCAAAAACCTCTTGATATTTTATTTTGTTGAAGACTCATTAAACGAACATTTATGTATGTAAATAAAATTTTGTTATCCGCACATTAATGGATCTCTAATTAGGGTGTGCAACGGCGGATTTAGTGGACAAATCAAAAATCCGATCACAATCCGGATATGGAAGCTAACCCCAGATTTAAGATATAACAACTCCTCCCATATAGATAGAAAATGAGATATGTGAGTTACTTATTAGATTCAAGTTGTGGGCTACGAGTAACTTCCACCGTTGTTTTACTTTGGACTTAAAGTTATTGGGTCGACCTATTGTTTTAGGCTTTGGGGTGTTACATTGGGTTTTAGATTTCTGATTGATTTTGGTTGGGGATGGTCAGGTTTCAGGTTGGGATTGGTTGGGTTTTAGTATAGTTATATGCAATATATATATATATACATATGTCGGGTTCTCGAATGGGTTGGGTGACCAAAAATCAAACTCAACCCGAAACCAAATATCCCCCATAAGTCGGGTTTCAGTTTTTGAGGCATTCGGATTTTGAATAAATGTAACAACCCACAATTTCGAACACACCAAGACTACTGAAATGCATAAATAATGCCAAAAACGGCCCCCAAGTAACAAGTCACGCATACGAGTTACAACACTAAGGTTTGAGGAAATAACCGAATTACAACTGAGAATAATAAAAGATAAGTCTAATTGGGAGAATCTATCAAAACATAAAGTCTCATCTAAATGCAGGCTCCAAGCTTACGTCCTTCCCTTGCCCTTACTCGAGCCCTCAACTACCTGCTTACCTGGAAAGGGTTTTAGTTTTGAAAAGAGGGGGTTAGACCATGAGGTCTAGTGAGATCCCTCTAGCCACCAACATCGCACCACATAGCAATGAAAAGAGTTTGTAAACATTTTTAAATAGCCACACTATAAGACATAAACACACATGACGCATGTTGATGGCCCACGTTATGGTCATGCACACACCTGTGACAACGTGTTAGGGCACGAACTCACCCTTGATTTAATCATATGAAACAAATTCATATGTTCGACATGGGACACACTCCCCATGTGCATAAGATAAGCCATCACATATCCCTACTCCATAAACCCACCCCTAGTACGATGCACCTTACATGCATATAAAATTAACGTGAAACATGTCGTTCAAACCATATTGTATACAATAAATTTTATACATCAAAGGATCAGTTTAGAAAGACTCAACTGAAGCCCATGCTAAGCTCTTTCTCTTTTGAACTAGTTATCCTTTACCGCACCTACATTTCAATCCATACATGAGAGTGACGAGTCACTCAAATATTTTACTTGGGTTAACTCTCCAAATCACGAGACTCTCTAAACGACACTTCAGATCTCACTCTAACGCACCGGTACCTAGTACGGAATGCAGTTGACAGAACCGTGAAAGCCAACTACGTGGTAACCCTGTCCGGCTCTGGGTCACACTCGGTTTCCCGGCCTGCCCGGGTTCCAGCTTGTCTTAGTTCTCGGCTTTCCCGGGTTCCGGCTTGCCCGGATTTCCCGCCTCACCCGGGTTTGGTCATACCCGGGACCTCGTTACCGGGGTTTCACTCCATACCGGGTTTTACAACATCCAGTCCATCCGGGTTTCTCATTACCAGGTTACTCACCCGATTTCATTTCCCCGGACACCAAAACTCGCCCAGTTATAACCCTTACCGATTTTTGACTCTATCCGGGTTTCCCCACCCAGATTTGGGCGATTCCCGGACACGAGTGAGAGTTATCCCTAAATAACTCAAATTATCCCAAATCGATTATAAATCACAAGGGTCTACATGACACTCTTAACTTCATACCCACCATGATTAATCGTTAATCCAAATTACCAAATCACAAACTCAACCAGTTTTTTAGGTTATCGGTCATCCAAAACCACAAAAACAATTCCAAGATTCCGAAAAGTTCAAATAGAACAAGGGGAAGAATATTTACTTTGAAGGAGATGGAGATTCACACCACTAATTGTTCTCAAATCCCAAGTTCTTCAAGGGTTTTGCAAGAAGTCTTCAATCGCTCCTCTCTAGCCGCCTCTAACACTCATACCATGGAGAAATAGAGGGTTTTAGGGGTTCTAACCCATTTCTCCAAATTCACACAAAGGTCCCCAAATTTCCACTTTTCACACTAAGCTCACTAAAACTTGAATTTATTTACAATAAGAACTCGATTATTACAATAAACACCTCAATTTGGTTCGGATTTTCGGACTATTCAGGTTTTGCACACCCATATCTTTAATAATTCATCCAAACATAGGTAAAATATTAATACACATAAATTAGAATTTTAAGTGTCAAATTCGTATATTTAGTTATTGGACAAAATGGTCATAGGTGCAAAAATTAAAAAACAACCATCAAAGTTTGTCAAGTATTGCATTTACTTGTCGTATATTCTTTGTTACTCCAAAGCTTATTTACTTGTCGTTTTAAATGAAGTTTTTCATTAAATATTACGAAAAATGAAAAAATAACACTTTGGATTATGATTTACTACAATGCTTTTATTGTGGTTAAATTTAAAGAAGAAAAAATGGAGACTACACCCTACTAACCAAGACTTATTTAACAAAGTGAAATGATCAAACTTTTCATCATTGTATAACTTTTAATTGTAAAACAACAATCATAATAATAATTAAAGGACAAAAGATTGTTAAGTTAAAGTAAAAATAATAATAATCACATAAGTTGACATTCTAATTTCTTATTTCTTTAAGTTTATAAAAAGGTTTCGTATTTTTATTATATCATATTTTTCTTACAACAACAAAAATATAATAATTTAAATTATATTGTGTTTTATAATTTCATATTATAACTTACATATATATATATATATATATATATATATATATATATATATAGGCTTGGAATTATGTGAGACAAACATGTTTTTATGAGACTCGTGAGGCCACATTTTTACACTTGAAACTTCACAATGTTTTTTGCTGTGAAGGTTCAGATTTTTTTTACCTTCACAGTGTTTTGTTGTGAAGTTTCAAGTGTAAAATTGTGGTCTTACGGGTCTCACGAAAACATACTGGTCTCATGTGAACCCAACCCTATATATAAAAGTATAAGAACTATTTTAAGTAGCAAATTTTTTTTATAGGTTTTAACCTATATGTATTTGTTTATAATGTATTAACTCATTACGACACCTTTTACTATTTTTCATAGTAAGTTTTCAAATTAAGGATAAAAATTAACATAAATAAGTTACAAACATTAATTCTAAACAGGGATGAACCCATAATTTTTTTCATATGGTGGCACCATATAATACATATAAAAAGTAATTATAAAAATCACGGTTTGTATAAACGTGTCTTCATCTTTTTACCGACGTTTAATAATGCCCAATGTGTTTTTAGTCTAATTCCACAATTTCGAAGGATTTTTAAAGTTGTTTGTTTGATTCTAGGAATTTTTTAGTTTTTTTTAACAATTTTGAGGGATTTTTTCGGTATTTTGGTTGATTTCAATAGTTTTTTTGGGTTTTGGTTGATTATGAGGTACGTTTGCAACTTTTTAAAGTTTCTAAAATAATACGGTAGCACCTTCCAAAACTATACGGTTGCACATTTAATGAACCTAAATTTTTTTACCCTTCGTCAGAGAAATAATACGGTGATACGTGCCACATATCCACTATACCAGGTCCGTCTCTGATTCTAAATGAATTCAGAAATCTCTGTTTTTTTTCTTTTTTTTAATAAACGTTGCCCCACGTTGCTTTTGGTTAAAAATTAAAACAACATATTAATTTCTAAATAATGAAATAAACAAATGGAAACGTTTTTTTTTTAGTTTTTTTTTTTTTTTAATAAGCGTGATATATATAATTTTTGTACAATTAAATACTCAAGCATGTCATCAAACTGAAAATTCATACAAGATTCACGTAATCCACACAATAGAATTTAATAATATTATAAAATGGAATAGAAACCTATGCCTCTCTTATAAATTATATTGGTAAGTTTAATTTTCATTCACAGATTTTATTAATTCTTTTTTATTTAATGGGTAATGTTATATAGATCCTTTTATGTCATATAAGCTCAAACTATGGATTGAGAACCTAGAAAGTAAATTTTGATGTTGATATATAAGGAGGAGAGTGTAACAACCCAACTAAGTAACAACAAGATAGCAATATAAATCTTAATAAAGGAATAAATTTCAAGTCGAAACGGCCCCAAACTTACACTTTTAAATTCAAGGTTTCCAAAAGTAACCTATACATAACTGAGATATTTAACAAACAGGTTCTATAATGACAATCCTCCAACACTCGCTGCTACATCTTCACAGTTCCTTTATTTGCTCTCCCTAATTCACGTCTGCCTGAAAAGATTTTTAGTTTTGTAAGAGCGAGGGTTAGACCGAAGGTCTAGTGAGTCCCCTCTAACAGATAAGCAATAATATAACTTTCCAGTAAATTTTAAGCAACATTTAATAATGGCACATAAATAAAACACATTACGGACCACACGACTGTCAAAGACGATGTGTCTAACTCGCGCTGCCTTAATGTTGGGACACACCCCCAACAACATAAACGGGCCACACTCCCCGGCACGAGTAGGCGGGCCACACTCCCCGACTTAGGTCACGTAACCCACGTATAATGTATGCATACATTTACGCAACAACAATTTATAATACACTTGAACCATTTAATAAAATCATGCCATCATAAATAAATCAACGTTTAAAATAAACTTCACATGCTTTCATCATCAAAAGGTTTAGTTTAGAAAAACTCACCTGGCGTCCTTAGCGCAAATCCCTCTTCCATCCTTATAATCTGATATGAAGCCTATAAAGAAATAGAAGCTGGTGAACTCTCAATCCAACTATTTTAAAAAATGGATTTAACTTGCCAAACCCACGACTTCTATTCCAGCAACTTTTCCCCGCTAAATATCTATTAAAACTAATTACAAGTCTCCCCGAAATAATGGATCAGCCTTCTACCAAATGGGTCTAACTACAGAGCATTAACAGACCTAAAATAGAGGGTAGTGGACTTCGGCCCACATGAGACCCAACGAAACCCAGCCGACCGGAGTCAGCCCAGAAGCCAACAGGACTGTTCCCACCCCCGGTCCCCCAACTCGACCGGTATTCTCACACGACCGATATTCTTACGGTCGACCGGATCAACATTGACCGGGTCTCACTAATCGACCGGTATTACTCACCGACCGGTATCTTACGGTCGACCGAATCAACATTGACCGGGGCCTTATGGCCAATCGGTGCCCTCGAAGAATTTCCCAGTTCGCCATTAACGACCGGGGTGATTCTGAGATATCGAACTCACCCCTTTTTCCATTGATTTCAAGTCTGTAAAACAACATCAACAACTTCTAAACCCATCTGATATTCAATACTTATTTCAAACAAAACTATACCATTAAACAACAAAGAAGAAGGATTAAAGAGATGATAATTTCATCCACATCCAGATCCCCAAATCTCAAATACAGACTCCATAGAACTCAGATTCAGAAGATGAGTTTAGAACGAGAATTAGATTTGAATCTTACCTTAGAATTCGATTGCACCTTCGAGCTCTTTGATTCTATTCTCTTTTCCAAATCGCTCTTAACCTCCTTTCTTTCTATCTCCTTCAGCCGACCCCAAAACACACCCAAAACCCTATACTAATATCCAATATAAGAATTTACATTTTTTTACAATACTTCACTTATCCCCCCTCCAACTTTGGGCTTTGACTCAATAAACACCCAAATTTCAAATTAATAAATAACCCGATTATTACAATCTTCCCTCCTCAAAAGAATTCCGTCCCTGGAATTCCATCGCCGAACAATCTAGGTTATTTTCCATGTTGCCTCTTGCCCCTTACGAAACTTCCACTGTTCTTGTTACTAAACGGGTCAATATTTGGATCCTTAACCTCTTAACCTTACGATCTTTGACTTCCTTAGATCCCTTGATCACAGTAACATTGGATTTACTTTCATCCTTTACAAAGGTGTTGTTGCCCCAATTTCCGACAATTGCTTTCTCAATGAGAGGCGCGAACCACAATTCGAGATTTCAAAATCTCCATCAAACACTTCCAGATCATACCCTATCTCTCCTACACTTTCCTTAATATCAACAGACTCCAAGACGTAATCCAACACTAGCTTTCTCTTGAATACACCGCTTCATTCCATGGGGTGGACTTCCCCATCAAGCTGCGCCATCTCAACTTACAATTCACAAGGCTTGCGTTCTTTCCACCGTATCCACTTATCTTCACACAGTTGCCCAAAACCAATGTCATACCCCCTGATCAACTGTAACATACCATCCGAAACTCCTCAAAATTTAATATTCCAAAACCTTCCAAGCCAACCATACCAGATATTGCCAAAAGAACACCTTCTTTTTCGAACCACAATGGTCCCAACTCAATGGTGTTGCACAATTCATACGCGTTATACATACGTCTCCCCAGACGCCATCACCTCAAATACTCACATACAGAAAAGAAGCTTCCACAACTCAATGCTTTCATAGCACACATGCTCCAACTGACAGAATTATAAAGACACCTACTTCATCTTCTTCTTGCATCCCCCCAACCGTCTAGCCAAAATTGTAATAATTTCAAACTTCGCTCGCTCAACATAGGGTGACCATGATTACTACTATCATTCCAAATCGCCTAACACTAGAACAAGCTTACCTGGAACCCTTTCCGCGCAAAACCAAATCTATCTCACTCCGAGCACTACTTTCCACCACTCCTTCCGCTTTCTTCCCAAAACAACAAACATGACTCCAAAAATTGACTCACTACGGGGTGCACCCTTAGACCAAAATCACCACTTAGATTTCTCACACCAGTACCATAACCTACAC
Organism: Arctium lappa; assembly: GCA_023525745.1. Taxonomy (NCBI): domain Eukaryota; kingdom Viridiplantae; phylum Streptophyta; class Magnoliopsida; order Asterales; family Asteraceae; genus Arctium; species Arctium lappa. Next base: position 49,589,309 of record CM042064.1, on the reverse strand, counting down.
CACCATCTCCTTCTCGCACCCTCATTTGGGTTCATATCTCTCTGTGGCAAAACTGAACCTAGATTCCCATTTCTGTGTCTCCTGCCAAACTTCTCACTCTTAGTTTAACCACCTTTCCGACATGAAATCTTCACTCTCATCTCGCTGCAAGAAACACTGCTCACCCAACATTGCTTACTCTATTCCTTGATGATTCCCAAACGTGTTGAATCACATTTACATTCCTTTGCTTGAACATCCGACTAACCACAATTCTCACGCGAGATAGTCAATCCAACTCCTCCAAAACATTAATCACTACTCGAAAGCGCCGTACAATTCTCGCTCACCAAACAGGATTACCCAATCTGCTAGAATCCCTTCACCCCTAAAAGAATACTTCAACATGCCCACAGATTTCCTATCTGCCACACAACCCCCTTGAATTAAGCAGTTCGACACTTCCCACAATCATTCTAGGGATATAAGATAATCCCGCCCAAAACTCGCCGCAACCCTAAACATACCGTTCCTCTCTTAGATAACACTTACAAATCATTCCTCATAGATCTTCGGACGAGAACGCTCATCCTATAACAATAATGCCAGACTACTATATATCCTCAAAGAAGCTTCTTACCACTTTAATGATTTGCACTCCCAGACATGTCATAAAGACATCACCAACTCATGGTTACAACCATCACTCTATTACCTCTTCCCAGAACAACTGCAATTCTTCACGACCACTTGGCCCCCAAACATATGCCGTCCTACTCTCCCTGGTCGTAATACTAAAATCGGACTTCAAGGCATTTCACGATCTTGTCTTTCTTGAACCTGAATAAATCACAAGACTATGATCCTCAAAACCATCTAACAAGATATCACTTCTTGACGGCTCAACGCGACCTGCTGGAATCAAACTCCAGTAGTTTGAAAGATTAAGCATACTACCCCGAAGACTTAAATGCACAAAGTGCAACCGTTCCAATTGTGCTACACACAAACTCCAATCCTACTTAACCATCAAAACCTCATTGATAAAGAACCACCTTACCGAACTAGCGGTCTTCCATTTTGTGATGTCCACACAAAATTGACCAACATCACGTTAGATACACCTTTTTCTGAATAACTTTCTCTTCCTCACGAAACACCTCAAAACTATCCATAACTACTTCTTTGTTTTCAGCGTCTCGCCACTCTCCACGAAAACGGTTTCTGACTTCCACAGCAACATACGACATTGAGATACTTCCACTATGCCTCTACTCAACGAGGATCCTCAATGAAACCTACATCTTCCACTGTAGCAGCTACTTGCCGAAAATATCTTTACGACTTCAAATTCCACTTCAGACATAACCGTTTACCGACATCCACATCTCAAGTCATGGAGCCAACGGTAAGCCATTATAGTACAATCATTCTTAGCGCCAAAGATCAATGCCTCCATTAACCACCTCTGCTACTCACCATCCTAAGTTTACTTAGAAGGATACCGATGTCAAGTATGTACTACCCTCTGATCGAGTGCCACACTTCCATTCTCAAAACTTCCTCATTCTTAATTGCAACCTTTCCCCACGACCTAGAGAGTCCATAGCATTCATGCATGACACACAAATGCTTAAACTCTTGACACATTTGAAAATTTAGAAGGTACTTCCATTATAAAGCAAACTTGAGTGTACACGACCCATCGCTAACTTAGCCATGCAAAACGATTCCAAGAATCGTTTAACCTCAACTCCACGACAAATTTCTCTCTACCACACCCCAAAATCGTTGTTGGCACAATTGAATTTATTTCCGATGAACTTTACACACACGATTTAAAAAGAATTACTACAAAATGGCTTACACTGGGCGTGTCAAACGACTCTCACCCTCATTGATATGACAACACATGTCTGTACCCAAACTCACTTATAAAAATCATGCGACTAAATGTTGTTTTGATTTTCATATCAAAAGTTAACTCATTTACAAAGAGTTATATAATAATTTTCTGTAACACCCTAAAATCTGGAAATAGCAACCAATTTAAAATTTTCTAAATGCATCAATAATTTAATCATCTACAATCATAAATTCAGATTTAACCTCAATACACACCTTCAATCTATACATACAGTAAACAATGAGGACGGTGCTACTAAAACCCAAAACATGTCACTATCTCCAACTCGCGAAAGACTTCACCAATTGCTTACTTTTGTGTCTAGCTAAGGCTTTACTCTTCATAGAACTGCTAGAACCCAACTCTCAATTGGAACCTGATGCACATGCCGACAAATAAAAAGGTTAGGCTTAACGCCTAGTGAGCTCAAGAGTTTTAACATAGAAGAATATATATATTTAAGAGAAAGGAATTTAGTCTAAAGCAAGATCTTTCGAAATAATGTACTTTAAAATGGAAACGACACATTTCCCCATATTATGCACTTTTAAAGTCGATACCCCTAAACACTCGTTCTTATAACACGGTACAACGCATAACTCACCCAAACGGGATCATAGTTTGACACTCAGTTTGAGAAAATGTGAATAACACTTCGTATCCCAAAACACCCAAACACGGGCGGGACATAATACTCGACCCTTGAATAGAGGAAAGCAATTCAAAAAGATATGGTACGTCATTGAAAACCTGTACTTGAATTAATACTCACACGACCATAAAATAGAATGAAATCCAATTATTAAAGTATGGACAATTAAATACCCAAAATGCAACGGGCCGACAACGGGGGGTACCCGTATCCGTTGAGAGTGGAGGAACACAAAGTATGCCACTCAACAACGTTGATCGCATGACACTTCACGACCCGCGGCCCAAGTGCCCCTACAACCTCTTGACAAGTTCACCATGAGAGGACGTTGACCTTGGTAGCCGTTACAAAGAACTCCACCCCAAAAGGCCTCGGGGACTACAACAGAGGAAATTCCCTAATAATGAAATGATGGGGGTCATAATACTCACCGCCCAGGCAACACTATCCAGACTCAACCCTCCTAGTCCCTCCTTGTCAAGTTTCGGTCATAAAACATGAGTCCCGGAGTCCAACCCCGTACCACCCAATTGACCATCAAATAAGACTAACTTGCGTGCCTATGGATCCAATGCAACACAATCTTAAAATACATGACTACTCATGAAGGACTACAACCCTCGAGCCTGTTCTTATAATGAATTTGCAATAAAATGCATTGAGATGTACCCATATTTTTAGACTCTAAATCAAGCCATTAAAACCGGACAAGTGTCCTCAATACTCATTTATGCCCGTACCGAGCTAAAGTGCTCAAAAGCCTTTTGACCAACTATTAACGTCCTCCAAAAATGAAATGCCTTTAAACAACGTTTATGAAGACACATACCCCAAAGATGTGGTTAACTCAAAACTCAACACGTATTAGGACCCAAGGTTTTTCAAAGGGTTTATGAATGCAAATGTACCCGAAATACGTATAACATGAAATCACCATGTATGTGAAAACCATGCTATTTACTCGTTAGAACATTCAAAACCCAAATATGAGCATTTTATGAGGTTAACACAACCCAAGTTCACCAAATATGAAAACTTATCAAAATACTCACCATTTGACAAAAAAACCAAGTAAAACATAATTTACTTCAAAATATTCCAAACTTATCAGCAGTTAACCATTTCGCATAAAACACTTTAAAATAACCATTTTGGCATGTACACCGTTTTCATAAATCATCTTGAACTCACCTTGCTAGGTTAAGTTAAACCTAGTTTTCAATCCACAACTATTGGCCTTCCAAGCATAGCTCCCACCCAAATCTTTCCGAAGACATCCATTCCAACTCTTCAACTCAAGCATCCAAAAACCCTTGAAGATGATGAGACTTCCGAGAACCCCCAATCCAACACTTCAACCCGAACTCCCAACCGTGGAACTTGATGAGGAAGATGAAGATGGAGCTTCTAATCTTTGTTGGGTGGAGGAGAACACTTGGAACATGATAGGTTTGGTGTCTTGGATGCATAGAAACCGATTTTAGGGTTTGGGTTCGGTTTCTAGAGAGAAAAGGGTGAAATGGTTGAAAAATAATGGGGAAGGTTGCTCAAAAATCGATTTAAAACGACCAGGGGTCGCCGGCGATTGTGCCCAGGGCACTCTCGCCAGGGCACTATCGCCTAATCTGTACCGCGGGCACCACACCTCTGGCGATTATGCCTGGCGATTGTGCCCAGGGCACTATCGTCCAGAGTGTACCTCGCCCCAATTTCCTCCATTTTTCACCCGGAGTGCCCACGATGCAATAAGGCTAGAAGATAAGGCGTATGGGATGAAATTCTGAGATTGGAACTCAAGGACTCCTCAAAGGATTGGCTTACACAGATAGAAATTTGCGGGTGTTACATTTTCCCATACCAAAAATTGTAATTTATCACCCAACGCCATAAACTTGTCTTTTCAATCCAAACACACATTTGCACGCGTCGACACGTTTTCAAAACAAATACCTTGTAAGGCACACACACGCCAAAATATCTGACATGATGGACACCAACAATTTATTCAAAACATAATGCATGAGACACACTTCACATTGAAGGCTATTCCCTCCAGTAAGGTCACGGGTTGCACTCGTCACATTTTACTACAGCTCTCTTCTTCCGATCACCCAAATAGGCCCTCACATTTACCACAATCTCCATCACCAACGCTTCCCCATCTCTTTGCATGTTCCACTACTAGTAACCATCACGATCAAAGAATCGCAATTCATGTGTCCTTATGATGATCCAAAATAACCTTACTATCATTATTCTCTTCCTTATGGAACTCACACAACACTCCAAACCAACACTATCATTTCAATGATACAACTCACTACCCAAAACTACACTCATCGATTGTCTCAACAATAGAAATCGAGTATGCCCATGCACCTGTAAATTCATAATGGCATTGGCGAGATGCAATTTTGAATTTACCTTACATAAGAATCCTCACTATCGTTATCACGACTCTCGATAATCATGGTCTTCCTTAAAGACTTCCTATATCTCAGTTGTGTCCCTCTACTCCACAGTTTAAGTTTAGGCCCATCTGGTCACCTAAATCCCTTAAACTATGGCTCTGATACCAACTGTAACAACCCAACCAAGTAACAACAAGATAGCAATATAAGTCTTAATAAAGGAATAAATTTCAAGTCGAAACGGCCCCAAGCTTACACTTTTAAATTCAAGGTTTCCAAAAGTAACCTATACACAACTGAGATATTTAACAAACAGGTTCTATAATGACAATCTTCCAACACTCGCCGCTACATCTTCACAGTTTCTTTATTTGCTCTCCCTAATTCACGCCTGCCTGAAAAGATTTTTAGTTTTGAAAGAGCGAGGGTTAGACCGAAGGTCTAGTGAGTCCCCTCTAACAGATAAGCAATAATATAACTTTCCAGTAAATTTTAAATAACATTTAATAATGGCACATAAATAAAACACATTACGGACCACACGACTGTCAAAGACGATGTGTCTAACTCGCGCTACCTTAATGTTGGGACACACCCCCAACGACATAAACGAGACACACACCCCGGTACGAGTAGGCGGGCCACACTCCCCGACTTAGGTCACGTAACCAACGTATAATGTATGCATACATTTACGCAACAACAATTTATAATACACTTGAACCATTTAATAAAATCATGCCATCATAAATAAATCAACGTTTAAAATAAACTTCACATGCTTTCATCATCAAAAGGTTTAGTTTAGAAAAACTCACCTGGCGTCCTTTGTAACACCCTCAAATCTGAAGATAGCAACTTATTAAAAATTTTCTAAATACATCAATAAATACTTCAAACTACAAACATAAATTGAGAATTAACCCCAAAGCTCACATTCATCCTAAACATACATTCCATGAAAAAGGACGGGTGTTACTAAACCCAATAACAATCGCTAACTCCAATCTGCGGAAAACTTCACCAGCTACTTACTCTTGTATAAAGCTAAGGCTCAATCCTCATAGCACTTGCTAGAACCGAACCCCCAACTGGAACCTGATGCACATGCCGACAAATAAAAAGGTTAGGCTTAACGCCTAGTGAGCTCAAGAGTTTTAACATGAATGAATATATCTTTACAAGACAGGAAATCAGTTTTAAAGCAAGATCCTTCGAAACATTATGCTTCAGAATGGAAACGACACATTTTCCCATAAAATACACTTTTTAAGACAATGCTCCCACACATGCATTTCTTGTAAAACGATGCAACCCGTAACTCACCCAAAACGGGGTCATAGTTCGATACTCAAATGTGCTAAAATGTAAATAATACTTCTTATCCCCAAGACACCCAAACCCGGGTGGGACATAATACTCGACCCTTAAATAACGGAAACAATCCATATGAATATGATACGCCATTAAAACATGGAACTGAAACTTAATACTCACACGACCATAAAATGGGATGAAATCCAAATATTAAAGCATAGACAATTAAATATCCAAAATACAGTGGGCCGACAGCGGGGGATACCCGTATCCGTTGAGAGCGGAGGAACACAAAAGTATGCCACTCAACAATGTTAATCGCATGACACCTCACGACATCGCAGCCCAAGTGTCCCTACGACTCCTTTACCAAGTGTCACCCCAAGTCAGTTGACCTTGATGGATCATTCCGAAGAACTCCATCTCGAAGGCTCGGCACACTTAAAGACTACCTCCCAGGCATTACTTCAAGCGGCGGAGGTCCTAGCGCTCACTCCCCGATAGCACTACAGACTCAACCCTCCTAGCGATCACTTGTAAAGTTTCCGGTCATAAAACATGGGTACCGAAGTTCAACCCCGCAATACCCAACTGATCATCCAAAACGGACTGACTCACGTGCCTATGGATCCGTTACACACTGTCTAACGTTACCAGACTACACACGAATGACAAAAGCACTCAAGCCCGTAACCAAACTCAATACGCAACACCGCGCATTAGTACGTACGTCATAATCGGACTCTACATTGAGCCATATAAAACCGGACAAGTGTCCTCAAGACTCTTTTAAGCCAACACCGAGCTACAAAACTCAAAATCCACGTGACCAATAATTATCGGTCCCCCGAATAATGAAATGTCCTTAAACAACGTTTATGAAAACACATATCCCAAAGATGAGATTAACCCAAAACTCAACACATAATGGACCAAAGGTTTTCCAAAGGGTTTATGAATGCAAATACACCAAGATGCATATAATCATGAAATAGACTTCATTTGTACCAAAATCACCAATATGTATAAGTCATGAAATGGACTCTGCTTGTACAAAATCCCCAAAATGCATAAACCATGATGTTACTTATCAAGATGTCCAAATCCCAAATATGAGCATTTTATGAAACTAAAATAAACCAAGTTTACCCAATATGAAAACTCATTAAAATACTCACACTTTGACAAATACTAAGTAAAATACATGTTTACTTCAAAATACTCCAAACTTATCAGCAGTTAACCATTTCATGTAAAACACTTTAAAATAACCATTTTGGCATGTACACCATTTTCACAAATCAACTTGAACTTACCTTGCTAGATTTAGGCTAAATCTAGATTTCACCCAACGAGCTCTTTTGACGGCCATTTGAAACCTCAAGCCAAAATCTTCCAAAACCTAGATCCATAAGGTTCCACCATAAATATACATAAACAACCACAAATAATCGTTTCCCAAACCATATACAAGAATACCTCAACTAATACCGAAACCCTAACTTACATAACCGAAGAGAATAGAAGATTACCTTAATCCAAGCTTGAACCCACCAACCAAAACACTTCTAGTTCACCAAAATGGTTACAACCCTTCAATCTATGAAAGGGAGAACAAAGGGTGGATGAAACCCTAGAAAAACTTGGGGAAGAAATGAATAGGGAGGGATGAGAAGCTTACCACCACAAAATACTCTAGTATACTTCAATAGACTTCCAATCTCTTGCCATATCTTTGAAAAGCTCTCAAAAACGAAACCATAGCAACTTGAATCACCCAAATCGGAGCTCTGGATCAAAAGATATGAAGAAATGAAGTTTAGGGCTGAAAATTGGGTTTTAAGATCGACCAGGGGGGTTTCGCGACTTATGCCGCGGGTGTAAGTCGCGACTAACTCGCGAAATCCACTGTTTCCCCCGGTTTTCTTCTCGTTCACTGTTTTGGCCATAACTTCTTCGTTATAGCTCCGTTTTCGCTCCGGAAAGAATCGTTGGACTCGTAATTGAATCCTTCATCCATCTAGACTATAAAATCTAGGATTCAAGTCCAAAATAAAATATCTTATTTTTCCTTGATATATCGGTTTCTGTATTTACTGTAAGTGATACCTTCCGAAAGTCGGGGTGTTACAATCCTCCCAACCTTAAAAAGAGATTTTGTCCTCGAAATCTGGAATCACCAAACACCCAACATTCACTTTTGAAAGATCGATTGATTCCCTATCCCAAAGGGATGCCTTCATAAAACTTCACCTCATATACAGACCCGATTACATTCCGGTTGAGGTTTTCGCTGAGTTTCTCATAACGTGTCGTTACAACTAAATCTCAACGTTCAAAATATTTCACCGACGCCAGGATGAAAGTTGAGTCCTTGATTAATCATTTTCTAAATCGTTCACTCTCGGTTGCCTCCCAACCTTAGATTTCTCATAATACACCGAAAGCAACTTACGACCTTATCTAGTCATTTCCATCAACAATACCCCAATCCGAACTATTCCCTTAGATACTTCTGATTACGACGCATCAAAGTCTCCTCAAAATTCATTTGTACTTAAAGTCCACCTCGACATTCCCCCCAAATGTCTCCAAAATCATCATCACTAAAGAGTTATTGTCCTTTGACGAAATTTCCTAACGACTAGTTTGGTCTGAACCATCGCAACCTTTACATCCGTTCCTCAAAGCTGACCCGGACACAATGTATGCAAGTGCTCCCACACTTCTATAGACCCAAGCATTGTGTTTCCACCAGAAACATACCATTACGCTCTACAGATAGTCGATTATCCCAAATCCCATGAATCCTCAGATTCCTACAGATCCACTCCTAATATTGATGAAGATGTCCTTCCAAGGAGCACCAATGTGTTCTTTAGGTAACTGGTTAACCCAAATTCGGCTATCACTCAACTCCGTTCCAACCCCAACCACACAACATTCCTTTAACAAAATCTTTATCACCACGGGGATGCTTATACCTATCGGTACTTAAACATCAACACTTAACCTTCTTTCAATTTCCATCAACGAAAGGTCATTATTTCCCATAATCCAACCGGTATGCTTCCAAACATTCCAAGATCCATTGACTTCAAGAAAACAAGTCGACACCTAAGACTAAACGGTGACCTCGAAAATGTGGGCATCCCGCCCACGATTTCATTCCAGACGGATCGTCGCACTAAGGCTGACACCTAACAAAATGCTAAAATTCCAAATCGCGCATTTCTAACAAACAGATCACCAAAATTTCCTTTTTATCGCGGAACCCACCAAGACGGTATGCCGACAATACAACCCATGATGTGACACCGACTAGCAATCCATCACAACGAATCCCAAAAGAAGAGCAGATAGTCACATAAGACCTTATTCCGCATGATTACCGAAGTATAAAATCACCCCTTAACTAGCGGAGAAGACTTAAATCTACTACTTCCATAAAACCAATGCGCACAGATTCAAAACTGAAACTCAAACTTTCACGACTGACCGCAAGTCGGAACATCCGACGCCTCCAATTCCAAGGACTCCCTTAGTCCCTAATTACAACTGCTCTTACGCCAGGGTTAAAATCTATAGGCCTAATGAGTTCAAGGTTTTTCAACTAGTATGTCAATTTGAGTTTATAAAACTTTCGAATACAAAGGCTTCCTAACGATTAAACGTGCGACAAAATACACTACCGTCCATGCGATAGGTTTCAAAATTGATTAACCACACAGCGCATATGAAACCATTTCCAAAAACTCGTTTGTTCAATACTTACGTTAATAAAAATGGTAACAAGAGATGCGCAACAAAATTTTCAAACGGACTACCATGGTCCTAGTAATGCATCAATTTATACTATGCATATGAAAGATAACTTTCCGCACTATAACATGTGCAATAAAACTTTGTACAATTCCCGAAAGAGACATTCACAAATTAATTTTAAAGTTCTGACTTCCCAACCCAAAAGTCGTTGCGACATAAAATTATTAACCACTCCATATGCAACAGTTTATTCCCCAAAGTTCGATGAAATGATAAGAATGCAAATAATTCTCAAATCGAGTTTAAAACTTTAAGCCGCCTCGATAAGACACATTTGACCAAGATGGTAACTACAACGATATGCAATTCGAAAATTCATTTCATGTATTGCGGAAAATTTATAACAACAAGGTCAACAAGCGAAGCACGCTTAGATTAAAATTTAATTTAAGACAATATAAATATTTCGCATATTTACTCACGCGAGTGAAAGTCGGATTCAACCCAAAAGTATGCACATATACTCGTGTGAAACTCAAGATGCAATCATGCGACATTTCGATTTTTCAAGGTGCCTCTTACGGTTGCAAAAGTGTTGATGCAAGACTCGCATGAAACAAAGTATTGAACACAACTCGTAAATTAACGCACACAATGATGCATATGCACATGTTCTCAAAATTATTTTACGCAACACAAAATGACGTAAGACGAGGCACCCTAAACCCAATTGAATTTTTGCAAAACTCAATAATGCTAAAATCATGCAGTGACAAATTTTCATTTCTCAACAAGAATGTAAGACGACAATATGGTTAAAACACTAAGCCTTCAAGAGTTTCCTCTTTTAATGCAATGAAAGATAAAATGACACCTTTAACAAAATTCACATGGGACACGACGTCAACTAACTCGTAAGCTTAAAAGAAGCAAAATTAAAACTCACGCATGGAAAGACATCGTATAAAACAATACTCCATGAAATTTCAACAAAACTCACACAAACTAAAATTCTCAAGAAAGTCCGACTCAACGCGTGGGAATAACTTTTCCTTTAAAACCATTGACATATGTGGAGGAGATCCAATGCCTAGGTTAAAATCTCATAGCTACTTGCCCAATACTCAAATGACATTAAAATATGGATTTTACATTATCCGCAAATAGCGTTAAACAGGACACGTGAATAAAGAGATTTTTTATAACAGTTTGCAATTATGTGCACAAAACATTTTCATGAATGCTTAAGCTTACAGTTTAAAATCTGATGCGTGTTTAATGCTCTACCAAAACTTTATAATATAAACCACTTTTTGTTTTACGAACATAAGAAACAATTTATACAAATTTATTTCGGAAATAAATTTAGTGCAAGAATCTGATCGGCACTTGGCATCATATACACTCCCCCAAAAAAAACCCGACATACTATTGTCATCTGAGTGTATCAAGCATCTTAGGACAACAATCTCAATTTTCTACCATTGTCATCCGGATACTCCACCTCTCAAAGCAACACTCGGATATTTCATCGGTTCGCCTTACAATCTCTCCTCGTATGACGTCAATTCCATTAGCTCAAGGTTCTACTCCAACCAATAAATCTGACTTAAGGCGATCAACTTAATGCGTTCACCGCACTTACTATCACCCCAAACTAATATTGTTATAAACATCAATCATCCCTTAGCTTTCTCGATTAAAAACTTTCTCACTATCCCAACGGTAATCCTACCAAGGTAGTTCAAGTATACACATGTAGCATGTAGCTTCACCATGACACTGGCCAGGTGCCATTATGAACGTACCATACACGATCATCCTTGCGACCCTCGACAAGTTTTCCGTTTCTAGCGACTCGATTAATCCTCAAAATATCTTATCTTAAGGAACCTAATATGCAACTTCTCTTTCAAACACTTATAAGAACTCTAGTTTGAGTCTAGGCATCCAAAGATCAATACCTAATTCTCTCAAACTTAAGCTCTGATACCAACTTGTAACACCCTCAAATCTGAAGATAGCAACTTATTAAAAATTTTCTAAATACATCAATAAATACTTCAAACTACAAACATAAATTGAGAATTAACCCCAAAGCTCACATTCATCCTAAACATACATTCCATGAAAAGGACGGGTGTTACTAAACCCAATAACAATCGCTAACTCCAATTTGCGGAAAACTTCACCAGCTACTTACTCTTGTATAAAGCTAAGGCTCAATCCTCATAGCACTTGCTAGAACCGAACCCCCAACTGGAACCTGATGCACATGCCGACAAATAAAAAGGTTAGGCTTAACGCCTAGTGAGCTCAAGAGTTTTAACATGAATGAATATATCTTTACAAGACAGGAAATCAGTTTTAAAGCAAGATCCTTCGAAACATTATGCTTCAGAATGGAAACGACACATTTTCCCATAAAATACACTTTTAAAGACAATGCTCCCACACATGCATTTCTTGTAAAACGATGCAACCCGTAACTCACCCAAAACGGGGTCATAGTTCGATACTCAAATGTGCTAAAATGTAAATAATACTTCTTATCCCCAAGACACCCAAACCCGAGTGGGACATAATAATCGACCCTTAAATAACGGAAACAATCCATATGAATATGATACGCCTTTAATGTAATACCCAGTTTCGAAATTTTGTTAATTTTGGAAGTTGGGGGGAAAAGTGTAAAGTTAATCAAAGTTAAGGGGGTTTAATGAAAGTTTGGTTTGTATCAAATAAATATCAGATTATGAGATTTATATCTCATTCTTATCAGTTTGTTAGCCGACTTCATATTTGCAAAGAGAGAAAGAGTGAAAGAAGAGAGAAAGAAGAAGAGATTTGTGAAGGAATCGTCCGGTTTGTCAAATAGAGGTATGTTTTTAGCTTCATACTTCTATCTGCATGTTATAGTCGGTAAATAGACGTGTTAATCAAGCTTTTAACCGTATATTTGATTGATTTGATCGATCAAAAGAGTTCTGGGTTTAGAACTGTGTAAACCGACTTTGTTCTTGATTAGACCGGAAGATGATGCATCGGTCATATGCATTAGACCGATATAGTGTAAAGACCGGTTGAGGAATTCGACCGAAGTGTTGTAAGACCGGATGTATGTTAAGACCGATTGGTCTGTTCGACCGGTGGTCTGTTCGACCGATGGTATGTTCGACCGATAGTTTTATATTTGGTCAAAAGGTTTTAATCAGATTGGTTTTGATTGGGTTAAAACAGTAGATTTCAATTGATGAGTCTTTTGAAAGAAAGAGAGTTAGTTGCAAGTTAGCTTACCTTTGTTTTAATACCATCGTAGGTGGTGTTAATCGGTAAGAAGTCAGAGTTAATTCGGAAGAATTAAAGGTGAGTCTTTCAACTAAATCTTTTATGATTTGAGCAGTTATTTACAAATGTGAGTTTTTATATACTGCGCATTTATAATATGAAAAGTTAGTAGAATTATTTCAAATGATTGATTTAATTAGTTGGGCATGTTTATGCTCAGGGTATATAAACTTGTTTTATATACTGGTAGGACCAAATGTATGCGTACATTTGAGTCAGAAGTTGACCTAAGTCGGGAAGTGTGACCCGCCTGCTCGTACCGGGGAGTGTGGCCCGTTTATGCCATTAGGGTGTGTCCCTAAAATAAGGCAGTGCGAGACAGACATACCGCCTTTGACGGGAATGTTGGTCAGTAGTTAAAGTACGCTTGCGAGCGTAGAAAGAAGTTAGTAATGGCCATTAGATTTATTTATGTATGTGAAGCATAAAAGTTTTAAAGTGTGATTTAAAGAGTAGGCATGTATTGAGATATATATGCAGTTATGTTTAAATATTTTAATTAATATTTGAACTGTGTAGTAGTGATTGGAGGGGACTCACTAGACCTTTTGGTCTAACCCTCGCTGTTTCGAAACTTTAATTCTGTTTCAGGTTATCGCAAGATAGCAGATAAAGGAAAAGATAAGGTGTGAGCTTTAAGCAGGAGATAGAAGACTTCCTGCCATAGCAATTCTTTTGAGAAACTCAGTTGTGTAATAGTTGATAGTAAAGACATTGTAAGCTTGGGACAGTATTTAGTAATAAATTTTATTTTATTATGTAAATAAATGTTCAGGTTGTTACAATTGGTATCAGAGCACTAGTTTAAGGGATCTAGGTGACCGGATGGGCCTAGACTTAAACTGAGATAGTAGAAGCACAACTGAGTAGTAGGAAGACCGTAAGAAGATGACATTAAGGTAGTAAGGACTAGCATGTAAAGTAAATTTAGGATTCCATTTGGCCAGTGTAATTGTGAATTTACAAGTACATGCTTTTGCTTAAACTGCCGTAATGTGTAGTGTGTGGGATTGAATATCTTATGTTTATTCTTAGCAGAATTATGTCTGAGCGAGTGACCAGGAGTAGATCTATAGTAAATCCAGAAATGGATCCAGAGAATGAAGTTATTGCCGGAGAGCAATTAGCTAATGTCAACCCGACTGCTATCCAAGGAAAGAGTCGAGGTCGACCTAAAGGTAAAACAGTTCAGAAAACAGCTACTCAGATATGAGTTTCCAATGTGGGAACTCGAGGTGGGAAGACGAGTCGTGGTATTCGTCAGAATGAAAGTGTAGAGATAAGAGATGAGCAAGAGACTTCTCATCAAGAAAGTTCGGCTTCTGTGAGGGGTCGAAAGCAGACGGGAAACCGTGGTAGAGGTAGAACTCAAGGTTTTGTTACGCAAGAAACCTTTGCAGCAGAAATGGGAAAGTTACAAGAAACTTTGAATGCTTTGTTAGCACAACGTGTTAATGAAGTTTCAGTAAGTAAAGAAAAGAGTGAAGATAAGGTAGCGACTGAAGTAGCAGAATCTCCAGTAACTGCTATGGGTAGTCATCCTCAGTCAGGACCCATTGTGTCAGTTAAAGCTATAGCAGGAAAAGAATGTAGTTGCAAGGAGTTTGCTGCTTGCAAGCCTCCTTCGTATAAAGGGGAATGTGATCCCGTAGTAGCATTAAGATGGATAAAAGGTATGGAGTTAGCATTTGACACAAGTAAGTGTGCGGAAGAAGATAAAGTAGTTTATGCTTTGTCAATGCTGAAGGATGAAGCAATAATGTGGTGGGATGTAGAATCTGGAGGTCAAGGGTCGTCAGTAGCTAAAGAGATGGTTTGGATTGAATTTGTGAAGGTATTCAAAGCACAGTTCTGTCCTCTGGCGGCAGTTAAAAAGCTGGAAGAAGAATTCTTGGGTCTAGAACAGAAAGGAATGTCGGTCAGAGAGTATACGACTAAGTTTATTGAAAAGTCTAGATTTGCAGGAATCTATGTTCTGAATGAAGAAAGACGAGTAGAACGTTTCGTCTTTGGATTAAGAAGTGATATTCGGGAATTTGTCTCGAATAAAGAACCGTTGACTTTTCAGATGGCTGTTAATGCAGCGGAAATGAGAGAGAAGGAAAAGAACAGGCAAGCCACTGAGCGAAGTGGAGATAAGAGAAAGTGGGAAGGAACA
This sequence comes from Arctium lappa, assembly GCA_023525745.1. Lineage (NCBI taxonomy): Eukaryota > Viridiplantae > Streptophyta > Magnoliopsida > Asterales > Asteraceae > Arctium > Arctium lappa. The sequence goes on along the minus strand of CM042064.1, from coordinate 49,573,773 downwards.
GTTTGTGATTTCAAGCCAGTTAAGTCTGTTAAGTTTGATCAACGTCCTGTTAGTAAGTTTGAAAACAAGCCCTGTAATAAGTGTAATAGAATGCATAAGGGAGAATGCAAGATAAATCAAGAGGGCTGTTATAAGTGTGGGAAGGTTGGGCATTTGGCTCGGGACTGTCAGAATTTGAGGTCTTGTTACCAGTGTGGATCTTCTGATCATATTAGGCCCAATTGTCCACAGTTGAAAAAGGGATCAGTTGGAGGAAGTGTAGAAAAGGGAAGTGAGAAAAAGGGAGAGCCAGCTAAAGCCAGAGCTAGAGTTTTCAACATGTCAGCTGAAGAAGCGGCGGAGATACCTGATGTAGTTACAGGTACTTTCTTTATAGATTCAAATTATGCAAAAGTGTTGTTTGATTCAGGAGCAAATCGTTCTTTTGTGTCTCCTAATTTTGTGCATAAATTGAATGTGAAACCTAAGAAACTTAAGAGTGAATTGAAAGTAGAAGTGGCTGATAATAGTCAAACTTTGGTAGAAGAAGTATATGATGGGAGTAGTATTGTCATTGATGGACAAGCATTTCCACTTCGACTATACCCAATGGGTATGGGAGAATTTGATGTTATTGTGGGAATGGACTGGTTGGCGTCTAATGATGCTTACATAGTATGCAATAAGAAATTGATTCGTATAGCGCAACCAGGAAAGGAAGAGATAGTAGTATTTGGAGATCGAAGGGATAGAAAGTCATGTTTGATTTCTATGATTAAGGCTAAGAAATGTTTGATAAAAGGGTGTGTGGGATTCTTAGCTTATGTGATAGATGCTAAGAAAGAAAAGAAGGGATTGGAGTCAGTTCCGGTAGTTAGTGAGTTTCCAGAAGTATTTTCGGAAGATTTAACCACTTTGCCTCCTGATCGGCAAGTGGAGTTTCGTATTGATTTAGTTCCCGGAGCAGCGCCGATTGCAAGAGCACCGTACAGATTGGCACCGGCAGAGATGAAAGAAATGATGACTCAGTTACAGGAGTTGTTAGACAAGGGGTTTATTCGCCCTAGTACTTCACCTTGGGGAGCGCCAGTATTGTTTGTTAAGAAGAAAGACGGGTCTATGAGAATGTGCATAGATTACCGTGAGCTCAATAAGTTGACTGTTAAGAATAAGTATCCGCTTCCCAGGATTGACGATCTTTTTGATCAACTACAAGGAGCGAATTACTTTTCGAAGATAGATCTGCGCTCTGGTTATCACCAGTTGAAGGTGAGAGAGGAGGATGTGTCTAATACTGCGTTTCGTACGAGGTACGGACATTATGAGTTTTTAGTTATGCCATTTGGTTTGACTAATGCGCCAACAACTTTCATGGATCTGATGAATAGAGTGTGTAGTCCGTTTTTAGATAAATATGTCATTGTCTTTATAGATGATATATTGATCTATTCACGTTCTAAAGAAGATCATGAAATTCATTTAAGAGCAGTTTTGGAATTGCTTAAGCGTGAAAAGTTGTATGCCAAGTTTTCAAAGTGTGAATTTTGGCTGAAAGAAGTTCAGTTTTTAGGGCACGTAGTGTCGAAAGATGGGATTCAGGTTGATCCAGCTAAGATTGAAGCCATAAAAGGGTGGGAAGCACCGAAATCGCCATCTGAAGTAAGAAGTTTTCTGGGTTTGGCTGGTTATTATAGAAAGTTCATTCAGGACTTTTCTAGAATAGCTACGCCATTAACAACTTTAACCAGAAAGAATGTTAAGTTTATTTGGGCAGAAGCTCAGAAAGAAGCGTTCGGTAAGTTGAAAGAAAGTTTAAGTAGTGCTCCTTTTTGTCTCTATCCAATGGGTCGGAAGGATTTGTTATTTATAGCGATGCTTCAAAGTTGGGTTTGGGATGTGTATTAATGCAAGAAGGCAAGGTGATTGCCTATGCATCTCGTCAGTTAAAAGAGCATGAAAAGAATTATCCGACTCATGATTTAGAGTTGGCAGCTGTAGTATTTGCTTTGAAAATCTGGAGACATTACTTGTATGGGATCAAGTGTCAGATTTACACAGATCACAAGAGTCTTCAGTATCTGTTTAATCAGAAAGAGCTTAATATGAGGCAGCGTAGATGGATGGAGTTATTAAGTGATTATGACTGTGAAATTTTGTACCATCCAGGAAAAGCCAATGTGGTAGCAGATGCTCTAAGTCGTAAGGAGCATGGAGAAATAGCAGAGGTTGTAGCATTTAGAGTTGATATTGTTTCCAATTTCTTGGAAGAAGTTATAAAGTCTCAAGAAGAAGCAGTGTCAACAGAAAATTTGAAAAGTGAAAGGATAGTTGGGATTGTTAACTCGTTAGTAGTTGACAATCGAGGAGTAAAGTGTTTTAATAAGCGGGTATGGATCCCAAAAGTAGGAGATCTGAGGCAGAAAGTGTTGGAAGAAGCTCATAGATCTCGGTATTCAGTTCATCCTAGAACTAATAAGATGTATAGAGATGTGAAGCAAAGTTATTGGTGTCCAGGTTTAAAGAAAGATATTGCTCATTTTGTTGAACAATGTCTTACATGTTTAAAGGTTAAAGCTGAGCATCAGAGACCCTATGGGGAACTTCAGCCGTTAGAAATTCCAGTGTGGAAGTGGGATGAGATTACTATGGATCTTGTTACAGGGTTACCACGATCACCTAAGGGGCATGATGCTATTTGGGTGATAGTGGATAGACTCACAAAGTCAGCTCACTTCCTACCGATCAAGGAGACGTACTCACTAGAAAAGTTGGCTCGATTGTATATCGATGAAATAGTGACAAGGCATAGAGTACCGTCGTCCATAGTATCAGACAGGGATGCTCGATTTACATCAGCATTCTAGAGAAGTTTGCAAAGGGAATTAGGCTCTCAACTGAAATTGAGTACGACCTATCATCCGCAAACAGATGGTCAGAGTGAGAGAACTATACAGACGTTAGAAGATATGCTACGTGCATGTGTTATAGATTTTAAAGGTTCGTGGGATATTCATTTGCCGTTGATTGAATTTTCCTACAACAATAGTTATCATGCTAGCATACAAGCAGCTCCTTTTGAAGCTTTGTATGGTCGTAAGTGTAGAACACCTTTATGTTGGAATGAGGTGGGTGAACGTCAGTTAGCAGGACCAGAAATTGTACAGTTAACAGCTGATAAGGTTGATCCGATTCGGGCAAGATTGAAGATTGCTCGAGATCGTCAGAAAGTGTATGCTGACAGACGAAGGAAACCGATAGTGTTTCAGATAGGAGATAAAGTAATGTTGAAAGTTTCACCTTGGAAAGGGGTGATCAGATTTGGAAAGAAAGGAAAGTTAAGACCAAGGTTTGTTGGACCATTTATCATCACTAATCGTGTTGGTGAAGTGGCCTACGAACTTGATCTACCAGTAAGTTTGAGTGGGATTCATCCTACGTTTCATGTGTCAAACCTGAAGAAGTGTTTGGCCGAAGCAGATATAGTTGTTCCTTTAGAAGATATTCAGATAGATGAAAAACTAAGTTATATTGAGGAGCCTGTAGCAATTACAGACCTCAAGATAAAGAAGTTGAGGAACAAAGAGATTTGCTTAGTGAAAGTTTAGTGGAAATTTCACCAAGGGCAAGAGTCTACGTGGGAAGTAGAGGCAGATATGAAAGCTCAGTATCCCCAGTTGTTTAGCGATAGAATTCCGGGGACGGAATTCTCTTAAGGGGGAAAGATTGTAATACCCAGTTTTGAAATTTTGTTAATTTTGGAAGTTGGGGGGAAAAGTGTAAAGTTAATCAAAGTTAAGGGGGTTTAATGAAAGTTTGGTTTGTATCAAATAAATATCAGATTATGAGATTTATATCTCATTCTTATCAGTTTGTTAGCCGACTTCATATTTGCAAAGAGAGAAAGAGTGAAAGAAGAGAGAAAGAAGAAGAGATTTGTGAAGGAATCGTCCGAGTTGTCAAATAGAGGTATGTTTTTAGCTTCATACTTCTATCTGCAAGTTATAGTCGGTAAATAGATGTGTTAATCAAGCTTTTAACCGTATATTTGATTGATTTGATCGATCAAAAGAGTTCTGGGTTTAGAACTGTGTAAACCGACTTTGTTCTTGATTAGACCGGAAGATGATGCATCGGTCATATGCATTAGACCGATATAGTGTAAAGACCGGTTGAGGAATTCGACCGAAGTGTTGTAAGACCGGATGTATGTTAAGACCGATTGGTTTGTTCGACCGGTGGTCTGTTCGACCGATGGTATGTTCGACCGATAGTTTTATATTTGGTCAAAAGGTTTTAATCAGATTGGTTTTGATTGGGTTAAAACAGTAGATTTCAATTGATGAGTCTTTTGAAAGAAAGAGAGTTAGTTGCAAGTTAGCTTACCTTTGTTTTAACACCATCGTAGGTGGTGTTAATCGGTAAGAAGTCAGAGTTAATTCGGAAGAATTAAAGGTGAGTCTTTCAACTAAATCTTTTATGATTTGAGCAGTTATTTATAAATGTGAGTTTTTATATACTGCGCATTTATAATATGAAAAGTTAGTAGAATTATTTCAAATGATTGATTTAATTAGTTGGGCATGTTTATGCTCAGGGTATATAAACTTGTTTTATATACTGACAGGACCAAATGTATGCGTACATTTGAGTCAGAAGTTGACCTAAGTCGGGAAGTGTGACCCGCCTGCTCGTACCGGGGAGTGTGGCCCGTTTATGCCATTAGGGTGTGTCCCTAAAATAAGGCAGTGCGAGACAGACATACCGCCTTTGACGAGAATGTTGGTCAGTAGTTAAAGTACGCTTGCGAGCGTAGAAAGAAGTTAGTAATGGCCATTAGATTTATTTATGTATGCGAAGCATAAAAGTTTTAAAGTGTGATTTAAAGAGTAGGCATGTATTGAGATATATATGCAGTTATGTTTAAATGTTTTAATTAATATTTGAACTGTGTAGTAGTGATTGGAGGGGACTCACTAGACCTTTTGGTCTAACCCTCGCTGTTTCGAAACTTTAATTCTGTTTCAGGTTATCGCAAGATAGCAGATAAAGGAAAAGATAAGGTGTGAGCTTTAAGCAGGAGATAGAAGACTTCCTGCCATAGCAATTCTTTTGAGAAACTCAGTTGTGTAATAGTTGATAGTAAAGACATTGTAAGATTGGGACAGTATTTAGTAATAAATGTTATTTTATTATGTAAATAAATGTTCAGGTTGTTACAATTAAAACATGGAACTGAAACTTAATACTTACACGACCATAAAATGGGATGAAATCCAAATATTAAAGCATGGACAATTAAATATCCAAAATACAGCGGGCCGACAGCGGGGGATACCCGTATCCGTTGAGAGCGGAGGAACACAAAAGTATGCCACTCAACAACGTTAATCGCATGACACCTCACGACATCGCAGCCCAAGTGTCCCTACGACTCATTTACCAAGTGTCACCCCAAGTCAGTTGACCTTGATGGATCATTCCGAAGAACTCCATCCCGAAGGCCCGGCCCACTTAAAGACTACCTCCCAGGCATTACTTCAAGCGGCGGAGGTCCTAGCGTTCACTCCCCGATAGCACTACAGACTCAACCCTCCTAGCGATCACTTGTAAAGTTTTCGGTCATAAAACATGGGTACCAAAGTTCAACCCCGCAATACCCAATTGACCATCCAAAACGGACTGACTCACGTGCCTATGGATCCGTTACATACTGTCTAACGTTACCGGACTACACACGAATGACCAAAGCACTCAAGCCCATAACCAAACTCAATACGCAACACCGCGCATTAGTACGTACGTCATAATCGGACTCTACATTGAGCCATATAAAATCGGACAAGTGTCCTCAAGACTCTTTTAAGCCAACACCGAGCTACAAAGCTCAAAATCCATGTGACCAATAATTATCGGTCCCCCGAATAATGAAATGTCCTTAAACAACGTTTATGAAAACACATATCCCAAAGATGAGATTAACCCAAAACTCAACACATAATGGACCAAAGGTTTTCCAAAGGGTTTATGAATGCAAATACACCAAGATGCATATAATCATGAAATAGACTTCATTTGTACCAAAATCACCAATATGTATAAGTCATGAAATGGATCCTGCTTGTACAAAATCCCCAAAATGCATAAACCATGATATTACTTATCAAGATGTCTAAATCCCAAATATGAGCATTTTATGAAACTAAAATAAACCAAGTTTACCCAATATGAAAACTCATTAAAATACTCACACTTTGACAAATACCAAGTAAAATACATGTTTACTTCAAAATACTCCAAACTTATCAGCATTTAACCATTTCATGTAAAACACTTTAAAATAACCATTTTGGCATGTACACCGTTTTCACAAATCAACTTGAACTCACCTTGCTAGATTTAGGCTAAATCTAGATTTCACCCAACGAGCTCTTTTGACGGCCATTTGAAACCTCAAGCCGAAATCTTCCAAAACCTAGATCCACAAGGTTCCACCATAAATATACATAAACAACCACAAATAATCGTTTCCCAAACCATATACAAGAATACCTCAACTAATACCGAAACCCTAACTTCCATAACCGAAGAGAATAGAAGATTACCTTAATCCAAGCTTGAACCCACCAACCAAAACACTTCTAGTTCACCAAAATGGTTACAACCCTTCAATCTGTGAAAGGGAGAACAAAGGGTGGATGAAACCCTAGAAAAACTTGGGGAAGAAGATGAATAGGGAGGGATGAGAATCTTACCACCACAAAATACTCTAGTATACTTCAATAGACTTCCAATCTCTTGCCATATCTTTGAAAATCTCTCAAAAACGAAACCATAGCAACTTGAATCACCCAAATCGGAGCTCTGGATCAAAAGATATGAAGAAATGAAGTTTGGGGCTGAAAATCGGGTTTTAAGATCGACCAGGGGGGTTTCGCGACTTATGCCGCGGGTGTAAGTCGCGACTAACTCGCGAAATCCACTGTTTCCCCCGGTTTTCTTCTCGTTCAGTGTTTTGGCCATAACTTCTTCGTTATAGCTCCGTTTTCGCTCCGGAAAGAACCGTTGGACTCATAATTGAATCCTTCATCCATCTAGACTATAAAATCTAGGATTCAAGTCCAAAATAAAATACATTATTTTTCCTTGATATATCGGTTTCTGTATTTACTTGAAGTGATACTTTTCGAAAGTCGGGGTGTTACATCCTTAGCGCAAATCCCTCTTCTATCCTTATAATCTGATATGAAGCCTATAAAGAAATAGAAGTTGGTGAACTCTCAATCCAACTATTTTAAAAAATGGATTTAACTTGCCAAACCCACGACTTCTATTCCAGCAACTTTTCCCCGCTAAATATCTATTAAAACTAATTACAAGTCTCCCCGAAATAATGGATCAGCCTTCTACCAAATGGATCTAACTACAGAGCATTAACAGCCCCAAAATAGAGGGTAGTGGACTTCGGCCCACATGAGACCCAACGAAACCCAGCCGACCGGAGTCAGCCCAGAACCCAACCGGACTGTTCTCACCCCTGGTCCCCCAACTCGACCGGTATTCTCACACGACCGGTATTCTTACGGTCGACCGGATCAACATTGACCGGGTCTCACTAATCGACCGGTATTACTCACCGACCGGTATCTTACGGTCGACCGGATCAACATTGACCGGGGCCTTATGGCCGACCGGTGCCCTCGAAGAATTTCCCAGTTCGCCATTAACGACCGGGGTGATTATGAGATATCGAACTCACCCCTTTTTCCATTGATTTCAAGTCTGTAAAACAACATCAACAACTTCTAAACCCATCTGATATTCAATACTTATTTCAAACAAAACTATACCATTAAACAACAAAGAAGAAGGATTAAAGAGATGATAATTTCATCCACATCCAGATCCCCAAATCTCAAATACAGACTCCATAGAACTCAGATTCAGAAGATGAGTTTAGAACGAGAATTAGATTTGAATCTTACCTTAGAATTCGATTGCACCTTCGAGCTCTTTGATTCTCTTCTCTTCTCCAAATCGCTCTTAACTTCCTTTCTTTCTGTTTCCTTCAACCGACCCCAAAACACACCCAAAAACCTATACTAATATCCAATATAAGAATTTACATTTTTTTACAATATTTCACTTACCCCCCTCCAACTTTGGGCTTGGACTCAATAAACACCCAAATTTCAAATTAATAAATAACCCAGTTATTACAGAGAGTAATAGATATTGGTGTATTTAGCAATATATGGAGGTGCATTTATCCTACCCTTTTAATGGGAGAAAACACCCCTACTATCTTAAATAGAACAACTTTTTTTTTTTTGTAAAACATTGATTTAAATTTATTGATTTCACATTTAATTGTAAGATATTATTGAAATTGATTTTAAATCATTGTACTATATATCTTTTACAATTAAAATGGGGTGTTTTCGATAACTAAATTGGTGGAGCCTGATTCGATCGGACTATTTTTTTGGTAGATACATTTTGGTTCGGATTTGCAGTTTGGATCTTCTCATTTTCCATGTATTATAATTTCTTAAATATGTATAGTTCATGGGTTGTTAATTTAGTAATTAACGGTGTCGGTCCTTGTCAACGGGTCTCCGACAAAAGAGGTTAAAATGGAAAAGGGTCTTCGACAAGGCGACCCTTTAGCTCCATTTCTATTCCTTGTCGTAGTGGAGTGCCTAAACATAATGATGTTGGAAGCAAGAGACCAAGGAGTTTTCAAATGAGTAATAATTGGAAAAGACGGGTTAATTATATCTCACCTTCAATATGCAGACGACGTGATTATTTTCAGTAATTGGAGCGTCAACAATATAAAAAATCTCTTGAAAATCCTTCATTGCTTTCAAGTGGCATCCGGCCTAAAAATAAACATGAGCAAAAGCAAACTTTTCGGGGTGGGTGTTGGAAATGAAGAAACAAAAGTATGGGCATCTAGCTTGGGTTGCGGGTATGCGGAGTTACCTTTTACCTATCTTGGTATCCCGGTGGGAAGGGCAATGAACAAAATCGAAAGTTGGAAGGAAGTTATAAAGAAAATGGAGAATAAATTGGCGACATGGAAGGCGAAATTGATATCAATTGGCGGTCAGTTAACCTTGGTTAAATCGGTCTTAGGTAGTCTTTCCTTGTATTTTTTTTCTCGCTTTTTCGAGCCCAGTGTGAAGTGATTCGTGAGCTTGAGAGTGTGATAAGTCGGTTCTTTTTTTTGGGGTGGGGGGGGGGAAGGTTCAAATGCAAAGAGGGGGTGGCTTGGGTAAGATGGGAGAGGGTAGTGAGGAATTTTAAAAAAGGCGGTCTAAATGTGGGAAGCTTGCAATCGTCGAATTGGGCATTGTTAGGAAAATGGTGGTGGAGATTTCCTACGGATAAGGATGCTCTTTGGGTTAAGGTGATCAAAAGTGTGTACGGGAGAGAGGGGGGGGGATCGGCGGTGGTGAAGGGGCGATTAGGGGGGGGGGGGGTCAGTGTGGGGAAACATAATTGATGTGTTTTAAATTTATATAACCGCAAGCGTACGAGATGCGTAGCATACGGGTCGATCACAGGGAGGCGATGGACTAAACATGGACTCGCTCTAGACTATGGCCTAGCTACGAGAAATTTCAATATTTTGATTTTTATATTAAAACTAATTAAATAAACAAATAAACGAATGGAACAAAGCAAACTAACGGACGTTGGGTAATGTCACCTTCAGATTTTTGGTAATGATGGGAATTCGTTATGCAAAATTACTTCAACCCTCTTTTGAGGTGGAAAACTTTTCTAACCCAAGACTCATGTTTACTTTCGCAATATGTGTACGTTAGGAAGAAACATTATAATTTAAAACGAATATTCCAATCAACGTCCCTAACTATTTATCATGTTAGGACCGTTGTCACCGATCAATTTAACCTAAGTAAAAGACCGAACCTTCGTCCATATCTAAAACTAATCGAATTTAACTAAAGATGTTTTATAAAAATTTGTTAATCAAACATTAACTTTCGTTATATGAAAAATCAACCAATTAAAACTCAAAAGTTTATTATAAAAACAATTGATCAATACCACAACGTCTATCCAAAGTGACGATTACCCAAATGAACGAAAATTCAACTACCAAATAAAGATCGATCAAAAACTTTAAATCCAACGTCATCTATTTCACGCTTTCGATGTGAATTACCTGTCAAAACCCGAGAAAACCACAAAAATACCAATGTAATATCCCCAATCGATTATTAAACGAAAATTAACTAAAAATATAATAAAATCTAAATGCAAACAATTAAACTAAATGCAAAATGCAATTATAAACTAATATGAATGCATGCACAAAATGTACTTAACAAAACACCCACAAGCTAAACCTTTCTTGTCCCCAAGAAAGAGATTAGAATTTATTACGGAATGGGTGAAAATAAGAAAAAGAAAACAAACAACGATCTCCACAAATATTCGAGCGAGTTAATACACGAGCTCACTAGGCACAATCTAATGTTAGGCTTCCGTATGTACAAATGAAACTTGTTACCACGGGTTCAGATTGAAAATAGTAGTAGAAACACATATTTCATCGAAATGTCAAACTGACACAACACCAAACAAAACATATTGCAAAAAAGCTCACCTAATATGATTTTACAAACATTACCGGAGCCGCTAAGGGAGGGGAAAGATGATCTAAATGGATGAAAACTAATGATTTCGCTCAAATCACTCTAGTGTGTTTAGGATGTGTATACGCTCAATGCCTACCCAATCGAGAAATATGAAATGCACTTTTGACGCGTTTGAAACAATTCTCAAGTATAATTTTTTTTTTTTCATAAAAGTTGCATAATATGAGGACTTTTGGGTAAGGATAAGGTTCAAGGTAGGGATTTGGTTATTGGGGTTTGAAAAAGTTTTTTTTTTTTTTTTTTTTTTTGTGGTTTAGGTGTTTTGGTGTTCAAGAAAATGGTAAGTGTTTAAGTTCAAAATTGGGTACAAAAGAAAAATCTTTTTGTGTTTTGTGAATAAGGATGGTTTTAAGAAAAGATGACATCTATGCAAAAATTATAAAAAATTTAGACGAGAAATGAATCAAAAACCAAGAAATACATCTCGATGGGTGGTAACACACATGAAAAGAATATGGGATTGATTATATATGTGTCAATCCAATACGGCCCAAATTCTTACAAGGTAAAGTCCATCCAAGTAGTCATAGGCATAATGTAGGGGACTATGGTGAGAAAGTTAATCCTAAAAATTACGTGAAACAATATGCAAAGTTGTGTGTGCAAGTGACTAACCAAGGGAAAATAATGTTTCTAAAAATATCCTTACATCATGGTCAATAAATCATAAAATACATTAGTATGCATAATTAAAAATTGATACCCAGTGAGAGGTGGTTACTACGAGCTCTAAAATCGTGGAGAATCGCCAAAAATCTTTTTGGATTTTTTTAAACTTTTTATGCAATGCAATGATATGATGCAAAGTGTAACTAAAAATGAAAAAAAATATGCATGCATTATGACTAAATGCATGAATGCTCAAATAAAAGAGAAAAGAAGTAAAAAAAACAAACAAATACCCTGCCCACAAGCTAAAAATGAGCATTGTCCTCAATGTTTGACTACGAGTAAGGGTAAAAGAATCAACGTGAGGGAAATGACTTGACATCATGTATGTGTACCATGGATGAAGTTAGGTGCAAAGTGATAAATCCTATCGTTTGCCCAATAGTGGCAACCCAACTAATGTAAGAATCATGCAATTCAAGTATTACTCGAATGAAACAACAAGTCAACATACACATAATGTTAAAAGAACGGATATACCGGGTGTATGAAACCAAAGACTTTGCTGCCTTTTGAAGCTTTGAAGCTCTTAGAAGCACTTGGTCACTTGTAAAAACATGATTCATAAACAAAGGAAAATTTGGCGGTTGTCAGCGCTGCCACGGTGGGGAGATGACGGATGCCAGACATAGATAGTCGGAGGAGGAAATGAAAAAGAGAAAACACTTTGAACGGTGGGGTTAGACGTAAGGGTTTAAAAAAAAGGAAAAGAGATGACGAGAAGGGGAAAAAGAAAAAGAAAAGAAAAGAAAAGAAAGGAAAAAAATAAAGTAAAAAAAATAAATAATTTGAAAGAAAAAAAATAAAAACCTTTTTTTGAAGAAATAAAATAAAGTAAATAAAAAAAATCAAACACATAAATAAATAAAAACCTTTTTTTTAAATAAGAAAAAGTAAAAAAAATAGAAAAAAAAATTAATCAGAAAAAAAAATCTTTTTTTTTTAATTTTGTTCACGCCAATGACTAAACCCGTCACGCTAGTGACGCAAAACAGAAAGTTGGGATTTCTAGGACCAGTTTCCTTCACGCCAGTGAAGGGGTACTTCACGCCAGTTACGAGAGACAGAAAATTAAGAGCCTAAAAATTGAACCAAGAATTAAACAAGAAAAAGAATGACTCGTTTATCGTCGTGAGCTTGACGAAAAATTAAACGATTAGGGAGAAGTGAGGGTACGAATCGGTGAAAGTCAAAAGATTGACTAAAATGGTCACCAATTCATACGGGCCACGTAAACAAATAAAAGTCACACCGGATAACCAGTGTGTTTTCACTATAAAACAAGTTACGCTACCCATAGCCGAAAATTAAAAAATGGTAAAGAAAGAAGGATCGGTGATGTCCGGCTTGACATATAAATACCGAATCCGAGTATATTAAAAAAAACACGTGAGACGCATTAAAACAAGATTGAGTTAGCATCACACATCACCTCTAATGGTGATAACTATCTCTATCATAGAAAAAAAAAACACGTCTCGACGATCCGTCACCCGACACTATTAAGAATGATTAATTGAACTCCACAAAAAGAGGTGGATTAACGGATAAAAAAAATCAACCACACAGCCTAGTGTATAGGGACGAAAAGAAAATGGGAAAATAGAAATGGGATAAAGACGTAGACTATTAAATCTAAAACAACGTCCATGTTAGCCTGATTGTCTCCCCGGCAACGGCGCCAAAAACTTGATGTGTTTTAATTTTATATAACCGCAAGCGTACGAGATGTGTAGCATACGGGTCGATCATAGGGAGACAATGGACTAAACACGGACTCGCTCTAGACTATGGCCTAGCTACGGGAATTTTCAATATTTTGATTTTTATATTAAAACTAATTAAATAAACAAATAAACGAATGGAGCAAAGCAAACTAACGGACGTTGGGTAATGTCAACTTCAGATTTTTGGTAATGATGGGAATTCGTTATGCAAAATTACTTTAACCCTCTTTCGAGGTGGAAAACTTTTCTAACCCAAGACTCATGTTTACTTTCGCAATATGTGTACGTTGGGAAGAAACATTATGATTTAAAACGAATATTTTTCCCAATCAACGTCCCTAACTATTTATCATGTTAGGACCGTTGTCACCGATCAATTTAATCTAAGTAAAAGACCGAACTTTCGTCCATATCTAAAACTAATCGAATTTAACTAAAGACGTTTTATAAAAATTGGTTAATCAAACATTAACTTTCGTTATATGAAAAATCAACCAATTAGAACTCAAAAGTTTATTATAAAAACAATTGATCAATACCACAAAGTCTATCCAAAGTGACGATTACCCAAATGAACGAAAATTCAACTACGTCACAAAACGTAAACATACATCTAACGAAAGCAATAAAGTTAATCTACGAAAACTATAAAGATCGATCCAAGGAGTGTCACTCTCCAAGAATCGTTTCTAACCTAAGAAAGCGGTAAACGGATTTAAGAACGATGCATAAATTAAAAAGATGCGGAAAATAAAAATAGGGAGAGAAATCCAAACATATAAATAAAAAAAATGGAGAAACGAAAAGTTACAACGGTGTTGAATGTTGATGAGAATCTGTCACATTCCATCTTCATCTTCGATCTGTCGAAACATCGCATCTTCACATCTTCAAAGGACTCAACGAACGAATAATTCACAAATCTCAAAACCTAAATCTAAACTAAAACAACTTAAAAAAACTCAAACCAAACTAAAACTAGAACTAAATAAAATAAAAGAAAAGAAAAACAAAAGAAAAAAACAAAAAAGAAACGGCGTAGCCGTGGGGAAAGAAAAGAGATATGAGTCCAAAACCTAAAATCAATTTCTCTATATATAAATAAAACTTTCCAAATCAGCCCCCATCTTTGCAGTATTTCAAAAAACAACGCTCTTGAACTCTTTTATTTCAAAAGCTCCTTTGATGAATTATTTTCTTTGAACTTTGGTCCAACATTTGTCATTATTCTTGGATTTGCCCACCAAATAAAGATCGATCAAAAACTTTAAATCCAACGTCATCTATTTCACGCTTTCGATGTGAATTACCTGTCAAAACCCGAGAAAACCACAAAAATACCAATGTAATATCCCCAATTGATTATTAAACGAAATTTAACTAAAAATATAATAAAATCTACATGCAAACAATTAAACTAAATGCAAAATGCAATTATAAACTAATATGAATGCATGCACAAAATGTACTTAACAATAATTACAGTAGGTAAGGAAGTGGAGAAATTGGGAATTAACTTGGAAACCTTATTTGGGAAAGAAGTGGGGAGAGGGGACGAGACGAGGTTTTGGAAGGATAGGTGGGTGGGAGATGAGGTGTTAGGAAGTAGATTCAAGAGACTTTTCCATATAGATATTAGAAGGGAAGATACGATTGCCGATAAGGGAGTGTGGATTGATGGAAGATGGGAGTGGACGTTGTCATGGAGGAGGGAACCAAGAGGTAGGGAGGCAGGGGAGTTTGAAGAGTTGTAGGCTTTAACCCAAAATTGGAGTCCGAAGGTAGAAGTAAAAGATTGTAACACCCCGATTTCTCAAGAAAGCCTTAACCCTCTAAGTAGTTCCCTTTAAGGAAACTCATTGGAATTTCTCGTTAGAAAAGTCGTTCCTTTGAGTCATAATCCCTTTGACGTCATGTATGAGATGTTGTCACTTTTACCATTTTTATGCTTATGTGCCTATGTTAAGTGTTCCTTTATGTGTACATGATCTTGTTCGTTACTTATGTGTATGCATATATATATATATGTATAAGCTAAACTCGTACACCATCGTTGAACGCTATAAATCAAGAGAGTTCGAGAAGGGCAAGGAAGTCGTGTGTGTAATACCCAGTTTCGAAATTTGGTTAATTTTGGAAGTTGGGGGAAAAAGTGTAAAGTTAGTCAAAGTTCAAGGGGGTTTAATGAAAAGTTGGTTTTTACCAAATATATATCAGATTTTGAGATTTAAGATCTCATACTGATCATTTGAGTCTTTGAAAGAGTGAAAGAAAGAAAGAGTGAAAGAGAGAACTCAGAGAGAAGAAGAGAAGAACTTGTGAAGGGTTGATCCGATTTTTTGTCAAAAAGATGTATGTTTTTAGCTTTATGCTTCTATCTGCTTGTTATAGTCGGTAAATAGACGTGTTAATCGAGCTTTTAACCGTGTATTTGATCGATTTAATCGATCAAAAGAGTTCTGGGTTTAGAACTGTGTAAACCGACACTGTTCTTGAATAAGACCGGAAGATGATGCATCGGTCATATGCTTAAGACCGATGTAGTATTAGACCGATGTGGTTAAGACCGAAGTGTTGTAAAAACCGGATATATGTAAGACCGGTGATAAGGATCGACCGGAGGTCTGCTTGACCGAAGGTCTGTTCGACCGGAGGTCTACTCGACCGAAGGTGTGTTCGACGGGTAACAGTGTTCGACCGGACATGTGTTTGACCAGGAGTGAGTTTTATCGGTCTAAGAGGTTTTTAATCAGTTTGGTTTTGATCGGGTTAAAAACAGTAGATTTCAATTGATAAGTCTTTTGAAATAAAGAGTGTTAGTTGCAAGTTAGCTTACCTTTGTTTTAATACCATCGTAGGTGGTGTTAATCGGTAAGAAGTCAGAGGTTAATTTGGAAGGATTAAGGTGAGTCTTTCAACTAAATCTTTTATGATTTGAGCAGTTATTTATAAATGTGAGTTTTTATATACTGCGCATTTATAATATGAAAAGTTAGTAGAATTATTTCAAATGATTGATTTAATTAGTTGGGCATGTTTATGCTCAGGGTATATAAACTTGTTTTATATACTGGCAGGACCAAATGTATGTATACATTTGAGTCAGAAGTTGACCTAAGTCGTGAAGTGTGACCCGCCTGCTCGTACCGGGGAGTGTGGCCCGTTTATGCCATTAGGGTGTGTCCCTAAAATAAGGCAGTGTGAGACAGACATACCGTCTTTGACGGGAATGTTGGTCAGTAGTTGAAAGTACGCTTGCGAGCTTAGAAAGTGATTAGTAATGGCCATTACATTGATTTATATATGTAAAGCATAAATGTTCCGGTAGTCAGAGAGTTTCGAATTGGAGTCAGTTCCGGTAGTCAGAGAGTTTCCAGAAGTATTTCCGGAAGACTTGACCACTTTGCCTCCTGATCGGCAAGTGGAGTTTCGAATTGATTTAGTTCCCGGAGCAGCGCCGATTGCAAGAGCACCGTACAGATTGGCACCGGCAGAGATGAAAGAAATGATGACTTAGTTGCAAGAGTTGTTAGACAAGGGGTTTATTCTCCCTAGTACTTCACCTTGGGGAGCGCCAGTATTGTTTGTTAAGAAGAAAGACGGGTCTATGAGAATGTGCATAGATTACCGTGAGCTCAATAAGTTGACTGTTAAGAATAAGTATCCGCTTCCCAGGATTGACGATCTTTTTGATCAATTTCAAGGAGCGAGTTACTTTTCGAAGATAGATCTGCGCTCTGGGTATCATCAGTTAAAGGTGAGGGAGGAGGATGTGTCTAAGACTGCTTTTCGTACGAGGTATGGACATTATGAGTTTTTAGTTATGCCATTTGGTATGACTAATGCGCCAGCAGCTTTCATGGATCTGATGAATAGAGTGTGTAGTCCGTTTTTAGATAAATATGTCATTGTTTTTATAGATGATATATTGATCTATTCACGTTCTAAAGAAGATCATGAAACTCATTTAAGAGCAATTTTAGAATTGCTGAAGCGTGAAAAGTTGTATGCCAAGTTTTCAAAGTGTGAATTTTGGCTGAAAGAAGTCATTTTTTAGGGCACGTAGTGTCGAAAGATGGGATTCAGGTTGATCCAGCTAAGATTGAAGCCATAAAAGGGTGGGAAGCACCGAAATCGCCATCTGAAGTAAGAAGTTTTTTGGGTTTGGCTGGTTATTATAGAAAGTTCATTCAGGACTTCTCTAGAATAGCTACGCCATTAACAACTTTAACCAGAAAGAATGTTAAGTTTGTTTGGGCAGAAACTCAGAAAGAAGCGTTTGATAAGTTGAAAGAAAGTTTAAGTAGTGCTCCTGTTTTATCTCTACCCAATGGGTCGGAAGGATTTGTTATTTATAGCGATGCTTCAAAGTTGGGTTTGGGATGTGTGCTGATGCAAGAAGGCAAGGTGATTGCCTATGCATCTCGTCAGTTAAAAGAGCATGAAAAGAATTATCCGACGCATGATTTAGAATTGGCAGCTGTAGTATTTGCTTTGAAAATCTGGAGACATTACTTGTATGGGATCAAGTGTCAGATTTATACAGATCACAAGAGTCTGCAGTATCTGTTTAATCAGAAAGAGCTTAATATGAGGCAGCGTAGATGGATGGAGTTATTAAGTGATTATGACTGTGAAGTTTTGTACCATCCAAGAAAGGCCAATGTGGTAGCAGATGCTCTAAGTCGTAAGGAGCGTGGATAAATAGCAGAGGTTGTAGCGTTTAGAGTTGATGTTGTTTCCAATTTCTTGGAAGAAGTTATAAAGTTTCAAGAAGAAGCAGTGTCAGCAGAAAATTTGAAAAGTGAAAGGATAGTTGGGATTGTTAACTTGTTAGTAGTTGACAATCGAGGAGTACAGTGTTTTAATAAGCGGGTATGGATCCCAAAAGCAGGAGGTCTGAGACAGAAAGTGTTGGAAGAATCTCATAGATCTCGGTATTCAGTTCATCCTGGAACTAATAAGATGTATAGAGATGTGAAGCAGAGTTATTGGTGGCCAGGGTTAAAGAAAGATATTGCTCATTTTGTTGAACGATGTCTTACTTGTTTAAAAGTTAAAGCTGAGCATCAGAGACCCTATGGGGAGCTTCAGCCGTTAGAAATTCCAGTGTGGAAGTGGGACGAGATTACGATGGATCTTGTTACTGGGTTACCACAATCACCAAAGGGGCATGATACTATTTGGGTGATAGTGGATAGACTCACAAAGTCAACCCATTTCCTACCGATCAAGGAGACGTACTCACTAGAAAAGTTGGCTCGATTGTATATCGACGAAATAGTGACCAGGCATGGAGTACCGTCGTCCATTGTATCAGACAGGGATGCTCGATTTACATCAGCATTCTAGAGAAGTTTGCAAAGGGAATTAGGCTCTCAACTGAAACTGAGCACGGCCTATCATCCGCAAACAGATGGTCAGAGTGAAAGAACTATACAGACATTGGAAGATATGCTTCGTGCATGTGTTATAGATTTTAAAGGTTCGTGGGAGATTCATTTGTCGTTGATTGAATTTTCCTACAACAATAGTTATCATGCTAGCATACAAGCAGCTCCTTTTGAAGCTTTGTATGGTCGTAAGTGTAGAACACCTCTATGTTGGAATGAGGTGGGTGAACGTCAGTTAGCAGGACCAGAAATTGTACAGTTGACAGCTGATAAGGTTGATCAGATTCGGGCAAGATTGAAGATTGCTCGAGATCGTCAGAAAGTGTATGCTGACAGACGAAGGAAACCGATAGAGTTTCAGATAGGAGATAAAGTAATGTTGAAAGTTTCACCTTGGAAAGGGGTGATCAGATTTGGAAAGAAAGGAAAGTTAAGACCAAGGTTTGTTGGACCATTTATCATCACTAATCGTGTTGGTGAAGTGGCCTACGAACTTGATCTACCAGTAAGTTTGAGTGGGATTCATCCTACGTTTCATGTGTCAAACCTGAAGAAGTGTTTGGCCGAAGCAGATATAGTTGTTCCTTTAGAAGATATTCAGATAGATGAAAAACTAAGTTATATTGAGGAGCCTGTAGCAATTACAGACCTCAAGATAAAGAAATTGAGGAACAAAGAGATTCGATTAGTGAAAGTTCAGTGGAAATTTCACCAAGGACAAGAGTCTACGTGGGAAGTAGAGGCAGATATGAAAGCTCAGTATCCCCAGTTGTTTAGCGATAGAATTACGGGGACGGAATTCTCTTAAGGGGGGAAGATTGTAATACCCAGTTTCGAAATTTGGTTAATTTTGGAAGTTGGGGGAAAAAGTGTAAAGTTAGTCAAAGTTCAAGGGGGTTTAATGAAATGTTGGTTTTTACCAAATATATATCAGATTTTGAGATTTAAGATCTCATACTGATCATTTGAGTCTTTGAAAGAGTGAAAGAAAGAAAGAGTGAAAGAGAGAACTCAGAGAGAAGAAGAGAAGAACTTGTGAAGGGTTGATCCGGTTTTTTTTTTGTCAAAAAGAGGTATGTTTTTAGCTTTATGCTTCTATCTGCATGTTATAGTCGGTAAATAGACGTGTTAATCGAGCTTTTAACCGTGTATTTGATCGATTTAATCGATCAAAAGAGTTCTGGGTTTAGAACTGTGTAAACCGACTCTGTTCTTGAATAAGACCGGAAGATGATGCATCGGTCATATGCTTAAGACTGATGTAGTATTAGACCGATGTGGTTAAGACCGAAGTGTTGTAAAAACCGGATATATGTAAGACCGGTGATAAGGATCGACCGGAGGTCTGCTTGACCGAAGGTCTGTTCGACCGGAGGTCTGCTCGACCGAAGGTGTGTTCGACCGGTAACAGTGTTCGACCGGACATGTGTTTGACCAGGAGTGAGTTTTATCGGTCTAAGAGGTTTTTAATCAGTTTGGTTTTGATCGGGTTAAAAACAGTAGATTTCAATTGATGAGTCTTTTGAAATAAAGAGTGTTAGTTGCAAGTTAGCTTACCTTTGTTTTAATACCATCGTAGGTGGTGTTAATCGGTAAGAAGTCAGAGGTTAATTTGGAAGGATTAAGGTTAGTCTTTCAACTAAATCTTTTATGATTTGAGCAGTTATTTATAAATGTGAGTTTTTATATACTGCGCATTTATAATATGAAAAGTTGGTAGAATTATTTCAAATGATTGATTTAATTAGTTGGGCATGTTTATGCTCAGGGTATAAAACTTGTTTTATATACTGGTAGGACCAAATGTATGTATACATTTGAGTCAGAAGTTGACCTAAGTCGGGAAGTGTGACCCGTCTGCTCGTACCGGGGAGTGTGGCCCGTTTATGCCATTAGGGTGTGTCCCTAAAATAAGGCAGTGCGAGACAGACATACCATCTTTGACGGGAATGTTGGTTAGTAGTTGAAAGTACGTTTGCGAGCGTAGAAAGTGATTAGTAATGGCCATTACATTGATTTATATATGTAAAGCATAAATGTTTTAAAGTGATTTTAAAGAGCAGGCATGTATTGAGATATATGCAGTTATGTTTAAATGTTTTAATTAATATTTGAACTGTGTTGTAGTAATTGGAGGGGACTCACTAGACCTTTTTGGTCTAACCCTCGCTGTTTCGAAACTTTAATTCTATTTCAGGTTATCGAAAGGTAGCAGATAAAGGTAAAGAGAAGGTGTGAGCTTTAAGCAGGAGATAGAAGATTTCTTGCCATAGCTATTCTTTTGAGAAACTCAGTTGTGTAATAGTTGATAGTAAAGACATTGTAAGCTTGGGACAGTATTTAGTAATAAATGTTATTTTATTATGTAAATAAATGTTTAGGTTGTTACAGTGCGACTATGCCCGACGACTATGCCCGGAGATTATGCCGTGGCATAGCCACTGATGTCACAGTCGCTAGCATCAAACTGTCTGTAGGGGCCGAGGCGCGACTATGCCCGACGACAATGTCGTGGCATAGTCGCGGTTGTCATAGTCGCCCACGGGTGACCTGGTTCTGCATCTGATTTGTTTTTAAACCCCTCAATCTCATTTATTTCACTTAGAAAACCACCGTGAAATTTACTCTCTCTCTAGAAAATGTTTTTTTTTCTCACCTCTCCACTCCTTTCCACTTTTCACCAAAAATCCAAGTAAACCCTAGCATTTATTTCCCTTGAAAGTCATTAAGTGCTAGTATTGAAGTTGTTGTGGCATTTAAAGCTCAAGAGATTCAAGCTTCCATCAAGTCTTCCATCCTAGGGTTTCTACCATCGAGTTCTAGGGTTTTCTCTCCACAAACCCTACTTTGTGAGTTTTCACCCTTAAACCTTAACTCATGTATTTATATGCTTTATATACCTATACATGTTTTCATTTATGAGTTTGACCAAATAGCTAGGGTTTCTTGGGGTTTGATGGTAAATGCACTTCCATTTAAATGTTTATTGTATATAAGGTTTATATAATAGATTACTTTGTGATAATAGTGAATGATATGTCATAAGAAATAGAAGGTTATATTCTTGAAATGGGAAACTCCCTAAATTCATAACATGCTCATTTATGGGATTGTGTTTTATACAAGGTCAAACACATACATATCACCATGTTGAAACTTTAACGGGGATAATTGATTCTACATCCTTGTGCACGAGGATTTAGATTTAACTAATTTGTTGGTAAAAGTCGTTGGTCGTTTTTTACCGCTAGTGAGTAGACAATAGGGGACTTTATAGTCTCTGAGGTGTAACTCGTCTAGATTGGATAGACACCCATGTCTGTAAGTCCTTGAGGTGTAATTCGACGGAGTATTGTGATGTCTTTTATGGCATGGGAACTAGAGCCGTGATATGTGGTGAAATTCAATAACATCACAGGTGACCCCATTCACGTGTTCTCGTCACCCAAGATGGTAACGGGTCTCCCCTGTCTTTCAAGAGTTATCTCTTGTGTATTTTGTACAAGAAATGGAACATTTGTTCTAAATGGGATGTTGGCATTGGTTCAACCTATGAGTATTCCGGTAACATTTAATTACATTGAAGATGCTTACATTATAAACCATAAAAGTCTTTATTATATCCCTAGACTTTGGCCTAACACTTGCTTTGGTGTTGTTTGGCTCACAGGTTCTTCTAGTGATGTGCATAGGGTACCTTGATCCGCCGGACGCGCACTTAGGATCATCCAAGGACCGGGCGTTTTGGGATTTTGAGAGAAGAGCGTTTTGAAGTCATAGCGACACCCATCTTAATCTAGTTGTTAAATGATCTAGATTAAATAGGTTGTCGTGTATATGTCTTATTTGTTCCGCTACTTTAAATGATGCAACTACCCCAAACTTTATTTGGTTTTAGTCAATAATGTTATACAGATTTATAAACCCTTATATTTTAGACGTTATATTGCCGAAATTTTAAGTTTTATTTTACCCAATTTTTAGGGTGTTACAAGTTGGTATCAGAGCTTTAGTTTAAGCGAACTAGGTATGTAACTCGATGCCTAGACTTAAGCTGAGACCATTAGGTTATGGATTGTGAGAATGGGGTAGAACTATTAAGATGAGACGACCTTAGAGTCAACAGAAACTACGTCGTTGAGAATTATTGAAGTGGTAGCGAGAATCTTTATGTAGTGTATGTTCATAATTTCAATTAGCTGCTGCTATTATCAATGTATAATTACGTGAATATGCTTGAATTACTATGATTATGATGATTGGTGGACCGCATTAGTATGTTTCTTGTGTAAAATCTTGTGTTTCTATCACTCACTCTCTCTCGATTGTGTGACAGACAAAAATGGTGAATACCCGGAGTCGATCGTTGGTCGAAGGAGACATTCATGAGGATAACACGTCCAACCCAAATCCAGTAGTCAGGGCGGTGAACGTTGTCCCTCCTAATATACCGTTGATATTCACCGGAGAGGTTGAGTATATACCCAGAGTGGAGTTGGCATCCACGAACCCGGTTATTCAGGAGGCAAACCCTCAAGCCGATATGATGGTCAACGCCATGCAGATGGTGACGTCGGCTATGGAGAAGCAGCAAGTGACATTCTTGAATCGACTCTGTATCAGGGGCGAAGGTTCACATTCGGTTCAAGATTTTAAGGAGTTAATAGACGAGAGAGTAGCGGCGATAGTGATTCCGAAGAAAGTATATATTTTTTATTAGAAAACAAAATTAGGAAGATTACCGTATAGGGAGGTGTTAGAGAAGATGGAAATGGATCTAG
Source organism: Arctium lappa (assembly GCA_023525745.1). NCBI lineage: Eukaryota > Viridiplantae > Streptophyta > Magnoliopsida > Asterales > Asteraceae > Arctium > Arctium lappa. The sequence continues at coordinate 49,550,533 of CM042064.1, read as the reverse complement.
ATTCGGTGTATATATGTCCACGTTGTGGAAAGGAAGTGGAAGCAGTGAAGCATTTGTTGGTGAAATATCAAGAGGTAGAAAAAATATGGAAATTGGTGTTGCGATGGTGGACATCAATGAAGAAAACAAATATTCTCTCCAAGACTTAGAGCCCAAAGATCGGCAAGTACTGGTTCAAGTGGCAAATTTTGGATAGAAACAGTGTGGTGTATGGCATACTTGATTTGGGTGCACCGCAATCAAATAGTGTTCAAAAACGCAAAAGGAAGACGGAGGAAAGATTATTGAAGTCGCAACGTACGTGCTTTGAGTGGATTGGCAATAGTAGCAGCGGAAAAAAACTCGATTGGGCTAGGTGGTTGGTCGAACCTGCTGCCTGCCCATAACAGATCGGCGGACGACACTTCGGCGAACGATGTGCAGTCTCGATGAGGTCTTTGGAGCTCTGTTGGTGCCTCGGTTGCTGTCGGTTTTGTGCAGATCGACGGGTTTCTTTCTGTTTTCCTCGGTGTGGTCATTGTCGTGTTCTCTTGTTCGACGTCTGTGGTTTGTTTGGGTTTGCCTCTGGCAAACCGTGATCGTTTAGTTTAGTTTAGTTTGGGTTTTTTCTCGGGAGCGGTTCGCTTCCCTGTTCTTCTTTCATTTTGGTGGTGTAATTTGTTTTGTGTTGGTAATAAAATGGTTTCCTTTCAAAAATAAATAAAAAAATTGACCATTAAACCCCATTTAAAATGAGTTGCTCAAATAATAAGATTTAAAAGTGGGATGTTAAAGTGTCCAGTACCGAGAATGCTATGTGGTTTCCATAATTCCATGCACAATTAGTAAACATGTATTGATTTTATTTATTTATTAATTTATTTTTGCGACATGCTTAAATTGCATTACATAGTAGGTTCAAGGTGTTTTAACATTTATAGTTTATCTTATTTAGTATTTTACTAGAAGCGTACTCGTGCAATGCAACGAGATATATCACGATTTTTAATGTTTTATTTTATTTTTTGTTTTTTTGTCGATTTACTGTACGATTTTGGATGGTTTTGAGAAAATGATAATATTTTTTTATAAATTTGTTTAATCTAAGTTTAATAAAAAACCATGTCAAACATATAACAATGATCTTTGTTTGTTTAGTTCCGTCCTATCCAACGTACCACACGTACCCTTCATATCAAAGAGCATAATTCAAAAAAAAAAAAAAAAAACTACACCGTAAATATTTTAATAAAAAAAGTTAAACCTCCCAAACCAGATCAAAACCACCCTTAATTAACATTCTTTTATTAAACCACACGTAATGTCCTTCATGTTGTAGCCCAGTGGTAAGGTATCATCCTGGGGGTCAGTGGATGGTATCCCTGACTACTCAGGTTCAAACCCCGTGGTGAGCATCCTATGACATCCATGATCATGGGTCTGCCACATAGTGGTACCCTTAATTGGGTTGGGTCGTGATCGACGGGAATTAGTCGGGTGACACCCTTAAGTGGGAGTCCGGATACCCGGGAACGTGTACGTGTGTTAACTTGCCTTAAAAAAAAAAAGGTTTTATGTAAAGAATAATTTCAAAAAATTTAATATAAGAAACGAGAATATAATAAAAAAAAATAAAAATAAAAACCTACCTCCACTACCGATCCTCCATCCGTACCGTTCCTCTGACGAGACAAACGTCGATCCCTCTTTACACGCATGCACCCACTAACTAACCCCTTCCTTCCTCTATAAATTCCTCACCCCCCATCTTCTCCACTATCCACATCACTTCTCTGCGATCTTATTTTTTCACCTCCATTGATACCAACACACACAAACTGTATCCATAACAATTAATACAATCATCAATTCATCTTCACTTGCTTTATCAGCCATGGAAGTTGTTCTCAGATTCGTCGAGACTCCTCCTTACTATGAACCGCCACAACAACAACAACATTCCGATTCGTCTCGACCGACGTTAGGTTTTCCTCTCGGCACCGCCTTACTCTTGATCATCATATTCAGCCTCAGCGGTTTCTTCTCATGTTGTTATCATTGGGACAAGCTACGTCATCTCCGCGGATCTGATATCGATTCAGATGATTCCGATTCCAAACCGAATGCTAAATTCTCGGTAATTATTCAACGATTTCTTTTTCCTATGAATTACTCGATTTGTAATTCGTTCAACTGAATCGAAACTGTTCGTCCGCCATTGATTTTTTTTTTGTAAATTTTCTGATGAGTGTGTTTTTTGATGAATAGGAAAAGAATGAAATGGAGAAACAGAGTTTACCGGTGATAATGCCGGGAGATCGAATTGCGAAGTTTATAGCATTGCCGTGTCCGTGTGAACCACTGCGAGAAGTGAAGATCAACGTAGAACAGGTTCCGAAGCTACCGAAACCACCGCATATAGTTGTTCCTATGTATTAAAATTCAAATCAGAATCCCTCCGTTTTCATCTGTATATATTGTTCTGAAATATAAAATCGAAATCGATTCTTCTTGTTTCTGATCTCTTTGACTCTTTTTCAATTTTGGCAATACATTTTAATAACTTTGTTAAAGCATATATTTTGGATACTTAATAGATTTGTTTTTGTTTCATCAATGTATGTTAAATAAAATAAAAAAATCTCTAAAACTTATTATTGAAAAGAAATATATACTTTTTAATTGTTATCACTAGGGTGTTCACGGGTTGGATTAATCGGGTTGAGGACATTTTAACATCCCAACCCAATGTTGACGTTGTCAACCTAACCTAACCTAACCTGAACAAAAGTGCAACTCAACCCGTTCGGGTTGGTCGGTTTGATCGGGTTGCACTACAAAAATGACCACTATTAGCGAGGGAAAAAATCCGTCGCTAATCCCTAGCTAAAGCTTGAATCCGTCGCTGATAGTCTGTTGCTCAAATAGGCGTAGCTGATGCTATCAGTGACGGATTAGCGACGAACATCAGTGAGGGATTAGCGAGGGACAAGTATCAGCGAGGGATTAGCGAGGGACAATTTTCTTGTAGTGTTGTGTTTAAATAAATTAAAAACAATATTGAAAATATAAGTATAAAAAAATCTTCCTTTGAAATACAATGAATCATCCAAAAAATATACAAGTTTATCAAATATTTAAGTATTACATATAACTTTTCATTAATGTCCTTTTATGAGTTCCATTGTTCGTTATTGTTGAGTTGTTTTTCGTAACTTAACATATTAAAGAGAAACACAAATAATTTTAGAGAATTCGCTAAAATGTTTATCGGGTTAGTCGGGTTACTTTAGGCCTAACCCAATATCAACCCAATAGATTCGAATTGCCCTAATTTTGTATCGATTATATGTCGGGTTACCTCAGGTTGATTTTTTTCGGGTTGGTCGAGTTAGCCGGTTTTTTTAGCACCCCTAGTTTTCACCCATGAGATTGGATATGCTATATTTTTCATAAGTTTTTTTTTAATGTGTTAAGATGATAAATTTATAATATACTAGAAGTGTACTCGTGCAATGCCGTTAGATACATCACGATTTTATGTTTCATTTTATTTTCTATTTTTTGTCGATTTACATTACGATTTTGGTTGGTTGTGAGAGAGCAATAATGATTTTTTTATATAAATTTGTTTAATTTATACTTAATAATATAATATAATTTATTTTGGTTTAATAATATTTTTTTTATAAAATATTCTGTTAGATTTTTTAATTATATTTTATATTTTTATATTTAAAATTTGATTTTTATTCTATATTTAATTATGCTGAGAGTTATTTTAGGGGAGTTAAAGTGGGAAATGATTTTAAAAGAGTTAAAATGATTAGAGATAATGATTGAAAATTAATAAATAGCATTAGATGTAGTACATACAACTTTAATGATTGTTTTTTAAGTAATTAGCATTAAATAGTGGTACATTAAGCTTTAAGACTTGTTTTTAAGAGTTTTTTATGTCATCTTTATAATATAGTATAGATATTTTAATGGTATAATTAATGTTAAAATTGTTAAAATATAACAATTATTGGAGTTGAATTTAAATATTTTGATGGATTTTTGATTTTAGGTATTCTAGTTTAAAAGAATTATAGCATTAAAAAAATAAAACATATTATATATATTTAAAAAAAATAAAACATATTTAAATTTTATTAATTTAAAAACATATCTACTTTAAAAAGTAATTGCTTTATTGTGGGACCTAAATAACCTGCCGTAAAACTTTAAAAAACTTAATTGCATAAAATATGTAATTTGTGTTTTCTGCAATAAACTTGTTTCCAAACAACGCATTTATGTAAATTTTTTCAGTAAAATTGATGGTGCTTGCATTCATTGATAATCATGGAATAGAAATGAAAAAAATTCATTCCCTTAATTTAATAGAATGATAATTTGAGTTTGTGAGAGAATAAACTTATTATATTATATAAAATTAAACAGTTTCTTTTATATTCAATCATATTAATAACTGTTTAATGTCTCTAACCAAACATCCCATTAATATTTTGATCTATTGAAAGTTTCTTTAGTAGCTCTACGACAAACTTTTGTGACATATGTGAAATTCATCTAATATTATCATTTAAAATGGTTTTTGATAAAATAATAAAGATTCTAATATATACCGAAAAGAATATGTCCAAGTGTAGTACATGTGTGATTTCAACGTGTCCCGTTGAACAGAGGTTAAACATGCATATATGTCCTAAAGTGTTGAGTACCAGGCACAAATGTCCCAGAGGTAGATATAGGCTCTAAAATCATGTGAGCTACGTAAGACACTATTAGATTATTTTCTAAAAAAGCTATTAAGTAGAGACAAAAGGTTACAATGTAGATTAAGAATAATAAATTAACAATGTCTAAGTCGATATAAGACTTTAACAAGATTCTTACCATACATGAACTACAGTTTCCTTTGAATGCATGAAGTTGTTTTATTTCATGGCAGATGGTTCACCAGGTATGATTGTAGTCACTGAACCATAATAAAAAAACTTGACCATATATGATGCAATGAAACATATACCCAATAGAGGTATTTAGTAGGTTAGGAAAATATTGATTCATCTAAAATTGAGCCACATAAGTCAAGTCAAATAACTAAGACAAACTGAATCACCTTATACGCATCGATGTTGCCATTGTTGATGCACCATTTTACCACCTACCCACCATCGCCATCGATGTCAAAGTAAACCAAACTTTGTGACAAAAATTGTCATCAATACCGCCAACCAGTCTTGATGTAACACCCTCAATTCTGAAAATAACAACTAATTTAATTTTTTTTGAATACATCGATAATTGATTCATCTACAAACGGAATTTAAGATTTAACCTCAATACGCACATTTCATTCTATACATACAGTCTATAATAACTTAATAAGGACGAGTGCTACTAAAACCCAATACAGACTCTATCTCCAACTGCGGAAGACTTCACCAACTACTTACACTTGAAAAGCTAAGGTTCAACTCTTCATAGTCCTGCTAGAACCAAACCCCCAACTGGAACCTGATGCATATGCCGACAAATGAAAAGATTAGGTTTAACGCCTAGTGAGCTCAAGAGTTTTCAACAGTTATAAGTGAATCGTTAAAAGGAAAAATTAAAATCATAATCTTTCAAAATGATAAGCTTCAAATATGAAAACAACTCGTTTACCGGTAATATGCATTTTAAACGAAAGGGACACCAATATATACGTTAACTAAACCAAACTGTGTAAAGAGCTAAAATCCCGATATAAAACGTTTTCCGTAAATTTAGATTCAACCCAAAGCTTACTCAAAATAAGAATAGAGAGAGACTCCCAATTTATAAAATTTATGAAATAAGATTTTACTTCTCGAACATCCCAAACGTGGGCAGGGCATAATACACAACCCGTGAACCTTGAGTAAACAATTCCACATATGCAAAATGTCATCGAAAACATGGATAATAAAATGACATAATTAAATACCCAATTAACACCTTCCGGTGATGGGGGAGACCCGATTCCATTGTATGTGGCGGAACACAAAGTTAAGCCACATAACCATGTTATCAAATTACACCTCAGATCGTGACTGTATTGCCTGCACTGCCGAGCTACACCTCCAATCGTGACTGTATTGCCTGCTCTGCCGAGCTACACCTCCAGTCGGAATTTATTTCAAATCCCCAAACACCGTATCCCTTATTGCCTGCTCTATCGATCTACACCTCAAGGATACGCGATCTTATTGCCTGTTCGGTCTCTAGCGAAATTTAATCATCAGGGTACCCACTTGACCCCAAGTGCCTACTCCCTAACATTCAAGATAGGAGCCTCAACTCCTTACTTGATAACTCTCGATGTCTAACCCTCGTGCACAAGAATTAGGACATCAAACACCAAACCCAAGGTCCCGGAGTATAACCCATAAAGGTTCATCTCCGCAAAACAACCGGGATACAACGATGTCAACACGAATTAAACCCCAAGGTGAGAAAATCAAGACTTCTCACCATCATATGACCTACTTACATGCCTATGGATCCATTGCATTGCAGTCTAAAATATATGACTCCAAATGAATGACACACGCACACAAAAGCGTGTATTCTCTAAAATAAAGTGCAATAAATGCAACTCACACCCAAGGCTCCATTTTAGGTTATTAAAACCGGACAAATGTCCTCAAGACTCAATTTAGTCAAAACCGAGCCAAAGAACCAACAATTTACGTAATTCTCCAATGAAAGTCGATATAGACATCGAAACACGTTTGACCGACAATTATGCAAACACCACAACCAAAAAGGGTAATTAACTCAAAACTTCTCATTAGTTGAAACAAAACGTTTTCCAAATAAACTCGTTCTCTTCGTGATGCCAAAATGACTCATAGTACCATGATATGCATTTTCCAACAGTTTATAAAATCGTATGCACCAAATGGATAATTATATAAAATGACCTCTATTTATATCTTATATCATCACAGAAATATATCAAAATAATTTATTTATCAAAACGCCCAAAAACCTCAAAGATGGGTGTTACATAAGTTTAAAAAGTTAAATATATCAAAATAACTAAAACTTATCAGCAGTTAACAATTTAATGTAAAACACAAACCCTTTAAAATAAACATTTTTGCATGTACACCGTTTTCATAAATCAACTTGAACTTACCTTGCTAGATTTAGGCTAAATCAAGATTTTACCCCGCTTTAAGCTTCCTTGAAGAAAATCCGAGTCCACAAGCAAAATCATTCAAAAACCTAGATCCATAAATTTCTAACCATAAATATGCATCTTCAACCATATATAATCGATCTCCAAACATCTTATATCAAAATCTCTATTTTGGCCAAAAAACCCTAATTTGACCTAACCTCCCCAAAATCAACCAACCCAAAGTTGATAAATAGAAACACTATGAGGTCAAAGATGGAGCATTTTTAACTTGATTAAAGTGTTAGAAAGAACATGGATGAACTTACAATAGTGGGTTTTGATAGAACTCAAAACCCTAGATTTTCTTGAAGAAGACTTCAATGGAGATGGTGGAATGGTAGCTTCTTGAATCCTAGACTTCCAAGACTTAGATGGTGATGGAAATGCTCCAAAATCAAAGTGAATGGCCATAGGAATGGCTAGGGTTTGAACCAAGAATGTGGGAATCGGTTTGGGAGAGAAAGGATGGAATTTGAGAAGTGAGAAATGAGAAAAAGGCTGAAATTCGCGATTTAACATACCTCTGCACCCTGGTGCGACATTGACCAACGAAATTGCCCTGATGTCGCCTGGCAATGTCGCCAAGCTCCCCTGGCCTCTGTCCCTTCTCTGCGACTTTGACAGTGCGACTATGACACTGTTATAGTCGTTGGGCATTGTAGCGGGACCTTTCCGGGGCCCCGAAACTCAACATTTTCAATACCAACACTTCCGATACTCCAAGGGACTTTAGATAATGATTTTCCAACAAAAATCTCGCCAATTACAAGATACAAAACGTCCGGATGGCTGTTACTTACCGAAAATTACGGGTGTTACACTTGATAATTGTAAAAACTAGTTTAGAAGTTATAACGACCCAAACCAGACAGCGAAAATAACAAAATTAAACCTTAATAATAATAATAATCCTTGCCTAAACGGCCCCAAGTGTACAACTTAATTTCAAGGTTTGCAAGAGCAACCTATACACAACTGAGATATTAATGAGAATAACTAAAATGCCGGTCTTCTATCTCCTCCCGCTATACCTTATCTTTGCCCTTAACAGCTCTGCCTAAATCACGCATGCCTGAAAATATTTTTTGGTGTTGAAAGAGCAAGGGTTAGACCATAGGTCTAGTGAGTTCCCTCTAACAGATAAGCGATAAAAATAACTTTCCAGCAATTTAAATCAACAGATTTATAAGCACGTAGAGATAAAACACGCTACTGACCACATGACCGTCAAAGACGATGTGTCTAAATCGCGCTGCCTTAATTTTGGGACACACCCCCAATGGCATAAACGGGCCACACTCCCCGGCACGAGTAGGCGGGCCACACTCCCCGACTTAGGTCACATTCTCCACAAATAATGTATGCATACATTTAAATATCAACAGTTTCTAACACGCTTAAATAATTTCGCAATAATCATACCATCGTAAATAAATCAAAGTTCTAAAAAAATTAAACTTCACATGCTTTCGTTAATAAATGTTTAGTTCAGAAAAACTCACCTGACGTCCTTAGTTTAAATCCCGCGCTTACTCTTTACAATTTGGTCTGAAACCTATAAAGGAAACATAGACCGATGAACTCCCAATTAAATCTACTCTATAACGAACTTAACCCATAACTAAAACGGTATCTACCTTCAATAAGCAACTTGGTCCACCAAATATCTACTTAAAACATGGCACCTTAGTCCATAAACCAAAATGAAATGGACCTGACTAAACTAAAATAGCCCAACAGATATACTATGTCCCATTAAAAGGAAGTTGGGCTTCGGCCCATGAGTTAACGTCGGGGACCGGACCCACGACCGGGGTCTCCCCCCCTTTAGCCGACCGGGGTCTCTCCCCCCTTTGGCCGACCGGGGTCTCTCCCCCCTTTTTCGCCGACCGGGGTCTCCCCCCTTTTGGCCGACCGGACTCTCGCTCACCCACCCCGGTCACCCCCTTCTCGACTGGGGTCAACATCTCGACCGGTGTTTAAGGTATTGGACCGGGGGCCAAAGTCGACCGGTGTCTAAGGTATCTGTCGAACAAAAAACCCTCCGCAGCCTCACTTCAGATACCACCGAACCAATTTAATACCAAACAATAATCATAATCTCAATCCCAAAATCCATTAATCAAACAACAAACTTGGTTCCCCATAATTCCCCTTTAATCACACTGAAACTTCTACAACCAAGTTCCAAAAATCCACCCAGGACTTACAAGAACGAGTAGTAACAAAATATCTAACTAAAAGTCTTTGAGGAATCAATTAACAGCTCCTTACGCACAATAAGAATAACGGGATTAGGAATTACCTTGAAATTTTGATGAATCCCAGCAACTCGGTCTCTTTCTCCCCTTTGGCCGACTCGAGCCTCCTCTCTCGTTCTTTCCTCAAAATGCCAACCGTCCACCTTCAATACACTTGATCCTAGGGTTAAATCCCTATTATTCCCACTTTTACATATAGACCCCTTCACAAAAGTCTCCTTCTACTTTTTCACCCAAAAACGAAATTTATGGATTTTAACCCGGTTATTACAATACTTCCCCCTCAAAAGAATTTCGTCCCCGGAATTCCTTCGTTGAACAAACTAGGATATTGGTTCCTCATAACCGACTCTAGCTCCCAAGTCGCCCCTTGACCTTTGTGCAATTGCTACTGAACCTTCACCATATGAATTTCCTTGTTCCTCAATTTCTTCACTTTACGATCTAAAATGGCCACTGATTCTTCAACATAGCATAACTTCTCGTCTATTTAAATGTCGTCCAAAGGCACCACTGCATCTGCTTTCACAAAACACTTCTTTAGATTAAACACATGGAATGTGGGATGACTCCCAGTCAGATCCTCGAGTATATTTAGTTTGTAGGCTACTTCTCCTAACTCACTGGATGATAACAAATAGTCCAACGAACCTTGGTCTTATCTTCCATATCTATTCGAATCGGATCACACCCTTCCAAGGTGAGATTGGTAAATTTACCTTTGTCCCCATTTGGGACTAATGACACAGAATTCTCAATCTAACCAAATTAATGCCATTCGGTTATCCCCACCATTTTGATCATTACATAATCGCACTTAACCATCAGATTTACTCCTCGATTACAACAACTTCCTTAACTAATAGAATTTTATCGGAGTCAACACCACGACAACATGCACCACTGACTAAATAACCACTCAATTTGCCAACATAACACATCGTCAACTGTAGACATCACCAACAACTCACAGTCACGAGTTTCTTCATCATGAAACTTGCCATTGCAAGCAACCCTTCTTAGTACGGCATACGTTAGACGCATAAGCACTTTCTTTTTCGAACCACATTGATCTCAACTCTTTGGCATTATCCAAATCTTACACGTTAACTATATATCGCCCAACGACATCATTTCAACTTCTTACATACTGGTAGAAACTTCCACAATTCAAAACCCTCGTAATCCACCAGTTCTGATTGGCCAAAATAATGCTGAGCATGCCTCCTTTTCTCATTGCAGCCACAACCTCTCGACCAAAAACGCAATAAAACCCAGCTTCACCCGCTCAACACAGAGCAACCAAGCTCATACAAACTATTCCAAATAGTTTAACACCGGACAACTGTCTCACTTAGAATCCCCTTTTCATGCATTACCAAAACTGACATCACGGTCCTTCGTTCCGAGCACCATATCCAACCACCTCTACCTTCCTCCTTGAAGACTTCAAACCCACTTCTAACGGCCGACTCACTGATTAGAGATGTGACTTTTGGCCAGCTGCACGATTTTGATTAATCACCACTCACACCGCACCGAACGCCATATTCTCTTTTTCATTCCCACGCTAGGAATTTATAAACTTGTCAATAGCAGAATCTGAAAACATACCTCCACATTTTGTGTCACTTGCCAAACTTCTTACTCTCAGATTTCCCCCCTTTCCGACATGATATCTTTACTCTCTTCTCATTGCAAGACACACTGTTCACCCAACATTGCTTACTTTATTCCTCGATGATTCCCAAATGTGTCGAATCACATTTACATTACCTTTCTTGATTAACCGACTATCCACAATTCTTATGCGAGATAGTCAACCCAACTCCTCCAAAACATTACCCACTACTCAAAAGCGCCGCGCAATTCTCGCTCTCCAAACAGGTTTGCTCGATATGCTAGAATACTTTCACCCCAAAGATTACTTCAACATGCCCACGGATTTCCTATCTACTATACAACCCCCCTTGAATTAAGCAGTTTGATATTTTCAACAATCATTCTAGGGATATAAGATAATCTCGCCCAAAACTTGCCGTAACCCCGAACATACGGTTCCTCTCATAGATAACCACCAACCATCATTTGAAAATTTAATCTCAACTTAGCAATACCCCGATACTAACCAAACATTCACACATCCCTACTACATACTTACTACTTACAAACCATTCCCCATAGACCTTCGGACGAGAACGCTCAACTTATAACAATAATGCCCGCCTTCTGCACATCCTCAAGGAAGCTCCTTATCACTTTAATGATTTGCACTCCCAGCTATGTCATAAAGGCATCACCAACTCATAGTTACAACCATCACTCTACTACCTCAATCCAGAACAATCTGCGAATCTCCACAACCACTTGGCACACCTACAAATACCGTCCTCCTCTCCCTGGTCATAATACTAAAATCGTACTTCAAGGCATTCCCACGACCTTGTCTTTCTCGAACCTGAATAAATCGCAAAACTATGATCTTCAAAACCACCCAACAAGATATCGCTCCTTGTCGGCTCAATGCGACTTGCTGGAATCAAACTCCAGTAGCCTGAAAGATTAATCGTACTATCTCGAAGACTTAAATGCGCAAAGTGCAACCCTTCCAATTGCTACATATAAACTTCACTCCCACATAACCATCAAAACCACATCGATAAGGAACCACCTTACTGAACTAGCGATCTTCCACTATGTCTCCAACCAACAAGGATCCCCCATGAAACTAACCCCTTCCACTGCAGCAGCCAATTGCTAAAAAAATATCTTTACGACTTCAAATTTCGTCCCAGACACGACCATTTGCCGACATCCATGTCTCAAGACATGGAGCAAACGATAAGCCATTATAGTACAATTATTATTAACGTCATAGACCATTGCCTCCATTAACCGCCTTTGCTAAACACCACCCTCACTTGGAAGAATACCAATGTCAAGTATTTACTACCTTCTGAACGAGCGCCACACTTCCACTCTCAAAACTTCCTCATTCTTAATTGCAACCCTTCCCCACGACCTAGAGAGTTCATAGCCTTCATGCATGACACACAATTATTTAAACTCTTAACACGTTTGAAAATTTAGAAGATACTTACATTATGAAGCAACCTTAAGTGTACACGAGACAACACTGACTTAACCAAGCACAACGATTTCAAGAATCGTTCAACCTCAACTCCACAATAAATTTCTCTTCACCACACCTCAAAATCGATGTTGACATACCCGAATTTATTGTTGATAAACATTACCCACGTGCTTTAAACAGATACTATAGAATTGCTTACAACGATTTAGACGATTCTCACTCTCATTGATATAGCAACATGCGTTCGTACCAAAACACACTTATAAAATCGTGCGACCCAATGTTGTTATGATTTTCACAGCAAAATCTAACTCATTTACAACGAAGTAAATTATGTTTCCCACGTAAAAATAAAAATTTTATCACTCAATGCAACATACTTGTCTTTTCAATCCAACAAATATTTGCATGCGTCACACGTTTTTAAAACAAATACCTCGTAAGGCACACACACCAAAATATCTGATTTGAATGATATGAAAAGCACCAGTAATTTATTTGACACACAATGCATGGGACTCAATGACATTGAAGGTTATTTACTCTAACAAGGTCCACAGTTTACATTCACTATAATTTATCCTAGACTCTTTGCTTCCGACCAACCAGTCGGGGTCCTTTACTATGCCATAACCTCCGGCACCATCGTCTTCTAACAACCTTGGAAGCCCAACAACTAGTCACCACCGTGACTATTGATTCACAAATCAAGCATCCTCACTCTGGCCCCAAACAAACTTTCCAACAATAGCTCATTTCCAGCCGATCCTCACTACATATTATCAGTCAACACTGATATCGCCTCTCAACCACCCTTCATAAAAACTACAGCTTTAGAAGCTTCATTTCTATCATTCGATTCTTGCATTAACGCTCTCCTGCTTCTCACTAATTGACATACCACTCTACCAAACCGAAGACTCTCTTGGAGCAAAAGCCCATCCCCTAACATCATTCTCTTCCTTATGGACTCAAGAGGTCCTTTCTCAACGAAACATCTACATTCTGAACGATATTCATCCTAAACGGTATTAACATTACCACCATAAGCGAAGTCACACAACACTCCAGACCAACACTATCATTTCAATGATACGACTTACTACCCAAAACTACACCCATCGATTGTCTCAACAATAGAAATCGAGTATGCCCATGCACCTGTAAATTCATAATAGCATTGGCCAGATGCAATTTTGAATTTACCTTACATGAGAATCCTCACTATCGTTATCATGACTCTCGATAATCAAGGTCTTCCTCAAAGGCTTCCTATATCTCAGTTGTGTCCATCTACTCCACAGTTTAAGTTTAGGCCCATCCGGTCCCATAAATCCCTTAAACTATGGCTCTGATACCAACTATAACGACCCAAACAAGACAACGAAAATAACAAAATTAAACCTTAACAATAATAATAATCCTTGCCAAAAGGGCCCTAAGCGTACAACTTAATTTCAAGGTTTGCAAGAGCAACCTATACACAACTGAGATATTAATGAGAATAACTAAAATGTCGGTCTTCTATCTCTTCCCGCTATACCTTCTCTTTGTCCTTAACAGCTCTGCCTAAATCACGCATGCCTGAAAATATTTTTTGGTGTTGAAAGAGCAAGGGTTAGACCATAGGTCTAGTGAGTTCCCTCTAACAGATAAGCGATAAAAATAACTTTCCAGCAATTTAAATCAACATATTTTTAAGCACGTAGAGATAAAACACGCTACTGACCACACGACCGTCAAAGACGATGTGTCTAACTCGCGCTGCCTTAATTTTGGGACACACCCCCAATGGCATAAACGGGCCACACTCCCCGGCACGAGTAGGCGGGCCACACTCCCCGACTTAGGTCACATTCTCCACAAATAATGCATGCATACATTTAAATATCAACAATTTCTAACACGCTTAAATAATTTCGCAATAATCATACCATCGTAAATAAATCAAAGTTTAAAAAATTTAAAATTCACATGCTTTCGTTAATAAAGGTTTAGTTCAGAAAAACGCACCTGACGTCCTTAGTTTAAATCCCGCGCTTACTCTTTACAATTCGGTCCAAAACCTATAAAGGAAACATAGACCGATGAACTCCCAATTCAATATACTCTATAACGAACTTAACCCATAACTCAAACGGTATCTATCTTCTATAAGCAACTTGGTCCACCAAATATCTACTTAAAACATGGCACCTTAGTCCATAAACCAAAATGAAATGGACCTGACTAAACTAAAATAGCCCAACAGATATACTATGTCCCATTAAAAGGAAGTTGGGCTTCGGCCCATGAGTTAACGTCGGGGACCGGACCCACGACCGGGATCTCCCCCCCTTTAGCCGACCGGGGTCTCCCCCCTCCTTTTTGGCCGACCGGGGTCTCCCCCCTTTGGCCGACCGGAATCTCGCTCACCCACCCCGGTCACCCCTTCTCGACCGGGGTCAACATCTCGACCGGTGTTTAAGGTATTGGACCGGGGCCCAAAGTCGACCGGTGTCTAAGGTATCTGTCGAACGAAAAACCCTCCGCAGCCTCACTTCAGATACCACCGAACCAATTTAATACCAGACAATAATCATAATCTCAATCCCAAAATCCATTAATCAAACTACAAACTCGGTTCCCCATAATTCCCCTTTAATCACACTGAAACTTCTACAACCAAGTTCCAAAACTCCACCCAGGACTTACAAGAACGAGTAGTAACAAAATATCTAACTAAAAATCTTTGAGGAATCAATTAACAGCTCCTTACGCACAATAAGAATAATGGGATTAGGAATTACCTTGAAATTTTGATGAATCCCAGCAACTCGGTCTCTTTCTCCCCTTTGTCCGACTCGAGCCTCCTCTCTCGTTCTTTCCTCAAAATGCCAGCCGCCCACCTTCAATACACTTGATCCTAGGGTTAAATCCCTATTATTCCCACTTTTACATATAGACCCCTTCACAAAAGTCTCCTTCTACTTTTTCACCCAAAAACTAAATTTATGGATTTTAACCCGGTTATTACACAAGTGATTGTTCAAGTTCCATCATGATCACTAAAAATTTATATGGTTATTAACTTCAGGATTACTATAACTGTAACGACCCCGTTCCAATAGAATACACGATAAATCATCCGGAAAGACCTCTTGAAATTCTATGACAATATGAATATAATCTGTAACACCCTAAAAATAGGGATAACAAAAATCCGGAAAACGGACATGAGGTATACTGAAATTGCCATAGCAAGAGCCTCCCAAAAATGGAGAATATATAAATATAAATAACCTGTTTAATCACAATTGTAATTTAACGGACAATAAACAACAACCAACTAATCTAATTTCTACATCTAGAAAAGAGATTACAAAAAGGGTTGTTATCTATAAACCCAAACGGTCTATATCCAAAAGTATAATGCGTCCATGTGCAATTCCCCAAGCTCTCACCCCAAAGCAACTAAATCTGCTTAGTACCGCCGCCGCTAGAACCTGAGATACACATCGACAACAAACAAGTGTTAGGCCAAAAAGCCTAGTGAGTTGGACAATAATAAGCATGCATGAACAGTCACAATTTCTTATCATCAGTTAACCAGTGTCCAAATTTATGTGAAGTCATTAGGGGAGACCCAAAGCACCAATCAATTCCACTCCAAAGAGTCAATTCACCTTGATTCCCTTAACAAGGAACACCCCAAAGGCCCGGCACACCCGGAGATCAGACCGTAAAGGAAACTTTCCGAGTGGATGGGGTCTAGGCACATACCATTCCGGTGGTGCCCCAAGACTACATCCTCCTAGTGAACTTGCCTTGATTCGTCCAACATAATGCATATAGGAGGTCCTTAGGTATATTTCAACCCAACATATTTCCATACCGACTACGGGTACAATGTTACCATCCTATCCTCATGAAGTCCAACAAAAGTCCCAAATGACAATTATATTCATCATGCATATAACTATGTCACCAAAATGGTATTCCAACTAGAATCATCATAATACCCATATATGCAAACATTTAACATATCAAGGTACCCACAATATATATCTAAGAGACAACTCCCAAATAATGATACATATAACAACAGTCATGGCAAATCACCCATATATATACATCTTCCAACTATTTTCATGAAGAAATCCCCAAACATTTGAACATATAGAGATAAAGTAACAAGTAGGAGATTATGATGTGTATCTAGTTTTAACAAAGGTTTAGTAAACTCACAATCTAGGTTTTGAACCCAAAACCTAGAAAATATGGAAAACCCTAGAAGTTGGAGAAGATGAGACTTGAAGGTGAGAAATGAGAATCTTGAAGAACACTTCAATGGGGACACTTGGATGAAGTTTGATGACCACTTAATGCTCCCAACAACCCAAAACCCTAGAAATGAATGAGGTAGGTGATGAAACCCTAAAAATCGCCTCTAAGAAGAGCTCTCCCGTTTTTGTAAAGTGTTAATGTGAGAAACAAGACTGCCAAAGTGTTTTTAAATCAACCAGACCACACGGGCGATAATGCCCGGCGATAGTGCCCATGGCACTATCGCTTGTCACAATCGCGGAGGTTCCCACCCCCACGGTACAAGCCCGACGATAGTGCCAAGGCACAATCGCGTGGCACAATCGCTGGCGTCCAACAACCTACGGTACGTCTCTGGCGATAGTGCCTCCGGCGATAGTGCCAATGGCACAATCGTTGGCATCCCAAAACAGTCCGAAACTTAATCAAATTCGATGGCGAGGGCGAGGTTTGAACGATTAACAAAGGTAATTCAATTACATGACATTTTAACATAATTCAAGATCATAAAATGTACACAAAGACACACATTCACACATAAGCGAAATCAATGCATTAAGGGAGACATAACACTTACCTTAAGAATTTACGGGTGTTACATAATCAAGGGAAGGTGATACATGTTCTGGCTCTTGTAAAGATGCAAGAAATCCCTCGCAAATTTGCCACGTGAATTGCAGAACTTTGATTGATGATATAACTCGGGTTCCCCTCTTTCGAAGGTACACTCTAAAAAATGAAACTTGAGTTGGCTGACGCCCCCGAATATAACTTGCTTTGACTCGCAATCAATATGAGCTCTGCATCGTTCCAATTTTATCGAATGTCCCCAATTTAACGAGGTGTACATAAACTGATAAAGGTGCTCACACTTATCCAATTGATCAGTGTTCGCTACTTAATTTCCAACACTAATTATAGCTACATAATATGTTTTTACAGAGTACCATAATCTTTAATTATATGATTGATAAAACAAATTAAAATTAAAAAGAAATTTAGTTTTTGAAAACTTCCACAATTGATGTAAGATAAATATACATGGTGTTAATGTACCCACGTGGGATTTACACATGCATATAATTTAATCTAATTATGCTTATTATTCAAAAAGAAAATTTGCTTTTAGAAGTTAATCCTCACTAGATTCTTAAACAAACTATCACTATCAACCCCATATTTAATGGAATGTCACGTTTGTTCGTTAAATAACTAATGGCTTTAGCTTTAAGTATCTTTTTTGTTAAAAAAATTAATGGGATTGCCAAAATGTCATACAAACATTGTTAAAATATATAATGAAATTAATACAACTTTCTGAATCGAGAATATCCCATTACTCATATAATTAACGATGAATGTTTGGACCAACTTATCTGTATCTCAATCATTTCAATTGGGTTATAAATAAAAATCAGAATTTTTTTAGTGGCCTTCAAAAAAGAGACTTGTACACCTCTAAAGCAATGACCTTCAGACCATCTCCAATCCAATTACTAAAAAACACTAACAAAAAATACTGGGTCAACTGAACACTAAAAAATCAACTCCAACCACTAAAAACATCTTTAATAATAATAATAATAATAATAATAATAATAATAATAATATACTTTTAGTTACTATATTTTTTATTAAAACATAATAATTATTATTATGTATAATTAAATTTTCTAATCAATAATAATTATCAAATGAATATTGGCACAAATATAGTCGATATAATGTTTTTTTTTAAATTGTGATAAAATTTTATTTTATTTAACATTTTATGATTATACAAAAATTTATTTTTTTCGTTTTAGTACTGCTTTTCATTTTTAATTAAAAAGTAATTTGTTTAATAATAATTTATATTTAAAAACATAAAATAAACAAATTATAAGTTTAATATAAATATTATTTAATATATTAAAACTATTAATATGTGTATATATGTAATTATTATATTAATTAATAATTTAGTTTATTTTTATATATAACCGGCTTTTTATTGGAACAGATAAGAAAATTAGGTATCAATGATGGAAAATTTATGTTTTTATTTTTATTTTTATTTTTTAAATAATAAATCTTGTGGTTTATGAGTCATGAGTCATGACTTCGCTTAAGCGGAGTGCTCCCACAAAGTTCGTACTTTCTTTGCACCAATTCGTATAATCGTATTCTAGTTTTATTACTTTATATTATTTTATAGGTTAAATTTATTTTTGAATGAGATCATGTTTTATTTAAAAAATGATTAAGTCTGACGATAATAAGTTAGTCGATGAACATAAAATTATCTAAAGATAAAGTAAAGAAGGGTAGTTGATTTTGGATCGGTAAGGATCATCATCAGTTCTATAAAGAAAGTCGTTAAAAAGGTTTGATCTAAATATTCGTTATAGGTGAAAACTGGTTTTGATCCAAAATTTTGAACTTATGATGGATTCTTAACTGATTAAAAAAAATATGGTAAGGCTAAAAACCAGTCCGGTTAAGGTGTGGTCAAAGCCCAAAAAATCTGTCAATGACTTAATGTCTATTATTTTTACCCACTGTTCTAAAAAACTCGCCGCACAGCCGCCATGACACGTCATGACACCAAGGCTTGTGTCTCACGCTACGTTAAGCCTGTGGCACGCCATGCCCTAATGCGCAGTTTTTGTAATGCGATATTTGTTTTTTTTTTTAGTTTTTAATGTTTTATTTGCATGTTTTAAATATATAGAACCTAACTAAACTTGCTTATTACTATTAACTCATTGAGTAACACACCAAAACATATGTTTTTATATATAATATTATATATAAATTAGAAATTTGACGTCATAAGTCACGCATTGAAAACGCCGTGACTCCTAAGGCTTGAGGCTTGCCTTGCCGCCACGCCACGCTTCACGCCATTTAGAACCTTGTTTTTACCTCAATTATTTATATTTATTATGGCTAAAACTTTAATAAGAATATCATTACAGAAAACTTGTACTTTTTATATATAATATATTAAAGATGTATTTCCATTTTTTCAGTGACTCGACTTTAAATCCAACATACAAAACAAATGAAGTTGAGGGTTTATTAAAAGAAATAATAGATGTTTTATATCTTAACATTGTTCAAATTGATCATTTAAAAAAGATTAAAAGCAATGGAAAATATTCAAAATGACAAAGGTAAAAAAAAAATCTAACTTGTAGATACAAAATATATTCAAGAAAAAAAAACCCGAAGACCTCAAGAGAATTAGTTAGTGTAAAATGTCAAAATTTAATTACTTTTAATATCTTACGATAAATTTGTTTATTATTAAATGAAAATTTTGAAATATATTTTACTCCATTCTTTTATATATGTGTTTGTTAATTTATTTTTAAAACCTGAGAACGAATAGTTAAGGCTCAGTTAGGACCGTCGGTCCAGATTTGAACCTAATTTTTTGGCCAAAGACCGATTAAAGCCTGGAGCTTTTTGGCCCGGTCTTCTTTTTAACTAAAAATAATTGATCTTTTTAATACCAGTTAAGAACTAGTTAAAGACCGACCATTATTCACCTCTAAAATTATACATTCTTAAATGTGCGTTTGGTATCCAGACAGAATAGGACATGACAGAAGAGTTGTCCAGCGTTTAGTAAGACAAAAATGGACAAGACAGAATAGATAAAATGACCAATTTACCCATAATAAGTTGTTTATATCTTTTTTATATCTTGATTTATTTATGTAATTTATTTAATTATAACAAAATAAATATTTTTTATAACAAAATATGTCATTAAAAGTTTATGTCAAGACGATTAAAATGACACAAAAATAAAAAGTTTATGTAGTTTTCAATTTTTTATACCTTTTCTTTATTACTAGAAGCGTACTCGCACAATGCAGCGAGATACATCACGATTTTAATGTTTCATTTTATTTTTTTGTCGATTTACAGTACGATTGTGGATGGTTTTGAGAAAGTGATAATTTTTTTTTTATAAATTTGTTTAATTTAGACTTAATAATATAATGTTTTTATATAAAAAATTAAATATTTTGTTAGAATTCAATGATTATCTTACATATTTTAATGACATCTAGAAATAAATAACCAATTACATATTTAATAATATAATTAAAACAAAATTATAGTAATATAATATATTAATTAATAGTGATACATGGAAATGTCTGCACATACCAAATTGGTGGGTGTTAGAAGTCTACAGTATTAATATGTATCTTGTGCTTTGATACTTGTAAATTAAGAGATTTTTAAAATCTTGCATAAAATGATGGTACCTTGTGCCTAATAATTTGTATTTAAGAGTTTTTTATCCGTGATTTATAATATAGTATAGATTTTATTATTAATATCTAATAAATTACATAAATTAACCAAAATATAGAAATCATGTAAAGATAATATTTTGAGGACAATAAGTGAAAGTTTAAATAACATAACATAAAATACAATAAATCAAATTTAAATAACGAATAAAATGTAAAAAGGGATGCGTATTTGATGTTTTAAAAGAAAAGTAGGTTTTATTTTGATGTTATATGTAACATCTCAGACTAACTGTACCAGATATTGTCCGCTTTATCCACACACCTGAATTCACAGTTTTAAAACACGTCTAATAGATGAAGTATCAAGTCTCTTATAAGTCAACATTTGTTCCCCTCCCCAACCAACATGAGATCTTACAATCCACCTCCCTTGGGAACCCAACGTCTTCGCTGACACACTAGTCCGAAACCTGACTCTGATACCAATTCGTAACGTCCCAAAACAAACATAACATAGGATTAGTAAATAAAAAAACTCCCAAACGGGTCTCATTACAACTTAATATAAAACAAGGTCTCATAAAATAAAAGAAAACGAAAAACTCCTCCCACAGACGAGATGTCTAAGGCTAGCCGCGACTATCATAGTGCTCTAGGCCTGTTATCATCAATTCTAAGCTTTCAAACTTTATTCTTCCCTTTTGAAGAAGTCCCACCGACTCACTTACCTGAAAACGGTTTAATTTTCGAAAATGAGAATTAGACCATAATGTCACAGAGTTGTCTTCACAAGCTCGCGTGCGGCCTTACTTCTCGAACTAAGTCAACCAATCTACGAGAATACCGAGCAATGATGAGCAAACAAGAATGTTAAGAAGATTGGGAGAACTCTGTTGGAAAATTTAGTAAAAATTTGTGTTTTTTACTAACTTTGGACACATTTAAATACATATATATGTAGTGTATATATGTAGCTCTTAGTGGTTTGTGTTCTCCTATATGAGGGCTTAGAAATGATATATCGTGTGTCCAAAACGGAATATGTGTGAATGAGATATCGATGCTCAAAGTTGAGTACTTGGGTTGAAATTGGTAAAAATCAAGTGGGTGTGGGAATGTGTCCCACATAGGAAAAAGGAGTAAACATTCAATGGTTTATAACCATGAATGTGGGAGGGGCTTACAAGCTCCTTTGATTGGTTTTACTCCAACTCCTACCCGCGCGCATGGGGGTGCCGATTGAGATTTTCGTAAGCTAAATCGGCGAACTTGTGCGTGGGCGCGACCTACGGACCCGAATGCAACTCCGAAATCTTGTGCTCACGCGACTTGGTTTTTGCGATTTTTTGTTTTGATCCAGTGGCCCGGGTGGGTTATGTCGAACGGCTACCCGCGTTGTGCACTATAGTATGGACGAAAAACAGCGCATCGGGCTGGTTAGGCCGCTGTTTAACTCGCACGGTTACCCGCGCCGTGCACTGGATTGTGCCGAGAAACAGTACACCGGGCGGGTTGTGCCGCGGGTTTACCCGCGCCACGTACTGTTGTTGATTTCATTTGTAACTCACAATAATACTCATTGAATATAGAAATTAATATGCTTAATAATCAGATAATTACGATTAATTACTGATTAATTACATATTAATTCGTCGGTTTCAATCTAAAGTATAAAAGGTGGAGTCCGGTTGCATTCCACACATCGAATACCGAACACACACAACTCTCTGATATCTCTACGACATACGCTTAGTACTACTGCTTACGCTGTTGTACCATGGGAATAAACGGCGAATCTGGTTAAGGGAATCGTGTTATACACGAGCCTCGGCTTCCGCTTTAAATTCTTTTTCTGTTTTCTTTATGTTAGAATTTCCATCATTCGTTGATTACTTCCGTCCTCTCTTATCTGTAATCGTATTATTAATCATTTGTTGATTATTTAATTTACATATGTTGTAATATTACAAGTATTACTAAAATACATAGAAAAACCAATAAACTCTATGTTTCTATTAATCAAGTTATGAAAATGTGGAGTGTGATTTACAAATGAAAGACTACCCCTATTTATACTACTGTATGAATCTATCTAGAACTTTATCTAGATTATTCTACTAGCTATTACAAGGAAGGATCTAGATACACGATCCCTTGAAAGATATGGATCCTTCTAGAGTATGCTTGGATCATCTTGATCTTTGTTTATCCATCCTTGATCTCTCTCCAATCTTCCTCCAATCTCTTGATTGATCAGGAATATTTCGGACTTCCGTAGAACCTCATTTCAGACTTCCTCCCCACCTAATCTCACGACGCCCTCAACGCATCCTCGTTACGCCTTAGTCTGGTGTCTCCGTTCTCCCATTGTCGTGTTATCTTGGTTCTTTGGATGCCTTGTTGCATCCTTCCTCGAACCTTTACCTTTTCTTCGTTTTCGCTTAGGAATCTTTCCCTTGCGGCTCTTTGTTCCAACATCCTGAGTCTTGGATTGTTGACTAGTGTCGCTTCGTTCTAAGGTCTCATGCCTCTTCTCTTTCTTGCGATCGTCCTCGAGGTTAAGGCTGTAATAACCGGGTTAAAAAGTAAAGAATTAAAAGTTTGGGGTTAAATATTAGAAAGGGCTTAGTGAGGGGGTATAGAGTGAAAAGTTGGAAAAGAGGGATTTTATCCCTAGAGACTTGGGTGTTAGGGTGTGGCGGCTGAAATTTTGAGAAGGGGATTCTTGGGCGATTTTGGAGAGACCGATAAGGAAAGAAGATTCTTCAAGGATTTCAAGTGTGGATTTGAGTTCTCTTTGAGGTAAACCATCTTGTAACCTAAAATCTCTATCTCTAATTGTTTATTTCAATAGTGGTTTTGATTTGGGGTCATGTTAAAGATCTGATGTTGGGTGTTTTGGGTGTGATAATCTGGGTGTTAGAATCGTTAGGATTAAGGCTTGAATATATATATATATATCTTATAGTAATCAGTTTTGGAGAAGTTGGTTTTCATTATCGATTAATTGAGGATTGAGTTCTGTGTTTAATCGCCATCGAATCGACCCAGGTTGGGGAACCGAATGACCTCGGTCGTTGGGGCTCCGGTCAATATCAAACACCGGTCGAGAAGGGGGAGACCCCGGTCGACACATAGGCACCGGTCGAGAAGGGGGAGACCCCGGTCGACACTAGGTACCGGTCGAGAGGGGGGGGGGGGGAGAGACCCCGGTCACGAGATCCGTACCGGGCGGCCACTAAAGGCCCCGGTCCTCGGGATTGTTAGGTGGGCCGAAGCCCAATTCTTTGGGTGGGGAATTTTTAGTGGTTATTTCTTTTAGATAGTTTTCTAGCCCATCTAGAGTTATCTATTAGATTAATCGATAGAGATTGGGGTTGTCATGTTAACCCGTTATGAATTAGAAGTTTAGAGGGTTCACCGATCAATGTTCTTTTATAGGTTTCGGTTCAAACCGTGAGAGTAGACACCAGAATTAAGCTAAGGACGCCAAGTGAGTTTTTCTAAACCAAATGCTTTTATTATCCAAAGTTATGAAGGCTGTTTAAAGTTTTGATTTATTTTGTGGAAATGATAATGTTTGAATTTATGTAAGCACGTTTTATAAATTGTTGAAAAGTAAATGTATGCATGAATTATATGTGGGAGATTGTGACTTAAGTCGGGGAGTGTGGCCCGCCTACTCGTACCGGGGAGTGTGGCCCGTTTATGCCATTGGGGGTGTGTCCCAAAATTAAGGCAGTGCGAGTTAGACACACCGTCTTCGACGGTAGTGTGGTCAGTAGCGTGATTTATCCTTACGTGTTTATAATCTGTTGATTTTAATTTTTTTTCTAGAAAGATATGTTGTTGCTTATCTGTTGCAGGGGACTCACTAGACCTTTGGTCTAACCCTCGCCCTTTCAAAACTAAAAATCTTTTCAGGCAGGCGTGATTCGGGAAAACTGGATAAGGGCAAAGAGAGGTTGTAGCGGGAAGAAATAGAAGACTGTCATCTTAGTATATTCTTATTAATATCTCAGTTGTGTATAGGTTGCCTTGCAAACCTTGAATTTAAATTGAACGCTTGGGGCCACTTTGGCATGAATTTTTATTACTAAGATTTAATTGTTATCTTGTTATTCTTGGTTGGGTTGTTATAAAGGCCTCTTGACTCCTCCACGAGTTGTAGGGTTGAAATCGACTTGACCTTGTGACGTTTGATGGTATTCACCAACCATATCCGACCTCCATCTACAATGCATAGTGAACGAGAAAAAGGTATGGGAAAGGCTTGTACCTCATCGAAGAAATCCATCCCAAGAACGAGTTGGAAGTTGTCCATCGGGATAACGGTTAGATCCACGGTACCACTCCAACTACCTATCTCGATCCTCACTCCTTTCGTGACTCCTCGGATAGGTTGAGCCTTCGAGATGACCGCCTTTATGGATCCGCCTTCCTTCGTAATACGGACTCCACGTCTCTTGGCTTCGCTATCGGCAATGAAATTGTGGGTGGCACCCGTGTCGACAAGGGCTTGAACATCCAATCCCTTTATCTTTATGTTCACAAATTGTAAGTATGGTCTCGACTGTAACACCTCAAATCTGGAAATAGTAACTTGATAAAAAATTTCTAAATACATCAATAACTGAATCATCTACAACCACAAATTTAGATTCAACTACAATACACATATACCATCTTATATAAACGGGCTATCAAGGACGGGTGCTACTAATACCCATGCATAGTCACTATCTCCAAAACGGGGAAGACTTCACCAAATACTTACTTTCGGATCTAGCTAAGGCTCTACTTTTTACTGGATTGCTAGAACCAACTCCCAACCTTGAAACCTGATGCACATGCCGACAAATAAAAAGGTTAGGATTAACGCCTAGTGAGCTCAAGAGTTTTAACATGAATGAATATATCTTTAAAAGACAAGAAATCAGTGTTAAAGCAAGATCATTCGAAATATTATACGTCAAAATGGAAACGACACATTTTCTCATAATATACACTTTTAAGGACAATGCTACCCAAACATGCTTTTCTTATAAAACGATGCAACCCGTAACTCACCCAAAACGGGGTCATAGTTCGATACTCAAATGTGCTAAAATGTAAATAATACTTCATAGCCCAAAACACCCAAAACTCGGGTGGAACATAATACTCGACCCTTAAATAACGAAAAACAATCCATATAAATATGATACGCCATTAAAACATGGAACTGAAACTCAATACTCACGAGACCATAAAATGGAATGAAATCCAAGTATCAAAACATGGACAATTAAATATCCAAAATACATTGGGCCGACAACGGGGGATTCCCAAAAGTATGCCACTCAACCATCGTTCATCGCATGACACCTAACGACATAAATGCCAAAGTGTCCCTACGAATCCTTGACAAGTTCCACCCAAGAGACGAGATACCTTGATGCCACAAAGGACACCCGAAAGGCCCGGCACGTCCGAGGACTAACAACTGAGGAAAATTCCCCTACGGCGGATATCTAGGCACCCACCCACACGGTGTCGCCCAAGACTACCTCCTCCTAGTGCCTACTTGTCAAGTTGGTCATAAAACATGAGTCCCGGAGTCCAACCTCGTACCACCCAATTGACCATCCAATAAGACTGACTCATGTGCCTATGGATCCAATGCAACACAGTCTAAAATTACACGACTATCCCTGAATGACAACAACACTCGAGCCTGTAATAATTATAAATATGCAATAAAATGCATTAAAATACAACCCATGAAATGGGACTCTACATCGAGCCATTAAATCCGGACAAATGTCCACAAGACTCTTTTAAGCCAACACCAAGCTAAAATGCTCAAAATCCATTTGACCAATAATCAATGGTCCCCCAAATAATGAAGTGTCTTTAAACAACGTTTACGAAGACACATACCTCAAAGACGAGATTAACCCAAAACTCAACGCGTAATGGGACCAAAGGTTTTCCAAAGGGTTTATGAATGCAAATACACCAAAATGCATATAACATGAAATAGACTCCATTTGTACAAAATCCTCGAAGATGCATAAATCAGAAGATAAATCTTACTTGTACAAAATCACCAAGACTACGTAAATCATGCTATTTAGTTGTCGAAATGTTCAAAACCCAATATAAGAATTTTAAGAGGTTAACACAACCCAAGTTTACTAAATATGAAACTTACCAAAATACTCACTCTTTGACATATAACCAAGTAAAACATATTTTTACTTCAAAATACACAAAACTTATCAGCAGTTAACCATTTTGTATAAAACACTTTAAAATAAACATTTTGGCATGTACACCATTTTCACAAATCAACTTGAACTTACCTTCCTAGATTTAGGCTAAATCTAGATTTCACCCAACGATCTCTTTTGAAGGACGCTTGAATCCTCAAGCCGAAAACTTCCAAAACCTAGATCCAAACACTCCAAACCATAAATATTCACAATCAACCACATAGAAACATTCCCCAACATTATATACCAAAATCCCTAAACGAGATCGAAACCCTAGTTTCTCCAAAACTAACAAATTCGAGATCTGATAAACCAAACACTAGGGAAACATCCAAAGAACATTTATAACCTTAAATAAAAGAAGCTTACCATTAAACATTACGAGACTTTCCGAGGACACTCAATCCAACTCTTCAACCCGAGCTCCCAACCGGTGATCTTGACGACGAAGATGAAGATGGGGGGTTTTGTGGTTCAAGATCCCACTAGTTACATGGTGAGGACCCATGTGTTTCAAGAGAGAAAACCCTCAAAATGGGTTAGGGTTCGACATTTGGGTTTTGGGAGAGAAAGGGAAAGAGGTTTAGGGTTTGGGATTGAAAGAGAATGAGGCAAATGGCTGAAAAATCGGTTTTTAGCTCAACCAGTGCGTCATGCGGGTTATGTCGCGACTTCAAGTCGCGGCATAAGTCGCCCGTTTCCTTCAAGTGAGTTACGCGACTTGTGTCGTGACCCCAAGTCGCGCCACAACTCGCGGCAACTTAATTCTCGATTTTCTCGTGTCTTCTCACCTGATTCGATCCTCGAAGATTCCATAGAAAAATCCATCTGATTTCTCAACACCTTTACGTTCCAAAAACCAAAAGACTCCCGAACTATCACTAAAGGAAGTCTCCAAATTACGGGTGTTACATCGACTTTGATGGTCCTGCTTTCGTCTCGACCACGTTAAAGAAACTCAAGGAACCCATTGTTGTGTCTCCCGAGTCCTCGTCGTACTCCTCCCTTCGTGCTTCCATGGCATGGAACCCGACCTTCTTTGAACACTCTCGTACTCGATGTGGGTCGTCACATAGGAACACTTCACCGATGATTTTGGTGATCCTTCAATATTCCTTCCCTTCCACTTCTCCGGAAAGGGCTTCTTGACTTCGTGGGTTATTTTCTCCCCCACCTCTTCCTTCGTGATTCTCTTTGTGCCTTGCTTCCTCGTTAAGCTCGAAAATTGACTCAGCTTCCGGGATTGCACCGACAAGGTCTCGTACCTCATGGCCTCATATCTCCATTTTCGCCCATAGAGAGAACCTATCCAAAAAGTAGAACAAGACGTCGTCATCCGAAAGATCTGGGATCTCAAGTGTGAGGCTAGTGAACTCTTTCACGTAGTCACGGATAGATCCTGATTGCTTTAGTCTTGGGAGTCGACTCTTTGCCTCATGGATGGCATTCTCCGGGTAGAATTGCCTCTTGAATTCGGAAAGAAACTCATTATAAGTTTGCATAGTACACGTACCTCCCTTGATGTCTCCATGTCGCCTACGCCACCATAAATCCACGATATCCTTCAAGTACATCGTGGTGGTATGAATCTTTGTGGCGTCATCCTCGATCCCCATAACTTCGAGATATCTCGTGACTTCCCAAAGAAAATCATCGATCACTCTAGCTTCTCTCTTGCCATCAAACGTTATAGCCTTTGGAACTTCGACCCTTGATGTAGGTGCACTAATGCCTACCCCATTCGCCACGGCTCGCTTGCAAACGCCCATGTCGGTCTGAACTTTTTCAAGTTGGTCATGAGTGATGGATTGATCTCTTTCCACCGTCTCAACTTATGTGCGCAAGGTAGCTAGCTCATTCCAAATGATGCCTCGATGATCCTCAACTTCTTGGCGAAACTCCAACTTTAAGATATCAAGGGTGGCCTTGACATCTTCTCGAACTTCCGAGTCTTCCGCTTCCAAGACTCCAAGTTGTTGTTGGACATCTTCAAGGTGATGATCAAGATCATCGATCCTTACCTTCAAATCTCTGGTGGACTTCTCCACATCAACAACTCTAGCTTTCAGGTTGGCTATCAACTCATTTGATTGCCCCTGACTCCTGCTTCGAGTCTTGACTACTTCATGACGAAACTCTTCCCGTCCTCGGGTTTCCTCCTCAACCGTAACATCCAACTCCACGTTGTTTGCCATCGCCTCGAACCTTCTTTCTGATACCACTTGTCACAGAGTTGTCTTCACAAGCTCGCATGCGGCCTTAGTTCTCGAACTAAGTCAACCAATCAACGAGAATACCGAGCAATGATGAGCAAACAAGAATGTTAAGAAAATTGGGAGAACTCTATGCTTCTATTAATCAAGTTATGAAAATGTGTAATGTGATTTACAAATGAAAGACTATCCCTATTTATACTACTCTATGGATCTATCTAGAACTTTATCTAGATTATTCTACTAGTTATTACAAGGAATGATCTAGAAACATAATCCCATGAAAGATATGGATCCTTCTAGAGTATGCTTGGATCATCTTGATCTTTGTTTATCCATCCTTGATCTTTCTCCAATCTTCCTCCAATCTCTTGATTGATCTAGAATATTCCGGACTTCCGTAGAACCTTCTAGTGGGACGCGACGATAAGGCCTAGTGAATTTCCCTCCGAAGATGGGTTAAACATCTTACAAATAATTTACATTACGAATGCAAAAATTATTGAATAAAAACAAAGACAGGCAACAGAATACCATAACCACTTCATCGCAAAGGGATTCACTCGGTGAATCAGTCTACATCACCCTTTGGTGAAGTCCACCCTCGACCCCCCAGTAGATCCCCATTTTCGCCCCCTAGTAGATGCGAGAAACAAATTCAAGGCACACGGGTCACCCAATTACTTCCAACATCTCCACAACCCGAGGTATACAAATCTACATACATTCGGACATATTATACAATAATCCATAATAGTCATGAGTAAAGCAAAAGTCTTTCAACATAAATTTACGTGTGCATGCTTTCCAAATTTCATATTTCAATTCGCATAAAATCAAACTGTCAAGGACATAAAGCCTTAAGAATTTATTTTCCGAAATAAAGGAAAGGTATTAGGGAACTCAACTGAATGCAAGTAACTTGACTGAACACGAGTCCTACTTTGATCGAATCGGGAACCTATAATTCGGTCAAAATATCACCCTTTAGTCCTACCTAAAACTTACCTAATCAGAAATGAGTCGAAATCGGAATTAACTGAAACTCAAAAGCCCAACCCTCGGTCTCAGCTTAACCGGGTTAAATGGCATCGGATAACCCTGATTTCCCGGCTGGGGTGTTACTAGATGATCCCGGTTTCCCGGGTGGGAGTTTACCGGGTGATCCCAGTTTCCCGGGTGGGACGCTGCCCCGTCTCCTGTGTGTGGCGCTTTACAGGTTTCAACCGACTCCCGGTTCGAAATCCGGGTCCCTTCCAATTCGTTTTTGTTTCCGGATAAACTCAATCCGATTCACATCTAGACCCAGGTGATTCCCAGATGGACGTACTGGGGTTTCGATTTCTACTCGACTCAGATTAAAACTAAGGTTTTCACCCTAAAACCAAGCCAAGCAAACTATGGGATTAAGACTCCCTTTTTTATGAACAAATCAGTAGGATTAAGAGCCCTAATCCAAGGATTTAATCCCAAAATTTCAATGTACACCATTAAAGGTCGTCTCCATGGCTTTCTCAGATTTATAACCATTAAAATATCAAGAATCACAAATGAAACATTGAGAACTTACCTTAGATGATGAATCTTCACAACATCTCTAGCACTCCTTAATCCAACACCCTTTTAGTGCCTCCTTCTCTCTTTTTTCAAAAAATTTCAACCGCCACTAGGTTCTCTTTGAGAGAAACTAGGGAATTTCACCCCTTATATATATTTCCCAATTTTTCACCCAAATCCCCAACTTTCTTATTTCTCATTTTAGCCACCACTTTACCCAAACGTATGCACTTTAGATTTTTTTAGGTATTACATTATATTAGCAAAATATAAGTCCGTTCCACCTAGTTCCATGGGGATAGGTTGGAACAAGCCTGTTCCAGTTTGTTCCTATCTGTTCCACATAAAAGTTCTAGCAAACGTGAAATAGTGATCCCTGTTCTGTTCTGTTCTGTCGAGTGTATCAAAACACAACCTAAAAGATACAACTCACATGGGTAACATGGATTAAAACCATGTGGTTTATATGATTATAGATATACAAGCATATAAAAATATGTTTTTTTAATTATAAAAATACAATTATATTTTTGTAACTATCTATTAGACATTTTTTGAAACAAATTCAATTAAAAACCATATGAAATGGTAACATCATGCGTATGGGTTTGAGAAAAATGGATTAAAAAACAAAATATTGTGTGATGTTGATGATGTAGAGCGGCTAGCAACGAGGTTCGAAGAGCAAATGGACCACATTGGAAAATGAAGGTAGAAGCTACCGAGAGTTTGATCGAGACTTAAGTCTCGGGACAAGTCTCGGTGCACACTGAAGAACCCGTGAGTACCAGAGTCTACCGATAGTTTCACCGAGACTTAACTCTCGGGACAAGTCCCAGTGACTACTGGAATCCCATAAACTACCAAGAGTTTCACCGAGACTTAGTCTCTGGACAATTCTCGAAAACATATTTCCTTATTTTAATTATTTTAAACTTAGGATAACTATTGTTAGCTTTAATTATTATTAGGGTTATTATATAGTTTCCTTTTTATTAATTATTTAAATAGTTTCCTAGTTAATTTAGAATTAGAATAAATTTAATTTCGTTGGTTATCCATAAGCCTAGTTATAAATATGATTAATCCCTTCATTGTTTTCATACTCAATTATCAAATTTTAATAAAAGGTTCTCTTAGAGAGTTTTGAAGTTTTCTCCATTGTTGAGTCTTACGCTTGTAAACTCATAAGCCTTTTTGTGTTTGACGTTTGTCAATCCTTCCGTGTATTCCTACTGCACATTGTATTTAAAAATAGATTATAATAATAATAATAATAATAATAATAATAGTAATAATAATAATAATCAACATTTAGAATGTAGATCAAATATGAAAATTTCAATTAATTTCATTAAAATAAATAACTTTGGAATTTATTCTATTAAATGAGTGAAATTCTAAAAATAAAACTAATAAAAAGATTTAAAAGTTGTTTGTGGTATATTTTAGTGTTTTACAAAAAACTTATCCAGCTTATAAAATACACACTTTAGTATCTACAGTTTGAAAATGTTACCTAGAAGTTTGTATTTTGGTGAAAACGTTTATTTAAAAGTCTATTTTAAGGCGTGTTTTGAAATATGTTCTTCACACCGTACCATTTTCAACTTATATGTATTTAAATAAGCAATTTTTAAACTCGTGATCCTTGAAGATGTCTCTTGAAATTAAGTTTGCAAAAATAACGATTAATTGAAAACATGTGTTTGTTAATACAATTTACATTTAGGGTAAACTGCGAATTTCATATATATGGTGTGGGGTTTTTGTCCCTGGTTTTTAAAGACCGATTTTTTTAGTCATCATGTTTTTTCTTTTGCTTTTATTTTCGTCATTCATGTCTAAATTGTTAGAAAACAGACGTTAACCCCTCAATTTTTTTTGAAAAGACACAATTGCCCTCGCATGAGGGGCACATGGGAGGGGCTAACACCTCTTTTTCTAACTGTATCGATATGAAGGACGGAAATAGAATCAAAAGGAAAAGAGTATGACTAAAAAAAATAAGTTTTTTATAATAATGGGATGAAAATCATAGTTTACTTTAGGGTTCGTTTGGTTTGTAGGAATTGAATGAATTTGATTGGATTTCATGTAGAGATTTGGATTTGAGAGGATTTGGAATCTTTTTTTGTGTTTGGTTTGTAAGATTGGAATGAATTTGAATTATATTATTTATAAAAAAATCATAAAAAAATTATAAAAAATATAAAAGTAATTAAATTACCTTTTATTTTAGAAAAAAAAATATTTTTAACATATTTTTAAACATTATTACTTACAAAGACTACGAAATCCCTTGAAATCATAGTCATTCCATTGTGATTTCAAAATCATATGTTGGAGGGATTTTAAAGAAATCATAGGATTTCAAATCCGGACAATCCTACAAACCAAACACGAGATTGGAATGGATTTGAAATCCAGGTCCCCATAATTCCAATTCATTCCGGCAAACCAAAAGCGCCATTACTTTTATTTTCATAATAATTAATCTTATAATCATATTTAATGCATTATTCTCTCCAATTCTAAAACTATGTGTAACAACCCACTTCTTCACTAATTAGATAGCAACTTAAACTTAAATAATAAAGCCAAACGACCCAATTCTATATCCAAAATAAAAGATTTGCGGAAAGACAACCTAATACACAACTGAGAATACACTGACTAGAATCTACAATGGAGGTCCTCTAAATTAGCTCCAGGTCGCATCTTCTCTTAAAACGTAACCGCTCTTTATACTGCCACTCGATACCTGAAAAGGGTTTTAGATTTGAAAAGAGCGAGGGTTAGACCGAAAGGTCTAGCGAGTCCCCTCTTATAACAGTTTTAACTCATCAAACAAACAATCAAGAATTTATCATAAAATAGACCATTTCCAGCTTCAAGGAAAACCTTTAACTTTCAGTAAAACTTCTCTGCTCACACTACCGCCACCCTAAGGTGACGGCGTGTTTGTGACTCACATTGCCTTAGATGGGACACACCCCCCATATAGCATAAACGGAACACACCCCTCGGTATGAGCACAGGCGGGCCACACCCCCCCCCCCGACTTTGAGCCTTCTCACTTAGGACCATGTATGCGTACACTTCCACTTTGTCAACAATAAGGAAAACATCTTTAGCATTTAAATAAACTCGCAAGTAAGTACTGAAGCAACATCAATTCAAAGCTTGCATATAATTTTCATAATACTCATGCCATCATATATAAATCAAGTTTAAAATAAAACTTTCGCATGCTTTCGTTACCAGAAGGATTTAGTTCAGAAAACTCACCTGCAGTCCCTTGATTAACTCTTCACGCCTACTTGGAAAAGGAACCTATAAAGAAACCATTGTTCGGTAAACTTTCAATACTTACAATTTCGCAACAGAAACCGACCCTAACCCATCCTAAACTTAAACGATTGAATTTCCATCTATCTGATCATACTCTCAAGACCATCCATCTATTAATGACTCTCTCAATTAAGAACAATATTCCAAACGATGAAATGAGTCGAACTATTGACTTTGCAACATGGGTCAGATTGCTAAAGGTTCCCAATGAACAAACGAATTCCCAGCCCAGAAAGCTTGGGCAACGACCCAACATAACCCCGCCCAAGTTCTAAGGTTGACCGGTGTCTAAGAGAACCCGGTGACCGGTACCTAGCCGAAAGAATCGACCAACTCCCTTCCCCTGACCGGGGTCTGCGACCGGGGTCTCCAGCGACCGGGGTCTCCAACCAGAGTCTGCCTTCAATCCATGACCGGTGTCGACCGAACCATAGCCGACCGGGGCGACTTCCAAATTCTTCGACCGGGGTCCCCCGGTCCCCACACTAAACTTTCGATCGAACAGTTTCCACCTCGAGGGTTCAATAAACGATTAAGAATCGATTTTCAAAACTAAGTTGAGAAACATGCTATTAATCTAAAACAATACTAACCATCTAACAACTCTTTAACATATTACACGATTAAGATTTCAACTTACTTCCAAAACTCAACTCATACAAACCCATCCCCAAAAGAGGAAGAAGAAGTCTGATGTAAAAGAAACCCCATTGAAGAAAATGATGAAACTGAACATTACCTTGAAGAAGAAAGATGAATTCACCAGACTCGATCAAATGCCCACTTTCTAAGCTCCAACACCGAAGATCGCCCCTATTCTCCCCTTCTTCCTTTACTAGACGCCGCTAGATGCACAAATGAGGGATACTAGGGTTGAAACCCTGTTTAATCCAATATTTCTCCTTACCCCTACATCTATGCGTCATGGCCCAAAATCCCCCTTAACTTTAATTTATTAGAATTTTATAACAGGTTATTACACTATGTATCTTTTTCATAATGGACATTTATTTTGGAACAAAAGGAGTATAAAAATGTCATTTAAGTTATTTAAAAAGTATGATAATTACGTATTCTTAAAACTGTATATCCATTTTATTGTGGGCATTTATTTTGAAATAAAAAGATTAATTATTTATAAAATAAAGAAAATGGTTAACCCATAGGGATGGCAAAAATAACCGAAACCGATGGTGAAAACCGAAAACCAAAATTTTCGGGCCGGGTTCGGGGACTTCTTATCGGGGACGGTGCGGGGATCGGGGATATATTCAGGGATTTTATCGGGGACGGGGGCGGGGACGGTGATCACCGGCCCGGCCCGGCCCGATATGTGTATATATATATAAATATTAATGTATTTACATACATACATATATATATATATATGTTAAATTATATATATATATATAATATCATTAAAAGAAAATTACAAACATTATATTAAAATTTAAAATCTTTTAATCCATTTTATCTCAACTCCCCAAACAAGCCTCCCGAAAAAGTTTATTTTATTTGTTTAATCGTGAAACCGTAATGTTAGTTGGATGATATATGAATTTTTTTTACTTTTATATCGTAATTTAAGACATTTTTTAGGCATTTAGACTTATGTTCATAAAAATTGTAATTTATTTTTAGTTGTGACAATTAACATTTTGTAAAAAAAAATCCGGGCCGGTTTCGGGTTCGGGTATAACCAACGGTGAACGGGAAAACCCAATGGGGAAATACGATTTTTAACCTTATCGGGTTCCCCAACGGGGATCGGGGAAACCGCGGGGACCCAACGGGGATCCCCGATAAGATCCCCGACGGGGATCGGGGCGGTTTCGGGGACGGTTTTGGTTATCGGTTTCGGGGACGGGGATACCAATAACCGGCCCGAACCCGGCCCGTTGCCATTCCTATTAACCCAAGTGAACCCGACTAATGACACATTTAAGACATTACCCCCAATTATTCGAATTTGAAAGTTAGTTAGGATATGAAATATTTAATTAGTCTACTAAACCCACTAAATTTCATGACTTCTACTTCTAACCTCATATTGGGTAGGTAACATGTTTAAAAGGACCCATGTACTTGCTTCCTTTATTTATTTATTTAAAAAATTACCTTTTTAATATTTTATTTATGTTTTAAAAAATAGTTAAATATTTTATTAAATTACATATCACATTAAATTTTGTAATTTTTTAAGTTGATTAAGTTTGAATTATTCATTTCAAATAAGAATAAAGGAAAATTATATTATAGGACACAAAAGTATGTCGAAAGTTCTAAAGGAATTACTAAACTAGAAAAAGATAAAGCTATGTGATTCCCTTGTTAGTAAATTGGATTTGTGGTAATACTTATTCGGATAAAATTTTAGGTAGTGTATCGTGAACACTTTTGAAATACAGTATTTCGACAATTCAAGCATAAGGTCACATGAAACATCTATTCGGGTAATCCAAAATCTCACTCTCGTTTGTAGGCAAAAGATTGGAGTACACAACAAGAAGATTGTTTTTAGCTGTCTATATATCACATGAGACAAAAATTACCCTTTATAAGTAGTTTTTATAGCGGTTACAAAACAATTACAACTACCAACTTCATCAACAAACATAATATCCTAATTGAAGACACTGGTTGATGTTGGTGCTGATGAGCAGTAACTGATGTTGTCGCTAATGAGCAACAACTGATGTTGTCGTTGATATACAACAACCGATGACGATGAGTTGCAACTGACGCTAACGGTGGTGATCATTAGTTGATGCAGTTGTTGATGGTCATCAGCTGATGTCCATTTGTTGTTATTGCTGCATAAATTGGTCAAGAAACACCCAATGACAGTAACTTATGCATATTGTTTCGGTTCAGGATGACGCCCCTTGACTTTGTCCGAGACCACCGCCAAGGGCGCTACCCCTAGAATCCCACAAGCGACCTGCCTCCTTAACACCCCCATGCGATATAGCAATTTAAGGTTGAATGCACTATATACAAGCTTGCACTATGCACTACCCAACTTGACATAAAGCTCAACATTGAATATTTATCTACCTCAAGTCAATTTTAACTACACCAAGATGTTTGATAAAGATAAAATCACCAACATCCCTTAGATGGTTTTTAAAGTTCGATGAGTTATTTGAAACTTCATCTACTTTTTCATTACTTCAAAATGAAAATATTACTTTGTTGTGCCACTAGTGATACTTTTACAATGTACTAATAACGTTTATTTTTGCATTGTACCTTTTTTTTTTGTATTTACTGTAGGAAATTTGATTATTACATCAGAATCAAATATTTTAATAATTTTTATTAAAGTAAAGGGTATTTTTGACTTTATTCCAAAGGTACTTTCTCAAGATAAATATTAATTTGTACAAATATAATAACAAAGCTCATTAATTGGGTATAACATAATGTTTCATTAATAATTTATGCATATTCATCTATTACTAGTTTTCTACCCGTGTGCGATGCTACACGAAGGATCTCAAATTTAAAGCCGAGAACTCGAAATAGCAATTTTGTTTCACGTTTTCTTCTATGTTCTATCTATGGTCTTGCTTCATATATAAATGCAAGGTCAACATATTCTATTTGTGGAAGAGGATTGCTAGATAGTACAGTTTAAATGCCATAACATTTATTATTCTTAAATTTTAAAGGTCATCATAAAATCTTAGCTAGTTGGCAGACCATGGTAACTTTCAGTGGAGAGGGTTGTTTTTTGCTCACTTGAATAAAGAGGGTGCTTGTGATACTTCTTTTTACCAAATTGATAGTGGTGAGTGGTGACCATCATGAGACACCATCATGTACAAGATCGGTTTTGGTTGGAATTGATGAGGTGTAAATGTAGTTTTTTATGGACACCATTAAGGTTCTAAACGAACCGAACGTTCAACAAACCGTTTAGCGGAAAGTTCGTTTATGTTCATTTATTTAATAAATGAACAAACATGAACAAGTTTTTTCGTTCGTTCGAACGAACATGAACAAAAGTCTCGTTCGTTCATTTATGTTCGTGAATGTTCGTTTACGTTCGTTTGCTCATGCTCGTTGTACTTGTACATTTATGTTTTAAATAAGGTATTCTTGAAATTTGAAAAAAAACTGTAATAGCCTTTTCATAATATAGTATAGATTATATATATATATATAATTCTATATATTTATGTTATTTAAATATTATAAAACCCATAAAAATATTCAATAATTAGTTTATATCAAAATTATTGACGAAAAAATTATAATGATATAATTTATAACAAGAATGAAATGTATTTTTAATATATTTTACGATTATGTATTTTTAATGTGCTAACGGTGAAAAAAAATAAGACGTATGAATATAAAACAAATTAATTCGTAGATATTCATGATATTTAATAGTACGGTTAAATTAAAAAATATTCAAATATTGGGCTCGTTTTGAATGTATTGACGGGACGATTATAATGATATAATTTGTAAAAAAAAGAAACATTTTTTTTCATTGCATTTTGGTTCATATACGATTATTTGTGTTAATATGATAATGGTGTAAAATGAAAAATAAAAAAACAAGGGATATAAAGTAAATTACATAAGTAATTGTAAGGGTGGTAAATGGAACATTGTAAATGGAACGTGGGAAGAGAAAAAATGGTTTTCAAAACATTGTAAGAGCATCTCCAACAGCATTGCTAAAATAGAAAATTTTGGTTTTTTCTTTGCTATTCCTCTCCAACAGCTTTGCTATATGGCTTGCTAAAATAGAGAAAGATCAAACAATCTCTAAATATAGAGAATTCTCTATAATCTCTAAATTGGAAAGAGAAAATATTATTTTATTCAATCCAACCAATAAGATTCAATTTTTAACATTTTATTTTAAGTTTTTTTAAAAAATGTATTGGGATGATAAATTATGGAATATTATAATAATATAAATAACGATTGATTCTCTAAAATAGAAAAGCTGTTGGAGTTCGAA
This sequence comes from Arctium lappa, assembly GCA_023525745.1. NCBI lineage: Eukaryota > Viridiplantae > Streptophyta > Magnoliopsida > Asterales > Asteraceae > Arctium > Arctium lappa. The sequence goes on along the minus strand of CM042064.1, from coordinate 49,511,048 downwards.
TAAAATGTTTTTAGAGATTTTGACTTTCCATTTTCTATTTTAGAAAAAATTTAGCAATGCTGTTGGAGATGCTCTAAGTAACTGTTTTAGAATTTTTATATAGTAGTATAGATTATTTGATATGAGAGACATTTTTACATTTTTAAAATCTTATTAACTTACGCAAAAAAACTGGATAATTTTAACATAACAGTTTAAGGCCTGTTTCTTAAATAAAATTATAAATGTTAAATAATCAAAATACGAAAATAATTTAAAGATTACGTTCAAAATAATGAAATAGTCCTGAAAAAAATAATTATTTAGCAAGTATTCATATATATATATCATCCTTCTTAATAATGAAAATTACTATTTTAACAAGCTATTGCTTTAACAAGATAGTTGTTTGATTAAATTAAGTAACACATATTAATTAAAAATAACAATAAATATACATAAAGAAAGAAAAAAAAATCATATTTTTGAACCCTCCATGGTTTCTTAATGGGCTGATTTTTGTATTCTTTCAGCCCAAATTTCATGCGCCCATTTATGTTTATTCTTCAGCCCAAATTTCGTAGGCTTTCTTAAAAGGTTGAACATCTGATTTTTTCCTCCCACCAAGTGTTTGTGAAAATGCGCCACTGAGAATTCCGATAACAAAGAGCAAAAATCATCCGAAAGTTTTTCCTGATTGAGTTCACTGATGAAGAAGATATAGATCCCCTAATTGTGCAAGTAAGATAGGATAATTGTCCGGAAAAGAGGATGTTATGTAGGTTTAATCACAGAAATCGTAAGTTCAACGATTTTTCATTACTTTATATGTTTGATTGGTATTAATTTATTCAATTAGATGATTTTGGATTCCAGAATTTCTACTTACTTGATAAACTGTTCTTAATTCGGATTAGGTTTTTGATGTCAACCTTGTGCTTATTGAGCTTCAGAAATGATAATATATGATTTCAGTAGCATAAATGAAGTTGCAAATTTAACTAGAAACTAGTAGAACCTCTCTGTCTATGTGCATTTTGTGTGATACTCATATGCTTAAAATGATTGATTAGACTTTAGGGTTTCATCATCATGTTCATTGAAATTGATGTTGCTTTTTAGAAACTGTTGATAGAATATATTTATATGATCTTGAACAGAGAAGTCACTTTCCTTTACCCTATACAATTTCTTGTCATATATGCACCAATTCATATATATATGTTGAATAATGTATGCTATATATATTATGTACATAAAAACCACAATAAACTATACATTCTGACAACATTCCTATTCTTCATGGGTAGGGGCCACAAAACATTCTTATGTCTTGCTAAGTTTTAAATACAATTCTTCTGTTGAAATTTGCATCTTTTTGTACCTTCCCTTTTTGATTAAAAAGGGGAATCATTGTCTTTTTTTTCTTTTTTAATCAAGAAATTTGAGGATCTGGAGTAGGTGGTGTTCTTAAACTCATAATAAGTAAACAATTGAAAAGATGAAACAGAGTAAAAACATCTAAATTTCTGCAAAAGGATTAAAGCTAAACAACAAGAATTTAAACTTGAACTCATCTTCTTATACTAAAGAAACTAACATTTGTGATTGTGAAGGTTTAAAGTTTCATCCATGCTTCTTTAGAGACATCTCCCTCCATAACCTGCGTTTCTGAATAATATTTGCTTTATATCTTCCGAACTTGTTATCGTTCGATTTTCCTGTGCCTACAATCCAGTTTATATTACTACAAAAACATATAACATTACATACTCATACACAGAGTGAGAATATATACCTCAGAACAAGAAGCTTGCAGGGAAAAATCACTGAAAGAACTGATGACACATTGCTGAATGTCTAGTCCTAGTGCTTCAAGTGTGTTCACAGTCGAAACCAGCAACCCCGGCTTCGATGAACAGCAAATCTGGATTCGGGTATCCATGTTTCTCCTCTCTACTTCAAACTGGAAAATTTGTTTCAAGAAATTAATGTGTGTTCCATATAAGTTGTGTGTGTGTGTGTTTGTATTAATTGTATGGATGCAAAGAGATAGAATAAAGATAGTACCTTGGGGGGATTTCTTGCTTGTACTTCATTTGTTTTTTTTAAATCCTTAAAGCTTCCCATCAAATTCAAGCTACTCAAATCTGATCCCATATCTTGATCTTTAAAATCATGGATCTTTTCCAATAGATCTTTCATATACTCAATTGTATCCCCAAGTATTGATGTTCTGTCCATCTGTTTTAATTCAAGAAAATTAGTAGAAAGCACAAAAAGGGAATTATTCATTATGAATGTGGAAAAAGAAGGCAAATAAATCATGGGTATGGCTTTTCTTACCTTGCTTATTCTAGGAACAATCGATCTAAGCATCGAAAGCCGGTCATTCAACCGCTTTCTTCGCCGTCTTTCCGCCATCAAGTTCTTAGAAGGCTGCCCTTCAACCTTCTTAGATTTGCTCTTCTTTTCCCCACTTGTAAAAACAAATGGGATTTGATTATTAGAAACAACCCTCTGCTGTTCCTCATGAATCTTATAATCATCATCTTCTTGTTCCACCATTGTTGGATACCCTTCTTGGACCGAAACCATTGACCTCAGTTTATCCTCATTTTCATATTCATATTCGCACATTTGTTGTCCATATGATGAAGAATTTGAAACATTCCCAGGTGTGAAGCTGTCAAGATTTGGCAGAACTGAAGGGAAGTCAACTGTTTCACCTGTGAAACAAGAGCATGGAAAACTGGGTTCTATGGAGGATGATGATATAAGCTGCAAAAATGAAGAAGATGAAGAAGCTAATAATGAATCATCTTCTTCATTATAACTGGTATCCCAAAATAAATCTCCATTAGGAAATGTGGTCAAACTCTGGTTGATTGGAGTCAACAAGTCTTCAAGAAGACCTTGTTGTTGACTACTGGGCTGCTGCTGCTGCATCGTCTAGCAAATTTGGGTAAGGATTTAATTTGCATTTGAGTTATATGGTGTGTATATATATAAATGAGGTTGAATTTGAGAGTTTGATCTTGTGGGAAATGGTGGTGTGCAGGGTTTTTAAAGAATCTTGTGAGATGGGTGTGGGTGGTTTGACCCACAGATGTGTCTGCACCGAAAACGATGGAGTTGGCTTCATAGACCTTGTCAGGCTGGTCGTACCCCCATGAGTCATCAAGCCATACAGGTTGGTGGTATCTTTACCCTTTAAAATGTTATTATCGTTTTAAAAGATTTTTGGATCTATTATCTACATATTTCTTTTATCGGAAGGATTAATAGGTGGACCAATTTAAGTCTATACAAGGGGGTACTGTTTTTTCCCAATTATTTGGTTTTTGGTGATTCATTTTGGACAGTTTGGGTTGTTGAAATCGGTGGGATTTGGGTTTAAAAGGAAGAACATAATTGAAATCCCATCGACATTAGATTTAGAAATTGCATGTGGTACTTGATGTTTCAAGGGATTTCATAAGTAAAATTGTTTTAAAATATGTTAAAAACATCCGTTTTGTAATAATTAATTAATAAAAGGTAATTTAATTATTTTTACAATTATTTTGTAGTTTCTTAATAAATTATCCATAAATAATAGAATTCAATTTAATTTCAAATCCTACAAATCAAAAACACCAAAGAATCCAAATCCTTCAACGAAATCCAAGTTACTAAAAAACATTTTGTTAAACCAAGCGTGCCCTTAGGATTTGGATTTTATAGGTTTATCATTCCACCGTAAAGTATGGTGACTCTTTTGGTGAATTCTATTGGGTAAGGGTTACGAAGAAGTGTTAATTTGCTAAAAAGTTTTGTTAACATTCGCTTGCTTTTAAGTTTTAATTAATGATATACCGGTGATAAAAAAAAATGAATTGGAAATAGGTACATAAAAGCTTGTGCTGGGTGAAAATGTTATTGATACAACCAATATGTGAAGCCCTACATAAATAACGAGATCAATACAACAAATCTGACAACAATACATAATAAAAATATGGATAAAAAAAGGTGTTTAACAAACCTAAACACAAGCAAAATCACCAATATGCAACTAAATACGTACACAACTTCACAAAGAAAAAAAAATATCGAAAGCAAGTAAAATGACTTGCGCTTTAACTCGGTTGTACTGTTGGTACGATAATGTATGTTCTTAGAAGAGGAAATCTTTTGTAGAAGAACAATCAAACAGGGCTTGCATTTTACAAGAAACACAATGAGAGTTATAAATCGATACATACATCTACGGTTATAAAAAAATTGTTTTATAGAAACTTGCCAAATTCAAAACTGTTTAAGGTTACAAATAAAACAACTCATAATCGACAAATATCTATTGGTTGGTTATCTCTGTACATGATTTCCACGCAACCTCACAAGTCATGTTTCCCATAAAAGTTGTGCATGTCACAGTTACAATCGCTTTGGACCCAGTTTGAATTAGTCTACAAGGTCGTTTACCAATGGTAACCAGGTAAGGGATTACTAAGTAAGAGTCATCACTTTCATTACCTTATAGGGTAAGACCGTCGGGGATCATAATGGCATGGTGAGATTAGGAGGTGTAAACTACTCGAGCTTTTAACGACCTACTTGAGCTCAAGCTTAATAATCCTCGAGCTCAAGTCGATCTCGAACACAAAATAAGACTTGTTTAAATCAACGAGTCAAGCTTCATGACACCAATGTTCAATTCAACATTTGAGCTAGTTCGGAAACTCGATTAAATTTTTTGAGTCGAGTCAAGTTGAGCCGAGCCATTCGAACATACACTTTTTTTAGCCAAACATGCTAATATATTCATAAATAATACAATAAAATTATGAATATTTTCGAACCCAAACCAATAAACAAGTCGATTGATTGTAAATTTGAGCCCTTAAAAGAGCATCGAGCTAGAGCTGGAGCTCTACCTTGAAAAAGTTAATCGAGCTCGAGTAACCTACTACTCGACTCAACTCGGCTCTTTTACACCCCTAGTTAAGATTGTTGGTAAGCATGCCTTACTTGGTAAATGGTAACCGGGTTTGATTATCGGTTCTTATCATAGTACATTATTCAAGATTTACATCATGATTGAGGGTGGTGACTCTTACTTGGTAAACACTTACCCAGTTGGTGTTTGTAAACGGCGCAACAGTTTATTTACAATTTCTCCAAAATGGAGAAGAAGTATTGACTTCTTCGATAAATATTGAATAATATAATTATTTCTTTTATTTATTTCATTGGTTGGTTTGATGTATTTATCTTGGGACTATCAAAATAGAGTTTTTGGAGAATTCTCTAAGCGAACCAAACGTCACCTAAATATGCAGAAAATTCCACACTCTCTTATTTTATTCATTTTAGAGAAATTGTTAAAAGAAAAAAAAACTCTAAAATATTATATTTTTCCTCATATTAAATGTTTAATATATGAAGACTTTATATTGAATAATTGAATCCAAGGTGTTAAATACCATAAACAAAATTCCTTTTTAGTATTTAAATAAAAAAAATCACTTATCATCCAAGGCATTTCCACAAAATATGGAAAATATTTGTCTTGAGCAAATATTGACAAAATGATTTAAGATGTGTGAATGAGAACAATAAATATTATCCTAGAGTTGTATGGACCGAATGTTTATTTGATATCGAACACACGTTATCGTCCTTGTGACTCCACATTCTATGCCTAAAACGATGAAATCCTATTATGTTAGTACTCACAATTGTACGAACTCATGAACTACTGATTGAGCCTCAATGAAAGAGGGTGTGAATTTAGTGGTTCAAAAACGCTCAACTTAGTCCGAACCAATTATTTATCAATTTCAACATGTATTGATTTGTTATATGTATTTAATGGCCAATGCATTTTTTAGGATTTGAAAAACCACAAATAAAAATTCCTTCTCACATCAAGTTTATCTTTTTCATCTTACAAATTAACTCGACACATATATTGATTTTTATTTTTTTTTTAAATATGTAAAAAAGTTCAAACTTGAAACTATGATGTAGATATGATAATTTCAACCATTTTACCTATAAATAAGTGGATTTTGCTTATATTGTACATGGATGGTCAAATGGGCCATGAAAGGCGAATGAAGGATAAAATGCCAACAGTCGTCTATTTGTTGAATACTTGAATTCACTCGACAATACCTGTTTAAGGAACAGTGAGTGTTAAAATAACTGAATGGGAAAGTTATAAAATTTTCAAATGGACTATATAATACTATGTTATTTATTTTATTTGTTGTGTTACCGAGGGGTTAGAAAAGTAGTTAAGAAAGTTAAACGAGTGGAAAATTGTCCAAACAATTATGTTTGGCAAACTAGCTTATAAGCTAGCTGGTAGCTGATAAGCTAGCTTTTCAAAACGCTACTATGAGTAACTTTTCAATAAGCTAATTTATGGTCATCCAAACATGTAAAAAAAACTAGCTTTTTTTTGCCAAACAATGCCTTTCATCCTTTCCATGTATTGCTTTGTAAAATAACACCCTATTGTGGGGTTCATGACTTCATGTGAATGGCATTTGTTTGTTCCTTTTCCTTATGCTATTGAAATTATATGTGTTGTATATGTTTATTTTTTTTCTTTAATCATTCGATATTTTTTAATTTGTCGAACTCTTAAAAATATCAAATTCTATCGATATTTCAATCATAAGAAATTTTAATATTTTATTTCATTGTATCATAAATAAGAATTTGAATCTATACTTATAAGAGAAAATTGTATTAAAATGAAATAAACGTTATTCTGATTTTTATTTTGAAGAACCAATTTTAAAATTTATCATTTAAGGGATTCAAACAAACTTTTCGTTTACTCAAAGGTCTTGTTTACCCGTTAAGCACATAATCGTTATCTTCAAAATGACATGCCAAAAATAATAATAATAAAGATTACATAGTATCCCCACCTTTTATGAAATAAAATCCAGCCTTATCCTACACTTTCATCGTCGAACCTTGTCCTCCAACCATTGTTCTCCTTCTCGTTTTTCGCCTTTCCGACAACAAATCCAACCCCCCCCCCCCCCAAAAAAAAAAAAATCGAAACTCCTAAATTTATGTTTATCATAAAATTCTTAATCTTAAGAAAGAATAAAACCCACAATAACTCATCACAGGTTTATTAGAAATGTTCTCTTCCTTTTAGCAATCCGTAACAAATCTGTGTTTACAAGCCTCTAAACCACACAGAAAAACCAAATCTTCACATCAAGAAAAGTTGTACTTAGGGCTGAGTTATAGAGGTTACGGACGGGTGCAGCACCGGTGAGTTACAGATGATAAGCATTCGACAGTTTTCTAGGGTGGATGAGGGTTCTCCAATTTTTTTAATTTATATGTTACATTTACTACCCTTATAATTAGGTATTTAGTTTACTTTTAATCCCTTACATTTTTATTTTTCATTTTAGACTCTTCTCATATAAACATAAATAATGTATATGAACTCAAACGCATTAAAAAAAATTTCTATTTTTTACAAATTATACCATTGTAATCGTTTCGTCAATACTTTCGAAATGAGTCCAATATTAAATATTTTTTGATTTAATTATATTATTAAATATCATAAATATATATGAATTAATGTGTCGTGATTAGTATGAGATTTGTTGAAATTAGTATGAGATTTGATACAAATAATCACTAAATTGTCGTGATTTTCTTTTTGCAATTTCATATCAATTTTTACTTCAAAGTCGAATTTCTTCGACGAATTACAATCCTATCGAATTTCATTATGTCAACGAAACACCTTTACAATTATCATAAGAGATTTAGTTAATTGAAAAAAAAAGATATCATTATCAACTGACTTTTGGATTATGAGTTCGAATTTTTTTCAAAAATATAAACATGCAAACATTTTTGTATAGTATATTTAATTATTTATACTTTCTTAATCATGATTTTGTTATTTTCTCTAACTTAAATTGAACTACATAATATCAGTTATCAACATATGCCAGATGGTTAGGTAATGATATTTTCAAAGTCCAATTGTTATCTTTCCAATCAATTCACTTTAAATTAATCTTTCATAATAGTTGATTTGGTTATAATTATATATAAAAAATTGATTGATATTATTATAAAATATAAGTATACGATTGATATAGATATTTAAGGCGTCACGCTTACCAATTCACATAATCTTACTAAATGAATATAAAAGGATCAAGAATCTTACCACGATTAACGCTTACCGGGTAAATTGTACACACAATGCCGTTTTGGTGGACTAAAATCTTACCCGTTAAGTAAGTGATGTTGGATTTTATCGATAAGCGCTTAACGAATAATTGTTCGGGTAAACGACAACTTAATCAAGTGTTTTTATGTATTTTTGCTAATTTGTGAATGATTAAATACCGACTTTATCGATTCAAGACATAAAAACTCACAAGATTTTGTATTTTATTTTCTTATGATTGTCTTCTAGCAAATCTTTACATATAGTTACTTAAAAATCTAGACATATAATCAATTAATCATCATATTCAACCAAATATATTCTCTTTTCGTTTTAAAAAAAAGATTATTTTATAAAGTTATTTTAAGCGAAATAACATATCCAACCTCATAGTTTATATTTTTTATTTTTCGAAAATAAATTGTAACAACCCAACCAAGAACAACAAGACAACAATTAAATCTTAATAATATTTCATGCCAAAGCGGCCCCAAGCATACAATTTAGTTCAAGGTTTGCAACGGCAACCTACTACACAACTGAGATGATTAAGAAAAGACAAACTAAAGTGACGGTCTTCTATTCACTTCCGCTACACCTTATCTTTCCCTACAACAGCTCTCCCTAAATCACGCCTGCCTGAAAAAGGGTTTTTTAAATTTGAAAGAGCGAGGGTTAGACCGAAGGTCTAGTGAGTTCCCTCTAACGAAAAGAAACAATATATAGTTCAAACTTTAAATCAAACAATTTTATAAACATCACATGAGTGAATCACACTACTGACCACACTACCGTCAAAGACGGTGTGTCTAACTCGCACTGCCTTAATGTTGGGACACGCCCCCAACGACATAAACGGGCCACACTCCCCGACTTAGGTCACAACTTCCACACTACTGACCACACTACCGTCAAAGACGGTGTGTCTAACTCGCACTGCCTTAATGTTGGGACACGCCCCCAACGGCATAAACGGGTCACACTCCCCGGTGCGAGCAGGCGGACCACACTCCCCGACTTAGATCACAACTTCCACAATAATGTATGCATACATTTAAATATCAATGATTTATAATACACTTAAATAATTTTATAGTGATCATGCAATCGTAAATAAATCAAAGTTTAAAATTTAAACTTTCATATGCTTTCATTAACAAAATGTTTAGTTCAAAAAACTCACCTGGCGTCCTTAGATTAATTCCTGCATTTACTCTTATGGTTCGATCCGGAACCTATAAAGGAAACATTGACCGGTGAACTCTCGATTCTTTCTATATTATAACAAGATTGACCTTAACACCATAATCCCAACATCACCTATTCTCTAAAAGTAACTTGGCCCACTAGAACATCAACTCGAGACAAGGTACCTTGAGTCCTTGCAATAAAATGAAAATGGGTCGGTCTTCCAATAAACAAAGCCCAACAAAGAATTAATCCCTAATTTAAAATATAAGCTTCGGCCCACAAAACCAAACCCGGGGACCGGGGTCTCGCCCGGTGTGGCTAACGACCGGGGCTTACCCCCCGGTGACCGGTGTCTCAACACAACCGGTATCGACCGGTGTCATCGATCGGGGTTCACCACGGGGACTGGGGCACTCTATCGACCGGTGCCCCCCTCCTCGAACGAAAACCACCGACACCCAACACCCAGATACCACAGATTTTGAGACTACAACCAGAAATCGATTACAACCCAACCCGGTACCCATTTCAATTGCAGAACTCGATTACCACAAAATCCCCTTATCCGATTAGATATTTCTATAACAACTTCCAAACCAAACTCAGAAAACCTATGGGACGATCGATAGCTAAAATAAACAGAAACAAATGCTAAACCCTTAACAATAAGGAGAATAAGATTGGGACTTACCTTGGAAAATTGATGAACACCAAAACTCTGCCTCTTTTCCTCTCCTTCGATCGAACCACTTCAAACTCTCTCTCCCTTTCCCAAATTATCAGCCGTCACCAACAAAACACTAGGTCCTAGGGTTAAATCCCTATTATTTCCCTTTTTCACTCTAGACCCCTTTACTATGGACCCCTTCCATATTTTTACCCAAACTTTTAATTCATCGTTTTTAACCCGGTTGTTACAATATTCCCCCCTCAAAAGAATTATGTCCCCGGAATTCCTTCGTCAAACAAAATGGGATATTGGGTCCTCAAAATCGACTCCAGCTCCCAAGTCGCCTCTTGACCTTTGTGGAATTGCCAATGGACTTTCACCAGTTGGATTTCTTTGTTCCTCAATTTCTTCACTTTACGATCTAAAATGGCCACCGGTTCTTCAACATAGCATAACTTCTCGTCTATTCGAATGTCGCCCAATGGTACCACCACATCCACCTCCGCTAAACACTTTTCAAATTAGGCACATGAAATGTAGGGTGAATACCACGCAACTCTACGGGTAGATCCAGTTTGTAGGCTACCTCCCCAACTCGCTCCACGATAGTAAACGGTCCAACAGACGTCGTTCTTAACTTGCCTTTCTTGCCGAAACGAACTACTCCCTTCCACGGTGAGACCTTTAACATCACTTTGTCCCCTACTAGGAACTCTATTGGCTTCCTTCGCTTATTTGCGTACATTTTCTGACAATCTTGAGCTATCTTTAACCTTTCTCGAATCTGGTTGACTTTATCAGCCGTTACTTGCACAATTTCCGGTCCTGCTAGCTGTCTTTCACCCACTTCATTCCAACATAAAGGTGTTCTGCACTTACGTCTGTACAGTGCTTCGAACGGAGCCGCTCGAATACTAGCATGGTAACTATTATTATAAGAGAACTCTATCAATGGCAGATGAGTTTCCCACGAACCTTTGAAATCAATAATGTAACACCCCAATTTTCGGTTCAAGTTTATGCGGAAACCGATATATTAAGGAAAAATAAGATAGTTTATTTTGAATTGAATCCTAGATTTTATAGTCTTGATGGATAAAAGATTCAATTACGAGTCCAGCGGTTCTTTCCGAAGCGAAATCGGAGCTATAACGAAGAAGTTATGACCAAATCGGTATTTAGCCAAATAAGAAGAAAAAGCAAGTTGTTGGGCTGGGCCCGTGCGCCCTCCTTTACTAAAAGCGCACGGGTCGTGCGTGAGGGGCAGAAGCCCAGATTCGGGGTTAAATGAGTTTTTCCCAAATCTCATTCATTTATCATCTTATTCATTTCAAGCATTCTCTCCCAAACCCTCCCTTTTCACCTACTTCTTCTAAGGTTCTTTCAACCACTAAATCATCACCATTCATTGCTAGAGTTAAGAACATCATCCAAGGTTTCGGTTTGGAAGATTCATCACCATCTCCATCTTCATCTTCTTCAAGTATCCAAAAGATTGATTTTGGGGTTTTCGTCTCCTACCTTATATTTTCTAGATTTTGGGTTGATAAGAGTATTAAATCATCATAGAAGGTTCATCCAAGTGATTTCATTGAAGCATCCTTCAAGATCTTCATCTTCCCCAAGTGTTCAAGTCTAAGTTTTTGGGTTTTCTTCTAAAAACCTACTTGGTGAGTTCCTACTATCATTTTACAAACTTTATACATATCAAAGGTTACATTTTGAACTCCTATATATCTCCATGGTTTTGGATCTAAGTTTATGGCATTTTGGCCTAACTTGAGTTTTTGGGATATTTTAGGGTTCCTAATCATTTTCGTGAAATGTAAAGGGTTTGATCTTATTGAAAGTAAAATGGAGATTTACTTGCACATTTATGTGATTTACTGGAATGAATGTATATAAATCTCATTTTGTGGTTTCATTCTTATCAGCAGTTAAACTTAAAAAAGGCATTTTGGTTATAAATGTTTTTGGAAGCTATACGTTTAGCTTTGGTTAGTCACACATGTTATTGTGACAAGTTTAGACTATTACTAGTGAATCCCTAGGTTTTGATTCGACTTATATTATTGGGATGTCTTTTCCCTATTTTGTAGCTATGGATGCATTTGATCCTCGGGGGCCTTTATGATACGGTTATGTGAGACCGGTTACTAGTCATGGATCAAATGTAGTCCTAGTGAACGAGTATGACTTGGTTTCCTCGGGGGCCCTCCCTCACATCTTAGTACGTTCCGAAGTGTTCGTGGCCATGGATTCCAAGTATTTAGCTCACAACTCGGGTCGTGGGCTACTTTTGTGTTCTGTCACCACCCTTGGTAAATCGGGTATCCCCCGTCATCGCGAGATGAACTTTTGGACCGATTGTCCTTTCTTGATAAAGATCTTCTTTTGTGAACTAAAATTCTTGAAAAGGTTTACTTATGTTACAATTGTTTATATCTCTTGAAATCTATAAAATGTATGTTCTCACTAGGCTTTAAGCCTAACACTTTTTCTCAAATAATATGTATAACAGGTTCCCTTAGCGGTGGGGTGTCATGGTCGTGAGTGACGAGCATGTCTTAGAGGCATTTTTTAGATGACTTGTAGTCGTTGTTGGGCATTGTTTAAGTCCCATATTTTGGTGATTTTGGATCGACAACCGATGTAATCTAGATAGATGTATTTAGATTAGTTTGTTGTTGATTTCCATATCCGTTCTCAGGTTTTGTAAAGGTTTAGTACTATACCCCTTTTTGGGAGTTTTATACCAAGTGCGAAGTCATATTGCCTATATTTCCGAAGTTTTATTTCACTCTGATTTTTAGGGTGTTACAAATAACACACGCTCGAAACATGTCTTCCAATGTTTGGATGGTCCTCTCACACTGGCCATCCGTCTAAGGGTGATATGTTGTACTCAACTTGAGTTGTGAACCCAACTCCCTTTGAAGACTTCTCCAAAATGACGACGCGAAACGAGCATCCCGACCTGACATAACAGATGACGGTATTCCATGTCTGAATACAATCTCATCAATGTACAACTTAGCCAGTCTCTCCAATCGTATCAACCTTAGGCATTACCATGCACCCACCGCTATGAATTTCTTCACACTCAAGGACTACCTTGACAACTCCACAGATCTTCTTACCAACTAAAAAATATCATGAACTAAAACATTTTACATTCCCTTCAATAATCTAGTGGTAAGATAAACCCTTCTATAATATACCGCAAGACATGGCACCTAGTTCCTCTCTTAGGTAGCCACCCACTATCACCCGAACTAGGGGTGTGCATCGGTCGGGTCGGGTCGGATCGGGCCCCAAAACCCAAAACCCGATCAGATATTCGGGTAGGAGGGAATGCCCCGAAATCCAACCGATTAGGTTTCGGGTAGTTCGGGTCGGGTGGTGCGGGTTGGGCCTCAATCGACAACTCACTGTAAACAGATTGCAAAAATGAACAATCAAACAAACAGAAACAGAGCGGTCGCCGGTCTAAGAAAACAAGATTGCATGTAAACAGATTGCATAAACTTACTGTAAATAGATTGCATAAATGAACAATCAATTGTTGTAGAAATCCAAAACTCCAAAACCCCAAAATCAAAAACAAGATTCAAGAGTGTAGAAAAGAAAACAAGAAAACTTACAAACATGAACACAGCGGTCGCCCGTCTAAGATGGTGAGATGAGTCGCCGGTGGGAGGCTGGGACCACGAGCACAGCGGTCGTCGATGGCTCAGTGACTGGAGCCTGGAGGTTTGGGAGGAGGCGATGAGCGGAGGAGCAGCTGTCGCCGGTCTGAGCCTAGAGTCGATCGAGCTTCGAGTTTGAGGTCTGAGACGACGAGAGCATGAGACAACGAGTGTATGGCGTATGGATTTCAGATTTGGGAATGAAATTAGGTTAAATGGTTGATACGTACGTATGGGTTATATTTTATAAAAAAAACTGAATTTTTAAAAATATTAAATTAATTGTTCGGATATTCGGGTCGGATCGGGTATGGGATTTGGGTACCCAACCCGATCCTACTTTATCCGATAATATATACGGGTCGGGGGGATTCGGGTTCGGTTATGTCGGGTCTCGGTTTTTTGTCTTTTATTCGGGTCGGGTCGGGTAATTCGGGTAGGGCGGGTTATGCTCACCCCTAACCTGAACATTATCACTCCAACTGCTTACGGAATGGAAGAAAACTTCCTCAATCCAAGACCTCCGTAGTTCACCAGCTTTAACTGGCTGATTGATGTGACATATATTTCAATTTCTTATTGCATCCACAATCGTCTGACCATATGTACCATAAAACCAAGCTTCACTTGCTCAACACTCAAACTGCGACGTGCGCCAAAATCTCTTTCTCGTCCCCTTCGCTAGGGATTCATAAACTTACTAACGGCGAAGTCTGAAAACGTAATTCCACACTTTTGTATTTAAACATACCATGTCCACTTCCTCCTACTAGCGTATGACATTTCTCGTTCCATTCTCGGATCAACCAATTGCGTTGAAAGCACCTTTATACTACTGCGTTAACCGAGGATTCCTCAAAATTCTCATTCGAATACCCAACCAGGATCTCTCAAAGCAATACATAATACTTGAATACACTGCGCATTTCTCGCTTTCCCAAAGGGTTGTTCCATCCGCCAAAAAATCCTTTATCCCCAAAGGTGACTTCGACATCCCCACGGATTAACATAACTACTACCATTACCTCAAGAACTAATCCGTTCGATCTTTCCAACAATATCTTGGTGGAATAAGCTATATTCGCCCATAACCTGATGCAACACAAGAACACCAGGTTCCTCCTTTAAGATAGCCGACTGTTACGGGGTATAGCTCTTACTTGGTGGGATGTGTACTCTGCTTCGCTTGAGCCGACTGTTCTGGACCAACTGTCTTGGTCTACCTTTAAAGATAAACTTCTAGAAGAGTACTGTAACGAGAGGTCGTTGGATCGAATCATGGACGAATTTCAGAACATGAAGAAAGGTGGTATGTCTGTAAGGGAGTACAACCGTCTCTTCATGGACAAGCTGGGTTTTGTTGGACGCTTGGTCCCGACAGAGAAAGATAAGATCAAGGCTTACATCAAGGGCCTCCCATCGGACATGATGTCGATGGTACGCGTAACAAAGACCTCCACCCTTCGGGAGGCAATGGAAGAAGCTCAACTTATGGAGGATGCTTACAGCCTCGGCAGGGATCAAAGTAGTCGCCAAGTCGAGAAGAGGAAATGGGAGGGAAGTTCGCTGCCCTCAAAGAAACTTTTCTATGCCAACAGCAGCGCTCCGCGGAGAGCCGATCCTAGACGTGATGCCAAGTGGTGCTCCAAGTGCCGAAGCAAACATTTTGGCCCATGTAACTTTGTTCCCGGAGTGTGCTACAAGTGCGGGAAGTCGGGTCACACGTTCCGAGATTGCCCTCTTAAGGGGCAAATATGTTTCTAATGTAAGGAACCGGGGCACGTAAGGGTGGAGTGCCCGAAACTCAAGACTGGGGGATTTGGCGGGAAGAAGGTGGAACCTCTACGGTCGAGCGGAATGGCTTTCCAGATGTCGTCAGAGGAAGCTAAAACATCGACCGATGTGGTGTCGGGTACGTTCTTTCTAAATTTCGTACCTACACGTGTGTTATTTGATTCTGGTGCTAGCTACTCGTTCATATCCGATTTGTCCTGTCAAAGGCTTGCTATGTCTAAGAGTATGCTGTCGTGGTAGAAATAGCAAATGGAGGTCAAATTCTAATTCATAATATTCTTAGAGATTGCACCTTAGAGCTTAAGGGAAAGAAATTTCCCATTAACTTATTACCTATGCAAATTGGCGGATTCGATGTGGCTGTGGGTATGGACTGGTTATCTAAGAACCAGGCCGAAATTGTATGTTCAAAGAAAATGATTCGATTACCCGTGGCAAACGGAGAAGCGATAATAATCTACGGCGAAGGAAGGAAAGGCGATGTGGTCATTTCAGTGATCAAAGCTAGGAAGTGTTTGGCGAAAGGATGTTTATCTTTCCTGGCTTATGCTATCGATACCAAACTCGACCAACGGAAACTGGAAGAGGTTAGGGTGGTACGCGAGTTTCCCGATGTGTTCCCGGAAGACTTGCCCGGGTTGCCACCCGATCGTGTTGTGGATTTTCGTATTGACCTCATTCCAGGAGCGGCTCCTATTGCTCGAGCTCCTTATCGTTTGGCTCCTACCGAAATTCAAGAGATGGTGGTTCAACTCCAGGACCTTCTCGAGAAAGGTTTCATCCGACCGAGCTCGTCACCTTGGGGAGCTCCGGTCCTGTTCGTCAAGAAAAAGGACGGTGCAATGAGAATGTGTATCGACTACAGCGAACTGAACAAAGTAACGGTAAAGAACAGGTATCCACTTCCGAGAATCGACGATCTGTTCGATCAACTTCAAGGAGCAGGTTGTTTCTCAAAGATCGATCTTCGATCGGGGTATCACCAAGTAAAGGTAGCAAAGAGCGACATCCCAAATACAGTATTTAGAACTCGCTATGGGCACTACGAGTTTCTGGTGATGCCATTCGGCCTAACCAATGCACCGACAATATTTATGGACTTGATGAACCGAGTGTGTCGACCGTTCCTCGACAAATCGGTAATCGTGTTCATCGACGACATCCTAGTTTACTCCAAGAACGAAGAAGGGCATGAGCAACATCTTCGTGAAGTGTTGGATGTTTTAAGGCGGGAAAAACTTTACGCAAAATTTTCAAAGTGCGACTTTTGGCTCCCATAGGTTCAGTTTTTGGGGCATGTGGAGTCAAAGGAAGGAGTAAAAGTGGATCCCGCAAAGATAGAGGCGATGACGAATTGGGAACCTCCCAAGAATCCGGCTGAAATCCGAAGTTTCCTAGGTTTGGCAGGGTACTACCGGAGATTCATTCAAGGCTTCTCAAAGATAGCCTCATCGTTGACGGCCTTGACCCGAAAGAACGTGAAATTTGTGTGGACCGAGAAGCAAGAAGAGGCGTTCCGCACCTTACAGAAGAAGCTTTGTGAAGCTCCTATCCTATCTTTACCTGATGGGACGGAAGATTTTGTGGTATACAGCGATGCGTCGAAGATGGGTTTGGGTTGTGTTCTGATGCAAAGAGGGAAGGTGATCACTTACGCTTCAAGGCAACGTAAAGTGCACGAAGTCAACTACCCTACTCATGACTTGGAATTGGCAGCGGTGGTGTTTGCACTGAAATTGTGGCGACACTACCTTTACGGTACGAAATGCACTCTTTACACCGATCACAAGAGTCTGAAGCATATCTTTGATCAGAAAGAACTAAACATGAGGCAGCGGATATGGTTGGAGTTGTTGAAGGATTATGACTGCGAGTTGCTCTACCATCCGGGTAAGGCAAACGTTGTTGCCGACGCCTTGAGTCGGAAAGTCTGTGGGGAAAATTCTCATGCTAGCTTTGCACGGATTGAAATAACTTCAACACTCATTGACAAAATCAAGAAATCGCAAGTCGAATCCTTGCTAGAAGAAAATCTCAAAGGAGAAGTCATGGCAAAACAACATCTTTTGCTGACTGAAGATAGTCGAGAGGTGAAACTTTTCAATGGGCGAATTTGTGTACCTAAGATTGGGGGTAATAGAGAACTTCTTCTCGAAGATGCCCACAAGTCAAAATACTCCATTCACCCAGGAAGCACGAAAATGTATAGAGATTTGAAATTGCATTATTGGTGGCCAATCATGAAGCTTGATGTGGCACGCTATGTGGAACAGTGTGTAACTTGTTTGCAAGTGAAGGCTGAACACCAAAGACCTTACGGAAGTTTGCAATCCTTGGAAATTCCGGAGTGGAAATGGGATCACATCACGATGGATTTCGTGACAAAACTACCAAGGACCTTGAAAGGTCACGACGCCATTTGGGTTATAGTAGACCGCTTGACCAAAAGCGCTCACTTCTTGGCCATGCGGGAGACCTTGCCAATGGATAAATTGGCGAAGTTGTACATCGATGAAGTAATTTCCCGACACGGTGTGCCGCTATCTATTGTCTCTGATCGGGATAGTCGGTTCACGTCGCATTTTTGGGACGGTTTACAAAGGAATTGGGTACACGTGTGAAGTTGAGCACGACCTACCATCCTCAAACTGACGGCCAAAATGAGAGGACAATTCAGACTCTGGAAGACATGTTAAGGTCGTGTGTGATCGACTTTGGGGGTAGTTGGGATACGCACCTACCTTTGGTGGAGTTCGCGTATAATAATAGCTACCACTCAAGCATAGGGATGGCACCGTTTGAAGCGTTATACGATCGCAAGTGTCGAACTCCCGTATGTTGGATCGAGGCGGGGGAGAAGCAGTTCGCCGGACCTGAAATTGTGCAAGAGACGGCGGACAAGGTCAATGGCATCCGCGAGCGTATGAAGGCGGCCCAAGATCGACAGAAAGGTTACGCCGATAAGAAAAGACGGCCAATGGATTTCCAAGTGGGAGATCGGGTTATGTTGAAGGTGTCCCCTTAGAAGGGAATTATTAGATTTGGGAAGCGTGGGAAGTTGAGCCCCCGTTTCCTTGGACCGTTCACTGTGACTAAGCGGGTAGGACTCCAAGCTTATCAGCTGGAACTTCCTCCGGAGATGAAGGGAATTCATAACACATTTCATGTTATTCCCAAATTCATCAATTTCTAATTGCTAACAAATACTCAAGATGATAATTCCAAACTCATATGTCATTGAATCCAAACTCAAAGATTACAAATTACAACTTTCTCTCTCTAGACTCTCTCACTAGAAACGTATTCTAATTAGCTCTTCTCTAATCTGCTCTCTTTCTGAATCGTGTATGAGTGTTCTTCTGATTCAAAGACAACAAGGTATTTATACCTCACATCAATTACAAGGAAACAAATACAAATAATATTGACTTTGACTTTATTACAAATAGACTTTGACTTTTGATGAAAGTTGACTTTTCCAGCTTTGACTTCTTGATCTTTTATCTTCAATCTTTATGATCTTGAATCCAACATATTTGTGCTCTAACAATCTCCCCCTTTGGATCAAGATCATTACTAAAAGATTTAGCAATGCGATATTCTCTTTGATTAAGTTCGATTGAATAAACTCCCCTTGGAACAATCTGTATCTTCTCATGAAATCTCCCCTTTTGATACAAACATAACTTTCTCAACCACCTTTCATGCTCCCCCTATTTGTATGAAATCGTTACAATCTCCCCTTCTCTGATAAGCACAGTATCTTAACAAACTTTCAGCAATCTTCCCAACGTCTGATCATCAAAAATAGTAACAATCTTTCCCAAGGTTGTATACAAACCTTTTTCAGACTTGAAAAGAAAAATATCTTAAGATTTTCAGATTTAGCACACTTTGCTCCAGCAAATTATCTTCAACAAACTGAAATCTTTCATCTTTCAACAATCTTGACTCTCCCATATCTTGAATTTCGGACATTTCTTCAAACTTTTCAACCAACATTTCTTGATTTGAACTCTTCTTCCCCTTTTTGATGAATTGAGCATCAACATCATCAAAACTTTCATCAAGAAATGTCTTTGACCATTCTGATCTGAGCCTCTGATTCTTTGCCAATTCGAATAATGTATTTATCCAGATCTTTTCAAATCCGGACAAAATAAGAATGTAACACCTGAATCAACAAATGAATCAGTTAACATGCCTGTCAGTAACACAAAGTAACTGTGTGTAACGAATACGCATTGGAAAGGAGCTTTTTAATGTTCACTCCCCCAGGGCTTCCATCCAATCATCGAAATACCACAAAGGCAATTTCTATGAATGTTATGACAAAGAAACGAATTCTTTGCGTGTTCGTGCACGTGTAGAAAGAATTAAGCACGAATAACTTCTTTCATAAGGCTCAACATAGTGTAAACCACTGAGACAACAGTAGATAAACACAGACTCTAAGTGCATGATTGAAGTGCGAAGGCGGGGCAGACTTCCTTCTTTTTCAATATCCAGATTTTCCAAATGAAAACCAGATAGATAATATGCTGCGTCCCCAGGAAAAATATGAAGCATTTTCTTTTTGAGAAGAAAATGAGTGGTTGGTGGGGTTATAATCAAGAGTTGGCATGGGCTATTTGCCTGTTTCAATAACGTTCACCAAAGAGTTGTGAAACGCTAGTAATGTGGCTGCCCGGCTCAGAAAGTAGTTGGTGCAGAGTTTGATATTTTTTTACTCTGATCTCTCACCCTCTTTCTTTTAATCATTTAAGCTCACTTCTAACCAAACTCTCTTTTCCATTTTACCTCATCACACATCCCACACTCATTTCTTTTAGACTCCTCACACTTACTCACTAAATGATTAACTTCTTGGGTAGAAATCACTGGTTAACGTGATTTCATAGAAGTTCAGTTAATTCCTAGCACAAAGAACCCAGTCCTACAAAGCATATGTTGCTCACAATGGTTTATCTTGAACATTTAAGAACATGTTTTCTATATCTGACAGTTGTCCTTCTTTCAGATATATTTGAGATTATGATAAGAAATTTACCTTTTCGCTCAATCTTAAATCTCAGATTTGTAATTTTTGTGTATTTGATCGAAAATCAGTGTTAGTTTTGTGTTCTAGATGTTTAAACGAGTGATTTGTCGAAGTTTAGTGTTGAAATTCTAGGTCTAGATGAGTGTTTGGTGAATTCGATTCGTGTGCTATCTACGGAAGTGTCTAGCAAAGGAGGAGAGTGTCATCCCACTCTCCGAGATCAGGGTGGATGAGGGAAATCGTTGCATTGAAGAACCTGAAGCGATTTTAGAAAAGAAGACGAAGAAGCTTCGTCACCGAGAAGTCACAATGGTCAAAGTTCAGTGGAAGCACCATCGAGGTGCCAATGTGACTTGGGAAGCGGAAGAGGATTTGAGGCGGAGGTACCCTCACCTCTTTCCATAACCGAGATTTCGAGGACGAAATCTTCTCCAAGTTGGGGAGGATTGTAACACCCGCTATTTTGGAGTTGGGTAAAAAGTTGACTTTTACCCAAAGTTCAAGGGGATAAAGTGTAACTTGGATTATATAAATATAAAACATATTTCAGATATTTTCTAAATATCAATCTGACTTCTAAGAAATCAGAGAAAGAGAGAGAGAAGGAAGCAGGGAGAAGGGTCGATCGATTTTCTCCAAAACAAGGTACGATTCTAGCTTAAAGCTTTGATCTATGTGTTATCTTCCGTATAGAATCTCGTTGTTAAGGTTTTTAACCGTTTAATTTCGAGATCTACGTATTTTGGGTTTGGATCTAGGTTCTGTAAACGTCCCATCGAATAAGACCGAGAAGACGGGTTCGACCGATATGCATTCGACCGGAAGTCGGTTCGACCGATGCTGGGTTCGACCGATGCTGGGTTCGACCGATGCTGGGTTCGACCGGTATTAGGTTCGACCGGTATTGGGTTCGACCGGTATTGGGTTCGACCGGTATTGAGTTCGACCGGATTTGGTACTCGACCGGTACTGTGTTTGGTAGTATGTTGTGTTCGTATTCTAGAGTTGTAAGTCAGCGAGTTGTCTGCATTTGTAGGCTTACCGATTTATCGGTGTTGTCGTAGGTAGCGATCGTAAGAAGCAGTCTTTAAGCAGGAAGACATCTGAGGTGAGTCCTTTAAGCTAAATCAGTCTGTAGTACGAATGCTATGTGATAAATGTATTACTTAAATGTGGAAAACCTTGTTTAAAATGGCTTGTTGCTGTTGAGAAATGCTTTCTAAAAATCCCATCATTTCAAGAATCAAGAGTTATGGAATTGAATCATTGTTCATATGAATTGCCTGTATATCTAACTTAATATGAGTATACTCTGAAATGACAAGCTTTGGCTTTGAGTCTTAGTGCAATGGATCCATAGGCACTGTGTTCCTATATCCCCGGTTTTGGGCATTTGGTTCACGTTTTAGCACGGAATAGGCATCGGGTTGCCATGATAAGTAAGGCGTGGGCCTATACGGTCGGGCAACGTCTCTTGGTGCAGTAAGGTGTAATTCCATATGGTGCTTGGGTTTCCCCTGTTTTGGGAACCCTCAAGAATAGATCCAGAGGGGTTGACTTGGTGTTTTGAGCAACAGATCTAGAGGGATTGAGCTCGTTATGTGATCTTATATTTTGAGCAACAGATCTAGAGGGGTTGAGCTCGTTATGTGATTTGGTGTTATTTGTACCATGTTAAATCACTAATGGTTTATTTGATTTCTTGACTTAGCTCACAACTATACTCATCGTGTGACATCGTTTGGGTTTAGTACTCTCTTCTATTTTGCTTGTTCTCACTAGGCTTTAGCCTAACACTTGCTCTTGATTTTATGTGGGCAGGTTATCTTAGCAGTGGGGCACGCCGGGATTGAGGGAGCGACCGTGGGGTCGTGAGAGGTCTTTTTGGAGGATGTCTAGTGACCTTCGCACAGTGATTCTTTTTGGAAGAATAGCGACACCCGTCCCTAATCTAGTTAACATTGTAGATTAGTAGGTTGTCGTTTTATGCTTCAGTTATTGATCACGTTAATGTCTAGACTATACCCCGATGGGATGATTTGTTTATTGGAATTGTAACGCCTTATTCCGCAAGCTTAGTCTATTGCTGAATTTCCTTCAAAATTTTATTTCCGCAAAATTTTTAGGGTGTTACAAGTTGGTATCAGAGCCTTGGTTTAAGTGAATTAGGTATGACTGTAAGATGCCTAGACTTAAGCCGAGACTACTAAGCTATGACTCGTGAGATGGGGTAGACTTTCTAAGATAGGATGGTCTTAGGGTTAACGGAAACTTGCACAAATTAAAAGTTGTAATAACGGTAATAAGAACTTTTACGTATTATATGTTCATAATTCACTTAGCTAACGTTATTATGAAAATGTTTTACGTAGGCATACTTAAATTACTGTTGTTATAATAATTGATAACTGTGGTAGTACGTTCTCTGTGTTTCCGAAATCCTTATCCCGTTCTTTTGCATGTTTGCGTTCAGCAGAACCATGGTTAATACCAGAAATCGTCCGGAAGGCCAGGAGGCCGATATACCTACGGCCGACCATCCACTGACGACTGTAGTGGGGGAAACTGTGTGTGTGAGTAATGTGCTGGGTGGAGGACCCGAGCACATTCCTCGACGCAATTTGGAGGCTGCAGAGCCTATTATCGAGGAAGTGACGGCAGAGACGAGAATGATGGATCGTATGATGTTGGCCATGAATAGGGCCATGGCGCAACAGTAGGAAGTATTCTTGAAACTCCTCGAGGATCGAGACGCTAACAACCGTAGGCCCGAAACGGTTAGCGAAAATGTGATTGTTGCAGGATCCGGGGGTACTGTACCTGTAATTTCCCCTGTGGTGACTGCAGCCCTGGGTGTTAGACGAGCGGCACAGAATTGCACGTTTAAAGCTTTTCTGGGTTGCCGACACCCAGAATTTGAAGGCTCGGACAATCCCCTAGATTGTATGGCCTGGGTTCGAGAAATGGAGCAAGCTTTTCGCTCAAGTGAATGTGGGGAAGAATATAGGGTTATCTTTGGTTCCCGAAAGTTACGGGGTATAGCTCTTACTTGGTGGGATATGTACTCTGCTTCGCTTGAGCCGACTGTTCTGGACCAACTGTCTTGGTCTACCTTTAAAGATAAACTGCTAGAAGAGTACTGTAACGAGAGGTCGTTGGATCGAATCATGGACGAATTTCAGAACTTGAAGAAAGGTGGTATGTCTGTAAGGGAGTACAACCGTCTCTTCATGGACAAGATGGGTTTTGTGGGACGCTTGGTCCCGACAGAGAAAGATAAGATCAAGGCTTACATCAAGGGCCTCCCATCGGACATGATGTCGATGGTACGCGTAACAAAGACCTCCACCCTTCGGGAGGCAATGGAAGAAGCTCAACTCATGGAGGATGCTTACAGGCTCGGCAGGGATCAAAGTAGTCGCCAAGTCGAGAAGAGGAAATGGGAGGGAAGCTCGATGCCCTCAAAGAAACCTTTCTATGCCAACAGCAGCGCTCCACGGAGAGCCGATCCTAGACGTGATGCCAAGTGGTGCTCCAAGTGCCGAAGCAAACATTTTGGCCCATGTAACTTTGTTCTCGGAGTGTGCTACAAGTGCGGGAAGTCGGGTCACACGTTCCGAGATTGCCCTCTTAAGGGGCAAATATGTTTCGAATGTAAGGAACCGGGGCACGTAAGGGCGGAGTGCCCGAAACTTAAGACTGGGGGATTTGGCGGGAAGAAGGTGGAACCTCCGCGGTCGACCGGAAGGGCTTTCCAGATGTCGTCAGAGGAAGCTAAAACATCGACCGATGTGGTGTCGGGTACGTTCTTTCTAAATTCCGTACCGACACGTGTGTTATTTGATTCTGGTGCTAGCTACTCGTTCATATCCGATTTGTTCTGTCAAAGGCTTGCTATGTCTAAGAGTATGCTAGAGAATGCTGTCGTGGTAGAAATAGCAAATGGAGGTCAAATTCTAATTCATAATATTCTTAGAGATTGCACCTTAGAGCTTAAGGGAAAGAAATTTCCCATTAACTTATTACCTATGCAAATTGGCGGATTCGATGTGGTTGTGGGTATGGACTGGTTATCTAAGACCCAGGCCGAAATTGTATGTTCAAAGAAAATGATTCGATTACCCGTGGCAAACGGAGAAACGATAATAATCTACGGCGAAGGAAGAAAAGGCGATGTGGCGGTCATTTCAGTGATCAAATCTAGGAAGTATTTGGCGAAAGGATGTTTATCTTTCCTGGCTTATGCTATCGATACCAAACTCGACCAACGGAAACTGGAAGAGGTTAGGGTGGTACGCGAGTTTCCCGATGTGTTCCCGGAAGACTTGCCCAGGTTGCCACCCGATCGTGTTGTGGATTTTTGTATTGACCTCATTCCAGAAGCGACTCCTATTGCTCGAGCTCCTTATCGCTTGGCTCCTACCAAAATGCAAGAGATGGTGGTTCAACTCCAGGACCTTCTCGAGAAAGGTTTCATCCGACCGAGCTCGTCACCTTGGGGAGCTCCGGTCCTGTTCGTCAAGAAAAAGGACGGTGTAATGAGAATGTGTATCGACTACAGCGAACTGAACAAAGTAACGGTAAAGAACAGGTATCCACTTCCGAGAATCGACGATCTGTTCGATCAACTTCACGGAGCAGGTTGTTTCTCAAAGATTGATCTTCGATCAGGGTATCACCAAGTAAAGGTAGCAAAGAGCGACATCCCAAATACAGCATTTAGAACTCGCTATGGGCACTACGAGTTTCTGGTGATGCCATTCGGCCTAACCAACGCACCGACAATATTTATGGACTTGATGAACCGAGTGTGTCGACCGTTCCTTGACAAATCGGTAATCGTGTTCATCGACAACATCCTAGTTTACTCTAAGAACGAAGAAGGGTATGAGCAACATCTCCGTGAAGTGTTGGATGTTTTAAGGCGGGAAAAACTTTACGCGAAATTTTCAAAGTGCGACTTTTTGCTCCCATAGGTTCAGTTTTTGGGGCATGTGGAGTCAAAGGAAGGAGTAAAAGTGGATCCTGCAAAGATAGAGGCGATGAAGAATTGGGAACCTCCCAAGAATCCGGCTGAAATCCGAAGTTTCCTAGGTTTGGCAGGGCACTACCGGAGATTCATTCAAGGCTTCTCAAAGATAGCCTCATCGTTGACGGCCTTGACCCGAAAGAACGTGAAATTTGTGTGGACCGAGAGGCAAGAAGAGGTGTTCCGCACCTTACAGAAGAAGCTTTGTGAAGCTCCTATCCTATCTTTACCTGATGGGACGGAAGATTTTGTGGTATACAGCGATGCGTCGAAGATGGGTTTGGGTTGTGTCCTGATGCAAAGAGGGAAGGTGATCGCTTATGCTTCAAGGCAACTTAAAGTGCACGAAGTCAACTACCCTACTCATGACTTGGAATTGGCAGCGGTGGTGTTTGCACTGAAATTGTGGCGACACTACCTTTACGGTACGAAATGCACTCTTTACACCGATCACAAGAGTCCGAAGCATATCTTTGATCAGAAAGAACTAAACATGAGGCAGCGAAGATGGTTGGAGTTGTTGAAGGATTATGACTGCGAGTTGCTCTACCATCCGGGTAAGGCAAACGTTGTTGCCGACGCCTTGAGTCGGAAAATCTGCGGGGAAAATTCTCGTGCTAGCTTTGCACGGATTGAAATAACTTCAACACTCATTGACAAAATCAAGAAATCGCAAGTCGAATCCTTGCTAGAAGAAAATCTCAAAGGAGAAGTCATGGCAAAACAACATCTTTTGCTGACTGAAGATAGTCGAGGGGTGAAACTTTTCAATGGGCGAATTTGGGTACCTAAGATTGGGGGTAATAGAGAACTTCTTCTCGAAGATGCCCACAAGTCAAAATACTCCATTCACCCAGGAAGCACGAAAATGTATAGAGATTTGAAATTGCATTATTGGTGGCCAATCATGAAGCTTGATGTGGCACGCTATGTGGAATAGTGTGTAACTTGTTTGCAAGTGAAGGCTGAACACCAAAGACCTTACGGAAGTTTGCAATCCTTGGAAATTCCGGAGTGGAAATGGGATCACATCACGATGGATTTCGTGACAAAACTACCAAGGACCTTGAAAGGTCACGACGCCATTTGGGTTATAGTAGACCGCTTGACCAAAAGCGCTCACTTCTTGGCCATGCGGGAGACCTTGCCAATGGATAAATTGGCGAAGTTGTACATCGATGAAGTAATTTCCCGACACGGTGTGCCGCTATCTATTGTCTCTGATCGGGATAGTCGGTTCACGTCGCATTTTTGGGACGGTTTACAAAGGAATTGGGTACACGTGTGAAGTTGAGCACGACCTACCATCCTCAAACTGACGGCCAAAGTGAGAGGACAATTCAGACTCTGGAAGACATGTTAAGGTCGTGTGTTATCGACTTTGGGGGTAGTTGGGATACGCACCTACCTTTGGTGGAGTTCGCGTATAATAATAGCTACCACTCAAGCATAGGGATGGCACCGTTTGAAGCGTTATACGGTCGCAAGTGTCGAACTCCCGTATTTTGGCTCGAGGCGGGGGAGAAGCAGTTCGCCGGACCTGAAATTGTGCAAGAGACGGCGGACAAGGTCAAAGGCATCCGCGAGCGTATGAAGGCGGCCCAAGATCGACAGAAAAGTTACGCCGATAAGAAAAGACGGCCAATGGAGTTCCAAGTGGGAGATCGGGTTATGTTGAAGGTGTCCCCTTGGAAGGGAATTATTAGATTTGGGAAGCGTTGGGAAGTTGAGCCCCCGTTTCCTTCGACCGTTCACTGTGACTAAGCGGGTAGGACTCCAAGCTTATCAGCTGGAACTTCTTCCGGAGATGAAGGGAATTCATTACACATTTCACGTGTGCTATCTACCGAAGTGTCTAGCAAAGGAGGAGAGTGTCATCCCACTCTCCGAGATCAGGGTGGATGAGGGAAATCGTTGCATTGAAGAACCTGAAGTGATTTTAGAAAAGAAGACGAAGAATCTTCGTCACCGAGAAGTCACAATGGTCAAAGTTCAGTGGAAGCACCATCGAGGTGCCAATGTGACTTGGGAAGTGGAAGAGGATTTGAGGCGGAGGTACCCTCACCTCTTTCCATAACCGAGATTTCGAGGACGAAATCTTCTCCAAGTTGGGGAGGATTGTAACACCCGCTATTTTGGAGTTGGGTAAAAAGTTGACTTTTACCCAAAGTTCAAGGGGATAAAGTGTAACTTGGATTATATAAATATAAAACATATTTCAGATATTTTCTAAATATCAATCTGACTTCTAAGAAATCAGAGAGAGAGAGAGAGAGAGAAGGAAGCAGGGAGAAGGGTCGATCGATTTTCTCCAAAACAAGGTACGATTCTAGCTTAAAGCTTTGATCTATGTGTTATCTGCCGTATAGAATCTCGTTGTTAAGGTTTTTAACCGTTTAATTTCGAGATCTACGTATTTTGGGTTTGGATCTGGGTTCTGTAAACGTCCCATCGAATAAGACCGAGAAGACGGGTTCGACCGATATGCATTCGACCGGAAGTCGGTTCGACCGATGCTGGGTTTGACCGATGCTGGGTTTGACCGGTATTAGGTTCGTTATGTGATTTGGTGTTATTTGTACCATGTTAAATCACTAATGGTTTATTTGATTTCTTGACTTAGCTCACAACTATACTCATCGCGTGACATCGTTTGGGTTTAGTACTCTCTTCTATTTTGCTTGTTCTCACTAGGCTTTAGCCTAACACTTGCTCTTGATTTTATGTGGGCAGGTTATCTTAGCAGTGGGGCACGCCGGGACTGAGGGAGCGACCGTGGGGTCGTGAGAGGTCTTTTTGGAGGATGTCTAGTGACCTTCGCACAGTGATTCTTTTTGGAAGAATAGCGACACCCGTCCCTAATCTAGTTAACATTGTAGATTAGTAGGTTGTCGTTTTATGCTTCAGTTATTGATCACGTTAATGTCTACACTATACCCCGATGGGATGATTTGTTTATTGGAATTGTAACGCCTTATTCCGCAAGCTTAGTCTATTGCTGAATTTCCTTCGAAATTTTATTTCCGCAAAATTTTTAGGGTGTTACAGTGGGGTGTCATGGTCGTGAGTGACGAGCATGTCTTAGAGGCATTTTTGAGATGACTTGTAGTCGTTGTTGGGCATTGTTTAAGTCCCATCTTTTGGTGATTTTGGATCGACAACCGATGTAATCTAGATAGATGTATTTAGATTAGTTTGTTGTCGATTTCCATATCCGTTCTCAGGTTTTGTAAAGGTTTAGTACTATACCCCTTTTTGGGAGTTTTATACCAAGTGCGAAGTCATATAGCCTATATTTCCGATGTTTTATTTCACTCTGATTTTTAGGGTGTTACAAGTTGGTATCAGAGCTCTAGTTTAAGTGAACTAGGCATGAATTTAAGATGTCTAGACTTAGACTGAGTATGTTAGGCAATGATTGCGAGATGGGTAGAATTTCTAAGATGGGTTAGTCTTAGAGTCGACTGAAACTATGGTTATCAAGCGTTGTGGCGATGGTAACGAGAACCTTTATGTATTATATGTTCATAATCTCACCTAGCTAATGTTATTATGAGGATATTTATACGTGATGGTGCTTGAAGTGCCGTTACTGTGACAATTGGTAATGTAGTGGTACGTTCTCTTGTGCTTGGTTTACTAATGTTATGATATTTGGTAGATGTAGTAGTACGTATCCTTCGTGTTCAATTCTGTTAATCTCCTCCTTATTCATTCTCGTGCTTACGTGAACTGCCTTGGTATGGCGACCATAGGGGAGGTAAGAAAGTTTCTGAATGGGTAACTGTTGGAAAAGTTAATGATTTTATTATTCGTTACTTGGAGTGACGGTAAGTATGGTGATCGCATTAAGTGGTCAGTTTCGGGTCGGATTAGAACCATAGACTTTTTGAATCGATGTATTCGAGGAGAAATTGTGAAGTGAACTATGAAGTCCGTGATCTTTGCCTTAATATGTTGAGCATCTGGAGGATGATAGTTTAACTAGAGAAATCAAGGAGCATGAGTTCAAGCTGATTTGTGAAAACGGTGTACATGCCAAAATGTCTATTTTAAAGTGTTTGCATTTTTTATGTGAAAATTGTTAATTGCTAATCATCTGATAAGTTTTGGTTAATTGGAAGTATTCAACTTTATAAACTTATAAAACACCCACATTTAGGATTTTGAGCATTTTGATAAATAAACCATATAATTTGGGTATTTAAACGATTTATTGTATGGAGCATATTTTGAGTATAAATGCATTTTAATGGGGGTCATGGGATGATTTGAAAGGATAAATGGTATAAACCCACTTGGAAAATGTTTTGTTCCAATCTAAATCATGTTGGAGTTATTCATGTGTGTTGAAGCATGGGTTGCATTATTTCGGGTCATTTACTTTTGAATTAAGTTTATGATTTTCAACGTTGGGTCTTTGGATTTCGTTGGGTCTTTGGATTTTGTTGGGTCTTGGGGACACTTGTCCTGTTTTGATAGCTCATTGTAGAGCGCCTGGTTATGATTTGTATTTATTGCATCGTATTTGGGAATTCATATTTTAGAATGCGTTAGTTCATTCGTTTTGAGTCTGAGATTATTCTCTTATGCTATAATCTTAGAAACTTGAGTTTACTTATATTTTGATGTTTATTTTATAAAGCTTACTCATATTTCATTATTCGAGCATTACCAGTATTCTCATTTTGAATAAGTGTGGGATTTCATTATTCCATAAAAGAATATTTTGAGTTGAGGCATCCATTTATAAAATGCATATTAGTAGTAAATGAGTTGTTCTCTTATTTTGTTAAATGAATCATTTTGATATATTCCTTTGACGATGTAATACATAAATGGAGGTCATTTATATAATTGCCCATTTGGTGCATACGATTTTATAAACCGTTGGAAAATGCATGTCATTGAACTATGGGTCATTTTGGAAGAATGAAGAGAAAGAGTTCATTTGGAAAACATTTTGTTTCAACCAATGAGAAGTTTGTGGTTAATTACTTTTTTTGGGTCGTAGTAGTTGCATAATTATTGGTCAAGCGTATTTCGATGCCTCTACTGGTTTTCATTGGGTATTTATGTAAATTGTTGGGTCGTTGGCTCGGTTTTAACTAAATGGAGTCTTGAGGAAATTGGTCCGGTTTAAAAATAGTGGTATTGTTTCCCTTTGAGTTTAGTGGGAGCAGTTCAGTTGCTCATATCATGTATGCATATTTTATTGGAAATTTCCGTCATGGTATTTCAGCCAATGTTTTAGAACGATGAGAGCATGTTTATATTTGTCTTTGAACTCAACACCGACATAAATTATTCCATGTTTTAACCAGGTGCATTCGCATATCAATCTACTAGCTTTGTGAAATAAACGGTCGCATGCAAGTTTTATTGTGAAATCTTATTTCGTACCGCATTGTGAATAAAAGAGAGAAAACTTTAAGAGTTCGATATTATGAGCATATTGTCTTGGGTTTTGGAAACATTTTATTTATACAGTTTGGAATTAAACTAAATTACTCTTGCAATTTCTCAAATAGCATGCATATGTCTTTACTAAATTTTGGGAAATGATCGGACGTATATAGGTCTTGTTGGAAATTTTATCTTCCGACGTTGGGTGTTAAAGTGAAAGATTTTAAAGTTGAAATTGTGAAACCCTCTTGTGGGAGTTGTACAAACTTTTATTGCACATGTTATAGGACGGAAAGTTATTTTCATATGCATGGCATAAATTGATGCATACTAAGACCCTGGTAGTCCATTTGAAAATTTTATTACGCATCTTTCGTTATCGTTTTATTAGCGTAAGCACTGATCAAATGAGTTTTGAAAATGGTTTTATATGTGTGGCATTGGTGATCAATTTTGAAACCTATCGAATGCACGATAGTGTATTTTCACCGCACGTTTAATTGTTGTGAAACTTATGTATTTGAGAGTTTTATAAATTTCAAATTGGCATAGTAGTGTGAAAAACCTTAAACTCATTGGGCTATAGGTGTAGGCCCCCTCGTGTTAGAAGTCGATATTAAGGATTAAAAGAGTCCTCGGAGTTTGAGGCGTTAGTCATGTACTTTCTCCCAGTTAGTTAAGTAACGATCTTTATACTTCATTAAACCTACGGATTTAAAATCATGTTCGGTTGTTTGGGTATGGTTGGTTTTGGATTTGTGGGATTTTGGTACGATGGCATGCTATGTGACGGTAGTTGTAACACCAACTATTTTGGGGTTGGGTGAAAAGTTGACTATTACCCAAAGTTCAGGGGGGTAAAATGTAACTTGGGTTATATAAATATAAATCAGATTTTAGATATTTTAAAAATATCACAAATATCTGTTTTTGAGAATCAGAGAGAGAGAGGAGAAGCAGGAGAAAGAGGTCTTCGGGTTTTCTCCAAATCAAGGTACAAATCTAGCTTAATGCTTTGATCTGAATGCTTTTAGCCGCGTAGAATCTCGTTGTGAAAGTTTAAATCGTTCCATTGTGAGATCTGAGTATTTCTCATTTTGGATCTGGGTTCTGCAAATCGATCTGTTCTTGATGATCTTGATGAACAAGACGCTCGTGTTCGACCGAAGGTCGTGTTCGACCGAGGTCGGGTTCGACCGGAGGTCGGGTTCGACCGGTGTTGTCATTTCGACCGGACTAGTTTCTGGTAGTTGTTAGGCTCTATTGTCTTTAAGTTTTATGTGAGAAAGTTAACTGTGTTTCGACTTACCGACTTATCGGTGTTGTCATAGGTAGCAATCGTAAGAAGCAGTCTTTAATCAGGAAGAAATCTGAGGTGAGTCATGTAAGCTAAATCGGTTTGTATTACGAATGCTATGTGATAAATGTATTATTTGAAATGTGGAAAACCTGGTTTCAAAGTGACATATTGTCGTTGGGAAATACCTTCTAAAGATCTCACATTTTCAAGAATCACGATTTATAGAATTGAACTGTTGTTCATATGAATTGCCTGTATAGCTGATTTAATTGAGTATGCTCTGAAATGACATGCTTTGGCTTTGAGTCTAGTGCAATGGATCCATAGGCACTGTGTTTCTATGTCCTCTGTTTTGGGCATTTGGTTCACGTTTTAGCACGGGATAGGCATCGGGTTGCCATGATAAGTAAGGTGTGGGCCTATACGGTCGGGCAGCGTCTCATGGTGCAGTAAGGTGAAATCCCATTATGTGCTTGAGTTCCCCCTGTTTTGGGAACTCTCAAGGATAGATCCAGAGGGGTTGACTTGAATGTTTTGAGCAACAGATCTAGAGGGGTTGAGCTCGTTATGTGATTTGTGGGTATTACTTATACCATGTTTAATCACTAATGGTTTATTGGATTTCTTGACTTAGCTCATGGCTATACTACCGCGTGGCACCAATTGGGTTTATTACTCTCTTTTATTTAGCTTGTTCTCACTAGGCGTTAGCCTAACGCTTGCTCTTGGTTGTCATGTTGGCAGGTTATCTTAGCAGTGGGGCTCGTCGGGACTGAGGGAGCGACCTTGGGGTCGTGAGAGATTCTTTTGAAGATTCATTTTGGAAGTATAGCGACACCCGTCCCTAATCTAGATATTTTGTAGATTAATAGGATGTCGTTTTATACTTCAGTTATCTACCTAAATATTGGCTACTCTATACCCGTTGGGTTGTTTGTGTAATGAAATTGTCACACCTTATTCCGCAAGTTAGTCTATTGCCGAATTATTTCTTCGAAATTTTATTTCCGCAGTTTCTAGGGTGTTACAAGTTGGTATCAGAGCCTTGGTTTAAGTGAACTAGGTATGACTGTAAGATGCCTAGACTTAAGCTGAGACTATTAAGTTACGACTCGTGAGATGGGGTATATCTTGTAAGATAGGATGGTCTTAAGGTCAACGGAAAATTGCACAAGTTGAAAGTTGTAACGATGGTAATAAGCACTCTTGCGTATTATACGTTCATAATTTCACTTAGCTAACGTTATTATGAAAATGTCTTACGTGAGCATACTTAGATTACTGTTGCTATAACGATTGATAAGTGTAGAAGTACGTTCTCTGTGTTTTCCGTAATCCTTATCCCGTTCTTTTGCATGATTGCGTTCAGCAGAACCATGGTTAATACCAGGAGTCATCCGGAAGGCCAGGAGGCCGACATACCTACGGCCGACCATCCGCTGGCGACCGTAGTGGGGGAAACTGTACGTGTGAGTAATGTGCTGGGTGGAGGACCCGAGCATATTCCTCGACGAAATTTAGAGGCTAATGAGCCTATTATAGAAGAAGTGACGGCCGAAACGAGAATGATGGATCGTATGATGTTGGCCATGAATAGGGCCATGGCGCAACAGCAGGAAGTGTTCTTGAAACTCCTCGAGGACCGAGACACTAACAACCGTAGGCCCGAAACGGTTGGCGAGAATGTGATTGTTGCTGGATCCGGGGGTACCGGACCTGTAATTTCCCCCGTGGTGACTGCAACCCTGGGCATCAATCGAACGACACGGACTTGCACGTTCAAGGCTTTTCTGGGTTGCCGACCACCAGAATTTAAAGGCTCGGACAATCCCTTAGATTGTATGGCCTGGGTCCGAGAGATGGAGCAAGCTTTTCGCTCAAGCGAATGTGGGGAGGAACAGAGGGTGATATTTGGATCCCGAATGCTGCGGGGAATAGCTCTTACCTGGTGGGATGTGTACTCTGCTTCGCTGGAGCCGACTGTTCTAGACCAATTGTCTTGGTCTACCTTCAAGGAGAAACTGCTAGAGGAGTACTGTAACGAGCGGTCGTTGGACCGAATCAAGGAAGAATTCCAGAATTTGAAGAAGGGAGGTATGTCTGTGAGGGAATACAACCGTCTCTTCATGGACAAGCTAGGCTTTGTGGGACATCTGGTCCCGACAGAGAAAGATAAGATCAAGGCTTACATCAAGGGTCTTCCATCGGACATGATGTCGATGGTTCGTGTGACAAAGCCCTCCACCCTTCGGGAGGCAATGGAAGAAGCTCAACTCATGGAGGATGCTTACAGTCTCGGCAGGGATCAGGGTGGTCGCCAAGTCGAGAAGAGGAAGTGGGAGGGAAGTTCAATGCCCTCAAAGAAACCCTTTTATGCCAACAACAGCGCTCAGCGAGGAGCTGATCCTAAACGCGATGCCAAGTGGTGCTCCAAGTGCCGAAGTAAGCATTTCGGTCCTTGCAACTTTGTTCCCGGGACGTGCTACAAATGTGGGAAGACGGGTCACACGTTCCGAGATTTCCCTCTCAAGGGACAGGTATGTTTTGAGTGTAGGGAACCGGGGCACGTAAGGGCGGAATGCCCGAAGCTCAAGACTGGGGGATTTAGCGGGAAGAAGATGGAACCGCCGCGGTCGACTGGAAGGGCTTTCCAGATGTCGTCAGAGGAAGCTAAAGCATCGACCGATGTAGTGTCGGGTACGTTTCTTCTAAATTCCGTACCTACGCGTGTGCTATTTGATTCTGGTGCTAGCTACTCGTTCATATCTGATGTGTTCTGTCAAAGGCTTGTTATGTCTAAAAGTATGCTAGAGATTGCTGTTGTGGTAGAAATAGCAAATGGAGGTCAAGTTCTAATTCATAATATCCTTAAGGATTGCATCTTAGAGCTTAAGGGGAAGAAATTTCCCATTAACCTATTACCAATGCAAATTGGCGGATTCGACGTGGTGGTAGGTATGGACTGGTTATCTAAGAACCAGGCCGAAATTGTATGTTCCAAGAAAATGATCCGTTTACCTATGGCAAACGGAGAAGCGACTATAATCTACGGCGAAGGAAGGAAAAGCGATGTGGCGATTATTTCAGTAATCAAAGCTAGGAAGTGTTTGGCGAAAGGATACGTATCTTTCTTAGCGTATGCCATCGATACCAAACTCGACCAACGGAAATTGGAAGATGTTAGGGTGGTGCACGAGTTTCCCGATGTGTTTCCGGAGGACTTGCCCGGGTTGCCGCCCGATCGTGTTGTGGACTTTCGTATTGACCTCATTCCTGGAGCGGCTCCGATTGCTCGAGCTCCTTATCGTTTGGCTCTTACCGAAATGCAAAAGATGGTGGTTCAACTTCGAGACCTTCTCGAGAAAGGTTTCATCAGACCGAGCTCGTCACCGTGGGGAGCTCCGGTTCTATTTGTGAAGAAAAAGGACGGTGCATTGAGAATGTGTATCGACTACAGGGAACTGAACAAAGTGACGGTGAAGAACAGGTATCCACTTCCAAGAATCGACGACCTGTTCGATCAGCTTCAAGGAGCGGGTTGCTTCTCAAAGATTGATCTTCGATCGGGGTATCACCAAGTGAAGGTAGCAAAGAGCGACATTCCGAAGACGGCATTTAGAACTCGCTATGGGCACTACGAGTTTCTGGTGATGCCATTCGGCTTAACCAATGCACCGGCGATATTTATGGACTTGATGAATCGAGTATGTCGACCGTTCCTCGACAGATCAGTAATCGTGTTCATCGACGACATCCTAGTTTACTCCAAGAACGAAGAAGAGCACGGGCAACATCTCTGTGAAGTATTGGAGGTGTTAAGGCGAGAAAGACTCTACGCAAAGTTTTCAAAGTGCGACTTTTGGCTTCCAGAAGTTCAATTTTTGGGACATATAGTTTCAAAGGAAGGAGTCAAGGTGGATCCCGCAAAGGTTGAGGCAATGACGAATTGGGATCCTCCCAAGAATCCGTCTGAAATCCGAAGCTTCCTAGGTTTGGCAG
This sequence comes from Arctium lappa, assembly GCA_023525745.1. Lineage (NCBI taxonomy): Eukaryota > Viridiplantae > Streptophyta > Magnoliopsida > Asterales > Asteraceae > Arctium > Arctium lappa. The sequence goes on along the minus strand of CM042064.1, from coordinate 49,474,735 downwards.
GATACTACCGGAGATTCATTCAAGATTTCTCGAAGATAGCCTCGTCGTTGACTATCTTGACCCGGAAGAACGTGAAATTTGTGTGGACCGAGAAGCAAGAAGAGGCGTTCCGCACCTTACAGAAGAAGCTTTGTGAAGCTCCTATCCTATCCTTACCAGACAGGACGGAAGATTTTGTGGTGTACAGCGATGCGTCGAATATGGGTTTGGGTTGTGTCCTGATGCAAAGAGGGAAGGTGATCGCTTACGCATCAAGGCAACTTAAAATGCATGAAGTCAACTACCCTACTCATGACTTGGAATTGGCAGTTGTGGTGTTTGCACTAAAGTTGTGGCGGCACTACCTTTACGGTACGAGGTGCACTCTTTATACGAATCACAAGAGTCTGAAGCATATCTTTAATCAGAAAGAGCTAAACATGAGGCAGCGAAGATGGTTGGAGTTGTTGAAGGATTATGACTGCGAGTTGCTCTACCATCCGGGTAAGGCAAACGTGGTTGCCGACGCCTTGAGTCGGAAAGTCTGCGGAGGAAATTCTCGTGCTACCTTTGCACGGATTGAAGTAACTTCAACGCTTATTGATAGAATCAAGGAATCGCAAGCCGAAGCCCTGCTAGAGGAAAACCTCAAAGGAGAAGTCATGGCGAAACAACATCTTTTGTTGACTGAAGATAGTCGAGGGGTGAAGCTTTTCAATGGGCGAGTCTGGGTGCCCAAGATTGGGGGTAATAGAGAACTTCTTCTCGAAGATGCCCACAAGTCAAAATACTCCATTCACCCGGGAAGCACGAAAATGTATAGAGATTTGAAATTGCTTTATTGGTGGCCAGTCATGAAGCTCGATGTGGCGCGCTATGTGGAGCAGTGTGTGACTTGTTTGCAAGTGAAGGCTGAGCAACAAAGACCCTACGGAAGTTTGCAATCCTTGGAAATTCCGGAATGGAAATGGGAACACATCACGATGGATTTCGTGACGAAGCTACCAAAGACCTTGAAAGGTCACGACGCCATTTGGGTTATAGTTGACCGCTTGACCAAAAGCGCTCACTTCTTGGCCATGCGGGAGACGTTACCAATGGATAATTTGGCGAAGTTGTACATCGATGAAGTAATTTCCCGGCACGGCGTGCCGCTATCTATAGTCTCTGATCGGGATAGTCGGTTCACGTCGCATTTTTGGGATGGCTTACAAAAGGAATTGGGTACACGTGTGAAGTTGAGCACGGCCTACCATCCTCAAACCGACGGACAAAGCGAGAGGACAATCCAGACGCTAGAAGATATGTTAAGATCATGCGTGATCGACTTTGGGGGTAGTTGGGATACGCACCTGCCTTTGGTAGAGTTCGCATACAATAATAACTACCACTCAAGTATAGGGATGCCACCGTTTGAAGCGTTATACGGTCGCAAGTGTCGAACTCCCGTATGTTGGCTCGAGGCCGGGGAAAAGCAGTTCGTCGGACCGGAAGTTGTACAAGAAACGGCGGACAAGGTCAAGGGCATCCGCGAACGTTTGAAGGCGGCCCAAGATCGACAGAAAAATTACGCCGATAAGAAAAGACGACCAATGGAATTCCAAATAGGAGACCGGGTTATGTTGAAGGTGTCCCCTTGGAAGGGAATTATTAGATTTGGGAAGCGTGGGAAGTTAAGCCCCCGTTTCCTTGGACCGTTCTCTGTGACTAAGCGGGTAGGACTTCAAGCTTATCAGCTGGAACTTCCTCCGGAGATGAAGGGAATTCATAACACGTTCCACGTGTGCTATCTACGACAGTGTCTAGCAAAGGAGGAGAGTGTCATTCCACTCTCCGAGATCAGAGTGGATGGGGGAAATCGTTGCGTTGAAGAACCTGAGGCGATTTTAGAAAGGAAGACGAAGAAGCTTCGTCACCGGGAAGTCACAATGATCAAGGTTCAGTGGAAGCACCATCGAGGTGCCAATGTGACTTGGGAAGCGGAAGAGGACTTGAGGCGGAGGTACCCTCACCTCTTCCCATAGCCGAGATTTCGAGGACGAAATCTTCTCCAAGTTGGGGAGGATTGTAACACCCGCTATTTTGGGGTTGGGTGAAAAGTTGACTATTACCCAAAGTTCAGGGGGGTAAAATGTAACTTGGGTTATATAAATATAAATCAGATTTTAGATATTTTAAAAATATCACAAATATCTGTTTTTGAGAATCAGAGAGAGAGAGAGGAGAAGCAGGAGAAAGAGGTCTTCGGGTTTTCTCCAAATCAAGGTACAAATCTAGCTTAATGCTTTGATCTGAATGCTTTTAGCCGCGTAGAATCTCGTTGTGAAGGTTTTAAACCGTTCCATTGTGAGATCTGAGTATTTCTCATTTTGCATCTGGGTTCTGCAAATCGATCTGTTCTTGATGATCTTGATGAACAAGACGCTCGTGTTCGACCGAAGGTCGTGTTCGACCGAGGTCGTGTTCGACCCGAGGTCGTGTTCGACCCGAGGTCGTGTTCGACCGGAGGTCGTGTTCGACCGGAGGTCGTGGTCGTGTTCTACCGGAGGTCGTGTTCGACCGGAGGTCGTGTTCGACCGAGGTCGTGTTCGACCGGAGGTCGTGTTCGACCGGAGGTCGTGATTCGACCGAGGTCGGGTTCGACCGGTGTTGTCATTTCGACCGGACTAGTTTCTGGTAGTTGTTAGGCTCTATTGTCTTTAAGTTTTATGTGAGAAAGTTATCTGTGTTTCGACTTACCGACTTATCGGTGTTGTCATAGGTAGCAATCGTAAGAAGCAATCTTTAATCAGGAAGAAATCTGAGGTGAGTCCTGTAAGCTAAATCGGTTTGTATTACGAATGCTATGTGATAAATGTATTATTTGAAATGTGGAAAACCTGGTTTCAAAGTGACATATTGTCGTTGGGAAATACCTTCTAAAGATCTCACATTTTCAAGAATCACGATTTATAGAATTGAACTGTTGTTCATATGAATTGCCTGTATAGCTGATTTAATTGAGTATGCTCTGAAATGACATGCTTTGGCTTTGAGTCTAGTGCAATGGATCCATAGGCACTGTGTTTCTATGTCCCCTGTTTTGGGCATTTGGTTCACGTTTTAGCACGGGATAGGCATCGGGTTGCCATGATAAGTAAGGTGTGGGCCTATACGGTCGGGCAGCGTCTCATGGTGCAGTAAGGTGAAATCCCATTATGTGCTTGAGTTCCCCCTGTTTTGGGAACTCTCAAGGATAGATCCAGAGGGGTTGACTTGAATGTTTTGAGCAACAGATCTAGAGGGGTTGAGCTCGTTATGTGATTTGTGGGTATTACTTATACCATGTTTAATCACTAATGGTTTATTGGATTTCTTGACTTAGCTCATGGCTATACTACCGCGTGGCACCAATTGGGTTTAGTACTCTCTTTTATTTAGCTTGTTCTCACTAGGCGTTAGCCTAACGCTTGCTCTTGGTTGTCATGTTGGCAGGTTATCTTAGCAGTGGGGCTCGTCGGGACTGAGGGAGCGACCTTGGGGTCGTGAGAGATTCTTTTGAAGATTCATTTTGGAAGTATAGCGACACCCGTCCCTAATCTAGATATTTTGTAGATTAATAGGATGTCGTTTTATACTTCAGTTATATACCTAAATATTGGCTACTCTATACCCGTTGGGTTGTTTGTGTAATGAAATTGTCACACCTTATTCCGTAAGTTAGTCTATTGCCGAATTATTTCTTCGAAATTTTATTTCCGCAGTTTCTAGGGTGTTACAGTAGTGTACTATATGGTTGGGTATTTGTGAGTTATGATGATGTTATGGTTGACTGGTAAGGATGTTGGATTTGGGTGATTACTTCCAAGAGTATGTGTCGACTTTGATTCAACATTGTTAATCGGGAATGAAATGTTTGGTAGTATACCCACATTTGCAGAATGGTCATTCCGAGGTTAGGTGTCGACACTCTATTTTGAGGACAATGATTGTTGGTGTGCTTCAGTGTACTTCCGTTAGATATAGTGTTTCTGCAGATCAAGCGGTAACATTAAGGAAATTAGATGTGGTTGATTAAGAATCAATCATTGGTGTGTTGATAGTTGTCAAGACTTTCGTTGATTTGGCAATCGATGCTTGAGCGCATGGCGGGAGTTGTGTAGCCTAGGAGGTTGGGGTTAAGCGGCTATCGATAGAGCGTAATGGTATGTTTCAGGTGGAAATACAATGTTTGAGTCTATGGAAGTGTGGGAGCTCTTGCAGACTTTGTGTCTGGGTCAGTTTTGAGGAACGAAATTTGAGGTTGCGATGGTGCGGACCAAACTATTCGTTAGGAAATTTCGTCAAAGGACAATAGCTATTTGGTAGTTATGTTTATTGGCGACATTTGGTGAGAATGTCGAAGTAGACTTTAAAGTATAAATCAATTATTGAAGAGACCTTGATGCGTCGTATTTAGAGGTATCGAAGGGAATTGTTGGCCTTGGAGTATTTTCGGTTGGAAAGAACTAGATAAGATCGTAAATTTCTTTCGGAATATCATGAGCAATCTAAGGTTGAGAGACAACTGAGATTTAGCGATTAAGAAGCTGATTAATCAATAGTTGGATCGTTTCTAAAGAATTTACTGTGTTAAAAAAAAGCAAGAAAAGAGTGTAATGTGTTTCAATGAAAGGTTATTAGAGGTGTGTAAGGTCAATTTCACTCTAAGGTACCATTGGTGAGAGTGGTTAGCTCAGAGTCGTAAGTTATCTTGAGGTGTTATGTTCGATTTAAGGTTGGAAGGAAACCGAAAATTTATTGATGGGGAAAATGAATTGATAAGGACTCGATGCTCTTTACGTCATCGGAAAGGTGAATTGAACCTTATAATTTGAGTTCATGGCGGCTTGTTATGTGGAATTCATTGGCAACGTCAACGGGATGTAATTGGGATCGATTATGAGGTGAAGTTTAGTGAAAGCATTCCTTTTGGGATAGGAAACCAATCGATCTTTACAAGTATGATGTTGGGTGCTTGGTGGTTCCAGATTTCGAGGACGAAATCTCTTTTAAGGTTGGGAGGATTGTAACACCCCGATTTTCGGTTCAAGTTTATGCGGAAAAATAAGATATTTTATTTTGGAATTGAATCCTAGATTTTATAGTCTTGATGGATAAAGGATTCAATTACGAGTCCAGCGGTTCTTTCCGAAGCGAAATCGGAGCTATAACGAAGAAGTTATGACCAAATCGGTATTTAGCCAAATAAGAAGGCTGGGTGCGCCCGCCTTCACTAAAAGCGCACGGGTCGTGCGTGAGGGGCAGAAGCCCAGATTCGGGGTTAAATGAGTTTTTCCCAAATCTCATTCATTTATCATCTTATTCATTTCAAGCATTCTCTCCCAAACCCTCCCTCTTCACCTACTTCTTCTAAGGTTCTTTCAACCACTAAATCATCACCATTCATTGCTAGAGTTAAGAACATCATCCAAGGTTTCGGTTTGGAAGATTCATCACCATCTCCATCTTCATCTTCTTCAAGTATCCAAAAGCTTGATTTTGGGGTTTTCGTCTCCTACCTTATATTTTCTAGATTTTGGGTTGATAAGAGTATTAAATCATCATAGAAGGTTCATCCAAGTGATTTCATTGAAGCATCCTTCAAGATCTTCATCTTCCCCAAGTGTTCAAGTCTAAGTTTTTGGGTTTTCTTCTAAAAACCTACTTGGTGAGTTCCTACTATCATTTTACAAACTTTATACATATCAAAGTTTACATTTTGAACTCCTATATATCTCCATGGTTTTGGATCTAAGTTTATGGCATTTTGGCCTAACTTGAGTTTTTGGGATATTTTAGGGTTCCTAATCATTTTCGTGAAATGTAAAGGGTTTGATCTTATTGAAAGTAAAATGGAGATTTACTTGCACATTTATGTGATTTACCGGAATGAATGTATATAAATCTCATTTTGTGGTTTCATTCTTATCAGCAGTTTAACTTGAAAAAGGCATTTTGGTTATAAATGTTTTTGGAAGCTATACGTTTAGCTTTGGTTAGTCACACATGTTATTGTGACAAGTTTAGACTATTACTAGTGGATCCCTAGGTTTTGAGTCGACTTATGTCAGGATCGAATTCTCAACAAGAATTATGAATACTCAGAAACAATATCAAAGAAGTTTGCAGAAGAACACTTTGATATTCAATGAAACAGTAAAACAAACAGTAAATATGATGATTAATTTGTAAACTTGTATTGAATGCTTTAAATCACAAGATTACACACTCAACCTCAATCTTGAAGAACAAGCTCTTTCAAGACGAATTCTACTTCTCTAGAATTAGGAACTATGTCTTGAGGTTGATTCTCTCTTAGAACAAAAACTTAGAATTAATTATCTTGAATTCTAAACTATTCTATATATTCTATACATATACTGGACAAAAGATAATTACAATAAATAAAATATCTTCAGTATATCTTCCATGAATATCTTCAGCTTTCCATGTTTATCTTTGAACACGATCTCTTCAGCATTATCTTCACATTATCTCAGAAGCAGCTTTAACTGAGTCTTGGCAGCATTAACTACTAAGCAGCACTAACCTCTAGCAGTACTAACTAGCTAAGCAGTACTAACTTTGTTTAAGCAGCACTAACTTTGACTAGCAGTATTAATTCTACTACAAGTAGTAATACCTAGCAGTATTAACTTTTGAAGTCCTCTGGCAGTAGTAATTCTGAACTAGCAGCATTAAAGACTTGTTCACATCTTCAGTTCCCAACAATCTCCCCCTAACTTGACTTTTAGAAAGAGAAGTCAAGTTCTTCAAATGCTTCCAAAATCTTCATTGATCTACTCCAATGTTAGGATTCAGTCCCATGCTCTGATTGATAGTTCTCTGAATTAGGTACTTAGCCATTTCTGAATTTGATGCACAACCCAACTTCTTATTTAGCATGACATGAAGCTTCAGATTTGTGTGGTTGTATATCCTATCCACCAAGTAATACTCCATGTGAAAAGTATCCAAGGCTAATTCATAAACTCCACTCCTTTCATACAGAGTCCATCCTCTAACAGTTTTGAACACATCTCTGATTAAATGCTTCACTGCTTCTGGATTGAACAACATGCACAAGTATTCCATGACCAGCTTCACTATTGGTAACCCTGGGGCTTTCAACTGATATGCATGTACTTTCATACCCACTTCAAACATTTCTTCCAAATCAGATCTTGAACATTCTCTGACTATTTTGTTCCATGTTGCAAATACATAGTACTTTTCATCTTTTCTTTTCAATCTGATATACTCCTTACCATCCACCATCATAATATCCCAGTGGATAACTTCAGGAGGTTTGAATCCAACAGGTTCAGCTGAGATAGGCTTTGGAATTTTATCCATTACCACCATGTACATATTTACATCTGAACTCTGTGGTACTTCCTGAGATTCAGCTTCATTCTCAGGTGCCTCTTCTTCTTCAGCAACCTTTTTCTCTTCTTCTACTCTAGACTTCTTTACAATCTTCTTTCTTTTTGCCATCATTTTAGTTCTCTTCAGAGTCTTTTGAACTTGCCCTATAGTAGCTTCCTTCTTCTTTTCTTCCTTTATCTCTGCCTTTTCTTTTATAGGAGTTCCCTCTTCACTTTCAGGGAAAGGTTGATTGATATTCACATCATGTCTCTCCTTGGCCTTCTTTTCAAACTCCACTCTATCCTTTTCATTACTCTTCAGCTTCCCCATTTCTTTCTCATAGAGATCTTTGATTTGATCAAAAGTCATCTTCACAAACATTTCTTTCTTTACACCAATTGCACTCCTCAAGAAATTTATCATTTTGTTTCTTTCCTGAGTTGCAAGGTAAGTTTGTGAAGGTCTTTTCTTCTTAGCACTTGTTCTGGCCATCATAGCCTTTCTCAAGCTCATTGCTCTTTGCTTTGCCTTTTCTGTTTCCAACCCTTTCTGGAATGCTTCATTTAACTCATTTGCAAGTGCTCTGGCCATTTCTCTGTCTTTTTCAACCTGCTCCTTTTATGCTTGATCTAACTCTTCTTGCACTTTCTTTGCTAATGCTTCATCTGACTCAATCATCCTTTGCTTTTTGGATGGTTGATCAGATTCTATCATCTTTGCTTTTCCCTTTTTTCTTGCATCTGCAGCCATTTCTTTCTTCTCTATTTTCTTTGCTCCCCCTTCATTTATGACCACTCCCTTTGCTTTGGGAGTGTCATTCTTTGCTTTGACAACCATTTCTGCTACTTCAATCTCTGCTGGTGTTAACTCTGTTACTGCTGCTTGTGAAGTTTCAGCAGCACTAACAGTTTCTGCTGCTTGTTTTGGCTCAGCAGTAGTAACCATTTCTGCTTCTGGGGTTGTAACTGCTGCTGGTGTTGTTTCTGCAGATTTCTTTTCTTCAACAAACTCCCCCTCAATCTGTTGATCTGACTTTTCTGAGCTTGAAATCTCCCCATTTTTGGAAGCATTCTCATTTTCCTTGTTGGTTACCCCCTTTCTCTTTCTTAGAACAAACTGACCTCTTCTTCTCTTAGCCATGAGCTTTCCCACCAATTGCTTGAGTTTGGCAATCTGCTGTTGTTTGGAGATGACTACTTGCTGCAAGGCTTTGATTTCTTTTCCTTGATTGACCACATCAACATTGATGTTGGCTATGGTTTCCATCAATTCTAAATAAGTATAGCTATCCTCACCTTCTTTAGGTGTTTTTCCCACCCTTGAAGGATCATTGGAATCTTTTTCCATCAATTCATTAGTTTCAGATCTGTCCTCACCCTTTTTGGATGTTTTTCCCATCCTTGAGGGATCCTTGGATCTTGTAGTAGTAGCCTTCTGCCTAGCAGAAGCACCAACTACCCCCTTGGTTTCTTGGCACCGGGGTCCTTTGGTTGATTTCTCAGCCAAAGTTGCCATGGGGAAGGTCTTAGAGATGTTACCACTGTCCTTCTCTGGGCTAGCAGAAGTAGTGGCAACCTTCTTTCCCATATGCTCATCCATCTCCTTAGAGAGCACCTCCTCAGGGTTGGGAGACATCCTATTGGTTTCCCTGTAGATATTCTCTAAGGGAGAATCCTCCCTTAGAGGGCTTAAAGGCTTAGTGGGTGAAGGTACAAGAAGGGAAGGAGCCTTCTTTACCTGGTTCCTTTTGTATGTTTGGATGATTGGTGAAGTTGGTTTATCAAGAAGAGACTGGGGGATTGATATAGAGTGGGAAGGTTGGGATTGGCTAGCAGTGGCATTGTCTAATGAGGGCCTTGACCCTGCTGCCATACCTTCTTGTGGTTGGGACACCACCATCATTGTGGAGAACAATGGGGTGTCAACACCTTCCGAGTCCCTAGCAGATCTTCTCATATTTGAGAAGACCTTGCCTTTAGGGGGTTTAGGTACATATACCCCATCAAAGTGAGGTATATCCGTCAATTCATTGGTAATAACTGTCTGTACAAACCTGGGATACATGAAGAAACTCTTCTTGTTGTCCAGGTTTGAGACAAGATCATTGAAAATCATTTGAGAAAAGTTGTATTTTCTAGCAGTGGATAAACATACCAATGCATAGGCAATTGGACTGCTAAATTGGCTCCAGCCAGTTGTTTTCTTAGAAATACAATGAATCAAGGTATGAACAAAGAACCTCCATTAGGGTGAAAACTTAGCTTTGAAAAACTTGAAAATCCCCAATGGGCCTTCATACCCCATTCTTGTAAGAGTTGAGAATAATTCCTCATTAGGAATAGAGGTTATACCTGCAGTATCATCTAGACGTAGACAGATGCGTATCACCTCTTCAGTAACTGTTAGGGGGTTTTCACACACCCTTGTCTTGATCATTCGCACACCATTCTCAGTAACAATGGTGGCATTAGCCCAGAACTGCCTCTGATGCTCTATGAATATGGTAGGAGACACAGTGAGCGCATGCGCTATGTGACTTGTCTTCAGAAAGTCGACTATTTGGTGACTGGAGCCTGGAGGTTTGGGAGGAGGCGATGAGCGGAGGAGCAGCTGTCGCCGGTCTGAGCCTAGAGTCGATCGAGCTTCGAGTTCGAGGTCTGAGACGACGAGAGCACGAGACGACGAGTGTATGGCGTATGGATTTCAGGTTTGGGAATGAAATTAGGTTAAATGGTTGATACGTACGTATGGGTTATATTTTATAAAAAAAACTGAATTTTTAAAAATATTAAATTAATTGTTCGGATATTCGGGTCGGATCGGGTATGGGATTTGGGTACCCAACCCGATCCTACTTTATCCGATAATATATACGGGTCGGGGGGATTCGGGTTCGGATATGTCGGGTCTCGGTTTTTTGTCTTTTATTCGGGTTGGGTCGGGTAATTCGGGTAGGGCGAGTTATGCTCACCCCTAACCCGAACATTATCACTCCAACTGCTTACGGAATGGAAGAAAACTTTCTCAATCCAAGACCTCCGTAGTTCACCAGCTTCAACTGGCTTATTGATGTGACGCATATTTCAATTTCTTATTGCATCCACAATCGTCTGACCATATGTACCATAAAACCAAGCTTCACTTGCTCAACACTCAAACTGCGACGTGCGCCAAAATCTCTTTCTCGTCCCCTTCGCTAGGGATTCATAAACTTACTAACGGCGAAGTCTGAAAACGTAATTCCACACTTTTGTATTTAAACATACCATGTCCACTTCCTCCTACTAGCGTAGGACATTTCTCGTTCCATTCTCGGATCAACCAATTGCGTTGAAAGCACCTTTATACTACTGCGTTAACCGAGGATTCCTCAAAATTCTCATTCGAATACCCAACCAGGATCTCCCAAAGCAATACATAATACTTGAATACACTGCGCATTTCTTGCTTTCCCAAAGGGTTGTTCCATCCGCCAAAAAATCCTTTATCCCCAAAGGTGACTTCGACATCCCCACGGATTAACATAACTACCACCATTACCTCAAGAACTAATCCGTTCGATCTTTCCAACAATATCTTGGTGGAATAAGCTATATTCGCCCATAACCTGACGCAACACAAGAACACCAGGTTCCTCCTTTAAGATAGCCACTAACTGCCATTCGAAACATTATCCTCAACTTAATAATACCCCGATACCAACCAAACGCCCATTCATTCAACGACACACTCATCACCTTTGGACGGTTTACCAAAATCCTCTGGCGAGTATTTCTACCTACGCTCATTCCAGTTCAACAACTCGAATCCACTACTTATCCTCAAGAAGTCTTTACATACCAAGGACTTGTACGACTACCTTGGTATAGATATCATTGACTCAATCACATATCCCCATCAACAAACTTGTCACTTATAAATCATTCCCCAGAAATCTCCAGACAAAGTCGTTCATCCTATAACAAAACACTTTCCGACCACCACCCTTAAAAGAGTTCCTTCCCGCCATAATGAATTGCACACCCACTTATGTCATGAAAATCGCCAACTCGTCGATGCAACCACCACCCTACCACCCTATCACAGCACACCCAAAATCTCCGCAACTAACTTGCCCACAAACATTTACCTCCATTTTTCATACGGATGATAACACCGATATCTGAATTCAAGACATTTCGCGACTTGGTCTTCCTCGAGTCTGAATAAAACACCAAACTATAATCCTCTAAATTACTCAGCCAGATATTGTTCCTTGCTAGCTCAAACGCAATTTGCTAGAAACAAATTCTGGCAGCCTGAAAGATTAAGCGTAATACCCCTAAGATTTAAACGCTCGAAGCGCAACCCCTCCAGTTGAGCTAAATAACTTCACTCCTACACCAACCAACAAAACCTCGTCGAAGATCACCTACCCGAAAGGTAATCATCCAATTCCGAATCACTCACACCAGGTGGTCCAGCATCACACCATAAAACCCCAACGAAACCATCCATGGCTACTTCTTCATTTTCAGCGTCCCGTCATTGACCTCGAAAATGGTCGTTGGCTTCAACATCAACAGTCGACATGGTGGTACTTCAACCACATCTCCGACCAACCAGGATTCCCAATGGGACCTATTTCTCCCAAAACAACATAAAAGAGTATCACAACGACTTCGAATTCCACCATGGACACAAACATCTACCGACATCCCCATCTTATGCCACTAAACAAGCGAGTATGCCATAAAAACATCCTTAACGTCGAAGATCAAGGCTTCCAATACCCACCTCCCACTATTTAGCACATTTCCTTAACAGGAACGCCAAAGTCAAGAATTGACTACCCCCTGATCGAGCATCACACTTCCACTCTCAAAACTATCATCATTCTTAATTGCAACATTTCCCCACGACCTAGAGAGTTCATAGCCTTCATGCGTGACACACCAAAAATTTAAATTCTTGACACTTTTGAAAATTTAGTAGGGACTACATTATGAAACAAACTTGAGTGTACACTACACAACACCGACTAGCCATGCACAACGATTTCAAGAATCGTTCAACCCCAACTCCACGACAAAATACTCTTCACCACACCCCAGTATCGGTGTTGGCACAATTGAAATTATTTTCGATGAACTTTACCCACAATATTTATAAAATACTACAAAATTGCTTGCATTGAGCGTGTCAAACGACTTTCACTCTCATTGATATGACAACACATGCCTATACCAAACTCACTTATAAAATAATGCGGTCAAATGTTGTTTTGATTTTCATAGCAAAGTTACTCATTTACAAAAAGATATAAAATAATTCTCCCACTCTAAAAATTGAAATTTTTATCATTCAACGCCGTAAACTTGTTTATTCAATACCAACACACGTTTGCACACGTCGACACGTTTTCAAAATAAACACCTCGTAAGGCACACACACGCCAAAAATATCTGATATTAATGATATGGAAAGGCTTCAGCAAATTGTTTGAAACACAATACATGTAACTCAGTGACATTGAAGGCTATTTACTCTAACAAGGTCAACTGTTTACACTCACTATGATTTATCCCAAACTCCTTACTTCCGACCAACCAGCCGGGTTCCTCTCCTATGCTACAACCTCCGGCACAAACGCTTCCCAACATCCTTGATTGTCCAAGTACCAGTTACCATCGCGACTAAAATTTCGCAAGTCGCGCGTCCTACTTTGACCTCAAACAAACTTACCAACCATAACTCAATTCCATCTGATCCTCACTACATTTTATCAGTCAGCACTAATATCGTCTCTCAACCACCCTTCACTTAGCTACAGTTCCAAAAACCTCATTTCTATCCTTCGATTCTTAGATTAACACTCTCCTGCTTCCCACCAATCGCCATGACAATCTACCAAACCGAAGACTCCCTTGATGCGGAAAGCTCATCTTTTATCATACTATCTTCCTTATGGACCTATGAGATCCTTTCTCAACGAAGTATCTACATCCCGCACTATATTCTTCCCAAATGGTATTAACCTTATAACCACAAGAGAACCCACACAACACGCCAGACCCACCCTATCAATTCATAGATAGAACTCTCTACACTAAACCACACTCAACAATAGCAATCGAGTATGCCCATGCACCTGTAAATTCAGAATTGCATCTACCTTACATGAGAGTACTCACTATTGTTATCACGCCTCTAAATGATCAAGGTCTTTCTTACAGGCTTCCTAAATCTCAGTTGTGTTTCCTACTCCACAGTTTAAGTTTAGGCCTATCCGGTTACATAAATCCATTAAACTATGGCTCTGATACCAATTGTAACAACCCAACCAAGAACAACAAGACAACAATTAAATCTTAATAATATTTCATGCCAAAGCGGCCCCAAGCGTACAATTTAATTCAAGGTTTGCAACGGCAACCTACTACACAACTGAGATGATTAAGAAAAGACAAACTAAAGTGACGGTCGTCTATTCACTTCCGCTACACCTTCTCTTTCCCTGCAACAGCTCTCCCTAAATCACGCCTGCCTGAAAAGGGGTTTTTTAAATTTGAAAGAGCGAGGGTTAGACCGAAGGTCTAGTGAGTTCCCTCTAACGAAAAGCAACAATATATAGTTCAAACGTTAAATCAAACAATTTTATAAATATCACATGAGTGAATCACACTACTGACCACACTACCGTCAAAGATGGTGTGTCTAACTCGCACTGCCTTAATGTTGGGACACGCCCCCAACGGCATAAACGGGCCACACTCCCCGGTGCAAGCAGGCGGGCCACACTCCCCGACTTAGATCACAACTTCCACACTACTGACCACACTATCGTCAAAGACGGTGTGTCTAACTCGCACTGCCTTAATGTTGGGACACGCCCCCAATGGAATAAACGGGCCACACTCCCCGGTGCGAGCAGGCGGACCACACTCCCCGACTTAGATCACAACTTCCACAATAATGTATGCACACATTTAAATATCAACGATTTATAATACACTTAAATAATTTCATAGTGATCATGCAATCGTAAATAAATCAAAGTTTAAAATTTAAACTTTCATATGCTTTCATTAACAAAATGTTTAGTTCAAAAAACTCACCTGGCGTCCTTAGCTTAATTCCTGCCTTTACTCTTATGGTTTGATCTGGAACCTATAAAGGAAACATTGACCGGTGAACTCCCGATTCTTTCTATATTATAACAAGATTGACCTTAACACCATAATCCTAACATCACCTATTCTCTAAAAGTAACTTGGCCCACTAGAACATCAACTCGAGACAAGGTACCTTGATTCCTAGCAATAAAATGAAAATGGGTCGGTCTTCCAATAAACAACGCCCAACAAAGAATTAATCCCTAATTTAAAATATGGGCTTCGGCCCACAAACCAAATCCGGGGACCGGGGTCTTGCCCGGTGTGGCTAACGACCGGGGCCTACCCCCCCCCCCCCGGTGACCGGTGTCTCAACACAACCGATATCGACCGGTGTCATCGACCGGGGTTCACCACGGGGACCGGGGCACTCTATCAACCGGTGCCCCCCCTGCTCGAACGAAAACCACCGACACCCAACACCCAGATACCACAGATTTTGAGATTACAACCAGAAATCGATAACAACCCAACCCGGTACCCATTTCAATTGCAGAACTCGATTACCACAAAAATCCCCTTATCCGATTAGATATTTCTATAACAACTTCCAAACCAAACTCAGAAAACCTATGGGACGATCGATAGCTAAAATAAACAACTAAAAGATTTTGTAAAACAAATGCTAAACCCTTAACAATAAGGAGTGTTAGGTCTGATTTTATAGTAATCATTATATTTATAGGTTTGGTCAAATACTGTGTTTAGAGTCTAATATTGTGTAGTATTGACCAAGGGTATTTAAGCCCCTTTGGTCTTGGTTGTTGGTAACACTTTCACGCATACATCAATACAAACTTCATCTTGCGCCTTGAACTCTCTCTCTCTCTACTTTCTCTCTCTAGGATTTAGTTGATCTTGGACCATCAATTGGTATCAAAGCAGATCTGAATCTTGAGAGAATTGAGAGAATCGTTTTTCGTTTCTGAATTTGTGGATTAAAGCAGATAATTTGATCGATTTTCTTGAATTTTTCAAGAAAATCTCGTTTTCTTGCTTTTTCATCAAATTCAGATATGTTTTTGATTGAATATCTTTGAAATTTGTTTTGTTGGATTCGTTTTTGATAGGAGAATATCTTTGATTCACGACATTTTTCAAGTAATTCACGTTTTGAAGTTTAATTTTTGAGAAGTTTCGTTTTTCTGGAAAATCGGTTTTCACGTACTGTTCTATTTTCGAAATCTTGATTTTGTGTTTTTTAATCGAAAAGTTTCATAGAAAAGTGTTAGAATGATGTTTTCAATCATATCTGTGAAAGGAATTGTCATTATTGTCTAATCTGTAATCATTTTTTGGTGATTTTTGTGTGTTTCAGCAACTTTGCGCCAGATCGGAACTTTGCGCGAGTTCATCATTGCTTTGCGCGAGTTCTTCACACTTTGCGCGAGTTTATTCTGTGGTGTGCATCTTCAGGTTTTCAAGAGAAGTTTAACTTCTCGTCTTGGGTTATTCACACAAATTAAGCTTTGTGTCTCAAAAGCCTCACGCAAAGCAAGTCTTGCGTATCCAATTCATCACGCAAAGGTTAAGTTCTCGCCATCAACAAGTCACGCAAATCAAACTTTGCGTCTCTTACTGCTAACGCAAATCTCAGTTTGCGTCTCCAGCTGCTCACGAGAATCCAGTTTGCGTCTCATTCTGTTCACGAGAATTACAAGTTTGCGCTTTCATCAGTTCACGAAAAGCTAATTTGCGTCTCACTCAGCTCACGCAACTCTAAGTTTGCATTTCCTTCTGCTCAAGAGAATCTCAGCTTGCGCTACCTGCCCCTCACGCAAACCTCAAGTTTGCGCCATCTTAGTATTGACCAAGGGTATTTAAGTCCCTTTGGTCTTGGTTGTTGGTAACACTTTCACGCATACATCAATACAAACTTCGTCTTGCACCTTGAACTCTCTCTCTCTCTCTCTCTACTTTCTCTCTCTAGGATTTAGTTGATCTTGGACCATCAAGGAGAATAGGATTGGGAATTACCTTGGAAAATTGATGAACACCAAAACTCTGCCTCTTTTCCTCTACTTCGTTCGAATCGCTTCAAACTCTCTCTCCCTTTCCCAAATTATCAGCCGTCACCAACAAAACACTAGGTCCTAGGGTTAAATCCCTATGATTTCCCTTTTTCACTCTAGACCCCTTTACTATGGACCCCTTCCATATTTTTACCCAAACTTTTAATTCATCGCTTTTAACCCGGTTGTTACATAAATGTTTATTATAAATTTATAAATGTTTCTATTTTATCTAGATTAACTTATAATATATATATATATATATATATATATATATATATATAGAGAGAGAGAGAGAGAGAGAGAGAGAGAAGAATTAAAAATTAAAATTTAGATATGGTATATCTGTTAGGACATAAATTGTCCAAGATAGAAACGCTAGTTCGAGTCTAGGCATCCAAAATCAACACCTAAAATAACACTAGTTCGAGTCTTGGCATCCAAAATCAACACCTAATTCTCTCGAACTTAAGCTCTGATACCAACTTGTAACACCGAATTTGGAAAGAGCAACTAATTAAAAACTTTAAATTAAACATCCAATAAGGATAAAATCTATTTTACAAATCATCACTTGAGTCACTTCCAATAAAACGCTAGATTTAACTCTAACAAATAATGGGTCAAGTCTTGTATAAAGACTAATCAAGGTCGGGTGTTACTAAAAACCCAAAAGAAATAGTTACTCTTCTCAACGACTAAGTGGAAGACTTCATCAAGCCACTCACATAAGCACATACTCTTAGCATTAAACACTTCACCAAGACGCTAGAACCTCTTCCCCCAACCGGAAACTGATGCACATACTGACAAATAAAAAGGTTAGGCTGACGCCTAGTGAGTTCAAGAGTTTACAACATAAAATAAAAACATTTGCTAAAGGGAGAGAAAGTAGTTTAATCACAGACCTTCAGAAAGATTTACTTTAAATATCAAACGACACTATTTTCCGAAAATACACCTTTTAAACAAGGAACCTAACATGAACCTTCTTTCGTAAAACCACTTTAATCCCATACTTACCCAAAACGTGGATAGTAAGCAAAACTCCCGGTTTATAAAATACGAAATAAGATTTTACTTCTCGAAGTACCCCAAACGTGGACGGGGCATAATACACAACCCATAAATCTTGAGTAAACAATTCCGCATATGCAAAACGTCACTGAAAATATGATTAATAAAATGACACAATTTAGTACCCAAATAACACCTTCCGGTGACGGGGGAGACCCGATTCCATTGTACATGGCGGAACACAAAGTTAAGCCACATAACCATGTTATCGAACTACACCTCAGATCGTGACTGTATTGCCTGCTCTACCGAGCTACACCTCCACTCGTGACTGTATTGCCTGTTCTGTCGAGCTACACCTCCAGTCGGACTTTATTTCAAGTCCCAAACACTGTATCCTTTATTTCCTGCTCTGTCGAGCTACACCTCAAGGATACACGATCTAATTACCTGTTCGTCTCTAGCGGAGTTTCATCCTCAGGGTACTCATTCGACCCCTAGTGCCTACTCCCTAGCATTCGAGATAGGAGCCTCAGCTCCTTACTTGATAACTCTCGATGTCTAACCTCGTGCACAAGAATTAGACATCCAAACACAAGACCCATGGTCCCGAAGTACAACCCATAAAGGTTCCTCTTCGCCAAACAATCGGGACGACACCAATGCCAACTCGACATTATTTTCCCAAAGTGAGAATCCCAAGAGTCCTCACCATTAAACATGACCGACTTACATGCCTATGGATCCAATGCATTAAAGTCTAAAACACATGACTCTAATTGAATGACACACTCACTCAAAATATGTATTCTCCAAAATAAAGTGCAATGAATGCAACTCACACCCAAAGCTCCACTTTAAGTTGTTAATACTGGACAAAAGTCCCCAAGACCCGACATCGACAAAAATCGAGCTTTAAGCCCAAAATCAATTGACCCCATGTTAGCGTCCATAAAATGCAACGACCAACGTTTAAGCAAACATATGCTTCAACTACGTGAATAAACTCCAACATACTTTAGATTGAGGTAAAACATTTCCCAAACAAGTTTATAATCCCATTGACTCTTTCCAAAACGTCCCATGACACACATTTAAATTGTAATTATTCGAGGGATTTACACCCGTATAATAAGTCATTAAAATATCAAAATTAAAGGTTTACTCAATAAAATACTTGAGTTGCAACTTTCCCCAAAATCTTTGTTTATCAAATCACCATTGGCCTTCGGCCCAACACCTAGAAAATTAATATTTCTAAAATGTTCCCCAGGTCGGAAATGACCCAACCCAAAGGACTCACACACTCTTACTTTCAAAACGTCTCATTTTATGAATGATGCATATAACCCGACCAGTACTAAGAATGCATTTGTGACCAAATATTCATTTATGCAATAAATCATTAAAACACTTTTGTTTATGTTGGTCCCGGAGGTGCTTAACAAGTTTGTAGAAGGGGGGGTGAATACAAACACAGAAATTAAAGTTTAATAAATTGTTTATTGATAAATCAAAATACAATTTACAAGTTTGTTGCGGAATAAGATTAAGATAGACTCAATCTAAACAAACTTAAGAAACACTAAGATAATTGCACAAGAAATTCAGAGAATGGGGAGTTTAAGAGATAGAAAACAATGGTTTCTATATGGAGTTCAAGGATTGAGCACACCTTCAGATGAAGGGGTGAACTTCCTATTTATACCCTATGCATTAAATGCATGGCAGGGTACTTTACACGTGGCGTTCACAGATTGGCTTTGGGAGTCTGAATTTTGGGAGACATGCTTTCGGTCGGGTCATGAACAGTGTAGTTGACAGAGTTGTTGTACGTATGGTGGCAGAGACATGTCCGTTCTGACACATAGTACTAGTTTGTGCAAGGATAGACAAAAGGAAACTTGAGGCATAAGCTTTGTGATCGATTGATCGCTGAGTATCTCTTCTTGCAGAGATAGAGGTTCAGCTATCGCTGAAGCTTTTCCTCATGTTCCTTCGCGTATTTGTAGAGTTGTCTTTGCTTCACTGATATCCGCATCAGGTCACTAGAAGACTTCTCTTTGTTCAGCAGCTTCGTCTTCGATTCAGCTATGAACATATGTTGACGCGAGACTTGTCTTCAGGGATTACGTTGGCTGTTTACTTCAGAAACTATCAGTGATAACTGAACAGACTCAGTCTAATCACTGATAGTGAAACACTAATACATAGAAATGTTTATAAGAAAGACTATCAGTGATAACTGAACAGACTCAGTCTGATCGCTGATGGTGAAACACTAATACATATTACAACGTAATTTTCACTAAGTATAGAAGAGGGTCTTTATCAAATCACTGAGAGAGTTTGGATCAACAATCTCCCCCTATTTGATAATGACAAAGTAACAGGAGAAAATTACTTTATAATTCAAAAAGATGGAATAATCAGGACTCGTAACATACATGTCCCAATTACTATTTTGAGGGATCTTTTACAGCACTGATGGAGTTAAGTACTTTACTGAAATTTCATTAATCCAAGAAGAGAATTACAAGGAATTAAAATTACAAGTACAAGTGAATAACTAACTACTGTAAGTACAACTAATAGATTACAGAAAAGAAAACTAATCTATCAGCTATAAGAAGACTTAGGAGGATTTATCATATACTCAGGTATTTCTTCTCCTTTCTGTCTCCGTTCCAAAGATTCTTGGCTGATAATTTCTTTGATTTTCTCAGCAGCAGGGAAGAAGTCACACCATAAGCATAAGAGATCCTTGAGATGATTCAGAGGACAGATAGGAATCTCAGAGACTCTTTGAAATATGAGTTCCTCATCATCATCTCTGAAGAATATTCCATAAGGATTGTCAATTACTTGACCAGCTTTGAAAGGACCACCAGGAGGCAGAGATAAATCCAGAACTGAAAGATCAGGAGGAGGACCAAACAGTGCATCTCTTCAGAGGAGGAGGACCCAATTCTTCTTTTGAGTTTCAAAGATTTGGGAGGAAGAGGAGATGGCAGCTTCAGTACAGAAGTGACTCTATTTATGAGGGCTTCAATAAGTCCTTCAACGTAGCCTCTGTATGTAGATTTGGATTTCTTCAGCGCATCCCAGAACTCTATCCATTCCGTAAATCCGAAGCTCTCAAGTTTGGATACGTTCATGTTTTTTGGGTTCCATCCTCTCTGGTAATCTCCATGGTCACTGAGAGTTGATCCTTCTTCTTGCGACCAGAGATAGTCACGGCTGATATCGGAATAAGATCAGAACGATAATCCATCTTCTGTTTACACCATTCGATAGACCTATCGTTGATCTCTTGTTCTTTGGAGCGTTCCTCTTCAATTTCTTTCAGCAGTGCAGCTTGAACTTCCACAGGTATGCTTTTTAGCTTTTTGTCCTTGACTTGAGAAGATTGAATCTTTAAAGCGAGTTGGGCGTCTCGTCTGCATTCAGCGATCAGTTTCTCAGCTTTGGCAGATTCTTCTCGTTCAGCTTCAGTGAGGAAGTCGAGCTCTGAGAAGGATGTTTGAAGAGGGATTTTCAGCCGTTGACTTTCTAGTTGAGCGATCATTTCAACTCTTTTCTTTACCACTTCCTCTGACCAACGAGATGGTCGAGAGGGCCTTCCTGGATGGACCAGGGAATCTTCTTCTTCTTCATCAATCTCAGCGATAGAGATTGGGATTATTTCTTCAGCGATAGTAGCTGGAATTATTTGTAGTTCAGAACCCTTAAGCAGGGGTGAGAACTGTCTGGATAGAAAATGAAGGAAAGAAGGGATAAGTGTATATTTTTAGAAAAAGAGAGAGAAAGGCTAGAAGGAAATAGGGGTTTGGAAAGAGTAGGAGAGTGGTACAATTGAAAGACATACCTGAGAAGGATGCTCCCCCTCAGATTGTGATCCAGTCCTCAAGCATTCTTCAGCGATTGGTTGCTTGTCTTTGCTTTGCGAAGGAGCGCTTGAAGATGTATCACCTCTCACCCATGCTTTGACAACCTCTTGCGAAGTTGTCCCTGATGCGACGTTTGGCTTGGATAACCACATAGATTGGTCTTCTTCATCGTCGTCGTCATCATTGGAGGGTTGATCCTTTTCTTGATCAACAAGATCTAGATCATCTTCCTCTTCATCGTCTTCTTCCTCATCATCTTCAAAGAGAAGAGAATGAATATATGAGGGTTCTTTTGCCTTCTCCCCCTCTTTGTCATTATCAACGACAGGGGGTTGCTCAGCTGCTGGAGTAGCTGTTGAAGCTTTTAGCACTTGAACGTCAGCATCCAGACGCTTGACCCATTCTTCAATTGCAGGGATGTCGCATGTGGCATCATGGATGAATTCCACAGCGATGTTGAGATTTGTCCGATCATCTTCAGTGAAGGAGGGAGGCAGCGCTGGAGCTGGTGCAGTCACCTTTTGGAGAAGTTGTTGAAGAAGGGACGTGCAGAGATCAACCTTTGAAGAGAGATCTCAAACTTCAGTGGTAAGAGACTCAAATCGCCCCTGAAAGAGTTGAGAGGACTCTTTGAGTTGGACGACTTGTTCTTCTACAGCTGAGAGTTTGGAGTTCTCAGCTTTGGATGAGAAGGTAGCTGTCAACCTCTTCAGCTCCTCACCAGCCTGATTGACGGCGCTGGTGGTGTCGTTAATGGTGTTGGTGAGAGCGTCCACCTTTTCTCCCAGACTGTTGACATGCGTGTCAACAGACGCCAAACTAGGACCTGAAAATTATATTAGTTCAGATGCGGGCTTATTTGGATAGGTGGGGAAAGATGTGTTTAGGATTATAGGTTTACCTGACGTATCAAACATTTTGTAAAACTGCAAAGATTCCTCAAACGTTTGATGTTCAGGTCCTATAGGTAAAGAGGATGTAGCGGGTTCAGAGACCAAAGGAGGAGAGGGAAGAGTTATGGGGGTAGAAGTAGGGTTGGGGTTAATCTCAGCGAATGAGATAGTAGGTGGGGTCACTGATGATGTGACAGCGATTGAAATCGCTGACACGGTAGGTTGAGTGACTTCTGGAGTTGTGGAGGAAAGACCCACAAATGCATCTAAGGTAGCTTGTTGAGAAGCTCCCTCAGGTATAGTACTAGAGGGTGTACTTTCCTTAGTCTTTTTGGCCTTCTTAGAAGGACCAATCGGACTAGTTGATGGTCGTTTTGAAGTAGTGGTAGCGACAGGGATAGCAGACGTAGGAACCGTCTGCGTGGTCGCTGAAAAAGAAGAATGGATAGAGAGACGAGATCGAAGGAGAGAGATACTTACCTCGTTGGCGAGCGGCTTTACCTCCAGTGATCGTTGACCTATCCTGGCAAAAGTGCCATCATCTTTGGTGGGATAGGTGTTGGGATAGAGGAACTTGATGTACGTACATATGAAACGTACGTACGAGATCTTGGGATCTCGTTCAGGCTTCTCTAATCTCGACCTCAGGTCTTCAAAGATTGCAGTGGCGTAGTCAAAGTTTTGACCAGCGATAACGGAGTAGGCCATTTGCAGTTGTGTTTTGCTGGCTTGATCCAGCGAACCACTCTTCCCACTCATGCACTGAATTATGTGCGAGAAGATGAAGTTCAGTTGTGAAGGCATCTGAGCTTTGAGAATCTTGGTGAGCTTTTTGTTGGGAATAGAAGATCTCGGTTTGTTTTCCCAACAATAGCCCATTGCATCCAGAAAGGATATCAGCTCAGCATCAGTGGGGAGTGCATCGAACCCACTCTTTGGTTTGTCAGGGAATCTCAAAGATTTCCTGAGGCTAAGAGCGGTCATGTTCCCTGGCCCCAAATCCGTGCTGAAGGAGATAGCAGGGACTCGTTCACCTTTCTTGTTGGTGAGTTCAGTTGCATCAGCAGTGAACCAGAACTGCTGGAGTAGAGTCTTTGAAGGCTTAGGATCCACAGTGATCACGTAAGCTATGCATGATTGTTTGAGAAATTCAGCAGCTTCCACCAGATGTGGGTATTTGTCAGCTTTAAAGTCGAGTCTTCCCAAGTGATTACATTTAGTGATCTCAACTTCAGTAATAACGAATCGGACATGCTTGGAAGCAACGATTGAAGACTGTGTCATTTCTGTTATGGAAAGAAGCATAATAGAAGAAATGATTATTATTAAAAATAATATGATTACCAGTTTCCATAGAAGAAGGGAAACTGGAAAAATATCAAGTTATTTTTAGGAATAGAAAAATAGTGTTCTGGGTAGAAAGAATGAAGAACGCTTTAAAAACCAAAAGATTTTTATTTAAAAAAAACATAAAATCAGAAAGAATGATCTTTAGTTTTTAGAAAAAAAAAACGTTTTATAAAATCCATGAAGAACAAGAACGAGTAGGATTTTAAAAAGAATAGAAAGCATACGAACAATGCACATAAACATGAAATAAACTTGTTTATTTTGAAGAAGAAGAGTTGCAGATTCAATATTCTGGGTTTACTTGCTTGAGTGTTCTTGAGAAAGAGTGTTTCTTGCTATGAAAGTTTTGAAAGCGTAAACCGTATAAAGGAGAGAAGAATTCCTTTTATACAAAGAGATAGAGGAGAGAGAAGGAATGAAGCGGGAAGAAAATCATCATGACATTGACACGTTCCACAAAGTTGATTGGATAGAAGAGCAACGGACGAACGTGTCAGAAAAGGCGTGTCGTGAATTATCCGCTCAAATGACGTCATAGGAGAGAGAGACGTTTCATTTTTCCGTTTTGAAATGATCACTGAAGAAAAGTCAGCGATAGATTTTCCTTTGAAAGTATCCCTGATGATAAAGATAGGGATAGATTTTCCTTTTAAAGGATCACAGACTAGAAATATCAGTGATTAATGTATTTTTCAAAAGCTTTTAATCATTTGAAGAAAGTTCAGTGATTAAAGTTTATATTTTGAAGAAAAACATCTTAACTGAGTTAAGATTCAGTTGAGAGAACATACCTGAGAGTCAGAATGTTTATCAGAGAGAGAACAATGAGAACTTTTGATTACTGACATACTACATGAACGTTGAAGATTTACTCTTCAAGATTCAGCATTCCAAGCTCACTGATGAGAAAGTTGAACCTTGTCTCATCAAGAGGTTTGGTGAATAAATCAGCAAGCTGAAAGTCAGTCGGGATAAAGTGAAGTTCAATATCACCGTTCATCACATGATCTCTGATAAAGTGATATCTGATCTCTATGTGTTTTGTCTTTGAATGTAGCACTGGATTATTTGCTATGGCTATAGCACTAGTGCTGTCGCAATAGATGGGAATTTTGGATAACTGAAGGTCATAATCTAATAGCTGATTTCTCATCCACAAGATTTGAGAACAACAGCTTCCAGCGGCTACGTATTCAGCTTCAGCTGTGGAGGTGGACACAGAATTTTGCTTCTTGCTTGTCCAGCTTACCAGCTTTCCTCCCAGGAGTTGACATCCACCAGTGGTACTCTTTCTGTCGAGTTTACAGCCTGCAAAATCACTATCAGAATAACCAGTTAGATCGAACCCTGAGTCTTTGGGATACCAAAGACCGAGGTTAGGAGTTCCTTTCAGATATCTGAAAATTCGCTTTACAGCGATCAGATGGGATTCCTTGGGTTCAGATTGATAGCGTGCACATAAACAAGTAGAGTACATGATGTCAGGTCGGCTCGCTGTTAGATACAGCAGGGAGCCTATCATTCCTCTATAGGCAGTGACATTAACAGGTTTACCAGAAGGATCTTTGTTAAGTGTCAGGGGTGGTGCCATAGGAGTCTTCATCGCTGAACTTTGTGTGAGATCAAACTTCTTCAGCATATCTTTAACATACTTACCTTGGCAGATAAAAGTACCTTTGTCAGATTGTTTAATCTGAAGACCAAGAAAATATGTCAGCTCACCCACCATACTCATTTTATATTCTTTCTTCATTCTTTCAGCGAAGCGAGTACACAGAGATGGGTTAGTAGAACCAAATATTATGTCATCAACATATATTTGTACAAGAAGTATATGATCTTTTATCTTCCTGAAAAATAACGTATCATCAATTTTGCCACGTTCAAAATTTTCAGAGATAAGAAAAGATGAGAGAGTGTCATACCAAGCTCGAGGAGCTTGTTTTAGACCATAGAGAGCCTTATCCAATTTATAAACATAATTTGGATACTTAGGATCATAAAATCCTGGTGGTTGTTCTACATAGACTTCTTCATTCAGCTTTCCATTTAGAAACGCTGATTTTACGTCCATTTGATAAACGATGAAGTCTTTATAGACTACATAAGCTAAGAATAGTCGAATTGCTTCGAGCCTGGCCACAGGGGCAAAGGTTTCATCGTAGTCTATGCCTTCCTCTTGTCTGTATCCCTGAGCAACAAGTCGAGCCTTGTTGTGGGTTACAGTTCCATGTTCATCTAACTTGTTTCTAAACACCCATTTGGTGCCTATAACAGTTTTGTCAGATGGTCTAGGAACTAGATTCCAAACTTTGTTACGAGTAAACTCAGTCAGCTCTTCTTGCATAGCGCTGACCCAGTTTGGATCTCTGAGGGCATCATCAGTCTTCTTTGGTTCTATTAAAGAGAGAAAATTTACAAAGAGACAGATATTACCTGAGCTTCGTCGTGTCTGAATACCTGCTTCGAGATCACCAAGAATTTGATCTATTGGGTGATCTTTGGTCCATCGCTGAGCAGGAGCATGATTGCTTAACTCAGAGGTTGGATCAACAGTTGGAATGTTTACTGATGATGACGTTTGAGGTTCATCGGCAATTAACTGTTGAGAAGGTTCATCAGAGAGATTTTCAGACGAAGATAGAGTTGATGGTAGTAGTGTGTTTAGAGGTTCTGCTGAAACCCATGAGGTGGTTTCAGCGGTAGGATGTATAATGTTTGGATCATCATCAGCGGCTGGAGGATCAGAATGCTGATGGTTTGAGAAGAAAGGTTCAGTTTCTCTGTAGTGAGAAAGCATCCAAGCGTTTAACTCTTCATTGTCAGTAATTGGTTTAGAGTTCGCTGAGCGAGTTTCATCAAACGTGACGTGAATTGTTTCTTCTACGGTTTGTCTTCTCTTGTTGAAAACTCTGTAGGCTTTGGAGATGGAGGAATATCCTAGAAATATTCCATCATCAGCTTTTGGGTCGAACTTTCCAAGTTGATCTTTGTTGTTTAAGATAAAGCACTGACAACCAAAGATATGAAGAAAACTAATAGAAGGCTTTCTTCCAAGAAAAAGTTCATAAGCTGTCTTCCCAAATCGCTTTATTATCAGTGATCTGTTTTAAGTGAAACATGCAGTGTTTACAGCTTCTGCCCAAAATTGAGTAGGGAGATGAGAATCGTTGAGCATTGATCTAGCAGCTTCTATGATTGTTCTGTTTCTTCTTTCAGCGACTTCGTTTTGCTGAGGTGTTCTCACTGAAGAGAAGTTGTGAGAGATTCCCTTGTTCTCAAAGAAATTATTCAGGGAACTGCTTTTGAATTCAGTTCCATGATCACTTCTTATTGAGCGAACAGTAAGATTGTTCAGCACTTCCATCTTTTTCACAAAAGATATTAGTTCTTCTGGAGTATCACTCTTACAGCGAAGAAAGATAAGCCAGGTGTAGCGAGAATATTCATCTATAATGACAAGTGTATATTTCTTTCCAGCTATTGATTTGATGTTGACAAGGCCAAACAGATCCATATGCAAGAGCTGAAGAGGACTTGTTACTGAGGAAACCTGTTTCGACTTGAAACTTGCTTTTGTTTGTTTTCCTTTTTCACATGCTGAGCAGAGAGATTCTTTAGCATATGAGTGCTGAGGAAGACCAGAAACCAGTTCCTTAGATGAGAGAGAATTCAGGGGTTTGAACTTTAGATGAGAGAGCATTTTATGCCATAGCCAGTTGACATCAGAAGAGTCCTTAGAGAGAAAACATAAGTTATCAGTGATAGTAGAGTCCATATCTATTACATAGACATTTTCTCTGCGATGACCACTGAGAGCAAGTTTTCCTTTTTCATCTACCACTGAACATGCTTTCTTAGAAAAACGAACTTCGTAATCTTTGTCACATAACTGACTGATGCTTAGAAGGTTATGCTTCAGTCCATCTACATAAGCGACTCTTCGAAAGGTAGTTGTCCCATTGCTAAGGACACCAAACCCTCGGGTAAATCCTTTTCCATTTCCACCAAAGGTCACAGAGGGACCTTTCTCTTCCTTGTATTCAGTGAGCAGGTCTCTTTGTCCAGTCATATGACGAGAACATCCACTATCGAGATACCAGATGCCCTTTGATCCCTGCATACATAAGGAAGATTAAGCGTTGTTTGGTACCCACTTTTCAATGGGTCCTTCAGAGTTAGTGGATAAGGAAGGTTCAGTTGTCTTCTTAGCAGATGAAGATTCAGCTTCAGTGGTAATCTTCACTTTGGTTAAATTCTTAACCTTAGTGGTATTTTTCACCTTGGTTGATTTTTCAACCTTGGTGACCTTCTCAGCTTTAGAGGCATTTTTCTTCACTTTGGCTATTTTATCAGATTTAGTGGCAGTTGGACATTTACTTGCAATATGATCAGTAAAACCACAGTGATAACATTTTCTGTATCTGAAAATGGTTTTAGGACCAGAAGTAGAAGGTTTTGCAAGTTTAAGATGAGCAGGGCCAGGTCCAAGAAGACTTTTCTCTTGAGATCTGGGAGGAATTTTCATTTCTTCAGATCTCGGCGGTTTAAGGTCAATCTTTAGCTTTGGAGGACAGAGATCAAAGATTTCTATCACAGAGCTAGAGGATTGCTTAGCTGAAGGTTTAGAAGGAACTTTCAACTTTGCTTTCCTGGTTGCCTTCTGAGGAAGGAGAATGGACTTTCCTTTATCCGTAGACTTAGTGTCTTTGGATTTTTCTTCAGGAATGGGATTTGAAGAAAAACAGGGATAGAATTGATTATAAGAAGTGTCAAAGAAGGAGGTGACAAAAGTTCCAAACTTAAGCAAGGAACTTTCTTCCTTAGGATCGTCCTGAGGTGTCCAAAAACCAAGACCGGTTTTATCACTTTCAGGAGTTTGAGCATTTATTATCTTAGAAATCTTTGTTGATGATTTGCACCATTTTTCAACATGAGCCTTTTCTGCTTTTAGAGCAGCGATGGCTTGTTCGCGTTCAATGCTGATGATTTCATTTATAATGACTTGATCTTTCAACTTTTCTTCTAAAAGATTTAGTTCACTGATCTTTTCATGACATTTCTCTAGCTCTTGAGTTAAATATATATTTTTATTTTCAGCTTGAGTTTTGTCGTTTAGAGCATTATAAAGGTCTATTGTCAGTACATCAACAGCACGACTTCTCTCAGCTTCAGGTAGAGAGGGATTTGTAGAGATAGATACCTGAGATGATATGTAGCTCATAGAAGGTTCAGGTGGTTCTTCTACTTCTTCTTTAATCTCAGCCATGAGGCAAAGATTAGCGACTTCTTCATCATCAGAAGATGATTCTTCTGATTCAGCCC
Organism: Arctium lappa; assembly: GCA_023525745.1. Taxonomy (NCBI): domain Eukaryota; kingdom Viridiplantae; phylum Streptophyta; class Magnoliopsida; order Asterales; family Asteraceae; genus Arctium; species Arctium lappa. The sequence continues at coordinate 49,445,726 of CM042064.1, read as the reverse complement.
AGTCATGTTCTTCAGCGATGAGACCTTTACCTTTTCGCTGATAGCTTTTCATCTTTTGATATTTTTTCTTTAGCTTATGGTATTTGTCATCACTGGATCTTCTTGAGGTAGAAGGTTTGAAGACCTTTTTCGACCTGCACTCACTAGCAAAATGTCCAATTTTTTCGCAGTTATAGCAAGTGGCAGTAGCCTTATCAACCGGAGTTGATTTTGGCTTTTTAGTAAGAGAGAGAGGTTTACTTCTTCGGAAGTTACTCTTTCTTGCAAATCTCTTAAAAGAGTTTGTCAAGAGTGCTAAGGACTCATCAAACTCTGAAAGATCAGGGTCTGATAGATCCTCAGATTCAGAATCTAACTCAGTGATGGTGAGAGTAGATCGCTGAGATGGAATTATCTCTGAAGAGACTAGAGCAACAGGAGTGCTTTTGGAGTCTTTAGAATCTTTTACAAGATTCTTCTTCAGAAGATTAGATTGCTCATAGTTGAGCAATATTCCATACAGAGTGCTTAAAGAGAGAGTATGTAAGTCTTTTGTCAGCTTAAGACATATTGAATAACTGTCCCAGCTTTCAGGAAGACTTTCCAAGAATTTTGTTAGGACCTCAGAATTAGAATAGGTCCTTCCAACAGTTCTTAGGCCAATGATTAGGCAGTTAAACCGCTGATGAATGTCAGAAAGAGATTCATTCTTACCAGCGATAAAACTTTCATACTGTCTTACCAAGTTAATCTTTCGAGTCTCTTGGATTTCAGTGGTGCCCTCGTATTGAACACATATGGTTTCCCACATTTCTTTAGAAGTTTTCAGATGCATGATGGAATGGAAAACTTCATCAGGCAGAGCCATTGAGATAATGGTCTTTGCTCTTGCATCTATGCCTACCTTCTTTTTATCTTCATCACTCCACTGTCTTATTTCCTTAACGACATATCGTTCAGGGACAGCTTCAGTGGTGGCAGTAGCGGGAACCGCAGCTATAATTCTAACAGGTTCATAAGGTCCGTTTTCTATATATTCAGGTATAGTAGGATCTGCACCTTCAAGAAATAGCATCATTCGATTTTTCCATAGAGAAAAGTTATCTCTGCTAAATCGAGGAGGTTTAGAAAGTGAACCATTATCATAGTAGTTTGTGTTTGTGTTTAGTGCCATTTTAGAATAGCAAGGAAGAGTATACAACAAGATCTTGTTTATTAGTTTAAACAAACTGCTCTGATACCACTTGTTGGTCCCGGAGGTGCTTAACAAGTTTGTAGAAGGGGGGGGGGGTTGAATACAAACACATAAATTAAAGTTTAATAAATTGTTTATTGATAAATCAAAATACAATTTACAAGTTTGTTGCGGAATAAGATTAAGATAGACTCAATCTAAACAAACTTAAGAAACACTAAGATAATTGCACAAGAAATTCAGAGAATGGGGAGTTTAAGAGATAGAAAACAATGGTTTCTATATGGAGTTCAAGGATTGAGCACACCTTCAGATGAAGGGGTGAACTTCCTATTTATACCCTATGCATTAAATGCATGGCAGGGTACTTTACACGTGGCGTTCACAGATTGGCTTTGGGAGTCTGAATTTTGGGAGACATGCTTTCGGTCGGGTCATGAATAGTGTAGTTGACAGAGTTGTTGTACGTATGGTGGCAGAGACATGTCCGTTCTGACACATAGTACTAGTTTGTGCAGGGATAGACAAAAGGAAACTTGAGGCATAAGCTTTGTGATCGATTGATCGCTGAGTATCTCTTCTTGCAGAGATAGAGGTTCAGCTATCGCTGAAGCTTTTCCTCATGTTCCTTCGCGTATTTGTAGAGTTGTCTTTGCTTCACTGATATCCGCATCAGGTCACTAGAAGACTTCTCTTTGTTCAGCAGCTTCGTCTTCGATTCAGCTATGAACATATGTTGACGCGAGACTTGTCTTCAGGGATTACGTTGGCTGTTTACTTCAGAAACTATCAGTGATAACTGAACAGACTCAGTCTAATCACTGATAGTGAAACACTAATACATAGAAATGTTTATAAGAAAGACTATCAGTGATAACTGAACAGACTCAGTCTGATCGCTGATGGTGAAACATTAATACATATTACAACGTAATTTTCACTAAGTATAGAAGAGGGTCTTTATCAAATCACTGAGAGAGTTTTGATCAACAGTTTATGACACATTTATCAAAATGCCCAAAAATTCCAAATGTAGGTGTTTTATAAAGTTTATTAAGCTAAACACTTCAAATAATAAAAAGTTACTAAATAACTCAACAGTTGATAACTTCATGTAAAACACATAAATGCTTGAAGATAGACATTTTGGCATGTACAACGTTTTCACAAATGAACTTGAACTCACCTCGCTAGGTTAGGTTAAACCTAGATTTCAAACCCAAATCCTTAGCCTCCAAGAATGAAGCTCCCATCATCAATACATCATCTTCAACAATGGGTTAGGGTTCCCAAATAATCCTTTTCTCCAAATCTAAGAGAAATAAACCACCAACAAGAATAACTCTTTAGATCTACAAAGATCTTCATATCAAAGCTTGAAATATTCAAAGAAACTTACCATTTTAGGATATTTAGACTCTCCACCCAAAACCAACCAAAGGAACCCATTATTTCTTCAAATCCAAGCTTCCAAATACCGACCCTTCACACCTCCTTAGGATAAATCCACCATGGATGCTCCAAATCTCACATAGGAGTTCCCCAAAATCGTACCAATGAGAGGAGAAGAATGGAGGTGGAAACAAGAATGAGTGAAAACCCTAGAAATGGGTTTAAATTGTCAGGCCCTTCCCGCGGCCTTGGCCGCGACCCCCAAGTCGCGGGCCAAGCCGCGCGTGCTACTTGCCTGCACACATACAGTGACTTACCCGACCTTGGCCGCGACTTGAGGTCGCGGGCCAAGCCGCACGTGTTACTGATCGTGCCTCTCATGTCTCGTGTTGAGCCATTCCCTGACTGTTCCTCTCGGCAGGCCGCTGACCGCCCCTTGACCGATCGTTGACCGACCAATTAGAATTTACGGGTGTTACAATCCTCCCAACCTTAAAAGAGATTTCGTCTCCGAAATCTGGCACCAACCAAACACCCATCATCACATTTAGCGAGATCAAATGATTCCTTATCCAAAAGGAATACCTTCACGATACCTCACCTCATATACAGAATCGTTTACGTCCCGGTTAAGGTTGTCACTGTATTCTTCATAACAAGTCGCCACGTCCCCTATCTCAATGTTCGATTTACTTTACCGATGACGGAATGAACATCGAGTCCTTATTAAATCATTTTCCTAACATTAAGATCCCGGTTGTCTCCCAACCTTAGGTTGCACGTACTACTTCAAGAGTAACTTGCGATGATAACCAACCATTTCCACCACGGTGACCAAAACGAACTTTACTTTTAACTGCTTCCAATCAACTCCCAGCGAACCGTGCTACACCATCGCTTGCCTCCAAAACCATAATAACCTTTGTATCGACAAACTAATTACATTTGACTAAACTCCTTTTGATTCCAAATATTCGCAACCAAGTTGACTTTACCCGAGCGATAAGGGATCTGTACATAGAATTACCGAGTCAATCACTCATTGTTGTTATAAAGATGATATTTCTAGTTGTGACAAGTCAATGTCTTCGATTGGATTGGATTAGCAGCTTGAGTATCTGCAATCATCATTCTAGAGTTTTCTTGACGATACTAGACCTTTGAGTGCTTTTAATCATTTTTCTGACCTGATCAACCAAAATATTAAGTGCTTGCAATCATTGTTCTGGTGCTTTGGTTGTGATCCAGACTCTTGAGTGCCTATAATCATCTGGCTGATTTGTGAAGATTGGAGGTCCGGGTTTACTCATACAGTGTTCTGGAAAGTAGTTTGGAAATGAGCATCCTTCTTCAGTTGCTAAATAGTTGTTGATTGGTTCTTCTAACCATTGCCTAGTAACGTTTGCTACACGATGCTTCCTCTACGAGCTGATCAGTACAAGTTCTTAAGTTGAACTCCTATTAAACTCGCGCTTCAAAGACATATTTGTTGTTATAAACTGAAGATGCAATGTAGTTGTCACGCAAAACTCACACATTTCTTTCTTGTGAGCGTAACGAATGTGTTGAGTTTCTAGAGATAAAAGATATCTTTAGTGCACTCAGTCAAGGTTATTGCACACATCGAATATGGTATTTAAAGTTGAAACTTTGAAGGATAAGAGCTTCATTCAAGGGGGAGCCTGAGCTATTTTGAAGATGCGCAACACTAAAGTTTTTCAAAGAAATCAAGGGAGAGAAGAGTTGGCGCTTCAAAGATGATGATTCATTTACAAAACTTCAGAGGGAGATTGTTAGGACATAAATTGTCCAAGTTAGAAAGTTTTGTAAAGGGGTTTACAATTAATATTTGTATTTGGGCTTTAAATTGTAATTGGGCTTGGGCTTTAGGTTAAAACAAGTGAGAGAGGGGGAGGTATAAATAGTTTATGTGTTTAGGGTTTTAGGATCAAGTCATTCATTCACAATGTAGCATCTTTGAGAGATCGTGCCTTCTAGAGAGAGAAACTCCAGGTTTGTGTTCGATGTTTTACTTTTCAATATGAATAAAAGGCATTGTCTCCCAATCTCATCATGTTTATCTTTATTTGATCATGAATTGTTGTTGAATCTGGGATCTACAATATCCACCTCAAGAGTTATACTTTTACAATTATCTTTAAAAAAATTCCATCGTGTATAGTAATCCAAAAAAAAACGGGATTTACTTCTAAGTTTAAATTCAAATTACTGATATAGTTTCATTTTTAATTTCAATTTTATTCTAGGGTTAACTTCATTTTGACTAATTAATGATATAGTTTCATTTCTAATTTAAAAAAACTTACATCGTGTTATCGACTATAAATACAAGAATACAAGTTCAACCCATCATCGTTATATGTTCTACAAAAACTTGGACGTGATTCATAAACTAAAAGGATTTGTTTATCTGTTGTAAGGTATAATAATTTTCACCTCTTGATTTCTCTCCATATGCATTTAAAGGTTATTTTTTTGGTCGACTTCTTTCCGATTTGTGGTTGAATAAAATCGATTCTTTCCGATTTGTGGTTGATTAAAATCGTTTCTTTCTAATTTGTGGTGGATTAAAAGCGATTATTTCCGATTCGTTTAATTTGTGTTTTGTTTAATCCATGGTTTACACTAATCAATAAAAGCATCATTCTTTTGTTGAAATTAGTATGGAATTTGATATAAATAATCACTGAATTGTCATGATTTTTTTTTGCAATTTCAAATCAATTTTTGCATTAATAAGCTAATTAAGATTAATTGGATAATTTTGTTTATTGTTTGGTTTAGTTGGTGAACTTTCCTACTCTTTTAATTTACAATAGATATTTACACTGCTGGGATTTGCACCAAGTTGTTGTTTAATATGAGTTCGAACCTTTTTCAAAAATACAAATATGCAAAATTTTTAGTATAGTATATTTAATTATTTACACTTTTTTAATCATGATTATATTATTTCTTCTATTTTTAGTTGAACTACATAATATCAATTATCAACAGAAAGTTAGATAATGATATTTTCAAGGTCAAATTGTTATGATTTTCGTCAATTCACTTTAAATTAATCTTTCATAATAGTGGATTCGGTTATAATTATATAAAAAAATTTGATTGATATTATTATAAAAAATAAGCATACAATTGATATAAATATTTAAGGCGTCATTTACCCAAACGTTTACCAAGTTACACCATCTTACTGGATGAATATAAAAGGACCAAAAAACTTACAACGGTTAGCGCTTACCGGGTAAATTGTACATACAATGCCGTTTTTGTGGACTAAAATCTTACCCATTAAGTAAGTGATGCTGGATTTTATCGATAAACATTTAACGTGTAAGTGTTCGGGTAAATTAGCAATAGAACAAAGAATGTTGCATATAAAGAAGTATTTGGTAATTTATGATACGTGGTTCTTATTTTATTAATATTTTAACTATGTACTTTACATAATTTCATTTACGTTATATTAAAAAATTTGTTTTGTAAATTCTTAATATTTATTCATAGTTTTTATTAATTTTTTTGCAAAACATCATTTGTGAAAACTGCCTAAAACAATGACATTTTGTAACCAGCTGTAAAAAAACAACCATGAAGGGAAAAAAACTTGGAAAAATAGCATCGTACTTTTGATAATCATTTATATCTGTAAAATAAATTTTCTGACATGATTTAATTTTTTTAAATTAAACCGTGTAATACACGAGTTCGAACCTAGTATATATATATATATATATATAGGGTCAAGTTCACGTGAGACTGCGTAAGACCAAACTTTAAAACATGAAACTTCACACCGAAACACGGTGAAGGTAAAAAAACATTCGAACATTCATAATGTAATCACACAATAAAGGTAAAAAAACTTAAACCAAGTTAAAAAATCAAACATTCACAGATAAAAGACTGTGAAAGTATATCCGAACCTTCACAGTGAAGACGCTGTGAAGGTAAAAAAAACGAACATTCACAACGAAAAACACCGTGAACGTAACATTTACGGTGTTTTCCCTATGAAAAGTTCGATTTTTTTTACACTCAGAGTTTTTTGGTGTGAAGTTTCATACTTTAAAGCTTGGTCTCACCGGTCTCGCGGAAACTGTTTGGTCTCACGCGAACTTAAGTCTACACACACACACACACACACACACACACACATATATATATATATAATGATATTAATATGTAAAATCATTAATTAAATTAAATTTTTAGAATTCTTTTTGATCCTTCCTATATTTACCCATTTTTTCATTTTGTTATGTTATTTAGGAACGAATTGATGATTAATGATGTTTGTTTTTTGTTCTTTTATGTTCGTTCGTTCGTTTATATTCATTTATCTTCGTTCGTTTAGCATATTAACAAACAAACATAAACGAACACGAACAAACACAATTTCTTAATGAACGAACATGAACACAAAAATTCCGTTCTTTCAACGTTCGTGTTCATTCATTTATTTGGTTAAGTTTAACGAACGAACACGAACAAGTCTCCATTCGTTTGTTCGGTTAACTAAAATGTATTATATATATATATATATATATATATATATATATATATATTATATATATATTATATATATATATATATATATATATATATATATATACACTTTGGGGTATAAATTTGTCTAAATAGACTAGTTTTTTTATTCTTATATTATATATAAATGAAATTTTATAAAAATTATATATTAGCGGCGGATTAACAGGTTGAACTAGGCGTAACCGAATTTCAACCCTCTTAATTTACGGATTGACGGTTTTATGTTCACCGCTAGGGTTGGTATACGTAAAAGGTCAAAAGAGTCAAATTCGTCCTTGTGGGTCTCCATCCCTCTGCCGAAGCCGTGTGGACCCACCGTCCTCCGTTACCTTTACAGATCACTCATTCTGCGTCTTTACATGCACAATTTCACCTTCCCCTTCAACACGAAAATCATAACAATGGAGAAAATTAAGCTAATGTGCAGTTATGGCGGACGGATTCACCACCGTCCTCACGACCTTCAACTCTCCTACTTCGGCGGCCACACTAAGATCTTAACCGTCAATCGCAACATCAATTTCTCCAACCTCCTCTCCAAGTTACAGGATCTCGCCGATTGCAATTTCCAGATTCAGATCAAGTATAAGTTGCCTTGCGGACAACATCTCGAGCCTTTGATCTCCGTTTTCGACGACGATGATGTCGATCACATGATGTTCGAGTACGATCTTCTCCGACGCGTTTCCGTTACACCGGCGAGGTTTCGATTGTTCCTGTTTTTTCCGGCGACGGCGAAGCCTATGGCTGCCGCGGCGTGGTCGTTGAATCCGGATTTTTTGTTCGGATTCGATAAAGAATATTCGCCGGTGGAGCCCTTGGAGATTTGTGAAAATCCGGATGTTGTACCCGGGAACGTCATCATTGGTGATGAAGCTCCGAATTATAATAGTATCAACAGGTTTTCTATAATTTAACTAAATAACTAATTAAAACATCTAAAAAGATTTTTTTTCCTAAAGAGAAATATCTAAATAGACTTATATTTAACTATAAGAGCATCTCCAACCGGCCGGCATATCCATTTTTTTGCCGGTCGGAGACCTCCAACCGGCCGCTATATATAAATTTTTTTTGCCGGCCAACATTTTCACACGGCAAATATGCCGGCCCAATTTTCACACGGCAAATCCCAAAAGCAAGGACCCCACCACTTTTTTTTATTTTTTTTTATTTTTAATATCAAAATTCATTAAATATATAATAATTTGTTTTTTAAATTAACATATTTATATTAAATAATGTTATTTTAATGTAGGGTTTACAAATTTGGTGTTTTTTTTAGATGATGGTTGGAGATGAGTTTGTTTTTGATGTTGATAGGCCCACCAAATTTGGTGTTTTTTTTTTAGTGTGAAGGTTGAAGTTGCTCTAACATATTTTCTATTTTAGATATTTTAACATAAATTATATTATTATAATACTTTTTATTTTATCATTCCAATATATTTAAAAAAATTATATAAACTAATAAAAATTTAATCTCATTTCTATTTCTAACCAACAAGTTTTAGAGAATTTCTCTAACCTTGTTTTTTTTATTTTTTTTCTATTTTAGAGATGTTGTTGGAGATGCTCTAATTTATTAAAATAGAGAACTAAATGTTAAATTTTTTATAAAAACTTACATTTAACTCCAATAAATTTTTTATTTAGAGGTTTTAACACAAATTATATTATTATAATATTCTCTATTTTATCGTCCCAATATAGTTTTTTCAAAAAAAACTTTATATAAAATGATAAAAATTCAATTTCATTGGTGGAATCGAATAAAATACTAATCAATTTTATCACTCATCAATAAGTTTTAGAAATTTTTTTAACATAAATTATATTATAATATTACTTTTTATTTTATCATTCCAATATACTTAAAAAAATTATATAAAATGATAAAAATTTAATCTCATTTCTATCTCTTACCAACAAGTTTTAGAGAAGGGTGTTGTTATATCCCTACCCCTCCTCACTCACAAAAACTTCCATACCCCCCCTATCTTCTTCACATACACCCCCTCCTACTTCACTCACATACCCCCTATAGGAGGGGGTATGGATATAATTACCTTATTAAAATAGAGAACTAAATGTTAAATTTTTTATAAATTTTTTATTTTAAAGATTTTAACACAAATTATATTATTATAATATTTTTTCTATTTTATCGTCTCAATATATTTTTTCAAAAAAAAATTATATAAAATAATAAAAATTCAATTTCATAGGTGGGATTAAATAAAATACTAATCAACTTTATCACTCATCAATAAGCTTTAGAAAATTTTTTAAAAGTTTTCTCTAAAGAACAAGATATCAATTATCAAAGCTGTTAAAAAAGTTTAAGAGTTTTTTTTTTATTTTATAAAAAGTTGTTGGAGATGCTCTAATCCCATAGTTTTTATGCATGACAGCTACGTTTACCCGATGTCGCTTGGTTACCGGTAACCGGGAAATGCAGGTGGATGCTTCCAGGCTGGATTGTACAACAGGTATACAGATTGTGGAGGGAAATGTGGTGGGTAACCGGGAAAAAGCGGCGGTAAATGCCTTTTGTTTTACCAAAGGGTGAATGGATCCAACGGTGAATATCATAGCCACGTCAGAACATGGAAATTGGGTGATGGTGGGTTGGTTTCTAATTTGTTGTTTTCCTATTTTCGTGTTGTAACTTGTAGGTTGATGTGAATGTGATTAATGAAGTGGGTGTTTTAGGAATGAGCAATATTAATGATACCCTTATTAATGTTAAAATCAGGTGAATTCATGTATTGAGAATGTAAAAAGTAGGTTTTGATGTTAATGTGTGTGAGAAGAAAAATCATTTATAAGGGTGTCATTAGTCTATCCTTTAGTAAAGTCAATGCTAATGACACCTTTATTAATGTCAAAATCAGGTCAATTTATGATATTACAATTAAAAATAATATCCAATTAAAAGACGAATTCCAACCACTCCTCGTTCACCAATATATTCTCACTATCTTGTTGGTTATGTTGATCCATTTCAACAATCTAACTTAATTAATGTAAGTTTTAAAAGATCAATTAGTTTAGGACGTTTAAAAAATACTATATCAACTTAATTCTAAATTTCTAACCATGCGGGCTGGATTGGGTTGGATTGAATTGGTTAGGTTGAAATACTTAGAGGGTGTCTGTTTTTTTTTAAATCTCTTAATAGCTATTAAGAGGGTGTTTGTTTTCAACTTAATAAGCTTGATGGGTGGTGGTAGCTAATTATCGTGTACTGTATAACGGGGGCACAGTATTACCCAGTGAGAGCACAAGTATATACTTTTATTGGAATCGCTACAAGTAATATAATGGTACAAGTACCGAGTATCGTATCCATAGGGACTGACTTACTGAGAAACAGAGATTTTCATGAACTTCTTGCACAAGTTTCGAGTGTGAGAAAAGTATTTGTTTGGTGGTTGATTGACGCTAAGAGTACGGAATAAAATTTATAATTAAAGAAATGGGTACGGGTGTAAGTTTTTCTTGAGATTGGTGTAGTAACAAATGGTTAGGTCTTTTGTAGTACGGAAAGTCTATAAAAATCCCGATCTCTCGAAAGTGAATTTTTAAAAACCGGTCCTACAAAATACCTATAAAGTGTCCATCGTTACCAACTCTTAATCTTACCGATTTAATTACATTGATAAAAAAAATCAAGTTCTACCGGTGCGGAGATTTACACCCAAATCTCTTTATGATATAAATCTCCTCCGACGTGTGAACCGTAATAAATCATGTAGAGCCCGTATCTCTACGTGATTATCAAAGACTCTCTCAAATCTTTGTGCATCTATTAAGCCGTATTTCGAATCCGCTCCTCTCGAGGTCTAGATCTAATATTAACACTTCAAAATGACCGGCTTATCAGCGTTGAGTTTAAGTCTCGACTTAAGTGACCAAGCTTAAGAGCTAGTAGCGATGGCCACATCCAAGTGTTGCCTACTAGTCTCAAGTTGGCTCACACCCTTACCCAAAAGATGGTTAGTTCATAATAAAATGTATAATAATAAAAGACATAATAATAAAATGCATAATAATAAAAAACATAATAATAAAATGCATAATAATAAAAAGAATATAAATAAAGAGCATAAAAGTAAAGAGCATAAAAAATATAAAAGACTTGGAAATAATAAAAGACGTAAAGAAAGAAAGGAAATATTTGTTACTCTACTTGCATAAAATTAAAATTAAGCTACAGACATGCCCACGGTGGGAAACCGAGGGCAGAAACGAAATTACAAGAAATTAAATGTTTAAAATTAAAAGCAACTTTCCTAGCTCCAAAACTCTTCCAAAGAGAGAGTTAATAGAGTTGGAGAAGGTTGAGGTGTGATTAAATGCTTAAGCTAACAACTTATTTATAAGAGAAAATAAGACTTTTACCCAATGGGTAATACCCACAAGTTAAAGGGTTATTAATCATTAGACAAAAGAGTTCAATGATTGAGGAATCTTCCAACTATCATCCACCCTCTTATTATCAGATATTTTCCAGCCTTGAATACTGCAATACCCCCAGAATACGATACGAATAGGCAGTATAAATACCGTATGCATCCTCTGGTGCCCTCGGTGGGCAGACAATGCCCATAGTCCCACAAAAACGAGATTTCCTTAACAAAACAACATCCTTTGGTGTTTTCATCATATTTGCAAACTTTAAAGACCAAAGAAAAGAGATGGAAGCAAAAGTAGCTAGAAAGGTGAATAATATGAAAGAAAAAGAGTAACAAATAACACTAAAAAATGAGGGTTATCAGGTAGTTAGCTTAATTGGTTAAATTATATTAAAGTGTTTGATTTTAATTTAATACTAGGAGATTGACTTAACATGTTAAGTTAGCTTACATTAACTTAATGCATTAAGTTAGAATTTTTCCAAGATTACACTTGTCCTATAAATTTTAATCACACGACTTATTAAAAAATAAATAGTTTGTCAACATGCATAAATTAAGAAAATTGTAATCAAACAATAATGCTTTATTGTTTTAAATATATTTTAAGTTATTAAATATTGTGTTATGAACTCGTTGAATTCATACTATTTATGTTATTTTAAATAATTCACATTATTATAAATTGTTGTCATTTTAAATATTTATCAAATAGTTTATTTTCATTAAACATTTATGTAGATATAAGGTTAAAATGGTAATTTTTGTTGTTCAGATTATTCATTCAGAACACAAATCAAACAACAACTTATCTTAATTTATTCAGACAGATTAATGCTTAAAGACAACTTATGTAATACCCGTAATTTCCTAAATTACGGTCAATAATCGGCCAAGAAAACTGTCAGCGACCGGCCAAAGGAAACAGTGGAGAATGGTTTGGCACAAGGGGTGAGAAGGTGCACCAGGCTACACGTGCGGCTTGATCCGCGGTCTCAAACGGGTTTTATGATTCTGATTCGCAGCTTTTTATCTTGATGGAGAATTTTAATTGTTTTATAGCATCTTATTTTGTACATAGGTTTTGGAATATATTCTAAAATTAGGAAGAATAATATACTTTTCTTGCTTAATACATATTTTTAAGCAATTACTCGAGTCTCAACCTTTCGTTTGGGTTTGATGATCTTTATTCGTATCACTTTTAAAATGAGGATTAAATATTATATGTGTTGTAATTAGTAAATTATTCATAACTTTATTTTTAAACTAATTTATAGGTTTATTGAGTAAGAGTGATTATAATAAAGCAAAATACAGTAATAACGATAATTAAAATATAACAAAGAAAATAAAGAAAAAATGACTCAAATAGCCATTTTACACCCTTAAATTATTCTCCTAACCAATCCTCGTCCATTTTTACCAAAATGTCACTACCTATTCAAATATTAGGCCTATATCTGCAAATTATGGACCTAGATCCGTAATTGCAGGAAACTGACAAAATTCGTTTTTTTTTTTGTCTTTTTAGCTAGCCACACAAAATACTGACGTAGTGAGATTTTGGTCAAAATAGGAAAAAATGACCAGGAGACCAATTTGTTGGTCTAAAATGACTATTTTAATCAATTTCTGAAAAATAAAACAAAGTAAAGTACAATAATAACGATTTCGTTTTTTTTTTTTTTTTGAAAATTGATAAAAAAGAATTATTTAAAATCATGGAAAATAAAAGAAAAAGATTATAAAAAAAAGGGAGAAAAGTGGGAGAATAATCGAGAAAGGTGTAACTTTACCAATAATGATGAAAATGGGTACCAATTTTCTTCAAAATCACACTTTTTCCTGTTTATTTATATTCAACATACATAACCACCTTCCATAATTCCATCATTAATCTCTTATCTGCTTCCTCTCCAGTCTCCATACCTTACATTCACACACCATGAATGAACCCAAATATGCTTATCCTTATCCCCCTCCTCAAGGTTAGTAAATCTCCATCGATTATATTGAAAGTTTGAAACAAGTACCACTGTAACTGTACAATCTGTAATTGTATGCAGGTGGAGGAGGATATTATCAAGGACCGCCGGTGATGGCACCTCCACAATATCAATACGCCGCCGCACCTCCTCCCAGAAGAGAACCTGGTTTCCTTGAAGGATGGTATTATTTTCTATTTATAATTTTTGTTTCATAGTTAATAATTATTGGTATATAGTTTAATTTAATTTGGGTGGGTTTGGGTTAATTTATAATTTAATTTTGTGGTGCAGTCTGGCAGCTCTGTGTTGCTGTTGTCTTCTTGACGAGTGTTGCTGTGATCCCACCATCATCTTCTACTAAAATTCTAATATTAATCAATTCCACTCTCTACTTGTATTCGATTACCACTAAATCAATCCTTTTATCTTTTATGTAGTTGTTTTTAGATTTTAAAGAGCTAGCAACATGTATTGTTAATTTGTGGCGTAAATGGATGTTGATTGATGGTATGGATCAGTTTGTGCGAGTAGTAATTGAGTAAATGTTCCTAATTTGGTAACAGGATTATTGGAGTTGTTCTTCCCAACTCAGGATTTAAAGTCTTTATTGACTTATTTTGGTGTGGTACCGATAATAAGAATTTTTTAGTGTTTGAATGGAAAAAAATGTTTATAATGGTTGGCGACCGGTAATAAGGACTTTTTGATAAGTTACTCTATTCTAATTTATTAACTTATCCGGTGTGATATCGCCATAAGTTATTTACTTCTAACTTAATTGTTTATGTGCCAAACACTGACAAACAACTTATTACGTTTTGGTACTATCATAAGCTAATCCAAACATTTTTTTTATAAAACTCCGTTTTTAACACAGTTACATTGTGTTCTCGGAACTCTTTTTACGAAGGAAAGGAAGGGAAATGGGAGGAAAGTAAAAAAAAACTCGGAAGAAAAAAATAATGATACGTTTTTCTCGAAACTTTCCTCCCAAATGTCGGAGGAAAGGGAAGGGAAGGGAAGGAAATGAATCAAAACCATTTAAAAAAATTACTGAATTATTAAACTTACAAAATTATCCAATCTTTGGTTATAAATAATATATTTTTACAGGAATATATTTATACAAATTACATCTTTCATTTCCTTTCATTTCTCTTTTGTTCAAGAACATGAAAACTATTTTTTTTTCTTTCCTTTCCTTCCCTTTCGAAAACACAAATACACAAATGAAAAAATTATTTTCCTTTTGCTTCTTTTTTTTCCCTTTCTTTTCCATTCATTTCTTTTTTTTTCTCTCCAGATTAGAGAACACAGCAATCCCAAACACCCACTTAGTTTCGGATCTCCACGAAACCGGTTCAGTATAATACAAAAGCTAAAGTGAAAACAAAGACCTAAACCGTTTTCACATTTGGAAAAAAAGGGGGGGGGGGGGGGGGGGAACAGTTTGGTTTATTATGGTTTGGGAATTTAATTAAAATGCCCCAAGTTCGTTTCTAACTTACCCAAATGCTCAAAACCTCTTCAATTTTGCTCAAATACCCCATAACCCCGCGATTTCAACCTTCGATTGCGGGGTCAATAATTTTTTTTGAAAACCAGACCTAAGTCCGCGATGGATACCCGGGATCAAACCCAAACAAATGATTTCCACTCATGTGTGAGAGAAGTTAGAGAGATATTAGTATGTGAGAGAGAAAGAGTGAAATTTTCATCGCGGGGGAAAATCGAGGGGTATGATATTAAAGAGATATTAGTATGTTAGAGCATCTCCAACAGCTTCTCCAAAATGAAAAAAGTGAATATTTTTAGAGATTTTGAGCAACTTTTTGCTCCAACAGCTTCTCTAAAACTTTCTCCAAAATGGAGAAAATAGGAGAGAGAGAGTGTAATTTTCTCCAAATTTGGAGATATCCCCAAAAATGATTACCAAGAGAGAGAAATGACTTTTTGTTATATCTCACCAATGAGAAACTTTGAAATAAAATGTTTAGGTGAGAGAAATAATATTTTATTAAATATCTAGAGTATTTTAATAATATAATTAATGATATATCTCCAAAATAGAGAATCTGTTGGAGATGAATGTAATTTCTTTTTAAAGATTTTGACTTTTGTTTCTTCATTTTGGAGAATTTTTGGAGAATCTGTTTGAATATGCTAAGCACACGCCCACTCACAAATGATTTCCATAAAACCCAAACAAAATATTTATCATTATTATATTTACTCCCTTTTACCGAGCATACATTGCCAACTCACAGTGAGATGTTTCTCATAATGACATGTGCTTTCATTATTCTTTTTCTCAATTATTTAATCATTTCAAACACACACAATAACACACAATGCATCCTAAAAATGGTTTATTCCACGAAGATAAAAATGGCTTAGTCCGCGAGGATAAAAAAAGATTAAAAAATCGCGGACTCAAGGATCACTTCGTGGGGATAACCCTTCGATCGCGGCCTTCCATCGTGGACATACCCCTGAAATTCAAATTTTTTTACCCACCCCACGATCGCGGTCCTATATCGCGGGGTTATGGGGTATTTTGGCAAAGTCATAGAGTTTTTGGGCATTTTGGTAACCGACTTTTGAAATTGGACCCAGTTTCGGTCCGATTTAGCTTTACTAACAATTTCAAGTCTCCACGAAATCGGTTCGGTATAATACAAAAGCTAAAGTGAAAATAAAAGAAATTATTTTTTATCCTAATTTTTTTTCATCATCAACCATTTGGTACAACTTATTCATACCTCTTAAGTCTTAAGTATATCATAATATCGCATTCAATTAATTTTCTCAATTTGCATATATATATCTATATATATATATATATATATGGGGGGTAAGGTGGGTGGGTGGGTGGGTGGGTGTTCACAGTTATTGAACATATATATAGAGGAGATATATAGAGATGGAAAAAAGATCGAAAATATACGTATATGAAGAGGGTACGTAATAGTGTAATAGTCTAATATACATATTAATAAAGACTCAACAATCATATTAAATTCAACAAATAAAAGGATATCGGGTTCATTGGGTTGGGTTGGGTTGAGTTCAAATAAAAGTAACTCAATATCAACTCAATACCTATGGTTTGAAGATTTTGCGACTCGATTAGACATCGGGTTGCTTCGATTTGAGTTATTTCACATTGGATTGAGTTGGGTTGATCGGGTTGGTCGGGTTTTTGAGCACCCCTATTAGGGGGCATTTGGTTCGCATAATGGAATTTGATTTTGAAGTAATTGAATTGAAATTTGATGGAATTTGACCATGCGTTTGGTTGATAGGAATTCAATTATTTCACTTAAGTGAAGAATGATAAATTTCTTAAATTGTGGAATTCAATTGAATTCAAATAATTCCATCATATTTATTATGTGAACCAAACATAGGATTTGAAATTTGATCAAAGGCATTATCCATTCAAATTCTTTCTAATTCTTTCAAAATTCATGAACCAAACAACTCATTAGGGTCGAAAATGCAAAATGATATGATGTATATAAATGGGAAAAGTTTCGAAGAATTCAAAAAACTTTCTACAATAATTTTTTTACTAAATAAACATTGAATTTTTACATTTGTTTTTTGAATAAGTAAGTTACTGAACTTTTAAAAATTGGTTACCTATATTTTTAACCAAAAAAAAGCTATCAATAACCGACTATGAATGTTTTAAAATAAAATAAAAAATCAAAATCAGTTTTATAGTTTACAACTTTTACGTAATTTTACAAGCTTTACGTAATTCAAACAAATTGCACCCAACACCATCCCTCCCCATTATAGCGGAAAGAAAAAAAAAAAAAACTGTTCATGAAATTTACAAATTTTGTTATTTAAATTCAATACAACTTTTAAAAGTAATAAAGCATGTGCTATTTTTTAATGGGAAATTAATTATTCTAGTCATTTTTTGAAAATCAGTTAACCTCCTAGTTAATGTCTTCTAAATTTTATAGAAATAATCCATGGGTTCGTAAAAAGTGGTTCGTATTTTCGAACTCAGCAAAAAAAATTTATAGTTTTGGCCCCTCATCGTAAAAATGGCTCGTATATATGAACATATTAAAAAAAAATTAAAAAGTCACACTTGAACACTCCCACCTCGTAAAATTGTAATTTTTTTTAGGTTCGTATAAAAATAAAAATAAAAATTAATTGAATCAATTATTTGTAGTTTCGTATAAAAAAAGTTTTAATATTATTGAATCAATTTTGTAGGTTTCGTATAAAAATAAGAGTGAACTTCACTGTTACTCCTTAAAGTTTCGTATTTTCTTTGAAAAAAGGACCTATACTTCCGTATCTCAAATAGTGGTCCCTGAGGTTTGGTATTTGCTCTGAAAGGAGGACCTCCTTACTAACCACGTTAAAAAACTCAATTAGTGGGAGGGGTATTTTCGTCATATCACCTTTTCTGTCTAATTTTGCAATTCTTTTTGTTTTTCCTTTTTTTTTTGTAATATATATATATACAAAGAAAACACAGACCATCTTCAATATATATATATATATATATATATATATATTCATCCATTCTTGTAATTTACTAGCCAATATACAAACATGGAATCGAAGCACGTTGTATCAAGGTTAAGAATAGCAATTTCGAAGTATTTTGCTTCAAGAGACCATCTTCTAGAATAGCACCACCCTCTCCTAGATAATATATGCATCGTCGGCCATCTTCGTTTAGGGACCAAAAGAGATGAAACAGGGACCAAAATCCAAATCTTCGTCGGCCATCTTCGTTGACAAAACAGGACCAAAGTCGTTCTTGCGGCCATTGATGGTTCTGGGTGAAAGGATAACGGCCGAAGATCGTAGTTCTGGTGCGAATCGATGTCGTCGATTCATCCTTGTCTTATAATTTTGGTGCTAAATTTTTAAGTTTTTTGGTTGGAGATATGTAATTAATAAATATATCATCTGATTTTAATAATCGACATCATTCGAAGGTAATCGGAGCTCGTTACAGGAAAATAATCGAGGTTGCGATGATATCGAACAAAAAGTCATCATCATCCTTATGATGAACCACCATCTTCACCGTGACCCACCATATTCACCGTAACCCACTACTCCCCCATTTTTCCGGCGACACTTCCCTATGGTTTGTCTACACATCGTTCGTCCTTTTGTTCACTGTAAAACCATGTGTCCTTCGTCTTTGTGGTCTGTGTGCTTCCGTGTTACACCTTTTGGTGAGGAAGTTTTGAAGATGAAGAGGTTCATGTGTGTGTGTGTATATATATATATATGTATACATCCATTTGCTTAACCCAGTTGGTAGTGATGAACCAGGGAAGAAGAAGAAGAAAGAAGAAGAAAAGAAAAAAAAGGAAGTCGTTTATGTGATTTAAGAGGAAAAAGTTTATGTGATTTAAGAGGAAAAAGTGATCTGACCTAAATACCCCTCTCACTAATTGAGTTTTTTAACGGGATTAGTGAGGAGGTCCTCATTTCAGAGAAAAATCCAAACCTCAGGGACCACTATTTGAGATATTGAACTATAGGTTCTCCTTTCAAAGAAAATACGAAACCTCAGGGACGAACAGTGAAGTTTACTCTAAAAATAATAATAATTAAGAAGGTGTTGTAGGATAAGTGTGCCATCGTCTAAAGGATGACGATAGAGATAGAGATAGAGATAAATATATCAGAGTTAGATTAGAACTGAAATATCTCCTAACTATCTACTTGTAACTCCTCCCTATTTAAAGGGCTTATGATTAATGAGAAATATAGATTTCTTCTCTCTGTCTTATTGTTATTCTCTTCTTATTGTTGTTTCATTTGTTTTTCCCTTTAACACGTTATCAGCACGTAAAGCTCAAAGTTGTTTTTCATCGTCTCTAAACGATTGGTGCACGTTGTCGTTGAACGGTTTGCCGCAAAATTGCATCGCTACTGCGTTATCTTTTGCTCATTACCACGCATGTCAAAAAAAAATCTAGTAAGTTTTCTATCAATTTCTTCATAAGTGAATATTATGAATCATGTTTATATTTTTTTTTTTCTTAAGTTTTCTGTAGAATACTTCCGTTATTTTCGCGATTGATATTAATTGAATTAAAAAAAAATCGAATTCATGATTATTTATTTATTTTTATTGAAATAATTAAATAAATGAAAATTATATTGACGTAAAAAAAACTATATTAAAAGATAATTATTGGAATTTATATGTGATTTTAATATGATTATGATCTAATTATCTGAATTATTAGGATAATTGAATGATTTTGTTTTTATTTTTTTTTAATTATCAAAAGGAATTAAATAAATAATTTTTAATAATCCACAAGGGATAAGTATTATTGTTTTATTTAACTAAAACAAAACTTAATTTGTTTTTTTTTCCCATTAATTTACGTTTTTGTTTAATAAATATTTATTATATTAACTTTTATTTAAGTTTAATATACTTTATCTATGCGAGCCAATCTTGACTTATTTTCTGACATGTTTACTTAATTTTATTTAATTCGACCTATTAAATATATATTCTTTTAGACTATTCCAAATAATGAATTAGACTATTAATTATTTTAATATTTGTTTCATCTTATTTATTTTAATTTTGTTAGTATAACTTTTATTGTTTTAAAATATTATTATGATTTATTAATGTTTATCAAATTATATTAAAATATTCATATATTTAAATGATTATCCATTTAGTTACAATATTATATATTTATTTACTATTTGTTTGTGTTAATATTCAAATGTTTATCCTAATTAATAATTGTTAGTATAATTAAGATGTTTATCTTAGTTATGACTTATAAATTATCTTTGAAATTTACAATTTCAACCCCCATAACTTCTGTTATTTTGCCAAAATGTTCAAAAATAACATGAAAATGTTAAATTCAAACATTTATCTTGATTGTGAGTTCCTACTCATAATTTTAAACTATATAATTATTTTTTGGAAGTTACACATCCAAGCTCATATATTTTGATCTTTACCAAAAACTCCAAAAAATGCTATTAAGGTATTAAAATTGTTTCATATGCCAAATTATAGTCACTTTGGCCTCTTGCCAAAAGATCCCAAAATACCAATATGGTATGAATTTTTTTGACCTCATGTCAAAATTTACCAAATAATAAATGTTATTTATGTATTTCATTGATGAATTAATCGCAATACATCGAAAGGATTTTGTCAAACGGGTGTAAATAGCCCTAAGGTTTGTAGGGATTTAAGAAATCCATGTGATTCCCCTACTACCTGGAAATCCAATAGATTGAGTGACTTTTTTTGCAAATTGAAATATTGATGAAGTATTATCAATAAAATTAAAGCATACAAAAATCTAATACTGTTATGATAATGAAATTTCATAACCAAAATCCATTTCCTTATCAAAAAGAAAATCATATATTATTATTTATATATGTAAATGGTTGAAACAACTCATCCCAAAATCAACGTCATAAACTCAAAAGAATATGAGTATCATAAATGAGTACATAAATCTCCTTTTGAAAAGGTACAAGAAAATACCTAAAGTCCATCAACTCCCCATTGACTCTAAAATCAACCTCTTGAAAAGGTACAAACAAATACCCTCATGTTTTGAGACGACATATAAATCCTAATTTTCATAGGATACCTTTACTAGAAACCCCCAAAGAAATGTGGGATGTTTCGAAAGGGATAATCAGGAGTACTGATGAATATGTACTTCCCGAACTAATCGTACAGTGGAATGAAACCCACTTACTTGATTACAAAAAGGTAACTGATTTCAACAAAGAAATGTTATATCCAAAACGCGTCTCAATCTCTGTGGCAAGGAGCTCACAGAAGATGACATGATTCCTAATATCATTTCCACATTTCATATATAAGTAAATATTAATGAACCAATATAAGTTGGAATATAACATTTAGACAAACTCATCAACCTACTGCAAGTGGTTGAGAGACACAACAAGGTTCTTTCGAATAACACCACATATGTCGGGATAAAGAAAATTCCTGATATCAATAATGAAAGTGTTAGAAGTGGAAACAACTCCAAATAATTGTGAGTTAAAAACCATTTCACACATATGACATTTCTGCACCATGTGGACGAGACCCTAGAAAGGGTCAGGGTATTGGTAAGAGTCAGGAAGTTTTTTTTCAACACCTGGAGTATGATACAACTACTACCAGGTGATAATGGACAATCAAATAAGATATGCACTAAAAAGTGCTTCTATAAAAAAAAGGAACACGATGAAAATGAAATATAACATATTTGTTTTAATATTTAATATTGATTATGCATATGTTTCTTTGAAATTAATTTTAAAAAATTAATTTCTTTGCTAAAGTAAAATCGAATATGTAACCATTATAGATGTAAAGAAATACATCAAAACAAATACAAAAAAAAAATCAATATTCTTCGTTCCGTGTAGAAATGTATCGAGGAGAATTGATTTTTTTTGACTTATCACACCCTTGAAAAAAAGATAGACTAATACTTGTTTTATAATACATCCAACCAAATTACTTAGACGATGGACTGTCACTCTCTTGTTGGTACAAAATTAATAGGAACCTTGTAAAGATATTCGTATCAAATGGAAATGGAAATGAACATATATACATAAGTTCTAATGAATATATGAAAGTAAACATATATCATGGAAACTAATGTGTCAAACTAGTAGATTATTGGGTCATCGGAACATATTTTGTCACCAATAAAGAACTTTTGGGGGCAATAACACATATATGTTTTGGCATGACCATGCGGGACACCGTGGTTATGACATAGTGATCCGTGTATTGCAAAATACACATAGACACATTCTCTTTCGAGTGAAAGGCAGAATGAGGAAAATTGCAACTGTTGACTTCTGTAGCATAAGAAACAACATTGTTATATGCCCTCTCGAATACCTAAAACTTTTGTATATAACCTACTCCTTAGCCAAGACATGATTGAGACCATCCTAAAGCTAAGGACATAATACAAAAATATTCCATTGTTACAACGAATACAAGGTGATATTTATGGACATAAACATCCAGAATGCGGGCCATTAAAGTACTTTATGGTTCTGGTTTCGATACGATGAACACATGTCGTATTATTGTCCACATGAAATACTGCACTCCTAGCACTAACTATACGTTTAAGGTCTCACCACCCTGCTTATTTCATCAAGTCTACATGACTTTGAATGCTAGATAATTTACATCATAAGGATTTGATGTTAATTGCATATGTATTAGGATCAATGTAAAGTTTCCTATACCCCATGTGTATATATAAAATGGTCTCATAGAAGTTGTTATCAAAAGAATATGATGACATCTAGGGTATTAGTAATGCGCACCAATTTACCCACATCTACCTGGGGTTATGCAATTATTATATGCAGTTTTTTTTCGTTTTTAGACCCACTACTTGCTCATGCGTACCAGTTGGTAACTGGATATAAGCCTGATACTTTACATCTACGCATGTTTGATTATATGTGCCAATTGCGCCCCCACAACGCATCAAAATGGGTCCTTAAAGACGATTTGGTATATGTTGGATATGAATCCCCAACAATTATCCGCTAATTATAATATTTGACTAGTGATCTCTTTACCGCTAGATTTACGGGTTGTCACTTTCATGAGACAATCTTCCCGTCGTTAGGGGGAGATAGGAAAAAGGATTTTCCATGGGAACGACAGGAAGTGTCATTGAATATTCCCACTCTGTCTCATTTCGATCCCCAAAACTTCACAATGTAATGTTGAAGTCAAACGAATCAGACTCGATACCTGATACGTTTAATATTCCAAAAGTGACAAGATCACATATACGAGCTGCAAATATACTTGCAAGGTTAAAAAGTCCCCAACAGGGGCACAACGCCATTGGAAAGTGCGTTGCAATCACACATAGTGGAGGTGTGGTTGAGGTCGTAGCTCCCAAACGGAAATGGGGGAAGCTACTTGGTTCGGTAGATACTCATCTAAAGGAAGAGAAGAGTAAGGCACAACTATTTGTCATCAATACATAAACCTCTCATGAGATTGTCTCTGATTAAACTATGTCTATGAATCATCACTGGAGGACGCTCCGAAGTTAATATTGATTCTAGAGATGAATATTAATCTCAAATGAACTATGAGAGCACATATGAGTCGATGGACAGATCATATATAATTATTGATGATATATTTCGCATATATTATTGTTTATGAGGTGATAGATCACATTGACATCGAACCATGCTCAGTTGGAAAATATCAACAAAGAGCAAACTGACCTAAATAAGCAATCCAGAAGAATCATATTATTTGACAAATGAACATGTATTTGGTTTGGTAGTGCTAACCCACCAAGTGTAAAGCCTGTAAGACATAGATAAATCATTTGTCCTAAAGCGTAATGAGAATAATTAAGTCATAATGTATGAGACTCTCCTTTGGCGCAAGGTTTCTCACAACGCCCTGGATTGACCACGAGGAGACTTACTCTCTCATGATGGATGTTATGACATCCGTATAATTTACTAGCCTAGTAGTTTCCGAAGGACTGGAAATGCAGCTCATGAATGTGGTTACCACATATCTCTACGGGAATCTAGATTTAGAGATATATAAAAGTGCTTGATGATATTACATTACCAAAATCAAGCAACTCTAAACCACGAAATGCGTTTGCAATAAATTGAAACGCCCACTTTATAGATTAAAACAATATAAGTGAATGTGGTATACCCGCCTAATGGAATATTGATTGGGAAATGATATATAAGAACGATGAAATGTTCTCTTGCTTATTTATTATGGAAAACAAGTTCCAGATTTTCAAAGTAGCTCCATATGTCAATGTTATGAACATAATAGGCACTCTTGATGAAATGAGAGGAACCACAAGCTACTTGAAATCTGATTTTGAGAGGAAAGATCTTGGGAAAACTTGGTTTTGTCTAGATATTTGAGCTAGGACACCGAGTTTGTGAAATATTAATTCACCGATCGCATATGTACAGAAAATAATCAGGCAATTTAATATGGACAAAGCGCATCCGGTTAGCACTCCCATGATCGGTCGAAGTGTCGGATATAAGGAAAGATCCATT
This sequence comes from Arctium lappa, assembly GCA_023525745.1. Taxonomy (NCBI): domain Eukaryota; kingdom Viridiplantae; phylum Streptophyta; class Magnoliopsida; order Asterales; family Asteraceae; genus Arctium; species Arctium lappa. The sequence goes on along the minus strand of CM042064.1, from coordinate 49,421,052 downwards.
TCGTCTAAAGGATGATGACGAAAGATGCTGGGAGATGGAATTCCCTATCTAAGTACAATATGCGCATTATCGTACTTAACATAATACACTTGACCATATATTGTATTTCTCAGTGAACTTGTTAGCTAGATTTAGCTCAGCGCCAACGCAAAATCATTGGAATGATATTAAATTAATCTTTTGGAACCATTGACATGGTTTATACTTTCCCTATAGAAAGAAAAATGGGATTGATAATGGAACTTCAATACCTACTTAGAATGTAAGCAGCAAAAGTACTAGCTAGCTCTTATAGAAAAACACCAAATAATGTCTTGGTATGTGTTTGCTGATATTAGGTATTTGTTTGACCCATACAAATGATGTTCCCAAACTGAATAAAGAATTACCACAAGGAACACGTCGATTGCATGGAAGTATACTAAGCGATCATTTGTAACTACCTCCTTGAATTAATCCAAGAATATTACTCTCCATGAGATAATAAAATAATGTATATGATTAAGGACTATCATTACATATATTATAGGAGTTAGTAATTTTGGGTTCAACCAGTATCCTACTTGCATATATGGAAATAATGTATCATGTATCGAAGAAATGAACATAAGATACATCAGGGGTAATAACACAAAGCATATTCTGCTTAAGTTTCTATACAATCAGCAATAAAAGACTCTCCTTTAGATTCAAGTGAATCAAGTAAGGTGTCAAAAGAATGTGACATATTTTACCAAGTCATTACCTAAAACCATATATTGAGAAACGTGTAGAAAGTAAATGAAAATGTTTTCCAAATTCCCTTGGTTAATGCACGAATCAGGGGGAGTAGTAGACAAAAGGGGGAGTCTACTATATTTGTGATATTGGTATGTTGTGCTCTTTCCTTCAACCAAGGTTTTATTTTTTCCATTGGGTTTTGTTCCTTGGTGTAAGGTTTTAGTGAGGCAACTGTTTATATACCATCATGTTTTCTTAACTCTCAAGATTAAAGTATGAATCTAAGAGAAAACTAGACTGAAGGATAAGTCTATGTATTGCAAATAAGCTGGTGCGTTGTACTCTTTCCTTCGTCATATTTTTATTTTTTCCCACTGGGTTTTATTTTGGCGTAAGGTTTTAACGAGGCAACAACTGTGCACCACCACTCCTTTAACTCGGCACAAGGGGGAGTGTTGTAGGATAAGTGTGTCATCGTCTAAAGGATGACGATAGAGATAGAGATAGAGATAAATATATCAGAGTTAGATTATAACTGAAATATCTCCTAACTATCTACTTGTAACTCCTCCCTATTTAAAGGGCTTATGATTAATGAGAAATATAGATTTCTTCTCTCTGTCTTATTGTTATTCTCTTCTTATTGTTGTTTCATTTGTTTTTCCCTTTAACAGAAGGATTTTTTTAGGTTCATATAAAAATAAAAATAAAAGTTTTTTTTTCTTGTAGGTTCGTATAATAAAAATAAAAATTTTAGGTTCATATAAAAATTTCTTATAAGTGGAAGTTTTTTTGTTGGTTCGTATAAATTTTTTTTTGTAATGAGTTACGAACACATTTCACGATGGGGGGCTAAAAGTGTATTTTTTTTTTGAATTTTTTTCCTGGGTTCATATATACGAGGGTCAAAAGTGTAATTTTTTTTGAATTTTTTAATAATGTTCGTATATACGAACTAATTTTACGAACATACACCAAAAATTTAATTTTTTTATTTCTAAGAATTTGTTCATATATACGAACCACTTTTACGAAAGTATGATCTATTTTTATAAAAAAAATATGGAAAATATTGGCTAGAAGGTAAACTGATTTTTAAAAAATGGCTAGAAAAATTAATTTCCTTTTTTTAACTGCAAAAATGATACCAAAACTTATTAAGACTTTGTTTAACAAACTAGCTTATAAGTTAGCTTGTAGCTGATAAGCTAGCTTTTCAAAACGCTACTTTGAGTAGCGTTTCAATAAACTAGCTTATGGTCATCCAAACATGTACACTAGCTTATAAGCTAGCTGAAACTAGTTTTTTTTTTTTTTTGCCAAACATAACCTAAGTTGATCACCTTGGAAAAAAACTCTCTCTCTCTCTCTCTGTCTTTTGAAAAATAAACACTTTTTGTTTTTAGGTTGTTAAGGAAAATGTAATATTTTGTTTTTAGTAAGTTTTCAAATCAAAATTATATATTCATACATTATCAAAGATTTAAGGGGTATTTGTAACAATTATTTCGGTCTACAATTTTGTTTTAGATTTGTAACTATTGTCACATGAATAAAGATATTAAGTTTCTAATAAGTTCGATATTTATTGATTACTGTTAAGCTGCTTCGCCATTATTAAAACAATTAAATGTAAAATCTATTTTTGGAATCTGAAAATAATATTCCCATCATTGGAATAAGAGTAATGTTCAAATTAATATCTTGATCATTCATGAGTGCGTAATTTTAAATACATTATTCTAGTTGCTAAATGTATTTTTTCCACGTTTTACCTATTTTTTTCTCCCACAGATGTTATCATCAAAATAGTCTTTTATATTTAGGAAATGTGAATCGATATAAATGTGGGTGTAAATAACAACATTCTTCAATGTTATGCACATACGTATTTTAAAGACATTTTTTAATTTTTGTCATGTATCATATTCATCCTATTGTATTAATTTTTTAAATAAATAATTAATATATTTGACATATAATAATAATAATAATATAGATACATTTTTAAAAAAATTCAAACACTATTTACAGGTTTTGTTTTTAATTGAGCTTTTAAAGTTACCTCCTTTAACCGAAACAAAATCAACTCTTTTAAATAAATAAACTGGAGACAAATGATTTTGATTAGGTTTGACAAACTAATTAATGAATTAATCATGTCTATTAAAATTTAAATGACAATATAAATAACTTGAAAATATAAAAATCAATCAATAATAATATGAATGGCATACTTAAACAAAATAAAAGAATTCTGAAGATTTTTAAAAACTAACTAATAATTCAAGAAGAAAACATTTTAAATAAACTAAAAAAATTAAAATTAATTTATTTATGGAGTAAATTGCATTTGTTTTTTGGAAGGGTGTAATAACCGACATCAATTTTGTAAAAAGTGGGGCAAAAAGTCGGAAGCTAACAACATGTATGGAAGCGGTTCGGCATCCAGTGGGTCGGCTGGTTTGCTTTAATTTGGGTGCAACATGAATTTGGATTTTGTTTTGGGGGTTTGATTCTAGCAAACCTCTGTTCTCTTTAGTGTTTAGTTGGGCTTTGTGGCGGTGTTCGTTGTAAGAGGTTACGACTCTAGTTTTTTATACGGTTGTTGTAACACCCCCAAAGCCCAAAGCAACAGGCTTACCCAATAACTTCAATTCCAACTTAAAACCATAGTGGAAGTTATTGGTAGCCCATAACTTGGAGCTTATAAGGAGCTCCCAAATCCAACTTTCTACCAATGTGAGACGAGTTATTACAGTTGTTATCTCTGTTGTGACTTTTTTGTAGACCTGACAAAAAATGACACGACACACTAACCCGATACGAACTCGACACGAAATAAACGGGTTTGGGTAATACATTTCAACCCGTTTAAGTAACGGGTTGACACGACACGAAAATTAAACGAGTAAGGTCAGGGTCAAAGTTTTCAACTCGAAAATAACCCGAATAACCCGTTTATATCTATTCTATACTATATTATAAAGCACGGATAAAAAACTCTTAAATACAAATTATTAGGCACAAAGTATCATCATTTTATGCAAGATTTTAAAAATCTCTTAATTTACAAGTATCAAAGCACAAGATACATATTACTATTGCAGTCTTTTAACACTCATCAATTTGGTATGTGCAGGGTTTTCCTTTTATGCAGACCTTTCAATGTATCACTATTAATTAATATATTATATTATTACAATTTTGTTTTAATTATATTATTAAATATTTAATTGGTTATTTTTTCTAGATGTCATTAAAATATATAAGATAATCATTGAATTCTAACAAAATACTTAATTTTTTATATAAAAAACATTATATTATTAAGCCTAAATTAAACAAATTTATAAAAAAAACATTATCATTTCTCAAAACCATCCAAAATCATACTGTAAATCGACAAAAAAATAAAATAAAACATTAAAATCGTGATGTATCTCGCTGCATTGCGCGAGTACGCTTCTAGTATATAATTATATATATATATATATATATATATATAGAGAGAGAGAGAGAGAGAGAGAGAGAAAGAGAGAGAGAGAGGCTCCTTCAAATAGAAACTTTTTATTAGTGCAAACTATGCAACCCAAGGGTATTTTTGTCCATTTACAAATTTCGTATTTTTAGGAAATAACCAACTTCCTTAATTATCTCTCCCCCTCTCTCTCTCTCACACACACACACGATCCCCTGTCACCATCCACTTCCGGGCTCCGACGACATCCTCCCACTCCGGCGACCTCCACCATTTCCGGCGAGTTTCATATGAGAAAGAACATATGAAACTTCAAAATTTTCACGATTCATACGAGAAAAAACATATGAAACTTTGAAAATATATGATTATTTCGAAATTTTTTTTGAATATTCATATAGAAGAAATATATGAAACTTAAAAATCCGATTATTTATACGAGAGAAAAATATATGAAACCATGTTATGAAAATTTTTGAAATCGTTAATGAAAATATACGAAGTTATATAAAAATATATGATTATTACGAAATTTTCACGTTTCATATGAGAAAAAAACATATGAACCCATTAATGAAAACACATAAAACCCACCGAAGTTTAGCAGGATTCGCCGGAGTTTGGTATCCTCTTCAATTTCACTTTATTGTTCATCATGGTGGCCGAAACTTTTGAGAGAGAGAGAGAGAGAGACGTGTTCACTTTCTTGTTCATCAATGTGGTCGGATTCCTATGGTGGCCGGATTTTTGAAAGAGAAAGAAAAAAACGGTGGCCGGATTTTTGAAAGAGAAAGAGAGATGGCCGGAATTTTGAGAGGGAGAGAGAAAGAGAGAGAGAAAGAGAAAGGGGTTAGGTAATTATGGAGAGATAATTAAGGATATACTCTAACCATAAATAGATTAATTTAAATTAATTAATAAATTTTAAATTTTAAATAGTTAAAATTATTCCTAAACTACCCTTTTTCTATTTTTAAAAAAAAATTAAATACGAAAAATCCTCAACCGTTGATCAAAAATTCCGATGGTGTAGACGAGTTTGTAAGTTTGCATTATTTAAAAGGTTTTCAAATGATTGTCCCTCTCTCTCTCTCTCTCTCTCTATATATATATATATATATATATATATAGGGTCTACTTCATTTGCTAACCGTGACATTGGTGCTAGTTGTGCTAACCAAATTTCAACCAATTAGAAGCTTCCTAGAGTTTTTGTTATGCCATTAATGCTATTAAATCTGAAAGGGTAATATGGAAATTTGATAAATATCGTCCCATTTAATCTGTTTCCATATTTAAAGGAATTTTTTTTTTAATTTGGTAGTTATCCTGATATTAAATATATTAATTTAAAATTTTATTTTGATTTGCATCTTATTAATTTTGAAATAGACAGAACTATGCATATATGCATTTGGGAAATATGTCCATATCCATATTTGATAGTTGTGCACATATACATGTATGATTATAGTACATGTATGAATTTCCCCAAATGTGCACATATAGATTTTCAATTACAGCACACATATGCATGTATATATGCCAGTATGGACATATGCACATATGCATATATGATTAGAGTTTATTTATGGATACACCCAAATGTGCACGTATGCATATGTGCAATGTGCATATGTAAATCCTATATGGACAAACACAATCTTATACCATACAACCACAGATGCAGTGTGGACAACCACATATTGATTTCATACTCAATGTGCATAAATGCATTAGTGAAAACCTTTACCACATTATGATACCATATTGCATTAATAACAATGGAAATTCATGACATTGGACATTTACAGTATTCATTCAAAAAAGATTACAAACCTAGACCGAAATTACGAACTGCAACAATGGTTACACAATGGTTAACCTAGTTTCCCCTATTTATAAACCCTAGAATTGAAATGTTTTATCTCTTCTACGCCGATTCCCGCCTTCAATCCCATCCATTATCGCGCCTTTTCTCCCACGATTTCGATAGTTAATCCTTTTTTTTCGATGATTCTGAATGTCACTTTCGATTTCACTTTGCTTACTCCGGATTCAACGCTACAGGTGTATTTTGGTTGTTGATTTCTTGAATTTTTGGTGTTTTGATGTCTGCCTAATCTGTTTACGAGAAGAAATCCCTAAATGTTAGGGATTTTATGATATTCGCACGGGTTTCCTTAAATAAAAGGGGATAGTTATTTTACCAATTTAACCCTATGCACTTGTGCATTTATTCAAATCAACCCCTATGCATAATAATTAATTAAATGAAAATTCAATTAAATATGAGTCGTTGATCATCATAATGTATGGTTGATATTGGTTAGCACGGTTAGCACCAATGTCACGGTTAGCAAATGAATGAACCTCTCTCTCTCTCTCTCTCTCTCTCTCTCTATATATATATATATATATATATATATATATATATATATATATATATAGGGTCATTCATTTGCTAACCGTATCATTAGTGCTAACCGAGTTTCGACCAATCAGAACGCTCCTTGAAATTAGATAATGCTTTTTGATTACAAGGGCAATAATGGAATTTACTTAAAATTGACCAATTCAATCTAATTCCAATTCAACGGCCTATCAATACCTTTTCCATATTTATATGAGTTTTGTTATGGTAATGATATTCAAATTAAATATAATATTTTCAAATTCAATTTTGTTTCATATTTGTTTCAATCTAAAGATATCCTTTACCTATTTTTAGGCATTCAATCGATTTATATATGCACAAACTTATCGATTGAAACAAGAAGTTTTTTTCACTTACATATCGATTCTTTCAACAAGGTTTTTTTTTTGGTTTTATAATATTCGTGGAATAAACTTCATCGTTTCTTGGTAATAGCACAATGAGCGATGATAATCGAATCACGAATGTTGTTGATAACGAGACTTTATTGGAATATATTTTCGAAAGGCAAGATGTTGCTCCGTGCACACGTTATGATGATCCTGTGCACAGATTGAATTCCAGAATATCCCAAGAGTTCGGTAATTCTACCGGACTTGATGACATCTCCGTCGACACCAATTTCGATAATCTCCCATCTTTTAGTTCAATGCATCCAGAATATAATATCGGTAAAAGGAACTGTAATTTATGTTGAAGACGAGCATGTTGATATAATGTACACATATTTTCGGAAATTGCACAGATTCACAGATTGGTACACATAATGTACTCGTATTGTCAAAAATTGATAAAACACCTCTGTTCACAGATTCTCATATTCCACTTTATAATGTACATTTACAATAACTAAATTGCACATTTGCACATGTACAGTGCATATGTGCAAAATACATTTACATGTACATATTGATTTTAATGCATATATACATAGATAAACGACCATGTAGTTTATATGCACATAAAATTGTTATATGATTTGTGTGTTTCATATGTATAGTCGATGTGAATGATGTCGAGGTCGGTGAGGATGATGATGGCAATAAGTTATGGATACCCACGGTACCTGATGAATTTAAACCGAAGGTGGGTGACCAGTTTGCGTCTGTTATTGAGGCCGAGGCTATGTACAGAAAATATGCCGATAAGGTGGGGTTTGATGTTCGTTTGAAGGCGAAGAAGACAAACAAGTACGGGTCGATACAGACCCATTGGATAGTTTGTAGTAAGAAGGGGTTTCCGAAGAAGAAGAATTTTGATTCTCTTGAGCTCCGTTCCGGTGACCGTCGGGTTCGTAACTCGAATGTCAAACATTCTGGTTGCAACGCTTGCGTGAAGTTACATTTGACAAAGGACAAATCTCGATACGAGGTCTACGTTTTTTTTTCGAAACTCATAATCATGTGTTATTTAATGATAATGATCGACGCTTTTCACGTAAAAACAGAAAGATGCAGTACATTGATTGTAGGAATGTGTTGAATAGCGGTAGTTATAAGGTTGGAGTAACAAGAGCGCATCGCATTCAAACTGCTTTGAAGGGTGGAGCTGAGAACGTTCGTTGCACTGTTGTCGATTATCAGAACTTTAAGAGAGACGTTGATGTGTTTGTGGGAAACAAGGATGCCAAGATGTTGATAAATAAATTGATCAATAGGAAGGAGTGTAAAAAAGATTTTTTTTTCGAGTACAAGTGCCATGAACGTGAGTTGCATTCGATATTTTGGGCGGACGAAGTGACCTAGATTAGTTACCGACATTTCGGAAATGTAATATCGTTTGATGCTACGTATAGGACGAATGAGTGAGTGTTTTTGTCTAAAAAATCTTGTTTTTCTAATATCTTCATTTGAATTTAATTTTTGGTTTTTTTAGGCATGCAATGGCATTTGTTCCGTTTTTGGCTGTTGATAACCACCAAAGTTCAGTTGCTGTTGGATCCGTGTTGATAGCGGGAGAAACTATTGAGAATTTCAAATGGGTGTTAAGGGCCTTTTTAAGATGTTATGAGAAGCAACAATTGGTTGTGATTACTGACCAATGTTCGGCGATGAAACAAGTTGTTCCGTTCGTGTTCACCGAGTCTAGACATCGCCTTTGTATGTGGCATATAATGAAGAAAGTACCTTCGAAGGTAGTTTTTTTAATTTTTTTTATATGTTCCTTTTTGTAACAATTACATTAGTCTGTTATTATATATGCACAAATGCATATGAGAATGTTGTTTATATGTTCCTGTTTTTTAAAATTTTTTATATGCACAAATGCATATAAGCAAGTTGCTTATATGTTCCTGTTTTTTTAGGTGAGTGCTGCACTAAATCATGATCCAGAGTTCAATCGATTTATAAACAAGATCGTATGGAAAGTGAATATCAATCCTGATGATTTCGAGAGGTTGTGGCATACGATGATTGTGAAATTCAACCTTGTCGATGACCCATGGTTCACCGAGATGTTTGAAATTCGTAATTCATGGATTCCTGCCTTCTACATGGATACTCCAATGTCAGGTCTTATGAATACCACTTCAAGATCAGAGGGTTCAAATGCTTTTTTTTAACATTTATGTAGCATTTCACTTTGATCTTGTTCGGTTTCTTAGCAATTATGACTGTGCAATCGAGGCGCAACGTGAGAAGCAATATGAGAATGAACATTTAACCAGGACTACGTACCCACAACTTGTTAGTGCATTTCCTATCGAAAGGTATGCTGCCAAGTTGTACACAATGAACATTTTTTTCGAATTTCAGAAAGAGTTAAAGAAGGCTATGTTGGCTTGTGGGGTGGAAGCTGTTGAAAGTGTTGGTGACACCAAGACCTTTATTATTAGCCATAATAATAAGATGGATACGGGGAAGCTTTTTTATAAGGTAATTTTAATTTATTTTCTCAACGGTTTTTTCTTCTTTGAATAATCTTTTTGTTTTCTATCCTATTTAGGTTGTTCGTAGTTCTTCAATTAACATCGTTGACTGCGAATGTAAATTCTTTGTTCGTAATGAGTTTCTATGTCGCCATGCGTTGAAGGTGTTGATGAATGAACATGTCGAATCTATTCCAAAACAATATATCGTCAGAAGATGGTTGCCAGACTTGGTACCCGTTCAACTTCAAACTGCCAAAGTAAGATATGGTGAGGTCGACCCGGAAAAGGAGGAGTTAATAAATGGCGCCTATTCTAAGATGGATGGAATTATTAGTCGGGTTCGTAATGAGAAACCGTGGTTATCTAGACTTTCGAAAATGCTTGATGAGTTGAAAGAAGAGATAGATAGTCAGTTGGAACCTGAAGATCTAGGCAAGCAGAAAGTCGATGCAATCAATGAGTACTTAGGTGTTCCTGTTCCTGACGAGGTTGATATATTTCCTCCAACTCGTCTTCGGAACAAGGGTTGTGGTACCGGTAAACGTTTGGTTGGTATTTCCGAGATGATACAATCTCAGAGTAAAAAGCCAAAGCGTAAGTGTAAGAAATGTGGCCAAAGCACAGGACATGATTCTTGTAACTGTCCCGTTGGTTCCCGACTGTGAATTCAATTTCAATTTTTATTAGTATTAAAGTAAAATGTGTTTGTGCATATGGGCAACATGTTCATATGCACTTGTGCATAGGAAATGTTTGCAAGAAGATTTTTTTTACTCCTTATGATTATGTACTTTATAATTGGTTTTAATTTTTTTAGTTTATTTAATGTGTTATTATTATTTTTGTATGGATAATCATTGTTTTATGATGAAATGAAGTATTCATGTGATTTTTGCAACTGACATTCTTCCTAGTTATTAAATGGAAATCAGTATTGTTCCTCCCAATAATGGTATATACATTGTTATTTTTTTTCATTTCACTATTCAAGTATTAATTATATGTTGTTGGTTGGAAGTAATTAATAGGGTTTGTTGAGGTTTGGTGTGTGCATTTACCAATATGAGTATATACACGGTTACATGCATAGATCTTTGACAACTTTCTATACCTTTTTTCTCTCCAAGTGCATCCAACAATCTTCTTTCAAAAAATGGCGAGTAACAACAACCAACACAATGTCCGTGGTAATGGTACTGCGTTATCTCACATCGTTCAAGAGTATGAAAAGCTTATTGACGATAATCGTAGGTTCCGTATTCGGTTGCAGGAGGTACCTTGTTAGAGTTCTTATTTTTTTGGTTCTCATGTTTTGATTGTTCTTGTTATGTTATATTTTTTGATTATAATTTGTTCCTTTTAATAAAATGGGACAAGTTATTGAGTCGCGTGATTTTAAGGAACTTCAACTTAATCAAAGGGAAGAAGAACTAGCAGATCTTCGGGAAGAGTTGTGTCAAGTTCAGCGGAAACTTGCCCATGCAGAATGGGATAAGAACTCCATTGAGAATGAGTTTTGGTTGTACAAGTTTAAGTGTACATGCAAGGAGTAGATGCCGATAGACTTTAGTCACGTAGATGTAGTGTTATGATGTTTTGTTATGCTAAGTATCTATTTTTCTATGTTGTATGTTACATGAAAATGCAATCAATGTCTTGCTTCAACGTGTATGCACTACCTTTTTCTCGATCTTATTTCGGTAGTATATGAAACTTATTTTATCTTCTCATTCTTATTCATAGTACATCGTGAAGTTACAGTTTACGTAATGTAAGTTTATACGTTAATCGTATTTGGCATTCCAATGTTCAGGACTGCTTTAAGTGATAATGTGCATATAGGCATGAAGTACTAATAATATGCACATATCCCTGGAGTTTTAATGTATTCAGATTTGTTAGGTACACTAATTAATATGCTCAAAGTAGTTTTGCATATACGAACTTCCGAATGCATATATGCATATGGCAAATATATATAAGAGAATTTACTGAATCATTTCCACTAATATTAATAACAAAATTGTGCTTATATGCACTAAATGTAAACAATATACATGTTTAATGAAATATACCAACTCATGCTACCAAAATTCTTATGTAACCCATAAAAGTCTCAAAAAACCATAGACGATGATCATTTAAAGTGGTTCAACAGTCAATCAATATTTCACCGACGTTTCATTTGTGTCTTCATGTTGGCATCCATCGACATATACCTTCCAACTTCAATTCCGATTGCGTGTTTTCTGATGTTCATCTCGCTCGATAGTATTTTTATTACATACTTTGAACGAAGTGCCTTCAGTTGACCCTTCTGTTTGGTGCTTTCCCTATATAATCCGGTATCCCACTTTGTTCCCGTTTCTCCATAATACATTTCCATTAAACGCATCAAGAGTATTCCCTTGTCATCTTGGTTCTTCTTTGCCCTCCATCTCATCTGTATAACAACCGATCCAACCTCTCGAAATGCATGCCAGTTTTTGTGGTTGTGGATTTGCAGATGATGAAGGATCATTGATTGCTGGAAGGAATACAATTTATAAAAGCTGTTATTTATAGGTATTTAATTCTGTTTTCTAATAATATATCCTCAAGTTATACATACCATTGCATTTGACTCCATTTCATACAAATCCTCGTAATCACCATCACGATCTTCGCTGTCTATGATGGTAGCGTATGGGGTTTTCAGGTTGAAAACAAGCATATAATAGTGTAAACCATCTAAAACCGGGAAGAAAACCTACGAAGATGATCATTAGTTACTAGTTTGTTAATAAATAAAACTATAAGAATTTGAAAAACATGAACCATTAACAAAAAGTTGATTAACATACCAGATCAATGTCCTTCATCGTTATTAAATCCGGATTATATTTTCCCAGATCATTGATATATCGTCGGAATGCTTCGTACCTTGTGACCGCAGGTAGCTGTAGGTCATTGAGCACCGGATCCATCTAATTTAACAATTTATCATAAATATGAATTCAATATTTGTTAAACATATATATTTAAAATATCAGTTTCCCATGTCCATACATGCACCAAATAATTATCCATGTCTATGTATCTTTATTGTTGTTCGAATTTGCACACCTTTGTTTTTGACAGTTTACTTTAATGCAGTCTTACTAATGCTAAATGCACTAATATACGAAAATGCACATATGCAAAGGTCACTACTATCAATCTAGCATCCTAATATGTGCATTTTAGTATTTTTTTAACATTTACTTAATGAATGATTTTGGTTTTATGCTTTCAACATAGCATTATAATAGGGTACTTATTGTTTACCGTTATTTCTGTGCTGAAAAAAAATCTGCGTGGGGAGTCATTGCTTCGACGCCTTTCGTCGTAATTCAAAACCGTTGCCCAGACGTCAATGATTCGTCTTGGAATGGCTGTCTCCTCAGCTAGGAACTGCATATCCCTTCTTTCTATCCTCATACCCATGTTATCAATGTACATTATCTCCCTGAAATTAATGTAAAACATGTTAAGTCATATTGTAGTTTATATATTATATTAACAACAATGTAGATGAATACGTGTTAAGGTACTTACATAAACCCACCAATACCCTTTAACACCCAAGATCTCAGATTGGTTTCATCCTTTGTTACTTCAAAATTAACCGCTCGTGATACATAAGGTGATCGAAACATGGGTCCTAATCTCTTTGATCTTTTTCCAGGTCTTGAAGTGTCCGCTTCTGTGTCCCCACCTACCATGTACCACGTTTGCATACATGCAAGAATGATTTTATCATATGTTGAAATATTGCACGTGTGCATATGTGCACTTACAAAATGTATTTAAACATGCTTATATGCACAAATTTGTAACACCCTGGATTTTAATTATATATTATCGTTGTATTCTTGCGTTTACCTTTTGTCGTAAACGCCGAGTCTTGATCTGAGAGTTAGTGTTTGGGTTTTGGTTGAAATTGTGGGAAGCAGAGAGTTACGCGGGCTATGCCGCGGCTTGTAGGCCGCGAGGTAAGTCGCGTAACCCTCTAGAGGATTCCCAAATTGTTGACACGCGCGGGCTAGGCCGCGGATAGTAAGCCGCGAGCTAAGCCGCGTGACCCACTGGAGTATTCCAGTTTTGTGGCACACGCGACTTTTCCCGCGGCTTGAAGGCCGCGGTGTAAGCCGCGCAACCCTCTGGCCGACTTAAGAGAGTTCAGCCCAAAATATCTCATTCGGGATTTTTCTCTCTCTCTCTCTCTTCAAATCTCTCTCTCTCTCTAAGATTCTCTTTGGTTTCTTCGATCTCTGAAGCTCCATCGATTGCTAGTATTAAGTGCATTGCTCGGGGTTTCGGTGTAGAATGCTTCAACTATTCGTCGTGGTCGATATCGGGTTTTTCGGATTTTCGTATAAACCTATTTGGTGAGTTCCTACTATCATTTTAAAAACTGTATACATATCAAAAGCTACCTTTTGGAACTCCTATATATCTCCATGGTTTCAGATCTAAGTTTTCTGCATATTTGATATAACTTGAGTTTTGGGAGATTTTAGGGTTTCCGATCATTTTGACTAAAATGATGGATTCTATCTTATTTGAAGTAAAAGGATGTTTTACTTGTTGATTATGTAGCTTATGCGAAAGAATGTTTATGAACTCATTTTTATGATTTTCATACTTACCAGAAGTTGAACTTGAAAAGGCATTTTGTTTATAAAATGTTTTGTATACCATATGGTTATATATGGTTGGTCACGAATGATGTTGTGACAAGTCTAGACTATTACTAGTGGATCCCTAGGTTTTGAGTTGACTGATATTATTTGGAGGTTACCAAGTAAAGTTAATATAGAACTACATGTGCATTAAATTGTGAGGTTCTGGCCATTTACGAATATAGAACTACATGTGCATTAAATTGTGAGGTTCTGGCTGTTAACAAATATAGAACTACATGTGCATTAAATTGCGAGGTTCGGTAAGGTAATCAAAGTGAAGAACTATATGTGCATTAAATTGTGAGATTCTGGAAAGAAGGTTTATGACCTTATTTTAATGGATTTTATTCTTATCAACGGTTAACTTGGAAATGCTTGTTTGAAATATTTCCGTTTGGATGCAAATGTTTATATCTCTTGAATTTATAAACTGTATGTTCTCACTAGGCTTTTTAAGCCTAACACTTTTTCTCAAATGATATGTATTCAGGTTCTCGTTAGCGGCAGGTTGTCAAGGGTTTGAGTGTCGGGACTGATCTCGAGGGTTTTTTAGATGTTTAGTATTGGATTGTTGGGCATTGTTAAGTCCCACATTTTTGGATGATTCTGGATCAACAACTTATGTAATCTAGATAGCACATGTTTAGATTGGTTTTTCGTTGGGATTCTTATCCGTATTCAGATTTTTGTAAAGGTTAAGTACAGTTCCCCCTTTTTGGGAGGTTTATACCTTTGGTTGATGCTTAATTGTTCGGTTTCCGCAATTTTAAATTTACACTGGTTTTTAGGGTGTTACAAAATTCCATCCTCAAATACTTAACAATGCATACATGCTCATACGCACAGATTCCTTCCTCAAACCCTCAACAATGCCTATATGCACAACTCACTAACGATTCATACATGCACATACTAAATTCAAGTTAAATATGCTCATATGCTCAAATTCCATCCTAAAATCATTAACAATGCATATATGCACCTGAATAATTAATATTTGCATCCAAAATTCTGGAAAACATGTAAGCCAAACAAATATCCCAAAAAAATGGACACTTTATCATTTTGCATGTGTGCATATGTTTCATACGGTTCTGCTATGCATATAATCAATTAGTGGGAATGTGAATAAGATGATACCTTTGACTTCATCTTCTTTTAATGCATGATCTGGACTATTTTGTGTGCTTATGCCCAAGTCGAAAGATGGTGTTGATAATATTAGGAACGTCACAAGCGGTGTATTCTCTGAGCTTCCCACCTCTGACTGTTTGCCCTTGTCTACATTTGTTACATTTGGCTGTTAGTAATCATGTGCATAGAAACAATTCTAATCATATGCAATTATGCAGACGATTACGATTTCGTTTGTGTGTGGTAAATGCATAACAATAATATGTGCATATATGCAAGGTTGCCAATGGACTTTGACCTTACCTTTCCGTTTACTCTCTTCTAATGGTCACGGGTGAGACTTTTGTGTGTTTATGACTAGGTCAAATCCTGGTGGTGATATGTTTGGCAACATAACCGGCTCTTGATTTATTGTGCTGACCATATGTATTTGCTTTCCCTTATCTACCTTATGCACAATAGATTTCCTGTTATCGTTGTCCGCTCCATCGATTATCGTATTTGTTTTCACAATTCCATTACCCGACTTTTCAGCTGATAACATATCCACCTCTGCATGCAGTCTAGGACTTTCCCAGTAAGGCGATAACGGGGAGTTGTGATCCTGTTCAGTTATAGGTGTTTGTAACGACGATGGATAACACACTATCGCTCGCTCCTCATTTATATTTTTCGATGGCGCAGGTGACCCCATTGTATCGAACGCTACATGTGTCTTGTCAATTGAAACTGGTGGCTCGGTGTCCCGGCCCTCATTATTGGCCACCTCCCACTTGCTGTTCTTGAAAATGCTTGCCAAGTCTAGCTTGAATCTATCAAAGTCTGTGTCCCCTGTACACATTTTAACAACAGTTCCCAAATTATCCATATGACAGTACTACAATATTATAACGTCGATAGTTCAAATTTTAAGAAAAGGAAAACAGTTAGCAACAGTCTATATTTTCTTTATATTCACCATTCACCTACTCTTATACATAACTTGATAGCGTGCATATTTGAAAAAATACATTTACCTGTAAATTGCATATGTTCAAAGACATCTGCATGTTCAGTGCTAAGTGCAATGCATGAGTGCAAAAACATTTATACGTAGATATTTATTTTAATGCATATGTGCATATTTTTTACCATCGAATTCTTCTATAGCTGCAGTGAGCTCGCTGTCTGCTTCCCATCGTGACCCTTGAATGTTGAATATAATGTCATCAATTCTTCTCAAGACAGTCTGGATGTTGAACAATACGATGATGTTGATGAAATCCATACAATCGATTAAAAATTAATAGTTAATTCATATTTTAATGTATGCATCTTTACCTTCTTCCGTTCTAATCTTGCCACCTCTTGATTGATTTCAGCATGTCGACGGGTTGCGCTTTCACTTTGTTCAGATCCACCTCCAATAAGCTTTAAGTCTAAATGACCAAATCCCCCTCCGCGTAACTCTAGATCTTATCGATGCCTTAGCCTGTCCATGGTCCATCTCTTCGTCGGTAATTCTGCTTGTGGAACTTCAATTCCCGGACCCCATGTTGATTCAACATATAGGAGCTGACACGTTTGTGTTAAGTTATTATTGTGTGATAAAGAAATATGGATTTGTTTATATTGGTGTAAGTAATTGTTCAGATATACTTACAGTAAGAAATGTCAATGGACCAGCATAAAAAGCCCGGGAGCTCTCTCTCTCTTCCAGTTTTTCTTACTATTCGGTATATAGTCATATATGTACTTTGACCAATCAACCTCAGGTATCATATGAACCCCAATTATCTTTGTTAGGAAGTCAGTCTTGCATTGACCTGTCCAACTACAATCTCCTAGTGTGTTCACCACAAGCACCAGGAAATTCAGCATAAACTTAATGTCACCTTCTTTTGTTTTGCGTATCTCGTTAATGATATCTTGTGGTGTAATCAGAGCTTTTATAAACTGTCTCTTCCAGAACAAAGCAAGATTTTCTTCCGCATCCAATGAATCTTCCTTCGCCAAGTCTGTCCCCCTTGTTGGAAGTCCTAGAATCTGATGTACTGACTCCACTGTAATTGGTATCACCCCCGTATGAACTTTCAAATGCATCTGTGTTGTGTTCACTGCTTCCAACACGTAGTAGCCTAACTTTAATGGTATTCCGTCTATTGTCATATCTAGCAAAGATTCCATCCCTATTTCCCTAACTGCACTTTTTTGTTTGTCATTGAAGCTCTTAATTGTCTCGTACAAAGCCTTAGGTAATGTCCTTGTACGTATTCCAGGCACTCCCCGCGGATCTTTTTGTTTTTTAACCTTTGTGCACTTTATGTTCGTTTCGCTTTTTCCTTGACCCTGCACTTCATTCTTATTCTTTTTCCTTATATTCATCACAGGTTGTTCCTCGAAATCACTGTCTGGAGATAGCCCTGTTTAATGAAAAATGTAATTTTTATGTTGATTGTGAATGTTATATGATGCTGGTATTGGTACTCACTTGCTGTCGATGATGTTTCGATGTGTCTTCCTTGTTTTGATTTGTTTTGTGCATTGGATCTTGTAACGCGCTTTCCATCGGATTCCTTGTAAACCATCGGTTCTTTTCCTGCAATATTTTCTCAATCATTTATGCAAATTAACAATCCATGTTTGCAGTGTTTTAAGTATGCTATGCATGTCATAAGGCCGATCATCAGATCACAACATAGTTTTCCCATAAAGTACCTTTTCCAGCTTTACAAACAGAAACTGATTCGGATGCTTGTATTTTCCTTCTTCTCTTCAATGGTGTACCTACATGCATTGTTGTGCACATGCGTAGAAATAATAAACACTTAAAGAATGCTCATATGCTAGTAACAAAATTCTAAAATGCATACATTCACTACAATGGTATTATTATCATTCTAAAATGTACAAAAGTTGACGACTGCATATATGCATCTAAATTTCAAATGGGTTAACCTTTAAATTGCACCATTCCTATATATTCAACCTGTCACAGTGTGCAACATGATCATATGCACAACTCATAATGTTCACTTATAACACTATGCATATAAGCTCAACTATCAGAAAAGCACACATGATTCAATCATCAAATCCATAACAATGCCTATATGCACAAATCCATAACAATGCCTACATGCACTTACAAAATTCATCTACACATGCTCATATGCACAGATTCCACCCTCAGATCCTTAACAATGCATATATGCACAAATCCATAACAATGCATACATTCTCGTATTGTCAGATGCCATCCTCAAATCCTTATCAATGCATATATGCACAACTTCATAACAATGAATACATGCACTTACAAGTTTCAATTTAAACATGCTCATATGCACAGATTCGCTCCTAAAATGCTTAACAATGCATATATGCACAACCATAACAATGCATACATGCACTTACAAGTTTCAATTTAAATATGCTCATATTCACAGATTCACTATAAATCCATAATTCACTCTAAATCTTATTAAATCCATGATATTTAGGCAAAGATATGTACTTTTTTAATAGAGCTGTAACGTGTGCATTGTTTTGATATCTCCAATTTCAAAAAGTTTATGTAAACCCCTAATGTATTGTGCGATAACAACTCCTCCAAAGACACATATATGCACAAATCCATATATGTTTAGGTCATTACCTAACCAAGTTAGGGTCTCAGAATCGACCAAAGTTGAGCAAATCCCTCGATTGGGGGGTTTGGTCAGTAGCAGTATACGAAATCCCGGTACACAAAAACGAGAAAAGCAAATTGTTGGATCACTTCTTCGAATTGCATGTCCGTTGTGCTGCTGTGGTTGTATGGACATGAGTGTTTTCTGTCAAGGATCAAGGTGGCTCGGTCCTGCTGCAGTTTGGTCTGTGATCGATCCTTGTTCGGTCGATGGCAGGTGTGGAAGAGTTGTCCAGAAACAGGAGCATTCGGTACATTCGATAGCAGGCGTGGAAGAGATTTCCAGAAACAGGAGCATGGTCGATGTTGTTCCAGTGGTGTGAAAAGTGGTAGTTCGGTGCTGTTTCTTATCGCCATTTTTGGCATCACAGGTTACGTTTCGTGTTCTCGTAAGCGTGTTGTGGGTCGAATGGGCTCCTCCATGTTCGTCCCGTGGTCTTCGTGACAGGTCTGCAGTCTCGTTTTTTTATCGTGGATTAGTCCAATCAGTCGACTGTAGAAATCCGCACAAGTTCCAGCTATTGGTCGCTAGTCAGATAGGCTTATGCCCAAACTAAAGGGGATGCTCAATTGGTCAAACAGGGGTTGTAGCAGAGGTCAGATTCGGGCTCTAAGTTGAGAAGGAAAATTGCGTAATTCTTAGTGTTAATTTGGGTTTGTTTCTTTTTTTGATTTTGATGGTGGGTGTTGGTTTGCCTCTGGCAAACTGAGGTTGTATTGCTGTTGTGGGTTTGGTCTGTTTTGACCTTCCTTGGGTCCTCTGTACTTTGGTTTTGTTGTTGATTTAAATTGCCTTTAAAAAAAGTATACGAAATCCTGGGAATCACCTATCTGTTAGGCCGAAACCCGGGTGAAGAGGGGGAAACCTGGGAGGCCAAGACCCAGGAGTCGGGAGGCCAAGGACCAGGGAGACGGGGAGGCTGGGACCCGGGAGTCAGGATAGGAGTGTTTACGGTGCGGTTTGGGGCAAAACCGCAAACCGCACCGCATATGCGGTTTGAACATTTTCCCAAACCGCAAACCGCACCGCGAAATGCGGTGCGGTGCGGTTTATGCGGTTTGTACCTAACGCAATTTACACCTACAATTCAATAATTATAAAATTAAAACTTCATTTTAAAGTCAAAGATTAAATATATTCAACACCTCCGATTCGTAAATACATATTACACAAATGTTGTAATTATTTTATATATACATACTACATGTGTGTGTAATATATAAAATTAAAAAATATACATACATATATATATATATATATATATATAATGTGCGGTGTGGTGCCATTTGAACCGTAGTTTGATAACCAAAAACCTCAAACCGCAAACCGCACCGCATAGTGCGGTTTGGTAAAAATGCAAACTGCAAACCGCACTTTGCGGTGCGGTGTAGGCGGTTTGTGCGGTTTGGCGGTTTAGATGAACACCCCTAAGTCGGGAGGCCAAGGACCCGGGAGACGGGGAGGTCGGGACCCAGGAGTTGAGAGTCCAAGACCCGGGAGGCGGGGAGGCCGGGACCCGGGAGACGGGAGATCGAAACCCGGGAGGCGGGGAGTCCCGACAGGGGAAAATCCGGTTGTGTAACTTGGTGTTTTCTTGGGTGTGTTGTCTAGCATTCAAGAGATTTACCACTTTCGAATTTATATCATAGGTGTTTCTGTTTGGAGGTAGAAAGCGTAGGTGAGAAAGAACTAAGCAAGGACAACATGTTAGCCTTTCTAACCGAAAACTTGTTATTAATGCAAGTACTATATTGTTTGAAATGTTTATTGAACTGCATGTTTACTCATCCTGAAAAGTGTGCTTGGCATATATGCACGTATTTATTTGAGAATGGATATGTTATGGCTTAATTCGGGGTGTATGTCCCGCAAGTGCTCATACTGGGAGTGTATCCCGTTTATGCCGGGGGGTGTCCCAGTTAAAGGCAGTGTGAGCCTGGCACGCTGACACAGTATGTGCGTGGCCGTTGTGGTATGTCTTCATGCGATGATGTCACGGTTGAATTTGATTATGGTTGAAATTGTTTATAAATCTTTTATATGTTGTTGCAACGTAAAAAGTTGTTATAGAGGGAACTCACTAGACGTCATGGTCTAACCCTCGCTTTTTCAAAAACTAAAACCCTTTTTAGAAAGACGTGTGGTGGTAGGCTCGGGTAAGGGAAAAGAGAAGTTGTGAGCTGGGAGTCGTGGATTAGAAGGATTGTGCCCTAGCTTCCCAGACTTAGATGTTATTTTATTATTTTCAGTTGTGTAATAGGTTGTTTCCGCAAACCTTGAATGATTTGAGTTGTTGTTTTGGGGTCGTTTTGGCGAATTTATTCTATTATGTAGTTTACGCTTATTTTTTTGAGTTGGGTTTTTATAAAGAGTGTCATAGACTATGCTTGGACTAATCCCTTGGCAAATTATGACTGTAAGACATCAGCCCTGATTGAACCTCAGTGGCCACAATTTTTGTGTACGCCTGGATTCGAACTCTGGACAGATGATATATTCTACCACATCGCTCAAGGCCTTAACCTCAGTGGCCACAAACTCTAGAGTAAATTGCACTGGTATATATTTTTTATCCACTCAAATCCCTAAATCAAAATAAATATAAGGATATGACTCGTACTTTATATTTCACACGCATGAGTCTGCCACTAACGATTTTTTTAATAGCTCAGTTAAATGGAAGGGTATTATTTTTTTTGTCTTTATCATATTTTGTGTTTTTGTGTATGTGTGTGTATATATATATGCACCCACGCATGCATATATTAATATACACACATACAGGCTTCCAGAACACTATGGGGGTGTTTGGGATTGCTTATTTATTTGGAAAAGTGCTTATTTGGAAAAGTGCTTATCAACTTATGTGGTGTTAAACCGGAGTTTTTTAAAAAGTGTTTGGATTAGCTTATAGCGGTACCACACCGCAATAAGCTGATAAGCACTTTTTAAGTGTTTGGCAATTTTAACTTATACATGTAAATATGACCAATAAATCAATAAGTCATAAGTCAATAAGTCATAAGTTAAAACAAAATGACTTATCAGAAATAGCTTTTCAGCGGTTTGACACCGCTATAAGCTGTTTTTAACTTCTTCCATCCAAACACTTAAAATAACTTTTCTCCGGTGTCAAATCACAATAAGCTAATAAGCCCCTCAAATAAGCAATCCCAAACACCCCCTATGAACAACATTATTATGAATACCAAAAACAACCCTAGAAAAACTCAAGACATCAATGAACATTAATTACACAATAACGTATTTTCTCAAATTCATTCAAAAGCTTTGTGATAATTGATAAATGCCATATAAATAAAAATTCTAAATCAAATTCAAAAATAACACTAAAACATTCAGAAAGAAACCCCTCAAAACCTAGAAACAAAAGAAATCCAAGTTCAAACCCAGAAAAGAAACCGAAACCGCTTGTTCAAACCTATAAAAGAAACGAAAACACATGTTCAAACCCGTAATCAATACCCAAATTTGAACCTAGAAATGACAACCGAAAATAGATTCAAACCTAAAATCGAAACCATATTCAAATCGAGGAAGAAATCGAGACCAAATGCAATCCCAAATTGAAACCCAAATTCAACTCTAACTTTTTTGTGATGGAGGGTTGTTACGGCGGTGCAACACAAACAGTTGAAGAACTTCCATAATGGTTATGCTTCATAGGGACGATGCTCGTTTTTTTTTCCTTGTAGATTTGTGTTTTATTTTATAATTTTGATTTTTGGATTTATTTTTCTTTTAATATGAAAAAAGGAAAAAAGGAAAAAAAATATCAAATATTAATTAAAAGGTAAATGACTAAAATATCTCTTGAAGTAAAAAAGTTATATGGAATTTCTTTGATTCCATTAGTGTGGAAATATAAATTACAAGTCCTATCCTAATATTTATTTTAATTTGAATAAACTACGATTTTTGACCTTCTAGTTTGTTAGTTATAACTATTTTCGTCCCTGGTTTTTAAATATTGCTTATTTTGTCATTGTGGTTTCTATTTTATTTATTTTTGTCCCTCATGCTAACTTTGTTAAGTTTTTGATGTTAACTCAAGGACATTTTATTCTTTTTCAATTTCAACCATTTTTCTATTTTATATTATCTGTTACATCATTATATATAAAAAGGCCACCCCCATGTGACTCCCCCCACATGTTTTCCCCCTTTTCTGGCAAGCCTCCTCCAAAATATTCTCTAGTCTCCTCTTCTTCTCCGACAATCCAAAGCCATAACCAAAACCAATATCAATCTAAAAAAACTTGATAAGAAACCCATCCTTTTTTTCTTCCTCAAATCCAACAAACATATGTTAAAAAACCATTTTAGGTCAAGCTTGAAGCTTCAGATTTACTGTAAGTCGGAGTTGATTGTTCCCTTTCATGGATACCCAACAGGTAAATTAAAGGGAAAAAACCATAGAAAAGAAATGCTTTTGAATCAATAATATAGAAACATAAAATCAATATCAATATCGAAATTGAAATTGAAATCAAAGCTACCATGTACATCAAAATCAAAACTTTTGAACCAATATAAATTAAAAAATACCCATAATCAATATAAAAATCGAAGCTTTTCAAAACCCAAGTTGAGGAAGATGATGGTGGCTTGAGATGTTGATGGTGGTTCAAGGAAGCTAAGATTCGATGCAGGTGGTGCTCGATGCTAATGGTGGTTCGGTACCATCTGTAACACCCGTAATTCTTGGTAAGCAGAAGTCACTCTGTGGTCTCTGGAGGTTTCCCACTTATGAAATTGTGCTTTGGGACATACTGCCTTTGATCCCTATCAGTGTCGAGAGCTTTGCGGTTGAAAGAGGTCGAATTTCGAGGCTCGAGGGAGTTGGGGCGACAGTTTGTCACTGTCGCCGTGTCACAATCGCGGGAATGGTACCACGGGCTTGTGGGAGCGGGCGACTATGCCCCGCGACTATGCCAAGGGCATAGTCGTCGTGGCAATGTCGCCGACGGACCAGTGTGCCTTTTAAACCCTTTGTCTTCCCCATTTCTCATTTACCACTTCACCCATACTTTCTCCTCTCCCCTCTAGCCGAATCCTCTCACCCCCATTGTTGATTTTGAGTATTTGAGGCACCATAACTTGGGATTTCAAGTGATTATTCACCCTCTAGCAAAGTTTTGGGATCTAGAGCTAGAGTCCTTTCACTCTCACCTTCTTTGTCATCTTCATCAAGTTTCTAGGGTTTTCATCCAACCTTTTGATCATTTTGAAGATTGGGAGTGTATGACTCATTTTGGCGATCTAGAAGCATTTTGTTGGTGAATTGGAGTTATGGTTAAGGTAACCTTCTATTTTCTTCATTTATTGAAATTAGGGTTTTGACATAAGTTGAGATCTTTATGTATAATGTTTGAGGAATGTTTCTAAATGGCTAAATGTGGATATTTATGGTTGGACCCTTGTGAATCTAGGTCTTGGAAGAGTTGGACTTGAAGGTTCAGATTTCTTCAAGGAAGCTCAAGTTGGGGTAAAATCTAGATTTAGCTTAAATCTAGCAAGGTGAGTTCAAGTTGCTTTGTGAAAACTATGTACATGCCAAAATGTGTATTTTGAAGTAAAAATGTGTTTTACTTAGTAATTGTCAAAATGTGAGTATTTTGATAAGTCTTCATATTTGATAAACTTGGGTTGTTTTAATCTCATAAAATGCTCATATTTGGGGTTTTGAATATTTCAGTAAGTAAATAGCATGATTTACGCATTCTTGGTGATTTTGTACAAGTAAAGTCTAATTCATGGTATAAGCATTTTTGGTGTATTTGATTTCATAAACTCATTTGGAAAATGATATGTCCCAATCCGAGTTGAGTTTTGGGTTAATCACATCTTAGAGGTATATCACTGTATAAACGTCATTTAAATGCGTTTTATTATCCGGGAACCGTTATTTGTTGGCTAAATAGAATTTAGAGCATTTTAGCTCGGTTTTGTTTTAAAAGAGTCCCGAGGACACTTGTCCAATTTTAATGGCTCAATGTGGAGTCCCATCAACGATTTACATCTTAATGCATCTTGTTGTATATTAATGATATTTACATGCTCGAGTGCGTGGGTCATTCATGTGTAGTCATGTAAAGTTAGACTGTGTTGCATTGGATCCATAGGCACATAAGTCAGTCTTATTTGATGGTCAATTGGGTGGTACGGGGTTGGACTCCGGGACCCATATTTTATGACCTTGACCTTTCAAGTGTACACTAGGAGGGTTGAGTCCGGTTGTGCTATTATGTTGATGGGCATTTCATAATGGGCATTTGGGACCTCCGCCATTCGGGGTAATGCCATGGTTGTAGTCCTCGGATGTTGTCGGGCCTTTGGCGGTATTCTTGATAAGATTTGCTAAGGTTAGATGTCTCTTTTGGTGTAGCTTGAAGGGTGTCGTAGGGGCACTTGGGCTTGTGGGTCGTGAAGTGTCATACGACTAACATTGTATGAGTGACATACTTTTGTGTTCCTCCACTCTCAATGGGTACGGGTAATATTTTGGTCTCGTGAGTATTGAATCTTAGTCACATGTTTTCAATAGCATACTATATTATATGGGTTGTTTCCTATGATTTTTTATGAGTTGAGTATTATGCCCCACCTGTGTTTTGGGTGTTTCGGGATATAAAGTTTTATCCTTGTTTTATTATCGGGGGTCCGTTATCAATTCACGTTTGAGTGAGTTTTGGGCGACATCATTTTTATAAAGAATGTTTTGTATTGAGATTTTCGTCCTCAAAACGTATGTCATTGGAAAACGAGTCGCTTTCATAGCTAAGTTAATTCATTTTGAAAGATCATGATTTAAACTGCATTCTTCCCTTTTAACGAAATATTTATTCATGTTGAAAACTCTTGAACTCACTAGGCGTTAGCCTAACCGTTTTTATTTGTCGGTATGTGCATCAAGTTTCAGTTGGGGAAGAGTACTAGCGAGACTGTGAAGAGATGAGAATTAGGGTTATGCTTGAGGGTGAGTAGTTTGATGAAGCCACCTCCCGTTATCTCGAGTATAGCAATTTGTATTGGGTTTAGTAATACCCGACCTTTAATTAGTCTATGTGTAAGACTTTATTTGTTTGGTTGATGGTTATATCTAGAACAGTAATACAAGTATGGTCATGTTGTATGACATCTTACCTTTCTTTGAGGCATTATTGAAAATTTTAATTTAGCCGCTTTTACCATTTTCGAGGGTGTTACACCATCGTTGTTACTCACCTGAAAAGGGAGGAAAATGAGAGTCAATGCAGGTGGTGTTGATGTTGGTTCGGTGTTGCGATCGTCGTTCACAGGAAAATGGAGAGGGAGTCAAGGAGTCTTCAGGGCCATGCCTGGGGGAGGGCGGACGGGCGTACGCCCAGGGCCCACGAGAAATAAGGGCCCGATTTTTTTAGTATATAGTAGTTTTAAAAAAATAATAAATAAAAGAGACAAATTCTTTAGTTGCTAATAGGGCCCAAACATGTATTAATTAATTACATTGAAAAACAAAATATGTTAAAAGTTAATTCATTGTACATTTTATAATGTTGTTTATTGTTTATCTAAGTTTTTTTTATCCAGTATCAAAGTCTAAAACTAAATGCCTAAAAAACTTTGATATATTCTCCATCATTCATCTCCCACTTGGCTTATTATAAATTCAATGTCTAATGGGACCCAAAAAATTTTGTATTATATTACCCAAACATGTATTAATTAATTACATTGGAAAAATTGGTCCTTCTTTTTATGGTATTACCTATTGTTTCTCTAAGTTTTTTTTATCTAGTATGAAAGTCTAAAACTATTTACCTTGAAAATATTGATAATATTATCCATCATTTATCTCCCACCGACTCCTTTAGTTATTCCATCCGTAACACCCGCAATTTCGGTACGTCCTTAAACTGACCTTTTGCGATTTTCAATTCAAGTATTGAGATCGGGAGCTTTCGGGTCGAAAACGGGAGGAAATCGGACTTCGAGGCACCTGGGGCGATTGTGCCCACGATTGTGACAGAAGTCACTCTCGCGGGGTACACCAGCGGAGCTCGTACCGAATGGTGGGGGGAGCCTGCGACATTGCCAAGCGAGAGTGACATGTGTCAATCTTGCGAGGCATAGTCGCTGAGTTGGTACCACAAGGTACTTGGCTCGGGCTACATTGCCCAGTGAGAATGACACATGTCAATCTCGCGGGCATAGTCGTGGTCGGGAGGGTCGAGCCATATATACCTTAGAACAGACATTTTCTTCATTTCAGTGGTTTGTGGAGCTGTTAGGGGTAGGGTGTTCAAAAAAACCGTTGGACCGCTCAAATCGGTTGAACCAAGTCAAACCGGACCGTTTTTGGTGGTTTGAGTGGTCTGGCGGTCCGGTCTGGTCTGGAAAATTGCTCACTACAAGAAACTTTACCTACAGCTACAAAACCTATAGCGACGACATGAGGTCGTCGCAATAGGGTTAAATTCATATTCCAAAAGTCGTAAAACAAATATATTTTAGCTGGGAAGTTGGGGAAGAAATATTTTAACCTACAGCGACTACATGTCGTCGCTGTAGATATAAAATTTTAATTTTCTTCTATTTTTACTAAATTAAGAATTGCTTTATAAAAATAAAAAATCAGATTAGCAATAGAAATGATTTTTCGTCGCTATAGATATAAATTTTTAATTTTCTTTAAATGTTTATTAAATTAAGAATTGTTTTTTAAAAATAAAAAAATCATGATTAGCAATAGACACGACATGTCGTTGCTGTAGAGAAAATATTTTAATTTCCTTTATTTTCTACTAAATTAAGAATTGTTTTATAAAAATAAAAAATCAGATTAGCAATAGAAACGATTTTTCGTCGCTATAGATATAAAATTTTAATTTTCTTCAAGTTTTTATTAAATTAAGAATTGTTTTTAAAAAATAAAAAAATCAGATTAACAATAGACACGATATGTCGTCGCTATAGAGGTATTTTAGAAAAAGGAAATAAATTAAGTGATAAAACAAATTTTATAAACTCTAAAGATTTTAAATACATTTATGGAAAATAAAAAGGAAATACCAAAACTCACGCCAGATACATTGAGATACCAAAAATCGAGTCCACCTTGCTCTTCACCAATTAACCCTAATCACGCCAGATACATTGAGATACCAAAAATCGAGTCCACTTCGTCTTCACCAGGCTTGTCGATTTTCATCTCTTGCGCATCTCGCATCTCGTATCTCGCATATTCCCCAACCCTAATCGACTGAAAACAGGTCAGTAAGCTATAGACGATTTTTTAGATTTTGATTTTGATTTTGTATGAAGTAATATCATTACCTGATGGAACGGTTGATATTTGTAATTCCTATGCCGTTCCACATAATGAATCCTCTGATCAGGTTACCTTTTGTTTAAGCTATGCCATGTTGTGTTTTTTAATCTACTGTTTGATTCTAGTTTTAATGTCTCATAAATTGTTCAACATTTTGACTGACAATAGATGCCTTATTCTTTGCCTCGATTTTGATGTTCCTGAGAAATTAGAGACGGGATTTGATTGAAATATTATATTCCATCCTTTTGCTTGTTAATGAGATTTTTCTCCCAATCATAGTAATGCAACGATTTAGTCACCCCAAATTTGGATTTCTGATTTTGTTTCTTGATTATTTCGTGATTCTGATACGTCTTACTCTGTTGGCTCATTTGTAGATAGAGAACCAATTCACTATACTTTCACTATACTTTCAACCAGTGAGTCTTGTAACAGGATCATAAGCAAGAGAAGCATTCAAGAGATAGTTGGTCATGTAAGCATTATATCCTTTTCTTTCATATGAAATGCTACTGTGCATTCAACATTATGTACATATAACCATTTACAGTTTAAAAGCTCTTGCTCACATCTGAGACCTTGATAGGGATAGGGATGGCCTGTATACCAGTTGGGGAAGACACCATAATTCCAAATCTAACAAGACCATTAACGAACTGATCCCACAAACAAAGATCAATAAGACTACCACAGAGATAGATCTTGCAGGCCCAAAATGGTAAAAACAGGACATAACCAATTTGGACAAAGGCCATTGGAATTTGGTATTTGAAACAATGATCAACACTGATAACACAACTACATGTCTTAATTAAGACTTCCATAATAATTCCATTAAGACTTCCATCCTTATATCTCCCACAAACTAGCTTTTGACAGCTCATTCCATCCTTATGACTTCCATTGGCATACAACAGCCCAGAACAGTTACCCTCAATATTGCATATCCTCAAGAGATCATTATCCAAAATGAAACTATAGAAAGACATGGCCTGCCCAATTTGGCCAAAAACCATTGGCATTAAGAAAAAGAGACCAAAAGAATAGGTGAGAAACAAAAGTTGTAAACCCAAAATGGTATTCAACAGGTAGCAATGAAGGTTGAAACTAAGATAACCAAACTCCACCCTTATATCTCCCCATCCATAGCAAAATGGGGTTTACAATTTTTTTACACACATAAACATGTGTTTTCAAGTACAGATTGCTTAGGCTGATAGTTTGATTAAGGCCTTTGGCATATTTTCCAAGGTTGTAGGCTCAAATATCCAATCCACTTCTTGTTGGCATCCCCGTTTTGCTTGTTTTTTGTTTTATGTTTTCCATCTCTTGTTAGTCATAGAGGCAAATTAAGCATCTATCAGACACATGCATTGCTGTTTTTGCACATTCCATGCAGACAAGTTTTCAAGTACAGATTGGGACAAGGCCTGGTCAAGTTTCAAGAAGCAAGGGAAAAAGAGCCTATTTTCACAGTTTACCCAGACAAGTATGTCTCTATTTACGTAGGTTTCAAACATTCATGGTTGTGATATGACATATTATATATAGCCTTAGACAGGGTAAAAAACAGAAGAAAAAACAGATTTGGCCAGATTATATATAGCTAGTGATGTGATTAAATTATATATGCAAAGTTGTGATTATATTTCATTTAGATATGATTAAATTATGTTCCAGGCTTATTCTTTTTCAATTGTCCACCTATGTCTACCGTTGTCGCTCGAGGACATGGTGACAATGCCGGGGGCGATCCTCCTCCCCCACCAAATAGAATACCTACATCATGCGAGGCATCATGTAAATCACTTTGTCAATTTTAAAAAAATTTGAATGTGTTATCTTCTTTCTAACATGTTTTACTTCAAACTTGTAGCTAAGCAAAAAAAAGAAACGAGGGATGAGTAGAAGCGAAAATCTGGATATTGCCTTTAGGGATAATGGAGAAAAGCCCTTGCCAATTGAGTTTGATGTGACTGAGGAGACATTCAAACCGATTGGGCCAAATGCAAGGATGTTTATAAGATATCTTGGAAACATAATCGACCACCGCATCCCTCCATGTCATCCAAGTTGGAATGATGTTCCCCCGGAGTTCAAGAGATCGATAATTAGAAGACTTCGGGTAAATATATATTAATTATTTATTTTATTTATTTATAATTTTTACATGATTTCTAACAGTTTTTGTTTTGAAGAAATTCTTCATTCTTGATCCCACTGTTCCGGATTGGCCTAAAATTCTAACCGGCATCGAGCGAGATTGCCAAGATCGCTATAAAGATAGAAAGTCCAAACTCAAGACGTATTTTAAAAAAGTTGGCGGGTACGATGACGTTGCAAATGCTAGGAGAAATCCACCGCCACATTTGGATCTTGAAAATTGGAATAAGACTGTGGATCTTTTTCTTGACTCGAAACATAAAAACTGCTCGGAGAAAAATGCACAAAATAGGAGTCATGTCAAGTACCCAAGTCTTCACGGATCCTCATCATATGTTGCTACACGGTACAAAAAGGTAAATATGTTAAAGTTGTATACAAGAATGTATCAATGATTCCATAGTTCTTCTAATAGTATTTTAATTTTTGTTGTAGAAAAACCCGGAAACACAGGAATTGCAACCTCCAATTGATAATTTTCAAGACATGCATTATAGGCCAAATAGTGGATGGGTAAACGATCTTGCAAGAATCGATCATGTAAGTAACTGTTTAAATAAATGAGATAACCTTATTCTGCATTCTTAGCTATGAATCTTTTAGGACTTGCATTCTCATTGAACATCCGGCTATGACACAATCGGAGTATTCTATTATTGATGAATATTTGATTATTTGCATGTGTTTATCGTTTTCCCGCTGTAATCATCTTAACTGCGAAACCATGGGCAGATCTGGATAGTCCAATCCCTTTGTTGTAATTGTTGTATTATTGCAAAAATGAGAGGTTTAGTTTGTTTATTTTACTTGATTATCTGAATTTTGAACTGCATTTGCGATGTAGAGAAACTGGTAAATCTATTTACTGATTATGGTCAGGTGTTGTGTTTCCTCTCAATTTCATGATGTTACACAGAAACAATGGCTTGTGTATAATCCCATGTTCTGTTATCCTATTTTAAGTAAATACTTGAGATTAGAAATTCAAATGTTCATGTTTGTAGGATGATTATGGTCTATGCTTTTGTTCCTAAAATATATGCTCATTTTGAATTTTAACACCTAGGCCACATATGATTACATATTGATGGAACTGATCAAGCACAAAGTTAAATTAGATGCTAGTGATAATAGATTTGTATATATTACAATAGATTATGAGCATGAACTTCAGCAATTAAAGCTAAACATTACACTTCAGTAGCATCGCAAATGCATTGCTCTCTTAAGATTGGTTTTAGTTATCTGTTACTGCTACTGCTGCTACTGCTGCTGCTACTGCTACTGATGATTGAATGAATTGAAACACACACACACACACACACACACACACACACACACACACATATATATATATATATATATATATATATATATATATAATTGAAGCTCATTTGATTTGCTTATTCTTTGCTTGGTGTAATGTTCGACCACTGTAGTGTAGTGGTTACTGGTTAAGCTAATTATATATTTTTAAAAATACCGGAAGCAATGCTTGCAGAGAAAGCTGCACAAACACAAGAACATGGATCGACCGCCTCGTCTTCAATAAAGGAGAAAGAAATCATCACCAAAGTGTTTGGGGAACGTCGCGGTCACAACCGAGGGATTGGACGAAAGTTGAAGGGTTCAGCTTATTCGTCGTTTTTTGAACCGCCCACGCCACCACCCCAACCACTTGCTAGTGATGCGATGAAGTGTGTCTTTGATGTAGTAAATGCTTGTAGCCAGTACATGCATACAGTGTATACCGCTCCACCTGGAAGCCAGTTACCCCCTCCACCCGTTATAGACACACAGGCATTATTTGTGGCATTTATGGCGGGACAGCAACAGCCGGGACCACAGCAGCCGGGATCGCAGCAGCCGAGACCGCAGCAGCAAGCACCACAGCATGATGATGAGGACACGGAGAGTGACTCGTTTGATGATTAGATATTCATTTATGTTAATATATTTGAGACGTTAGTGTTCATTTGATTTTATTAATTTTGCATCAAGACTTCCAAAATTATTGTATTACGGTTTTCAAATTTATGGTATTATGGTTTTTGAATTTGTTGTCTAGTTATTTAATTATCAGGTTATATGAATAAAATATATTTTGTATCAAATTAAAATTTTTGAACAAAATATTTTTATCTACAGCGACGATAAGTCGTCGCTATAGGTAACAAAATTAATTTACTTTCACGTGTATAGCAACGACAAGTCGTCGCTATAGTTTAAAAATAAAACAAATTTATTTTAGAAATACATCTATAGCAACGACATGTCGTCGCTATAGGTGAAAAATTAAAACAAATTTATTTTTAAAAATACATCTATAGCAACGAGAAGTAGTCGCTATAGGTAAAAAATTAAAACAAATTAATTTTTAGAAATACCTTTATAGCAACGACATGTCGTCGCTATAGGTAAAAAATTAAAACAAATTAATTTTTAAAAATACATCTATAGCAACGAGAAGTAGTCGCTATAGGTAGAAAAACTGAATTTTTAATTTTAGAGTTATAGCGACGAGATGTCGTCGCTGTTAGGTAGCTACAGCTACGGACTAATAGGGACGAGATCAACAGCGACTACGTTCGTCGCAATAAACCTACAGGGACGAAATTTTGATCTTTAGCGACGACTTTTGTCGTCGCAATAGGCTAGTTTTGTTGTAGTGGCTAAACCGGGCGGTCCGATCCGGTCTGCGGCCTGGAGGTTTTTTTGGGCGGTTTAGACCAAACCGACCGCTAAATATATAAATATATATATTTTTTATATATACCTTTATTATAAAGAATAGATGATATAAAACCTAAATGTCCAAGTATATACATAAAGGTCCAAGGTATTTTAAAAGATTGAAATCTTTATGGATTGTGGAATACAAAGAACGGAAAAATGAAGAAGTGAAGTCGGGGATTTTATTTGCACTTTACATATTACTTTTTTTTAGTGTTTTGTTTTGGGATATTTTGTTAACTTTTGTGGACTTTGTTATTTTGTTGTGGACTTTGTTCTTTATTTCAATTGGACTCAAGCCAATGAGCCTTTTAAATTCAAAGTTTTATATTTGTTTATGTTTAAACTTTAAAACCCACTAAAAGACCCAAACCGCCTAAACCGGTTGACCAAACCACCTAAACCGGTTGACCAAACCGCCTAAACCGCGGTCCAACTTGACCGGTCTGGGCATTTAATGTCAAATCGCTCGATTTGAAAAATTAATAAACCGCCACTTGCGGTTTGGTTTGTGATCTGAGGGGTTAAACCGCCCAAACCGGACCGCGAACACCCCTAGTTAGGGGCGATTTTGAGAGAGTCAAAAGGTAAGATTTTCTCTCTCTTCATTCATTACCACCCAACTAATGATTCTCATTCATTTATTGGGGTTGATTTAGGTTGTTGTTGGTGATTAAGAACCTTGTTGTGGAAGTGTCAAAGTCTCCTACCAAGTTCTCCTCTCAAGTATCTTAACTAGGGTTTTCTACAATCTCTTCAAGATGAGTTTTCTACCATTGTTCTTATATAAATATGCTAGAACTTACTTGATTATAACTCTCATTCATGTTTTCTAACCATATGAAGGGTTTTGTGGTATGTTAACCTAAAAATGAGTTTTGGAAGTGTGAGGGTTAAACCCTAAATAAAGATGATGGGAAATGTAGTTTCAACTACGATTTATGGTTTCTTATGTTTTCTACTTATGTGAATACCAAACCTCTCCTCATGGGAATTTGGTGAACCTTAAGGGAGAGTTAGGGTTTTGGGAAAAATACAAGTATTGGATTTATTGTTTACAACCACGATTTTGAGAAAAGGAACATGTGGTATTATTATTGATGGGTTATGTTGATTAAGTCCCCTCCATGTTGGGAGCCAAGAATTCATTTTAATAATCTTGTTATATGATTTGCTTACGTACATGACTATTGATGAATGTGTTAGCAAATTTTGGTGTGTTAGTCTTAGTGCAATGGATCCATAGGCACAGTGTTTCTATGTCCCCGTTTTGGACATTAGGTTCACCACTTGGCACGGAATAGGCATCGGGTCACCATGATAAGTAAGGTATGGGCCTATAAGGTCGGGCATCGTCTCATGGGCAGTAAGGTGTAATTCCCTTGTGCTAGAGTTCCCCGTTTTGGAACTCTCAAGAATAGACCTAGGGGGTTGACTTGATGTTTTTCGAGCAATAGACTTAGAGGAGTTGAGCTCACTATGTGATTGGTGTTATTTGCACCATGTTTTAATCACTAATGGTGTATTTGATTTATTGGTTTTAGCTCACGACTTTATCCTCCGTGTGACACCCAAAAAATGGGGTAAGTAAATATTTGTGAAAATAAAGAGAAATGGAAGATTAATGGGAAAAATGATGAATTTTCGTTGGGTCAAAAATGGTAAAAAGAAAAAGTGCAAGGGGAATAGTTGACAAGAATAAAAAGTGGGAGACTAGGGGCTAAAATGTATCTATCCAAATGTAGAGGGGCCTGCTTTGTCATTTCGGCAAACCTTTGAAGTTAAAGAAAATGGAAACGTCATTTTATAAATGGAGGATTTTAATGTATTTAATTCTCTTCCTTTATTAGATTTAAGGTACGATTATAAGAAGGAACAAATATCTCTTTGGAATTTTGAAAAACCATGGAGAAATGAATGAGAAATTGAAGGTCAAACGGGTTACGGTTTCTTCGAACGAATATCGCTATTGGAGGTACATTTCTTAACCAAATTCAATGTTATTTATATGTTTAGATTCGTTATACTGATTATCTTTAGAGTGATACAAGTTTTGACGGCTAATGATGGTTGTACACCGTGAAATTCGAGTAAACGTTATTGTGGCGACGGTCTCGACGGTGAGGTTGTGTAGAACTCGAAATTCGAGTTATTTATTTAGTATATAAGGGTTGGGAAATCATGTTATAAATTAATTGTAATTAGCACAATGATTCTATGCAAAAGAAATGATGGAAAACAATGTTAACACGGGTTGTTTTAGCCGGATAAATTTTAGTCTCGAAAACACTTAAAAACCGGGACTTTAAACTCGAAATTGGGAGGTTATGATTCATGAAAATTCATGATTATTGTTATGGGGTTGAGGAAGATTATGGTGGTGTTATTTTGCAAAAAGAATCATAGAAAAATGTTAAGAAACGAGGGAAAACGGAAGAAAACCAATTTATGTTTTCCAGCGACCGGAGACCGGCGACCGACGATCGATCTGGGTTGGACGCACTATGAGAGTTGTGTTTCGGGCTCCATGTTGGGCTTTAATTAAATTAATTGGATTTTTATTAATTAGGGAAGTAATTATTAATTAGGTTATAATTAGTTAATTAATTTAAATGTCTAATTTAATTGATATATTAATTTAAATTTTATTGAGTTAATATATTGTTATTTTAGATGATTAAAGTTAATTAATTAATTATTTCCTAGAGAGGGGATAATTAAATGATTTAATAATCATTTTTAGTGACGTAATACGGGATTTATGATTTATGTGGGACATTTTAAGTTGAAATAACGAACTTGTTTAATTATAAAGATTAATTAGACGTGATGGGATATTATAAAGTTTAGTACTTTGAGGTTGACCAAGGTGGACCGTAAGTTGACTTTTTGGAGGTTAAACCATTAATTAAATATATGGTATGGAATTGTAGCTCAGTTGATTGCACTTCCAAGGGATGGGTGATCGGACAGGGGAGAGCCGTATAACCCGGAAAAATGCCGACGATGGTAAGACCTTAACCCGACGGTTCATTTTAAGAGATCTCATTATTATTTAAAGGACATTTGAAACAAATTTGCATATCAGTTTATTTAGGTGTTTGTTTGTTATTATGCATGATGGGACATGTATGATTTGTGCACGAAAACCATGAACTCACTGAGCTTTATAAAACTGACTATTAGTATGCATTTCAGGAGCAAGAGATTCAAGGATGCACAAGGGAAAGGTTATCGCTTAGATACAGATAGATTTGGGATGTTTAGAGTTTATGTTTAAACTCATCTTGTAACGTAACCCGGTATGGGATAGGTTAGCATTGGGTCATTAATTATATTTAAATTTAGTAAGACTTCCGTTGTGAAATGGCTTTGTTAGCCGTTACATTTTGTGTTATTTATTGTTATTTAATAAGATTGATGTGACACGACTCATGGTGGAAATGAGGGTGTTATAAGTTGGTATCAGAGCTTTAGTTTAAGAGAATTAGGTTATAATAATAGCCTAAGCTTAAACTGGGAAGAATGTTAAGGGATGAAAATAGGTTAGCTAGGTTATTATTAACCTATAGTTGAACTTAGTGAATGGGTTAAAGGGTATTAAAGATCGGTGAGGGAAAGTGGTTTAAGCAAAATAGAATATGTCGTAACCTAAGCTTAAATCACGAGATTAAGAATATGAATATGATACAAGATTCGGATATGTGATATCTTATATTATAATAACTCGCGATCGAGTTATTGGTGATGATTGTATTTCCTGTTTAGGAAATGGGAAACCAATAGATGGTTCAGGTAAAGTATGTTCGGATGTGAGATTATCCTATGGACTAGTTAATAGTCAAAGTGATAGAGATTAAGTTAGTTGAGAAGATACTCAACATATGTGGTTATAGAGTTGGGAAAATCGGTGAGTTTAGGAAATGGAGTACCTGCACGGTTGACAGGAAAATTGTAATGTTATTCTTGGGGACAGAAACAAACGATTTAAATCATGTTAAACCATGTTAGACACAAGTGATTTAGAGCATGAGGACAGTGCCAGTTTGGGCATTAAGAGTGTTATGATTCTTGGAGACAATATATGTCAAAATGTTTAGTAAAATCAAGTGTATGAGGTGTTAGAAGGGATGGGATTAAGAATGATTCGATTGGTGAATCGTGTGATGATATTCTTACGCGTGGCAGTATTAATGATAATAATAAGACATGAGGGTCATCTTGTTGATTTCTATAATAGAAAGATAAAAATAGAAATCAAAGTGTTTAATGAAGGCATTTTATGGGATAGATGCCACAAGATGTTGATATCATATTCTACTATGATAAGAATGATAATAAGTCAAGACTCACGAAAGGGCGGTGGGATATTAAGAATTTATTTACGTTGAGGAAAAATTCAAATGATAACAAGAAGTCATGGACTATATATGAGGGCTAATGGTCAGTGATAAAATCACTTATCGAGCTGGAAATTTCAATAGGGATCTATATATTTCTATTAAACCTGGGATATGAGACTATGGGATGAGAGGGAGTTCCATAAAAGCATAACGTGTAAGTACTATGATTTGGGGAACAAAATACTCAAAGATAGTGCAAGAAGTGGTACCGGGAATGACCACATGCTTGTTAGATTTGGTGTTGTTGTCCATATTATATAAGGACTAATTACATCAGACACTGTCGAGATGGGAATCATTGATAAGATTATTAATGTAAGGTAGAGAAGATGCAATGGCTCCATAATTGAATAAATTATTATTGGTACTAATAACAATAATGCTTAAAGTAAGTTATATATTTAGAAACTTGCTTAGGGAAAAATATCATGTATCAATCCTTATTATAGTATGAATACTAGAGGATCGGTCATGACAGCTCCGGGGAGCTAAGGGGACGTTACCTAATACGTTGGTAGGGCATGACAGGGGTTGTGGCCATGGGGGAACAGTTAAGGGGAATGTGTGTAGTTTATTATGCACAAATTACTTTTATGGCGGCTGATAAAAGTCGCGGTAGGCCTCATGGTGTAAGCCAAAGCAGTAAGCCGGTATTAAGGAAGTGGTTAGTTAAAAGAAAACTTTTACATGTATAAATGGTGCATTTTATCGGGGACAAATACAATATGAAAGGCAAGTCCATCAAAGTCGATGAGAGTACTTCATGAGAAGTGAACCAATAAGGATGAATTTATTCCATCAAATATTTCTAAAGGGAAAGGTTATTTTCACCTCTACAAACGTTAAGAAATCCAAGTTAGAATAATGTCCAAGTGCCTTGATGAATTGGACAATGGGTATGTAAAGTTGTTTCAATATTTACGGGTATAATGGTTAACAAAAAAAAGGTGATGTATGTCGCTATATAGCATCATTGGGATATACAAGGGAATATGAGGAATGAAACTGGGCTAATAGCATTATTATAGGATCAGGAAAAGGGGACACTGAGAAAGAAATATTGTTCCATATTTTGCACAATTATTCAAAAAAAAAAAAGATAGAGAACTCAACTGAAATTGCATGTCATCCTCAAACTGATAGCCAAATTGAGGGACGATACAAATGTTGGAGTATATGTTAAAAGCTTGCATAGTTGACTCTAGAAGCAGTTGGGTAACCAATTGTCGTTGGTAGATTATGGTTGCCAATGTAGAACGCAGTGTGTTTGACTGATAACAGAGAAATGTTGTTGACTAAGATCGAGTTAGTTCATCAATTATCAGATAAAATATTGCAACTAAGGGAAATGTTAAAGGTCGCACGAGATAAACAGTAGGGTTATACGAATAAAAAGTCGACCTTCGAAGTTTCAAATAGAGATAAATTGATGTACAAAAAAAAATACATATCACCGTGAAAGGAAATTGTAAGGCTCGGAAGAATAGACAAGATGAGTCTGGTCGACCCATTTGAGATTATTATAAGGAGTAAGAGTGGTAGTATTCTACACGGTGCAAATGACATGTTCCACAAGTTTTTAAAATGTTTGAGGAAATATGTAGTTAGGTGATGGAAAGGGAAAACCAATGGTTAAGGAGCAAAGGTGTACATATGGTGCTAATCATGAGGTTAGTTAAAGGTAAAAGTTTCCCAAATGTTCAGAAATGACATGTGAACATGGAGTAGATGAGGATTAAAAATCTCCAACTGTTAAGCCAAAATAATTCCGAGGACGGAATTTCTTAAAGGATAGGAGATTTGTGACACCCAAAAAATGGGGTAAGTAAATATTTGTGAAAATAAAGAGAAATGGAAGATTAATGGGAAAAATGATGAATTTTCGTTGGGTCAAAAATGGTAAAAAGAAAAAGTGCAAGGGGAATAGTTGACAAGAATAAAAAGTGGGAGACTAGGGGCTAAAATGTATCTATCCAAATGTAGAGGGGCCTGCTTTGTCATTTCGGCAAACCTTTGAAGTTAAAGAAAATGGAAACGTCATTTTATAAATGGAGGATTTTAATGTATTTAATTCTCTTCCTTTATTAGATTTAAGGTACGATTATAAGAAGGAACAAATATCTCTTTGGAATTTTGAAAAACCATGGAGAAATGAATGAGAAATTGAAGGTCAAACGGGTTACGGTTTCTTCGAACGAATATCGCTATTGGAGGTACATTTCTTAACCAAATTCAATGTTATTTATATGTTTAGATTCGTTCTACTGATTATCTTTAGAGTGATACAAGTTTTGACGGCTAATGATGGTTGTACACCGTGAAATTCGAGTAAACGTTATTGTGGCGACGGTCTCGACGGTGAGGTTGTGTAGAACTCGAAATTCGAGTTATTTATTTAGTATATAAGGGTTGGGAAATCATGTTATAAATTAATTGTAATTAGCACAATGATTCTATGCAAAAGAAATGATGGAAAACAATGTTAACACGGGTTGTTTTAGCCGGATAAATTTTAGTCTCGAAAACACTTAAAAACCGGGACTTTAAACTCGAAATTGGGAGGTTATGATTCATGAAAATTCATGATTATTGTTATGGGGTTGAGGAAGATTATGGTGGTGTTATTTTGCAAAAAGAATCATAGAAAAATGTTAAGAAACGAGGGAAAACGGAAGAAAACCAATTTATGTTTTCCAGCGACCGGAGACCGGCGACCGACGATCGATCTGGGTTGGACGCACTATGAGGGTTGTGTTTCGGGCTCCATGTTGGGCTTTAATTAAATTAATTGGATTTTTATTAATTAGGGAAGTAATTATTAATTAGGTTATAATTAGTTAATTAATTTAAATGTCTAATTTAATTGATATATTAATTTAAATTTTATTGAGTTAATATATTGTTATTTTAGATGATTAAAGTTAATTAATTAATTATTTCCTAGAGAGGGGATAATTAAATGATTTAATAATCATTTTTAGTGACGTAATACGGGATTTATGATTTATGTGGGACATTTTAAGTTGAAATAACGAACTTGTTTAATTATAAAGATTAATTAGACGTGATGGGATATTATAAAGTTTAGTACTTTGAGGTTGACCAAGGTGGACCGTAAGTTGACTTTTTGGAGGTTAAACCATTAATTAAATATATGGTATGGAATTGTAGGTTACCGATCGGGTGTTGATTGTAATCGACCTATACTCACAGGTGAGTCTTCATGAGACTTTAACTGAGATGTATGCTTACGTACAAATTATTTGAGCATTATGTTATTTTTGATGTACATGTTTATGGGATCGATACATGTATATGAATTACTATTATGGGTTGCATGCTATTTGTTTACGTGTTTTAAACATTAATTGGCATGTTTATAAATGGGTTGTGATTATCAATCGGGTATGGGAATGGGTCGATACGTCGTAAGGGATGGCACTTCCAAGGGATGGGTGATCGGACAGGGGAGAGCCGTATAACCCGGAAAAATGCCGACGATGGTAAGACCTTAACCCGACGGTTCATTTTAAGAGATCTCATTATTATTTAAAGGACATTTGAAACAAATTTGCATATCAGTTTATTTAGGTGTTTGTTTGTTATTATGCATGATGGGACATGTATGATTTGTGCACGAAAACCATGAACTCACTGAGCTTTATAAAACTGACTATTAGTATGCATTTCAGGAGCAAGAGATTCAAGGATGCACAAGGGAAAGGTTATCGCTTAGATACAGATAGATTTGGGATGTTTAGAGTTTATGTTTAAACTCATCTTGTAACGTAACCCAGTATGGGATAGGTTAGCATTGGGTCATTAATTATATTTAAATTTAGTAAGACTTCCGCTGTGAAATGGCTTTGTTAGCCGTTACGTTTTGTGTTATTTATTGTTATTTAATAAGATTGATGTGACACAACTCATGGTGGAAATGAGGGTGTTACACTCCGCGTGACCTCGAATGGGTTTAGTACTATTATTCTTTCTTGTCTTGTTCTCACTAGGCTGCAGCCTAACACTTGTTCTTTGTTGTCATGTTTGACAGGTTATCCTAGCGGTGGGGTATGTCGGGACTGAGGGAATGACCTTGGGGTTGTGTGTGGTCTTTTGAGGAAATATAGTGACCAACCTACAATGATTTTGAAGATACACATTTTGGAAGTATAGCGACACCCGATCATAATCTAGTTAACTTATTTTAGATTAGTAGGTTGTCGTCCTATGTTTCATTTATTGGGATTGTAAATGCCTTACAATATACCCCGTTGGGGATGATACACTTGGGGTTTGAATTGTTTTTACCTTATTTCACTTGTTTAATGTATTCCCCTTTTTAGGATGGCAAGTTTTCTCTATTTTCAAACGTTATATTGCCGAAATTTCGAATTTTATTTCCGCCTAAATTTTAGAGTGTTACACCATCCACATGAACTCTATATTTGAATTAGAATATAGTAGATTTATTGTTATTAACTAAAAGAGCACACTCCTAACTTTTGAAAAAAATTACCAACCATATGAGACGGTTCAACTTATGGTTATACCCTTGTTTTTTGAAACATTATTGACTCTTTATAATGACCTAATATTAAGTGCATGACTCTTAAATACTCTCTAATCTCTAAAGCAATAATAAAATTTTAAGCGATAACCAACATGGGTGTTGATTCTTTGGTGGTTCCAAAAAAGTTTGTTTCAACCCTAAAAGTTTAAAACGGGGATGAAAAACATTAACCTAACATGAGATGTGAAAACTTGATCTTAAACTTGATCTTTTATTGTCAATGATTCATTGATTGAGATTATTTATTTGCTACATTGATTCCCACTAAATCTTTTTTTTTATATATATTGAAATTATTATTTATTATATTCTTTTGTTAATGGATTCTTTGTTGAAGGCATTGGTTTCTTTGTCGATAGATTTGATTCAAAGACAAGTTTTATTGTAGTTTTTGGTATAATTTCTCTGTGTAGATAGCCTCCTTCATAGTGTAGTGAGTTGTATTCTCTCTTATTTCCTTTATATGGCTTTTGGCCAGATAATAGCTATTAACAGTTGTCCCAAAGTAAAGGAGTTTTGTTGCCGACTCTTTTTGGGGAAAAAGTAGATGTCTTTAAGGATTATAAGTCAAGGTGGATAGTGATCATGTGCTGTTTTAGGGGGTTGCATTAGCTTGTTATGAACACTATAAAGAGAGGATTCCTTCACATCGTGAGCATTGAACACTCATCTGAACGATCAATCACATTGACCTTCAATGTGCGTATTCGTGATTTAAAACCTCACATAACCATAAAATTAGCGTCAAGAGAGACGAAAAATAAGATGAAACATAGGATTGTCGTTTCGAGTTCTCGACTTTGGAATTGAGATGTATCCCGATGCATTGCGTGGGTAGACTGCTATATATATATATAAAGATCAGCAGCAGGAATGGAGAAGGGTACAGGGGGTATGTGGCTGGAAGTTCAAGAAAAGGTGAGATGAAACAAAGGGTGCCCATAAGATTTAAAGTGGTGGAAGAGAGAGTAGACATTGATAAACAAGCAAATAATTTCATCAAGAACTTCAGGAACCAGCTTAAGATTCAACGTGCAAAATCGATCAAACGTTTTCAGGAGATGATAAGCAGGGGTACTTGAATTAATCTAAGTAGCAGTTGAGAACAGTTGTTGGATTCGATTGATTGTTAAAGCGATTACAAATAATAAAGAAAAATTTATTATTTCCTTCTGTCTTTCG
Organism: Arctium lappa; assembly: GCA_023525745.1. Classification (NCBI taxonomy): domain Eukaryota; kingdom Viridiplantae; phylum Streptophyta; class Magnoliopsida; order Asterales; family Asteraceae; genus Arctium; species Arctium lappa. The sequence continues at coordinate 49,377,643 of CM042064.1, read as the reverse complement.
TGTACGATAAAGATTCAATTTTTATGCAGGTTTTTGTAGGTCTTGTGTCTATTTCAACATGACATATATGTGAGCCTCGAATATAAAGATTCGTGTTGTATTCAAAGGCTAACATAATCCATAAAATACTCTGAGCCTATGTGTATGCATAAAACTTTTCATAACTATACTACTGGAATCTCGAAATCTTTTCATAACTATACTAATAGTTAGCGGATACGTGGATCCGAACAAGGTGTTAAAGAAAGTAAAGAGCACCGGCAAACGAGCCGAATTCTGGCCGTACATACCCTACAATTTGGTTAATTATCCTTACGTGACTCAAGCCTACGACAAGCGGGTTCCAGTGGGGTATGTCAAGAACGTTGTCTAGGCGGTTTCAGCCCCAAATGCAACCAATGAGCGGATCACATGTCTCTTTAGTGACGATAACCCTAATGCTTGTTCAATCATGTGATATATTAATAACAATAATTAGTTATCAAGTTTGATGTTATTTTTTTTACTTGTGGTTTGCATAGTTTGTACAAATTGTTTGGGTTGCAAAAGAAACGCACCCTATATATATATATATATATATATATATATATATATATATATATATATATATATGGTTAGGTTCAGGGGAAAACCTCAAAAAAAACGAAAAATCGAAGAACACTCTGGTAACCCTTCATCTGGACTGTATGCACTTGTGTATACAAGTAATTTGTAGCATGCACACGTACATATGCACAAATGCATAAAAACCAAAAAAACAACATAATTTATCTGTATGCACAAGTGCATACCGACCAGATGGAATTGGGAATTGTAAAATTGGCTAAAAGAGTAAGAACCTAAAACATTATGGTTAAAACAACTCTAATGTAATGCACATTTGGGACATTTAACGGAAGTGGCTTAATATAGTTAGGATAAGCGACTTGATCGAGATACCAAATTTGATAGGGAGAACAAAATGTTAAATGTTGCAAAAAAATATTCATACCATATATTTTATAAATCTTGATTTGCTTATATATTTCTAGGTGTTAATATGTAATGAACTTGATTTTGTAAATGAATATTGTGTTTTCTTTAATTTATTCACGTATCTCGTTAGTTTGATGGGTTTTCATCACCAACGGTCCAAACCTTTTATAGTGTTTTTACCTCCTGAGATCTCATAAGAAGTGTTATAACACATTTGGTACAATATGTTCCTATTTAAATTAGTTTTTTTTTCAGGAGACGCTTACAGATTGACGTTTCACACTGCCTTATCATATTATGAAGCTATGGATATGCATTTTACATACGATTGTAATGTTTGTTCTGTTTAGTCATGAATTTCAAGTTTTTTCACGAGTTGTGAATATATAGATTTGGAAATATGAGTAACCGGTGAGTTATTTGCTTTATAATTTGATTCACCCGCGCTGCATCACGCGGGTATACGGCTAGTATATATATATATAGGGGTGGTTTAATTTTCAACCCTTAAAAAGGTTGCAAACCTTGCAACCCACATCTTAACCGTCGGATTCATGATCGGCGGTTACAATAGATATGGGGCCCAATTTTTTAATTAAAAAAAGAACAGAAAAATAAAAATAAAATAACCGTCGATCATGAATCCAACGGCTAAGATGTGGATTGCAAGGGTTGCAATCTTTTTAAGGGTTGCAAAATATTCTTCCACTATATATATATATATAGGGTCAGGTTCAGGGAAAACCTCAAAAAAATGGAAAACTGAAGAACACCCTGGTAGCCCTTCATCTGGACGGTATGCACTTGTGCATACAGATAATTTGTAACATGCACAAGTGCATAAAAACCAAAAATCAACATAATTTACCTGTATGCACAAGTGCATACTGTCCAAATGGAAGACTACCAGAGTGTTCTTCAGTTTTCCGTTTTTTTGAGGTTTTCCCCTGAACCTCCGTCTATATATATAGAGAGAGAGGAAGGATCATACGATAAGTTAAACATTTTGCGAGAAAGCGAGAAGTGTTTAATCATATATGATTACACGGCATGTAGATGTGTTTAATCATATATGATTAAACGTCTATGTATTGCCAATATAACATGTGTTTAATCATATATGATTAAGTTTGTGTATCATATGTGATCAAACACTTATCGTCTTCTCGCAAAATGTTTAGCTTCTCGTTTGAACCTGCCCCTATATATATATATATACATACATACATAGGGGGTCATTCAAGGGAGAACTAGGTTATCTGTGGTAACCGTGAGATCCAATCTTAACCACAAATGAGAGGATAAATAAGGAAAATAATAATTTTGGTAATTTGAATTCAAAATTCAATTAAAGGGTATGATAGGTATTTTAGAATTTTTCTCTCTCCTCACTCCGGCGAACATTATTCCGGTGACCATATGATGCACAGTGTGATACTCTTTCGAATCACAAAGTATCACACTTTGTAAACATTGTGATACACTTTGTCAAAATTCCATTGATATTGTGATACCATTTCGAATCACAATGTATCACAACGTTAAATATATATATTGTGATAAACTTTATAAACATTGAATACATATTGTGATACCATTTCGAATCACAATGTATCACAACATCTTTAAAATACAAAAGAAATTATATCGCATTGTCATCAAAAACCTAATTTAAACACAAAACACAATACAATAAAAGTTTAAATGCAATCACAAACAATGTATAAGAACATAATTTTTGTATAAATTCATCAAAAAATTATGTGTTACCACTCAGATCTAGGAAGATTAATGAACATACGTTAATGAAAACAAAAACAAAAACCTTAGAAATTAATAGATCTGATAAAAAAAACCTCGTTTGCTGTAGCAATTAATAGGCAGTAGCGGCGGTTGCACCGCCGTCCTCCTTCACCATCGTCTGCTGTCAGGGAAGCGGATCTGGACTTCATCTGCCGGGGAAGCATCTCTTTGCTGATTTCTTTCGAATAAACATGAAGGATCTCGATTCCTTCATCATCGGTAGGGACCGATGCGGCTCCGGCGCCGGCGGCAGTGTAGGCCTCCTCCTCCATGCGTTATGCGACGACGGACTTCTTCGGTAGGTAAAGCGATTCCACAAGGCTCCTGAGAAAAAATGGGATGTATGAACATGATGATGGAAAAGAAAAAATGGAGGTATACAAAGCTGTGCAGCGGCGTGAACAAAAAAGAATAGGGTTTTATGAGTTGTCAAACTAACTTAAATTATCAATTTACCCTTTATTCTATTTTAGTAAATAATAATAATTATCTTAAATGATTGGTTCACATTGGATCTCACGGTTGTCACAAAATACACAGTTCTCATTTGATTATGCCCCTATATATATATATATATATATATATATATATATATATATATATATTATACTATAATTTAACAATATGTGCATCTAATAACTTTAAAAAAAATAATGAGAAATTAAAGGAAAGAGAAAAAGACCAAAATATCCTCGCTTAACGGACTTTTTCAGACGTTATCAACTTGAAGGATGAAAAAGAAAACAAAATTAAAATCACAAATACGAAAAAGCAAATTTTAAAAACTAAGGACAAAAATAATTATAAGCAACAAACCATGGGACGTATACTTCTTAGAACATCTCTAACAACATTGCTAAGATATAAAAAAATGAGTTTTTGTTTTCTATATTTTTTTAACATCATTGCTATCTTGTTTGCTATAATAGAAAATAATGAAAAAAAATCTAAATATAGTGATCTCTCTATAATTCTCTAAATAGAAGAAATAAATATTATTTTATTCAATTCCACGAATGAGATTCAATTTTTATCATTTTATATTTTTTTTAAAGTGTATTAGGATGATAAATTAGAGAATATTATAATGATATAAGTTGTTTTAAAATTTTTAGAATAGTAAATCTGGTGGAGTTAAATGTAATACTTTTTAGAAATTTTTACTTTTGATTCTATATTTTAGAGAAATTATAAAAAAAATTGTTAGAGATGCTCTAAGGCTTTGTTTGGCAAACTAACTTATAAGCTAGTTTTTCAAAATGCTACTTTGAGTAACGTTACAATAAGTTAGCTTATAAGCTAGTTTATGATCATCAAAACATATACACTAGCTTATCAACTATAAGCTAGTTTTTTTTTTTTTTTTTTTTTTTTTTTTTTTTTTTTTTTTGCCAAACATAGCCTAAAACTACATAGGTAAAAATGTGAAACAAAGGGCATATATTCGTTATTTTACTCGTTCAAAAAAAATTCGTTAATGGAAAAACCCCTCCACCCCTTTCGATCCCAAACGTCCACCTGTCAGTTGTAAAATAATCCATAACTTCCCTCCACAGCTAATCCTACTTCCATCAGTTGCGGGCAGCTCATCCGGTCCGTCAAATCCAAAATCAACGGCCACCAGCCTGCCCCAACCAAAAACCGGGCAGATCCCTTGCCCTATAAAAACTGACTCGATAGCGACCTTTATTTCTCACTCGCCTCCTCGTTGCGTGAGGAAGAGGTCCCCAAATTGAAAACCCTCGCCTCTTCCTCCCTCTTCAAATTTCTCCGGCGACCACACTTTCCGACCACCGCCTCCATGGCTTCCCGCCATTTTCTTGCCGGAGATTAGAAACATCACTCTGATTCGACAGAGTTTCTTCTTTTCCGTTCGTGTTCTGATCGTCATTGCGATTTCTATGGCATCTGCCTTTTTACATAGCAGAAATGAACCACGATCGAGTGATATAAATAAATTCAGTAACAATAGTAAGCTAAATTTCACCGGATTAGAGAATATCACAAGTCCTAACCCTAGCCCTAACCCTAACCCTAACCCTAACTGTAGCCATTTCTTCATCGGTAACACCAGCAGAGATGTTATTTGGAAAAATCGTGAACAGCGGCCGGCTTCTGCACCTCCAGGAGTCGCATTTAACGGTTCATCGATGAATTCCGCGCCGGTGAACTACAGGTACATAACTTTTCGTCTTGGTTCGTACACTAGAAGAGAGCTCAAAGAGCTCAAAAAACGGTTAATCTCAGATCTAGAACGCGTACGGACACTCAGGCATTGGATGTGTTCAACGCCGGTACCTAAAAGTAATTATCATCCACCGCAGATGGAGTTACCGACGGCTCCGGAAGTTGCTTTGAAAGGTAACGAACGCCAAAAGAGCGCCGTAGGTCAGAAACGAACTAAGCCGGCTCCGGCGATCAGAGATACGAAGAAGCAGTGTGGCCGTGTGAAGAACAATGTGCAGAGGAGTAAGGTTGTGATGAGGAAATGTGGTCAGATTTTAGCGAAGTTGATGAAGCACAAACACGGATGGGTTTTCAATACTCCAGTTGACGCGGTTGCCTTGAAACTTTATGATTATCATAGCATTATTACTAACCCCATGGATCTCGGTACTATTAAGTCAAAGCTTGCCAAAAACGAGTATGAATCTCCTCTCGCGTTTGCATCAGACGTGAGATTGACGTTCCAGAATGCGATGGTTTATAACGGGAAAGGTTCTGGTGTTTTCCTTATGGCCGAGCGTCTCCTCTTGTTGTTTGAAGATATGTTCAATCAAACTCCTCAGAAAACTGTGGGAGATCAAGCGAAGAAGAAGCAAAATCGTTCTGGTAAAGTCCCTGTTTTAGTAGAAAAACCAGTTTCAGATGTTGGTGTTGCATTGGAGACACTACCAGTGTCTAATGTGACAACAACATCGAATCAATTGGATCCTCAAGTGGCTGTACTCAAGAAGTCTGTTAATTTGGGGAAACCAAAGCCAATGGCAATGGAAATGCCAATGGTTAGGGATGTAAACAAGAGGGTGATGACAGCAGAGGAGAAATCAGAGCTAGCAGGAAGTTTACTGAATTTGCAATTAGGGCCTGAAGGGATGGATCAGATAATGGGTATTATAAAAAAGGGGGTTTTGGGTGTGGAACATGAAGGGGATGAAATAGAGTTGGATCTTGGGGTTCTTGATGATGAAACACTTTGGGAGTTGCATAGCTTCATTGGTAGTTGCTCCTGCAAGAAGGCTGCAACTTCTAACATGAACACTAACTTGGTTTCTTGTGTACAGGCTAACAATGTAAGTATTTGATATGTAAGTATGTATAAGTTGATGATTTAATAGGGATCTGAGTAAGCTGATATTGGACTTGTTTTTTGGTGTTGGATATCAGTGTGCAGGTAGTAAGGCAGTTGTGGGTGAAGAAGAGGGTAGGAAAAAGGATGGTGGAGAGGAGGATATTGATATAGGAGAAGATGAGATAGCAGTAAGCAATTTCCCATGTGTGGAGATTGAGAAAGATGGTGTTAATGGTGGTAGTGGTAGTAGTAGTAGCTGTAGCAGTTCAAGTGATTCCTCCTCTTCATCTAGTGGTAAATAAATAAATGGTGTTTGGTTGTTTTAAATTAAAGGTTTTGTAAAAGTTGTTTAATAATGGGGTGATTTTGTGTGTGCAGGTTCTGGTTCTGGTTCTGGTTCTTCTTCAGGGAATAGCTGTAATGAAGAGGAGTGAGTAGAGGTGGAGGTGTGGCAAAGGGGAGGTAAAAAGATGGTGAATATGGTTTTTGAGGTTAAAGGTGGGTTTTTGATTGGGTAAGTGTAATTGCAGGAGGATATATGTAAAGAAATGATGAAAAGATTTAGGTAGTGAAGAAACCTTTGAATAGAACAAGTTAGGAAGGAAGGAAGGAATGTAGTAATGAAAATATGTAAATAGTGGAAGTTCTATGTTAATCAAAACACTTTGTAGGTGGGATTATATGTTTGGTTTTCTTTTATTAATCGTTTATTTGGATAAATGTGGGTATCTAGACCAGCTTACGGAATTGAGCCTTGGAGTCGGAGTCTATTGTAGGCAATGTTTTAAAAACCGGTTTTTTGGTTGACCCGGTGTGGTGACCGTGTTACGGTTCAACCGGTCCAACCGGGTGGTTGACCCGGTTTTAAAAATTCAAAAATTTACGTATTTTTCATTTTCTTGCATATATATATATATATATATATATATATATATGTGTGTGTGTGTGTAGGGGTAGGTTCAAACGAGAAGCTAAATATTTTGCGAGAATGCGAGAAATGTTTAATCATACATGATTAAACACACTTACAAGCCGTGTAAAATGTTTAACTTCTCGCATGATCCTCCCTCTATATATGTATATATATAAAACCAAGAATTTGATGTCCACAAGTTAAAACATTAAAAATACACATAACAAAAAGTTTACATAATTACATCAATCCAAAAATATTAAAAAAAACACATAACAACAAGTTTACATCAATCCAAAAACATTAAAAAAAACACATAACAAGTTTTATATCAATCTAAAAACATAAAAAACACAAATATAAAAAAATTATTTTTTTAAGCGGGTCAACCCGGGTTTTTGCCGGTTCAATCATACCGGTTTTCTCAAAAACCCGGCGGTTCGATCTGGTTCATAAATCCCCAAAAACCCGGTGATAGTTGACCCGGTCTCTCGATCGGTTCCGGTTGAACCGGCCGGTTCAACCCGGGTTTTAAAACATTGATTGTAGGTGAATCTCGATGGCCATGTGAACAAGATATAAAAGGAGATGAAAAGTGTATGAATTTGGGTTTCTGAAAGGTAAAGAAAGCTCTTTACAGAAATGCATAATATAATAGAAGTAAAGATTTGAGTTAAAGAATGATACCAAGAGTGTGTGTGTGTTATGTGGTAGGAGATGAACAATCATCTTCACTCTTGTTGAGCCATCTTCCTGAGAGATTGAATAATGTATTGGCTGAATGGGAACATATTTATATTGAAATAAAAGAAATATGCCAATTTTTATGAACCATAGATTTTTAAGTCATTTTTCTAGGGTTTAGGGTTTAATTGGATCAGTCACATTAAACATGTATATAGACGAAATAGGATTCATATTTATTCTAAATACCATTTGTAATGGGTATTGCTATCCCTACCCTCTCCTCATTCACAAAACCCTCCATACCCTCTCCTAATTCACTCACCCCCCCCCCCCCTCCTAACTCACTCACATACCCCCTAATACCCATATAAGAGGGAATATGGATAACATTCACCTTTGTAATAATAATCTGGTCAAAACATTGTCAAACCTTTGACCCAGAATAATTAATTTCACATTTTGTGGAGATCTGTGGGCTAAATATCTTCGATCCTTTAAGGGCAGTGCTAATGACACCCTTTAAGGACTAAAATTTCTTCTGAATAAAGAATTAACTCAAAATCTTTAAAAGAAAATTATAATCTTCAATAGATTTTTTATTTTGAAGATTATAATATTTATTATATTATTAAATATTTTATACATATAATAATATACTAGAAACGTACTCGCACAATGCAGCGAGATACATCACGATTTTAATGTTTCATTTTTTTTTTGTCAATTTACAGTACGATTTTGGATGATTTTGAGAAAATGATAATGTTTTTTTTTATAAATTTGTTTAATTTAGGCTTAATAATATAATGTTTCTTATATAAAAAAAATTAAGTATTTTGTCAGAATTCAATGATTATCTTATATATTTTAATGACATCTAGAAAAAATAACCAATTACCTATTTAATAATATAATTAAAACAAATTTATAGTAATCTAATATATTAATTAATAGTGATACATGTAAATGTCTGTATAAAAGGAAGATCGTGTACATACCAAATTGGTGGGTGTTAGAACCCTCCAGTAGTAATATGTATCTTGTGCTTTGATACTTGTAAATTAAGAGATTTTTAAAATCTTGCATAAAATGATGGTACATTGTGCCTAATAATTTGTATTTAAGAGTTTTTATCCGTGCTTTATAATATAGTATAGATTAATAGTGATACATGGAAATGTCTGCATAAAAGGAAGACCATGCACATACCAAATTGATGGGTGCTATAAGCATGTAGCAGTAATATGTATCTTGTGCTTTGATACTTGTAAATTAAGAGATTTTTAAAATTTTGCATAAAATGATTGTACCTTATGCCTAGTAATTTGTATTTAAGAGTTTTTTATCCATGCTTTATAATATAATAACTAGAAGCGTACGCGCGCAATACAACGAGATACATCACAATTTTAATGTTTCATTTTATTTTTTTATCGATTTACAGTACGATTTTGGATGGTTTTGAGAAAATGATAATGTTTTTTTTTTATAAATTTGTTTAATTTAGGCTTAATAATATAATATTTTTTATATAAAAAAATTAAGTATTTTGTTAGAATTCAATGATTATATCTTATATATTTTAATGACATCTAGAAAAAATAACCAATTACATATTTAATAATATAATTAAAACAAAATTATAGTAATATAATATATTAATTAATAGTGATACATGGAAATGTCTGCATAAAAGGAAGACCATGCATATACCAAATTGATGGGTGTTAGAAGTCTGCAGTAGTAATATGGATCTTGTGCTTTGATACTTGTAAATTAAGAGATTTTTAAAATCTTGCATAAAATGATAGTACCTTGTGCCTACTAATTTGTATTTAAGAGTTTTTTATCCATGCTTTATAATATAACTAGAAGTGTACTCGTGCAATGCCGCTAGATACATCACGATTTTAATGTTTCATTTTATTTTTTGTCGATTTACATTACGATTTTGGTTGGTTGTGAGAGAGTGATAATGTTTTATTTAATTTAGACTTAATAATATAATGTAATTTATTTTGGTTTAATAATATAATTTTTTTATAAAATATTTTGTTAGATTTTTTAATTATATTTTATAATTTTATATTTAAAATTTGATTTTTATTATATATTTAATTATGCTGAGAGTTATTTTAGGGGAGTTAAATTGAGAAATGATTTTAGGAAAGTTAAAATGGTTAGAGATAATGATTAAAAATTAATAAATAGTATTAAATGTAGTACATACAGCTTTAATGGTTGTTTTTTAAGTAATTAACATTAAATAGCAGTACATTAAGCTTTACGACTTGTTTTTAAGAGTTTTTTTATGCCATCTTTATAATATAGTATAGATATAGATATATATTGTTTCTTTCTTATAAATATTTTATTCCAAAGTTTTCTTATTGAAAGGAATATAATAGAAAAGTTATCTCTCTCATGGTAAAAATTTTGGACATTTCTAAATTTTAAAAAAATTTACACCATCTTTCATACTTTCTATATTTTAAAAAAAGTTTTTAGAGTAAATTACATATTTGGTCCCCCACGTTTGTGGTTTCTTATGGATTTGGTCTCTAAACTTCAAAAATAGCAAATAAACCCTCCACGTATGCATTTTGTTATGGATCTGGTCCCTCCATGTATGCATTTTGTTATTGTAACACCCTCAAACCTGAAGATAGTAACTTTATAAATTTTTTCTAAATACATCAATAAATGAGTCGTCTACAACCACATATTTAAATTCAACTACAATACACAAATACCACCTTATATATACAGACTATAAAGGACGGGTGCTACTAATACCCATGCATAGTCACTATCTCCATAATGCGGAAAACTTCACCGAATTCTTACTTTCGGATCTAGCTAAGGCTTTACTCTTCACAGGATTGCTAGAACCAAACCCCAACCTTGAAACCTGATGCACATGCCGACAAATAAAAAGGTTAGGCTTAACGCCTAGTGAGCTCAAGAGTTTTCAACATGATTACAAAGACCATTAAATAGAAATAATGTAACTTAAATTATGATCCTTTAAAAACGAACTTCTTTAAGCATGAGGACAACATGTTTTCAATATTAAGCAAAATATAAATGGACGCCTCGACGCCACACATTAACTCATGAAATAATGCAACCCGACACTTACTCAAAATGTGAATAGTTGTAAATGCTCCAATGATGACGTTTGAATAAAACTTTATAACTCAAGCGACCAAAATAAGATTACCTTCAAGTTCTCAAAATTATATTTTAAGGAGAAAAACCCAATGTCTCAACTAGTTATAAATGAGAAGTGACTATCCCATAAAAACCGGCTCAGAAATTAACTCGCGGATGCAGGTCCGGGTCTTGGACTCCGCGAGCCCTCACCGTCTTATCCTCGAAATCCCCAGAGACTAATCCCGACACCAACATAAAACAGGCTCAGAGATTAACTCGTAGATGCAGGTCCGGGTCTTGGACTCCACGAGCCCTCACCGTCTTATCCTCGAAATCCCCCGAGACTAATCCCGACCGACATAAAACAGGCTCAGAGATTAACTCATGGATGCAGGTCTGGGTCTTGGACTCCACGAGCCCTCACCGTCTTATCCTCGAAATCCCCCAAGACTAATCCCGACCGACATAAAACAGGCTCAGAGATTAACTCGTGGATGCAGGTCCATGTCTTGGACTCCACGAGCCCTCACCGTCTTATCCTCGAAATCCCCTGAGACTAATCCCGACCGACATAAAACAGGCTCAGAGATTAACTCGTGGATGCAGGTCCGGGTCTTAGACTCCACGAGCCCTCACCGTCTTATCCCTCGAAATCCCCCGAGACTAATCCCGACCGACATAAAACAGGCTCAGAGATTAACTCGTGGATGCAGGTTCGGGTCTTGGACTCCACGAGCCCTCACCGTCTTATCCTCGAAATCCCCCGAGACTAATCCCGACCGACATACAAATAATAGCTCATTTTCTTTTTAAATAACATGACCGACTCATATGCCTGTGGATCCACTACATTACAGTCTAAAACGCTACATGACTCCAACAGAATGACCAACGCACTCAAAACATGTAACTCTCAAATGACACGTAATAAACGCCATCATACCAAGACTTCAATTTCAGGCTATTAAACCGGACAATTGTCCTCACGACTCATTTTAGTCAAAACCGAGCCAAAAGGCTCAACACTTTACTTAAATAACCAAAGAAAGCCAGTGTAAACTTTAAAACACGTTTGACCAGCGGATATGCAAACGCCATGACTAAAATGTGATTTACCCAAACATCCTCATTAGATGAAACCAAGCATTTTCCCAAACTTAACTGCTGGTAAGAATGAAAATCAGAAAATGAGACCATAAACATTCTTTCAAGTACTTCACATAAATGTGCAAGTGATACTTTATAAAACATTTTCTTTCATGAATGATGCATAAAACCCGACAAACATTTAAAAGCGTATTTCTTTGACCAAATATCTATTTATACAGTAGGACATCAAAACACATTCATTTGTGACACATTTATCAAAATATCCAAACCTCCCAATCGTGGGTGTTATACAAGTTTGTAAAGTTAAATACTTCAATTAATCAAAGATTAGCAACTAACCCAACATTTAATAATTTCATGTAAAACACATAAACACTTTAAAATATACATTTTGGCATGTACAACGTTTTCACAAATCAACTTGAACTCACCTTGTTAGATTTTAGGCTAAATCTAGATTTTATCCAACGAGCTCTTTTGAAGACCACTTGAATCCTCAAGCCGAGAACTTCCAAAACCTAGATCCATACAATCCAAACCATTTAGAAACATTCCCCAAACATTATACACCGAAATCCCTAAACGAGATTAAAACCCTAATTTCTCCAAAACCATCAAATCCAAGATTTGAGATACCAAACACTAAGAAACCATCAATGAAGCATTTATAACATTATTTCAAGAAGGCTGTAACATCCCGCCTACCTCGACAACAATATTGTCCGCTTTGCCCCTGGATTTAACCAACGTGTAGCGCACGGATTTGTTTCTGGCGACCTGGTGAGAAACTTCCCAGGGGGTCACCCATCCTGGGACTACTCCCACCCAAGCACGCTTAACCTCAGAGTTCCCAGAACCTGACGTGTTTGTGGCCCCAAAACGCGTTGTTGTTAGGAAGGCCAAGATATTACTTATAACACCCAGCATCACTCCTGTCCACGACCGATATGGGATATGCCTAAGGTGTTACAAACACCCCCCCTTGGGACTCATCGTCCTCGATGAGGTTTGCCCCATATCCCGAACGGCACAGGAGTGGTTCTGATACCATCTGTAACATCCTGCCTACCTCGACAACAATATTGTCCGCTTTGCCCCTGGATTTAACCAACGTGTAGCGCACGGATTTGTTTCTGGCGACCTGGTGAGAAACTTCCCAGGGGGTCACCCATCCTGGGACTACTCCCACCCAAGCACGCTTAACCTCAGAGTTCCCAGAACCTGACGTGCTTGTGGCCCCAAAACGCGTTGTTGTTAGGAAGGCCAAGATATTACTTATAACACCCAACATCACTCCTGTCCACGGACGATATGGGATATGCCTAAGGTGTTACAGGAGGACCGCGACGTAAACCATCGGAGAAGCGAGACGGTGGTGGAGAATGTCGTATTAGGTTCTGGAGATGATGGTATAAGGGTCACGTCTGTTGAGTGTCGGATTTCTGGTGCTCAGGGGAACAGGAAGAGTTGTTCCTATAAGTCCTTTCTGGGCTGCGGACCGCCAGAATTCTTTGGTTCAGATGACCCGGCAGTGTGTATAAAATGGATCCGAGCGGTTGAGCAAGCTTTTGGCTCCTCCGAATGTGGTGATGATTAGAGGGTGCAGTTTGGTACCCAGCTGCTGAGGGACACTGCACTCATCTGGTGGAACATCATCCAATCCACTCTATCTCCTGAAGTGTTGGCTCAGTTGTCATGGGCCGAGTTCAAGAAGAAGCTGCTAGAAGAGTTTTGCAACGAGAGGACCATAGACCGAATTGAGAAAGAATTCCGGTCTTTGGTGAAGGGGAGCCTGACGGTGAGGGAGTACACCCGTCAGTTTATGGAGAAACTTGGTCTGGTGGGGCATGCTGCCCCAACAGAGAAAGACAAGATGAAAGCTTATCTCAACGGCTTACCAGCGGACATGCAATCTATGGTCCATAATTTCAAGGCTTCTAACCTCCGAGAGATGGTGGAAGAAGCTCAGTTCATGGAAGAGATGTTCGCGAAGAGCAAGTCTGAGAGTTCAGTGGTGGTGTCTGATAAAAGAAAGTGGGAGAGCAGTTCAGTACCTCCCAAGCGGACCAGACCTTTTGTTGGAAACCGCAACTTCGGCAGTTACCAGGAAGCAAGGTGGTGCCCGAGGTGTCGGACCAAGCATCACGGTAACTGCAGTAACAGTTCTCAAACTTGCTATAAGTGTGGGAAGCCTGGGCATACGGTCAGAGATTGCCCGGTCAGGGGACCCATCTGTTATGAGTGCAAGGCACCGGGGCACGTGAGGAAAGATTGCCCGAAGCTTGTGTCGGGTAGTGCACCAGCAAGGAAGGAGAACCCTCCGAAGGTTCAGGGCCGAGATTTTCAGATGACGGCCAAAGAGGCTAGGGCATCCGCTGATGTGGTATCGGGTAGTTTTCTTATAAACTCTGTACCTGCTCGTATTTTATTCGATACGGGTGCTAGTTTCTCTTTCGTATCTGAATTGTTCCGTCAGAAATTTGTTATGCCCACTACTAGTCTTGAGGATGCATTAGTGGTAGAAATAGCAGATGGTAGGCAAGTTCTGATCCACGAAGTTCTGAAGCAGTGTGCTCTTAGCATCGAGGGAAGAGAATTCCCGATCGATCTGCTACCAATGTCAATCGGGGGTTTTGATGTTGTAATCGGTATGGATTGGTTGTCAAACAATCAGGCCGAGTTCGTGTGTTCCAAGAAGATGATTCGACTTCCCAACCCCTCTGGAGAGGTCGTGGTCATCTATGGTGAAAAGAGAAAGGGTGAAGTGGCAATAATCACAATGGCAAAAGCACGCAAGTGTTCAGTAAAAGGATGTTCGTCTTTCCTAGCCTATGTGATCGATGCCAAGTTAGATAAGTCCAAGCTGGAAGATGTGAAGATCGTGCGGGAATATCCAGATGTCTTTCCGGACGACTTGCCCGGGTTGCCTCCCGATCGTCAGGTAGAGTTTCGGATTGATCTTGTTCCAGGCGCTGCACCGATCGCTAAAGCACCTTACCGTTTAGCGCCGTCGGAGATGCAAGAGATGGTAGCACAACTCCAAGAGATTTTTGAGAAGGGATTCATAAGACCGAGTTCGTCACCTTGGGGAGCTCCGGTCTTATTTGTCAAGAAGAAGGATGGCACAATGAGAATGTGCATCGACTATCGTGAGTTGAACAAAGCTACAGTGAAGAACAGGTATCCGCTTCCGAGAATAGACGACTTGTTCGATCAACTTCAAGGAGCGGGTTGTTTCTCCAAAGTCGACTTACGATCAGGCTATCACCAAGTGAAGGTGAGAGAAGAAGATGTTCCGAAGACGGCTTTCAGAACGCGTTACGGCCATTACGAGTTCCTTATAATGCCTTTTGGCCTGACGAACGCACCAGCGGTGTTTATGGACTTGATGAATAGAGTGTTCCGACCATTCCTTGACAAGTCGGTCATTGTATTCATTGACGACATACTCGTGTACTCCAAGAGTGAGACAGAGCACGAGCAGCACTTGCGTGAAGTTCTGGAAGTGTTGAGAAAAGAGAGGTTGTACGCCAAGTTTTCCAAGTGCGACTTTTGGCTTAAAGAAGTACAATTTCTGGGGCACGTAGTCACTCGGGAAGGAGTGAAAGTGGACCCCTCCAAGATTGAAGCAATGATGAATTGGGAGCCTCCTAAGAGTCCGTCTGAGATCTAAAGTTTCTTGGGTCTGGCGGGATACTACAGAAGATTCATTCAAGACTTTTCGAAGATCGCTTCTTCCTTGACAGTTCTGACTCGGAAGAATGTAAAGTTTGAATGGGCAGAGGCCCAAGAGAAGGCGTTCAGGATTCTTCAGAAGAAGTTGTGTGAAGCTCCGATCTTATCTTTGCCTGAAGGGTCGGAAGATTTCGTGGTTTACAGCGACACTTCAAAGATGGGATTGGGTTGTGTGTTGATGCAACGAGGCAAGGTAATCGCTTATGCCTCGAGGCAGCTCAAAATACACGAGCAGAATTATCCAACTCATGATCTGGAGTTAGCAGCGGTGGTGTTCGCTTTGAAGCTTTGGCGACACTACCTCTACGGCACGAAGTGTACTCTTTACACGGATCACAAGAGCCTGAAGTATGTCTTTGGTCAGAAAGAGCTGAATATGAGGCAAAGGCGGTGGCTCGAGTTGTTGAAAGATTACGACTGTGAATTGCTTTACCATCCCGGTAAGGCGAACGTGGTGGCCGATGCGCTAAGTCGGAAGGACTATAGCGGGAGTATTCGGGCTACCCATTCAAGAATCGAGCTAGTGTCTAGTCTTGTTGAGAAGATCAAGACATCTCAAATGGAAGCATTGTTGGAAGAGAATCTCAAAGAGGAAGTCATGACAAAACATCGTTTACTCTTAACGGAAGATAGCCGTGGGGTGAAACTGTTCAGCGGTCGTGTGTGGGTGCCCAAGGTTGGGGGAAACCGTGAGCTGTTGCTAGAAGACGCACACAAGTCCAAGTATTCCATTCACCCGGGAAGTACGAAGATGTACAGGGAATTGAAGTTGCACTATTGATGTCCAGTGATGAAGCTTGATGTGGCGCGTTACGTTGAGCGTTGTGTGACGTGTTCGCAAGTCAAAGCCGAACATCAGCGACCGTATGGGAATCTTCAGTCCTTAGAGATTCCTGAGTGGAAGTGGGAGCATATCACCATGGACTTCGTGACGAAGTTGCCTAAAACTCTTCGGGGATACGATACCATCTGGGTGATAGTGGATAGATTGACGAAGAGCGCTCACTTTCTGCCTATGCGCGAGACTTTACCGATGGATAAGTTGGCGAAGCTTTATATCGATGAGGTGGTCTCGAGACATGGAATACCTTTGTCGATCGTGTCGGATCGCGACAGCCGGTTCACTTCGAACTTCTGGGATGGGTTTCAGAAAGAGCTTGGTACGCGAGTTAAGTTGAGTACGGCTTACCATCCGCAGACCGACGGGCAGAGCGAACGAACAATCCAAACCTTGGAAGACATGTTGAGGTCTTGTGTCATCGATTTCGGGGGTAGTTGGGACTCTCACCTGCCTTTGGTGGAGTTCGCTTACAACAATAGCTACCACTCGAGTATTGGGATGGCACCTTTTGAAGCACTGTATGGGCGAAAGTGTCGGACTCCCGTGTGTTGGCTAGAAGCGGGAGAGAAGCAGTTCGCCGGACCTGAAATCGTGCAAGAGACTGCCGATAAGGTCAAGTGTATTAGAGAGAGGATGAAAGCGGCTCAAGATCGTCAGAAGAGCTATGCCGATAAGAAGAGGCGACCGATGGAATTCCAAGTAGGCGACCGCGTTATGCTTAAGGTATCGCCATGGAAGGGCATCATACGGTTCGGAAAACATGGGAAGCTGAGTCCTCGTTTCCTCGGACCTTTCAAAGTACTTAAGCGTGTAGGGTTGCAGGCCTACCAGTTGGAACTGCCACCGGAGTTGAGTAGAATACACAACACGTTTCATGTCTGCTACCTCCGGAAGTGTTTGGCGGTAGAAGACAGCGTCATTCCCCTTTCAGAGCTGAAGGTAGACGAAGGTAACCGTTGTGTGGAAGAACCCGACGCCATCTTGGAAAGAAAGTCTAAGAAGTTGAGTCATAAAGAAGTCACTTTGGTCAAGTTGCAGTGGAAGCATCACCGAGGAGCAAATGTGACTTGGGAATCTGAAGAGGATATGAAGCGTAGATATCCTCATCTCTTTGTATAGTTGGATTTCGGGGACGAAATCATTCCCAAGTTGGGGAGGATTGTAACACCCTGAATTTTGGGATTGGGTGAGAAGTTGACTTTTACCCAAAGTTCAAGGGGGTATTCTGTAACTTGGGCTATATAAATACAAATCAAATAAGATATTTTGATAATATCACAAAATATTAGTTTCTTGGTTTTGAGAAGTCGGAGAGAAAGAAGGAGCAGGAGAAGAAGCTTGTTTTTGGGTTGATCGTTTCGGGCAAAATCGAGGTACGAATCTAGCTTAATGCTTTGATTTGAATGCTTTTAGCCGTGTAGAATCTCGTTGTGAAGGTTTTGAACCGTTCCATTTTGAGATCTGAGTATTTCTCATTTGGATCTGGGTTGAATCTGGGTTCTGCATCGTACTGTTCTTGATGAACAAGGTGATGGTCGTTCGACCGAATGGTTGTGTTCGACCGGAGCTTGTTCGATCGAAGGGGTTCGACCGGGGGGTTGTGCCCGACCGGGGGTTGTTCGACCGGGGGTTGTTCGACCGGGGTAGTTGTTCGACCGGTGTGGTCCTTTGACCGGTTTAGGTTCTGTTAAGTTGTTAGCTTCTGTGTCTTTGAGTCCTATTCAAGTAACGAGAGGTTTATCTGTATTTTGACTTACCGATTCTTTCGGTGTTATCATAGGTAGCGCTCGTTAAGAAGAAGGAAACAGAGGTGAGTTCCTACTATCATTTTAAACTGTATACATATCAAAAGTTACCTTTTGATCTTATCTTATTTTAAAAGTAAAATGATGTTTTACCTGTGCGTTTATGCGAAAGAAATATTCAAAGGAACTTCTTTTAAATGATTTTCATTCTTACCAGAAGTTGAACTGGGAATAGCATTTTGTTTATAAAAATGTGTTTGTAACCTTATGTTTATTTATGGTTGGTCACATACGTTGTTGTGACGAGTCCTTACCATTACTAGTGGATCCCTAGGTTTTGAGTAGACTGTATTGTTGGGATGTTACATTCCCCATAATTGTAGCTAGGGATCACTTGTTCCTTGAGGGCAACTTGGTACGGTTATGTGAGGCCGGATACTAGTCATGGTTCATAGTGATCCTAGCGAAGGAGTATACCTTGGTTTTGCGCTTGGGGCTTGATCTCACGTTGTAGCACGGACTTTGTGATTCGTATCCGCGGACTCCAATTGGTTTAGCTCGTAACTCGGATTGTTGGCCAAACTTTGTGTTACGCCACAATCCTTGGTAAAATGTTTTGTTTTCGGTCCTTTTATGGCGTGTTTATAACGAAAAAGCCCGTTTGTGGCAAGGACCTAATGTGTAAATTTAATCTCTTTGGAAATACTATCTTGATGCAAATGTTTTATCTTTTGAGCTTCATAAACTGTATGTTCTCACCAGGCTTTAAGTCTGACACTTTTTCTCAAATGGTATGTGTATCAGGTTTCCATTAGCGGTGGGTTGCCGGGGTTTTTGGAGAGACGAGTTTTGAGTCTCGAGGTTTTTGGAGTTGATTAATATTGTTGCTGGGCATTGTTAAGTCCCATTCTTTTGATGAAATCCTTGTATAGGATTGTATAGTCTTGAGGACTGATCCCATATATGGAAAGTTATGGTTTTACATTTGTCTTATTGTCAGGTTTCCAGGTTTTAATTTACTCTGACTTTCGAGGTGTTACAAAGGCTTACCACTAGATATGACGAGACCTTCCGAGGACACCCAATCTAACTCTTCAACCCGAGGTTCCACACTTTGACTTGATGGGGAAGATGAAGATGGAAGTTTTGCGGTTCAATATTCCAACTAGTTAGATGGTAAAGGATCATGTGGTTCAAGGGGAAAAACCTTCAAAATACATAAGGGTTCAGTTTTGGGGTTTGGGGGAGAAAAGGGGAAAGGATTTAGGGTTTGGGTTTTGAGAGAAATGAGGAAAATGGCTGAAAATCGGACTTTTAGCTCAACCAGGGCGTTTCGTGAGTTATGCCGCGACCCTAAGTCGCGGCATAAGTCGCCCGTTTCTCACATCCAGTGAGTTACGCGAATTGTGCCGCGACCACAAGTCGCGCCACAACTCACAGCAACCCAAAAAGCTCCGTTTCCCTCGCGTATTCTCGTCTGGTTCGATCCTCGATGACTCCATAGCAAATCTCGATTGATTCCTCGGCACCTTTTCGTTCTACTAGCCCAACAACTCCCACATTATTACTTAGAGGTAATATCCAATTTACGAGTGTTACAGTTATGGATTTGGTCCCGCGAGCTAACGACCCTCTATTTCCTTCGTTAAGCATGAGGGGTATTATGGTCATTTTACCTATTTTATTTGTTTTTTCATTTTTTAAATTAATTTACTTGAATCTTCATCCCCTACCTTAAGAACACCAAGAACAAACTCAAATCAAATCTATATTCAAAACCAAAAATCTAAATCAAATCCATATTCAAACACCTAAATCAAACCCAAATTTAAAAAAACCTAGATTTTAAAAAAACCCTAAATAAATGTTAGATTTAAAAAAGAAGAGAGAGACATCTAAGATAGATAGAGAGATCGAGATAGAGAGAGGTTTGAGAAAGAGAGAGAGATCGAGATAGAGAGAGGTCTGAGATAGATAGTGAGATCGAGATAGAGAGAGAGAGAGAGATCTGAGATAGATAGAGAGATCGAGAGAAGATGTAGACCAGATGGAGAAGACGAGGTTGTCGAAGGTCGCCGAAGAACACGAGGTCGCCGGAGAACACGAGGTTCTCTCACTCTCTTCTCTCGATCTCTCTCTCTCTTCTCTGGAGTCAAAGCAAGCATGGCAAAACAATGTTCTGGGTTTGATTCTTCTCCGGCGAGTACGTCATCGCCGGCGACTTCGTCTTCTCCGGCGACTTCTCTCGATCTCTCTCTCTAACTCAGACATCTCTCTCTCTTTCTCTCTCTCTCTCTCTCTATCTCTCTATCTTAGATCTCTCTCTTCTCTTTTAAGTGAATTTGATTTTGGTTTCTTTGTTTCTTGAATGTACATTTGGTGGTGATAAAGAAGCACTTTTGGGTTTGATTCAACAAATGGTAACATCTTTTTGATTGATTTATGTTTTTGGTTTTGAATATATGTTTGATTTGGGTTTTTTGAATCCTGATGTTCTTGGTGTTCTTGAGGTAGGGGATTAATATTCAAGTAAATTAATAAAATAAATGGAAAAATAAATAAAGTAGGTAAAATGACCATAATATCCTCGTGCTTAACGGAGAAATAGACGGCCGTTAGCTCGAGGGACCAGATCCATAACAAAATGCATATGTGGAGGGTTTATTTGCTATTTTTGAAGTTTAGGGACCAAATCCGTAACAAACCACAAACGTGAGGGACCAAATATGTAATTTACTCTTTTACTTAAAATCTCTATTTTCTTTATTTCAAAAAATACTAGTGTTGGGCCCGTGCATTGCACGGTAGGGTAAATTTTTTGTTTGAATATTGAACCGAGTTAAAATGAAACGTAATTTCTCTGTTAACAGTTAATGAAATACAATGTGAAAAACGAATGTATTTTCATAAGTGGTTAACTTGCATATATTCTTAATCGTTTGTTGTTATGAGTTTGTGCAATAATATTGATAATAGTTTTGTATTATATTATTTAAAACTCAAACGACATGTCTCACAACATATCACTATTATTAAAATAATTATAAATATGAACATACGTTTTTACAGATTTTGCAATTTTTCTGAAACCTCCTCGACAACACTTGACAATCACTTTAAACGTATAAATCTGTAGATTAATTAACAACATTAAACTCACATCAAATATGACAAAGAAATAAATGAGTTCTATCTTTTGTAACCTACAACTCAACTGGTATAGTTCAAATTCACTCAGTACCACTTGAAAATTTAACTGACTATTGACTTCAAGACCTTATAGTATTAGTCGATAAAAATAAAGATATGTATATATATCTTATTCCCCTACTTCGAAAAATATGATTGTGGGTTTTGAAAAATATAAACAAATCCTCAGTAAATAAAATAAAATATAAAAAAGTAGTTTTTCAAAGAAACAAAAATATAGTGGAATACCTTTTGTTCAGTTGCAGGTTCCGCCATTGACACCCGACCGTTTGTCTTCTTCTTGTACTCGGATGATACATAGAGAAGCTTACATATTTATAGTGAATGTAGATAATATTTTAAAATCTTTTATTTTCATTTTCGATTTTACATTTAAATGTAAACTTGAAGTGTACTCGCGCAATGCAGCTAGATACATCACGATTTTAATGTTTCATTTTATTTTCTATTTTTTGTCGATTTACATTACGATTTTGGATGGTTGTGAAAGAGTGATAATGTTTTTTTTGTATAAATTTGTTTAATTTAGACTTAATAATATAATGTAATTTATTTTGGTTTCATAATATAATTTTTTTATAAAATATTATGTTAGATTTTTTTAATTATATTTTATATTTTTTATATTTAAAATTTGATTTTTATTCTATATTTAATTATGTTGAGAGTTATTTTAGGGAAGTTAAAGTGGGAAATGATTTTTGGGAAGTTAAAATGGTTAGAGATAATGATTGAAAATTAATAAATAACATTAAATGTAGTACATATAGCTTTAATGGTTGTTTTTTAAGTAATTAGCATTAAATGACAGTACATTAAGTTTTAAGACTTGTTTTTAAGAGTTTTTTATTTCTTTTTATAATATAGTATAGATGTTAAGACATGTGCTAACCACACCGCACACTTGTTGCTTTTCACCGTATTCTCACAATCACAATCACAATCACTTCCACATATCATGTTTATGCAATGTTTTAAAACCCGGGTCGATCCGGCAGGTTCAACCGGTTGAACCGGGAACCGGTCGAGAGACCGGGTCAACTATCATCGGGTTTTTGGGGATTTATGAACCGGATTGAACCGTCGGGTTTTTGAGAAAACCGGTTGAACCGGTATGATTGAACCGGCAAAAACCCGGGTTGACCCGGTTAAAAAAATATTTTTTTTTATATTTGTGTTTTTTATGTTTTTAGATTGATATAAAACTTGTTGTTATGTGTTTTTTTAATGTTTTTGGATTGATGTAAACTTTTTGTTATGTGTATTTTTAATGTTTTAACTTGTGGACATCAAATTCTTGGTTTTATATATATACATTTATAGAGAAAGGATCATGCGAGAAGTTAAACATTTTGCGAGAAGGCGAGAAGTGTTTAATCATATATGATTACATGGCTTGTAAGTGTGTTTAATCATGTATGATTAAACGTTTATGTATTGTCAATATAACATGTGTTTAATCATATATGATTAAGCTTGTGTATCATATATGATTAAACATTTTTCGCCTTCTCGCAAAATGTTTAGCTTCTCGTTTAAACCTACCCCTACATATATGCAAGAAAATGAAAAATACGTAAAATTTTTGAAACTGGGTCAACCACCCGGTTGGACCGGTTGAACTGTGACCCAGTCACCACACCGGGTCAACCAAAAAACCGGTTTTTAAAACATTGTGTTTATGACGATTTTTAACTTATTTTATATGGAAATAAAGTAGATTAAGGATATATATTTTATACTTGAATTGTTACTTTGTGTTGCATTTAGAGCATCTTCAACAAGTATGTTATATTTTTCTCTCTCTTCTTCTCGAGACTTCTCCTTTTTCTCTCATATTTTTCTCTACCTTAAAAGAGAGTTTAACATAACTATTAGAACAAAATTTTCCTAAATATTCTGATTTTCTAAAATAACACATATGTTAAGATGCTCTCACATTCCAAAATTCTCAATTCTTATTTGCATTCCCAAAATCCAACCAAGCACCCCCTAGACATGTATATGATAATATTGAACCTTTCATAAATGTAACGTAAAGATAATGAGATTTGTATATCTGAATTGGAACCATGAAGATCATACCACATTTGAACCTTTCAGAAAAGCGGTCACAACATCTATAGATACTATTTCAACACACTAACTAAAGAGGTATCATCGCGATACATATATTGGTTTTATGCATCTTTGCTATGTATCGGTAATATTTAGGAGTCCTGTTACTTGACCCCACGAACGTAGACAAAAAGTTTTAGTGCATGACATATTTTCAAAATATTGAACATGTATAATTTGAATAAAAATTCTAAAACATGTGACTATAAATTGCAAACAAATAGCATGCTCACAAAACTTTGCAAATACCAACAACATTACATATAGCAACCCGGGTTCGAGCCCCACTAGCAGCACTTGTGGCCACTGAGGATAATCTCAAGGCTGCACGCTTTAGCAGCTGGGCCAAAGGCCCTAATTGCCAAGGATTAGTCTGGACCATAGGCCCAGGATACCCTTTCCAAAAAAAAAACATTACATATAGCAAATTAACATGGTTTAACGAAAAACTATCGATGTAACTCTTATTAACAAAAGACTTACCATATTCGTAGTCTTTAACCTTCATTTCTTTAATTATGGGTCCTAAAAAGACATGATTAGAAGCATTAATCTGCAATTAACATGGATTACTTTTTACTTTTACAACAGAACAAAAACCTGGTGTCTCATGTTTGTCATAACATTAGACTCCAATTCGACAAGATTGAGAGGGAACATGATGCATTTTTAATATCCCATATTGTAGCCCAGTGGTAAGGTAACATCCTGGGGGGTCAGTAGATGGTATACCTGACTACCCAGGTTCGAACCCCATGGTGAACATCCTGTGACATCCATGATCATGGGTCTGCCACATAGTGGTACCCTTAATTGGGCTGGGTCGTGGTCGACGGGGATTAGTCGGGTGTCACCCTTAAGTGGGAGCCCGGATACCCCGGGAACGTGTGTGTGTTAACTTATTGTTCAAAAAAAATATGTAGAACAAAAACTAGAAAGATGAGACAAACTTGGTAAATTATTAAACTAAAACCTGATACAGTTCTTTTATCCGCCAACCTCATCCTCCTCTGTCAAGTCCTGTCCAGCTCCATTTTTCATGTCACCAAGGGGTTGTTTAAAAAAAACCTCTTAATGACTCTTAAGTCTGAATCGGTCAGACTTTTTTACACTCAGACTGTTTTTTTTTTTCAGTTTTCAAAACCTCTTAACTCTTAAATACGTCTAAAATAAGAAGTGGTGACCTAACTTCTTAAAACATCTTATCGCCGCCTCAGTTCATATGCTCTCATTTCTTTCAAGACGCCTCCGGACGTTACAAAAACAAATAGTCTTATTGATTCAAATTTCAGACTTCAACACCACCTCTTGTTAATCAGAAGGGAAATAAGACTTCAGATTTCAGATTTCAGACCTCTTAAAAAACAAAACAAACGCCACCTAAGTGAAAATGGAACCAAATCATCTGAAAAGGTCACAACAAGTCGAGAAAGATGTGTCCATATATAAGTAGCAAGCTTGTTAGAGCATTGCAACCTTCCACTTGACTACGTCCAAAAATATTCTACATAGTTTTAGGAAAATCAACGATAGCTACATCGAAAGTTGACGTCTTCTTTTTCTTTCGTTCGTAAATTTCGACCCACACGACACACAATATAACAATTAGCTGCCGAGAAAGACATACCTCCGGTTAAAATGATGTTGTCTCAAATATTCTTTTCACATAGCCGATTTATCAAAACCATGTATTTTTCACTACCAATAAAAATCACATGTCCCTAAATCTCACCTTTCACCAATCATGTGAAGACACATCATTATTTTATTTAATTCTTATTTTTATTCTCTTTCATCGATAAAATGAACATGTTTTTATATGATTGGTGGACAAAGAAGGTACATGGGATTTGAAGACAAATGATTTTTATCACTAACCAACAAAAATCTTCTATCCTCAAATCCATTTCCCACAAATCACATGAAAACGCATCATTATTTTATTTAATTCATTTTTTATTCTCTTTCGTCAATAAAATAATAAATATTTTTACTTGATTAGTCGACAAGAAGGGTAATACATGGGATTTGAAGACAGACAAATTTTATTCTTCGTTAAAAAAAATCCCATGTCCCACCAATCATATAAAGACACATCATTATTTATTTAATTCATCTTTTTATTCTTTCTCATCAATAAAGTGATTACGTGTTTTTACACGATTGGTGGACAAGAAGGGTACACGAGCTTAAGACAAAAGATTTTTATTTCCGACCCGACAACTGCATAAAAGACCCCGGAAAATGTAGCCAAGGGCAGTTGTGGTAATTTTTAAGAAAGTTACAAAAAACAGATGATGAAGGAAACAAGAAAATCCTCTTCATTTCCATCGATGGATCCAAATTTATAGAACTATGCAGCTTTGAAATTGCCTCCTATTCACATATATACCAACTGTTGAAACCCCTTTTAATTCCTTCCCTAACTTCATCCTAACAAAATTATGAACATCTAAAAAAAGAGACCAAAATCGCGGTATCGAGTAGAAAACGGACATCGTAAATGAGTCGTAGTTATAAGGGCGGCGGCCCGGATATGGTGATCGATATAGCGAAACGTTTGAATTTTACGGGTGGGTTAGAGTTCATGAACTTAACATATACGGTGATGAAGAAGAAGACGACGGAACAAGGTAAATGGGTGAAAGAAGAAGCGGATTTGTTGAATAGGATCACGGGTTATGCACCGAAAGGGTGCATCACGGCGGTTATGGGTCCTAGTGGTGCGGGGAAATCGACGCTTTTGGATGGGTTAGCCGGGCGGATCGCTAGCGGTAGTCTCAAGGGGAAGGTGTCGTTGGATGGGGTGGAGATCAGCCCGAGTTTGATCAAGAGAACGGCGGCTTATATAATGCAGGAGGATCAGTTGTTCCCGATGCTAACGGTTTACGAGACTTTGATGTTTGCTGCTGATTTTCGATTAGGGTCGATCCCGAGGGCGGAAAAGCGGCAGCGTGTTGAGACTTTGATCGAGCAACTTGGCCTATCGGTAAGAATCCGAACCTAAAATATTTTCAAGATTATTCTTCTTTATTTTTTAGGGGGTGTTTGACAGTTGCTGAATGGTTTGGTGCAATAAGTGGTCAGAATGATTAAGAGATTCTTATGATATAGTGTAAAATGAAATATGGTTGTTTGCTAATTGTTCAGAATGAAATTAGGACGCTGAATTATTAAAAGGGAGGGGGGTTCAGGATACAAAATCATTCAGAGGGTTTTGGAACCATTAAGAGATAAACTTTTTATTTTTTGCCAAATAAGATTCACCTTTTAGCGATTTGGAGGTTGCTTCTTAATGGAACCATTCAATAAATTTGCCGGAGGTAGCTTTGAATATTTTAATAATATAATTAATGTTGAAATCTTGGAAAACTTGTGAAATGGGATGCAATTTATGGAGATTTTGACTTTTACTGAACCAGAAATTATAGGAAAATTGTTGGAGATATTTTTACAGACCGATTTGTTTAATTGTAGACAGCGAGGAACACATACATCGGTGACGAAGGGAGTAGAGGAGTTTCGGGGGGCGAACGTCGTCGGGTGTCGATTGGTGTCGACATCATCCACGGACCATCACTGCTTTTCCTTGACGAGCCGACTTCGGGTTTGGACTCGACCAGTGCTCAGAGTGTGATCGAGAAGATTCACGACATTGCCCGCACAGGAAGCACAGTCGTTCTAACGATCCACCAACCTTCGAACCGAATGCAACTCCTACTCGACCACCTCATTGTATTGGCTCGTGGTCAACTCATGTACCAAGGATCCCCGAAAGACGTGGGCCATCATCTTAGCCGAATGGGTCGGAAACTTCCTAAAGGCGAAGACCCAATGGAGTTCCTTATCGACGTGATACAACAATACGATCAATCCGATTATGGAGTCGATGCATTGGCTGAATTCGCGCTCACGGGTATGAAACCACCACAGCTTTCAGACAACGAAATGTCGTTTTCGACAATCCAGCCTTCTCCGACCCCACCACCGCGGCGGAATCATCATCGTTCAGATAAACAGAACGAGGATAAAGGTGGCTCAGGGAAGAGGCTTCATCTACAAACGGCTGGACGGCCCGATCAACTTAAGGATTTCGATCATAGCGTGAGAAGCCCGTGGAATAACTCGAAATCGTGGAGCCAAAGCGGAATCATGCAGTCTCTTAAACTTACTCCAAATCGTCAACATAGCGATCAGAGAACACCGCATCCAGTAAGGTAAACGACCTTGGTAATGCATTCATCTACTCGCAATCTAACATTTTATCCAACAAATTCTCCATAATTTTTTAAAATGGAGAAACAAAACCTAAAATCTCCAATAAAAAAATTACATTTAAAATGGAGAAAAAAACAAAAATATGTTGGGTCAGAATTTTGGGGCAGAAGATACGTCTGCATTAATTCCACCCAAAAACCTTACTTTATGATGAGATATACTAAGTCAGTTTAGTTTGATTTACTGGGTTTCACGACTTCCTGTCGTTTTTCTTACAGTGCATCCCCCGGCTACTACACCTACTCGAGCGATATTCTAGCAGGAACCCCGACTCCACACAGCAGCGACTACACGGTGAATGAAGACGACTATCTCACCCCGAACAACGCTCCAAATGCCGCAAAATACAACCATCTAGGTCCCATATTCGCAAACTCTTTCTTCGCGGAAACATGGATTCTAATGCGCCGAAACTTTATAAACATCAGAAGAACACCCGAGCTGTTTCTATCACGGCTCGTGGTGTTAAGCGTGATGGGGTTCATGATGGCCACGTTGTTTACGAACCCCGATAGATCGATGCAAGGAATAACTAACCGGCTCAGCTTCTTCATCTTCACCGTTTGCCTATTCTTCTTCTCTTCGAACGACGCGGTTCCCGCCTTTATCCAAGAACGATTCATATTCGTTCGGGAAACATCTCATAACGCGTATCGAGCCTCTTCCTACACCATTTCCGGCCTCGTAACCTATCTCCCGTTTCTATTACTCCAGGCCGCATTATATGCCGGCATCACCTGGTTCGCGTTAAGGCTCGAAGGCCCGTTTCTTTACTTTTTGATCGTGCTCTACGCTTCTCTACTCTCCACGAACTCGTTCGTCGTGTTTGTGAGCTCGGTCGTTCCAAACTACATCCTCGGGTATGCGGCAGTTATCGCGTTTACCGCGCTGTTTTTCTTGTTTTGTGGGTATTTCTTGAACGGCCACGATATTCCGGCGTGGTGGCGTTGGATGAATAAGGTTTCGACCATGACGTACCCGTACGAAGCGCTCCTGTTGAACGAGTACCAGAGAAATGAGATTTTCGGGACGACGCTTATAGGGACGAACGTGACTGGAATCGACATCCTGCAATCGCTGCACATTTATCACGGAAAAGATGAGAAATGGTCGAAGATTTACATAATGTTCGGATGGACGATCCTGTATCGGATCTTGTTTTATATCGTTCTTCGATTTGCTTCGAAGAACCAGAGGACATGAGGATGCAAAAGGGTGGTGATCTAATGGTGATAATAAGAAGAACGTGTTCAGAAAACAGGAAATTTTAGCTTGAATGAACCTTCAATTGTTGCTGGTTTTCTTGTGTTCAATCTTATATATATATATGGTTTGTGAAGTTGAGTAGCATAGTTTTGAAAGGGAATACCAAAACCAGATACAAATTGCTGTAATCAGCTGGCAATAAGGATTGGGCGTCTGGGGTAATCTCCATAAAGATCACCGGTTCGAGTCCTCACTGAAGATTTTCATGGTCATTCTTCAGGCTCCTAGGATTAGTCGAGGTGCGTGCAAGTTGGTCCGAAAACCCACGGTTAACAAAATAAAATAAAATAGATGACCGTCAACTACCATGCTACACGAAAATGTGTTTGATGAGATGTCAGATATGTATAGAAGTTTTAATAGACTGTTTTGTAAATAGACATGCTCACATGCTCAACCAACCTTGGGATTTTGTAAATAGACATGAAGTAAGTAGGAAGCCTCCCCAAAACGGACTTTAAAAGGGTAACCCGACCACCAACAGAAAGAGTTTTTAACTTTCCAATTGGAAAGTTTGGCCAAGAATTTAACTTTCCAATTGGTGTACAGTATACATGTATAGAGTCAGATTCATACGAGAACAAAATAACGGAATAAAAAAACAGTCGAATCACATGTGATTTTACACTAGAATCATGCGACCTTGGCCGCGACCTCAGGTCACGGGCCATGTCGCCTTGACACCCTTGTATTGTATTGACCGTTAGTGTAAAATCACATGTGATTTTGCACATGATTTGGTTGTTTTCTTATTTTGTTACGGTTCTCGTTTGAACCTCCCTCTACATGTATAGTATACATATACGTATAGCATAAACACATGTGCGTGTTTTATACCTCGAGTTAAAATATAATTACTATAGTATAATTAGGTTGGAAGAGTCAGGTTCATACAAAAAAGGTAACCAAATAAGAGAATAAGAAAACGGTCGAATCACACGTGATTGTGTAAAATCACATGCAATTCACGCGACTTTGGCCGCGACCTGAGATTGCGGGCCACATCGCTCGCACTCCCTTACGTTGACCGTTGGTGTAAAATCACATGTGAATTGACCGTTTTTTATTCACTTATTTTGTTACTGTTCTCGTTTGAACCTCCTAGGTTGGAAAATACACAAATGTATGTCATATATAACTCGTTCTAGAATCATATACAACTTTTGTATGTGGTCTTTTGTATGTATTTACAAATACCTCTGTATATTAGGGTGTACACAAGTTGAGTTGACCAATTGCATATTTACAAATACCCCTATTTATTAGAGTATACATTAGTTACATACATATTTACTTCTTTATCTACAGTTGCAGCAACTTCATCCTCCAGATGCAGCAATTTCAAATCTGGCTGGAAAACCATGGGAGTGTTTACAACTATTCTGGCCAGCATTTGGACCGGAGGTAGAATTGGGTTCATGCACTTGTCTGTAACAGACCATTGTGCCTCAGCAGTGGCTCCGGGGAGGGTTCACGTCCTCGAAATTCGATAAAAACCTGCGTTTTGAACCCCAGAATTCTGATCGGGGTAAGACTATGGATTCTAAAGTTTCACAATAGAAGATGTTAAGTCTAGGTTCTGGCGTTCTACTAGATGATAAACTAGTCAGGCTTAGTAAAAACTAACTGATAAGCCAGATAACAAAGTAAAAATGACCTAAAAGACGAGAGTTTTTGGTCATTTTATATATAAGGGTATAAATGGAAAAAAGTGAAAAAAAAACGGGACGTTATTGAAACGCTGCCAAAGTTGGGTTATAGAGTAGATTATGACTGTTATGAACCAGACCGATTGAACAATGGAAAAGGGTTTTCAATAAGCTCAAAAAATAAGTTAGTTTTTCATTAGCATGAACAAAAGGGTTTTCTAGCTATTCAAGAGCTAGACGACAAACTCAACAATTTTCTGGATAATCTACTCTCCCCTTTTTCCCCCTATTTATAGCACCAATTTATTCTAGAACATATAAACCTATTGGTGGGCTTGGGCTTGGGCTTGGACTTGGGTGCATAATAATGACCTACCAAACGGGACTTTCTCAATAAGTTCAAAAAATAAGTTAGTTTATGATTGTAAAATATGGCCTAAATAAAGTTAATGGGCATGGGAAAGTGAAGGATTCACTTTATAGGTGGACTTCTACACATCGTGCCTACTTATATGTTGACACTTTGCGATCTGTAAGAAGTTGTTGTAAGCGTATACACGAGGAATAGTGCTTGTGGAAGCATACTTGTCAAGTGGACCCTACCCTACCCGTTGTCTCCCCCCAATTCCGCAAGTACTATTCCTCTCATGTCACAACTCATAATCCCACCACCTCCCAACCATGAGGGTCAGCTCAACCGGGAAATAAAAGCTCTTGGAACTCCTACTTGAAGGCCGCCAGTTTGAGTCTCCTCGGGATCCTGACTATTATCTTTAAGACCCTATAAGATTAAACGATGTGCGCACAAACTGGCCTGGACAACCATGATTACTAAAAAAGGAAAGAAAAAGAATCCCACCTCCCCAATGTAAATAAGCAATTATCATGGTCTACTCTATCTATTTTCACGAAATATGATAACTAATAAAACTATAAGGTGGTCTCGGATCTTATATGCACTTCAAGACCTGAAGAACAAGTTATGAGACAAAAAGCTATATTCAAGTCCTAGAAACTATGATTTTCATGAAGGGTTATTAGGGAAAAATCTTACAAAGTCGCAGATTTTTGTCTAACCTCTAATGGATGTTTTCCGCCTCCAAGAGCAAGTACATTTTCTTTGAACCTGTGTCCTGTGTCTCGTAATGCCTGTTGTAGACAAAAATTGGTTCCGACTTTCAGTTGAGCATGTAAATGTAGAGCAGTTCTATTTACAAGATGTAGATGATCATGAATCAAATGCATCCAGGATGCATATATATATATATAGGTCACTGTTATTTTGCAATCCAGTAAAAGGTTACAACCTAGTGCAACCCTCATCTAAACCATTCATTTTGCCCATTGCATTTGGATTCTCATTAATTCTCTAAATGAATTTACCGGATTTCGTCAAATTTCTGCAGCAGATGTCGATGCATATAACGGTTCATGCGATATATCAAATGAATGTGATACTTTCATAGTATGCATTCCATGTTAGTGTATGCATTTAATGAAATACCATGTATTGCAGGTAAGATTATTGCATGAAACCATTAATTATTCAATGTCTACATAATGAATAGGCTAAATGAATGGTTTAGATGAGGGTTGCACGGGGTTGTAACTTTTTGCTGGGTTGCAATATATATATATATATATATATATATATATAACATATATGATGGCGTTACCAAATTATATACACATACCTTGTAATCATTTAATCCAGCATCCTCGAATGCTGAGAAAGCATCTGCAGACAACACTTGTGCCCACTGCAAAAATGAATTTATCATCAGAACAAATTGCACTTAGTTCGATGGTGTGGTATGGGGGGTGAGATGTACGCGGACCTGACCTCCACCCCACAAGGGAAAAAATTGTGCACAAAGATCAAGAACATTCACAAAAGAACTTGAAAACAAGAAAGACAATGTTGAAATTTGAACTTGAAACTTGAAAGACACTTAGTTCGATGGTGTGGTATGGGGGTGAGATGTACGCGGACCTGACCTCCACCCCACAAGGGAAAAAATTGTGCACAAAGATCAAGAACATTCACAAAAGAACTTGAAAACAAGAAAGACAATGTTGAAATTTGAACTTGAAACTTGAAAGACTAGTTAGAAGTAAGCAACCAAAAAACAAACATACAAACAAGCAACGAAAACATACACTCGGAAACAAGTATATGAAAACATAACCAAGGTAGGAAGGACCACACACCCTAGTCTAACCTAGGATTCAGGGGGTCTTTCTGTCGGCTCAATAACCCTACATCCAACCTCTACCTCTCCAGAATCCATTCCTCCCGTCGAGGGGAGCTAAACATACCCCACCCCTAGTCTGCTACCATAATCTTGCCTTTCCAAGAACTCCTATCAGAGGTCATGTATTCGAAAAATACCTAAAGCCGTCATGCCTAACTTCAACTACTCATCCCAAGTCCTCCTTGGCCTACTCCTCCCCACTCCTCCCTCAACCCTCAATACTTTCTACCCTCCTCATTGGAGCCATCCTTCATCTCCTACGAACGTGGCCAAACCACCACCATCTTCCTTCCCTCAACTTATTTGTGATGGGCTCCCAATAGACCTTGTTTGGAATCCTTTCGAACATGGTCCACCCATAGGTCCATCTAAGCTCCACGATTGCCACCCAAAGACAAACACATGAGAAACTATCAAGTACAAATAAAACAGAACACAGACGAATACCTGGTAACTGTAATAGCCGGCAGCATACGCACCTGTAAAATGACCATCACAACAAAGAAATAAGGATAGAAAATGACCATATATGATGCATATATTAGCAAGAAAACTTCCATCATCGCTGATGTTAAACAGAATGAAACGATTCATTATGAAGAACCTACCTGCAAATATATGGTTAAAACCACAGAGGAATCTATCCTCTGGAAATGGAGGAATCAATTCAGTTTTTTTCCCGACCCTTTGATCAACATCATAGATAGATTCAAGCCCACCAGGAACATACTTACTATGCAGTTCCAAGTCAAGGATTGCATACTTGAGCTACAAAACATATACCATAATGTGTCTTTTCTACTAAAATAGGCAAACGATAATCGAGATAGGTTTTATTTAAACAAAAAGCACACAATGTGTTGTGGCAAGTAATGCATCACCACAAAAAAATAAAGTTTATAGGATGTCAATAATGTATAAGGTGCCGTTTGTTTTTTAAGAGGTCTAAAGTCTGAAATCTTAATTTAGTTATGATTAATAAGAGGTGGTGTGTAAAAATGTCTGAACGATTTAGACTTAAGAGAGATTAAGAGATTTTTTTTAAAAAACAAACAACCCCTAAGTGTCCTAATAGATTTTTTATAGGACCAAACAATAAAGTGTCATACCTAATAAGTTTTGTAATAAGTTTATAGGACGCTTTTGGGTGTTCTAACAGGTTTTTTAGAACATTTTTTAAACAAAACGTTGTACAACTATTTTATAGGACACTCCTATAAACACAATTTTTATAGGACAATTGTTTTAATGAGCACTTTTCTAAATAGTGTCCTATAAAATAGCTAATACAACTACTTTATTTTATAAATGTCCTAACAAACTTGTTAAGATGCCCAAAGCTACCTATAAACTTATTACAACACTTTCGGATATGACGCTTTATGGTTTGGTCCTATAAATTTAAGTCTTATAAAGCGGTTTATCAGAACACTTATACATTGTTGGCGTCCTATAAAACCAATTTTGTTGTAGTTTAATGTTATACCGACCTGATAAAGACTATTAGTACCAGCACGAAAAGTCTTGGCTGCAAGAAGCTTTTGATATATGTCTTCAGGGAGACACTCTCCAGTTTCATAGTGCTTTGCAATACCCATCAAGGTATCCCTACGGCAGCCATTTAAGGAATTAAATTAACCATTACATCTCGAGAGTCCAGGGCCGTTCCAATCTTTTTGGAGGCCCAGTTATGTCTGTACCAAAACTATAGAAATGCAGGTTATAGATTTGGATTTTGCGATTCCAGTGAGAAGTTGAGGTTAACGTGAGAAGTGTGAGAAGTGGTTATCAACCGTTGGATGAGAAATGGATGCACATTAGAATGAGATGCACCGAGATAAGATGTACCGAGATCAGTTCTCTTCTAAGCCGCAATTCATGGGTGGGAATTTGATTAAAAGTGATCAACGGTTCAGATCCACTTTTCACGCTTCTCACGTTAACCTCAACTTCTCACACAATCCTTCTCCTTCTGTTGCAAAGGTTGAAGCATGGCCCCAAGGCCCAAACACATGTAAAATTGGCCCCAAAACTTTGGGGGCCCTGATCAGAATCTCACATTTAACATGCTAAGGAATGACCATGTCGATGTCTGGTTATAATGTATCAAAAAGTACATGGAGGTTAAGCATAGCAACAATACGTTGACAATTTTATGGATCATCCCATGACGCTAGAGATCAAAGAGAAACATCTAGAACAAAGATGATACTTCTGTTATCTTCGAGATCAAGGGGTTGCTTCATGATCTCCGACAAGAGGATTCCAGTCACAAGCTATTACATGGATGTGGTGTTCCATATTCTACACTATCTCAAGAAAAATCTCGGGTGTGGGCTCTTCTTCAAGAAGACAAACAAGAGAGACCTTCAAGTCTACACTGACCCTGGCCCGCAGGTTCAAGAATTGACGGACGGTCCAGGACCGGCGACTGCACCTTCGTTTGGGAAAATTTGGTAACATGGAGAAGCAAAAAACAAGAGAAGAGTGCAGAGGCCGAATTCAGGGCCATGTGCCATGTAACTTATCGTTTTACACCTTTATTTTTGGTATTTTCATCATTGCTTATTGTCGATTCCCTTATTATATATGGTCTAGGAGGATAAGTTACGGCATCAAATAATTTAGAACATAAGCTTAGTACAGGTTAAATGTAAATCAATTAATGTTCCACAATTTGTAAATACCTGTGGTAACACCAATTTTCCATGAATTGTGAAGGTAATTCAATAGCATCCCACTCTATGCCACGGATACCAGCAACAAGCCCCTCGTCTTGTTTTGTTAGCATATGTTGAAGTGCATGACCAAACTCATGGAATATGGTCGAGATCTGAACATAGAGGGAGCAAATATTATACAACAGGATATATATAGAGCGAGTTGGGATCAAACAAGAACAATAACCATTTAAGAGAACACGAAAACATCACTTGTGATTTTACCCTTAGATCACGTGTAAAATTACATGTGATTAGCAGCAGGGGCGGCCCTGGGGGTGTGCCGGTGGTGCCACCACACGGGGCCTCCGATCGTAGGGAGCCTCCTATAGACATTTATGCTTCCACACTTTAAGGATATATTTTTTGAATTGAGCAATAATTTTTTTAATAAACAATACAACTACAAAAGTTATAGGGCCACATTTATTTCTTTGTACGGGGCCTCCAAAATGTCAGGGTCGGCCCTGATTAGCAGGACCTTGGCCGCCAAGTCGCCCGCTCAATCTTGCATTGACCATGTTCCTTAATCGCATGTGATTTCAGTGCAAAATTACATGTGATTCGGCCGTTCTCGTGCTCTTATTTTGACTTTTGTTCTTGTTTGATCCTCCCTCTCTCTCTCTCTCTATCTATCTATATATATATATATATATATATGTAGGGGCGAGGTCAAATGAAACTACAAACAATAATGTTCCTTAATTATATATAAAGTATGGATTGTTATTATCTTCTATAATCTCTCATTGATATTCCAT
The DNA here is from genome assembly GCA_023525745.1 of Arctium lappa. Classification (NCBI taxonomy): domain Eukaryota; kingdom Viridiplantae; phylum Streptophyta; class Magnoliopsida; order Asterales; family Asteraceae; genus Arctium; species Arctium lappa. The sequence continues at coordinate 49,341,129 of CM042064.1, read as the reverse complement.
AACTATCCTACTTTAAATGAATTTTTTTTTTATAGTATTGATATAAACTATATTACTTTATCTAACTCCACCCGATTTTCTTTGATACCGGTGTCGGCGGTGCGTATTGAGAATACAAATTTGTTGATTGATACAACCTCACACATGAAGCTTCTTTAGCCATCATACAAGTGAATATGCATATAATGGCCATTGTTTCAAGCATTGTGATCACAATGCATATAGAGATACAACTTCATATAGCCATTTATGCAAATTTTAAAGCATTTTCAACAAAACTTCATATGTGCATCTACTTATTCTGAAGATACACATTTGAAGCCATATCTTATAATACAACTTCATATGTAAAGAATGATTAAATTAAGTTTGGGTTAGTTACATGTTTACCTCATAGAAAGTCATAAGGCTTGGTTTGTCGCCAACGGGTGGCATTTAATTGCACACTATATGGGCAACGGGTAGCCTAACAGAGTTCTTGTCATGTGAACATACACGACTTCGTGCAAAAACTTCATCCATCCATGCACCACCTTGTTTTTCAGATGGACGAGAATATGGATCAAAATAAAAATATGAAATAGGCACGCCTGATGAATCCTTGATGCAGTAAAATTTGACATCAGTGTTCCAAACCTACAGATTTAGCAGAATTTATGATGCAAGTCATCTAGCAAACAACCCCTCTTCACCATGGGCAAACAAAAGCAATTAGTAATCTTACCGGTGCTAAACCATCAGCTGGTACAATATCAATGTCGAATAACATCTTTACAAGGTTGAAAAGGCCATACATAACTTTAGGCAAGGAAAAGTAAGGTCGTAATTCTTCCTGTATGATCAAGAACAGAACCTCTTATGAGGGACAAACAAAATTTAGGGGAGGAGTATAAACGTCGTTCATAAAAGGTTATAACGTATGACCAGGTACCAAACAAGGTTGTTTTTCTGCTTAGCTATCGGTTGAACTTACCGTATGACCACATACCAAACAAATAACCTTTTTGCTATTGTTTGCACTACAAGTCTACAACAAAATTAGGTTTATAGGACGCCGACAATTTCTAGGTGTCCCAATATACCGCTTTATAGGACTTAAGTTTAGAGGACCAAACAATAAAATGTCTTACCTAAAGGCATTGTAGTAAGTGTATAGGACGCTTTTTGGCATTTTAACAAGTTTTTTAGGACACTTTAATACAAAACGTCGTATTAGTTATTTTATAGGACGCTTTTGAAAAGTGTCGTGGGACCCCATATTTTTATAGGACTTGTTTTTATAAAACACTTTTTCAAATAGTACCTTTTAAATAGCTAATATGACGTTTTTTATTTATTTATAAAAAAGGTCCTAAAAACCCTATTATGATGCCCAAAAACGTCCTATAAATTTATTACAACACCTTTAGATTGGACGCTTTATTGTTGTTCGGTCCTATAAATTAAGTCTTATAAAACAGTCTATTAGGACACTTAAAACATATTTGACATCCTATAAACCCAATGTTGTTGTAGTTTTGTGTCTCCTTTTTGTAAGATCAAAGATGAGTTGAACTCACAGAACAAACAAAATTACAAAATATTGAACGTAGTAGGTTGCCTATAGTATACATAAAAACACAGCTGTCATTTTCTTGATTTCTTGCGTTAAGACTAATTAACAAATGAACATCTTCATAAAAGGTTATGATACCAACTAACATAGAACATAGATTTGAAAATAAATTTGTAAGATAAGCTAATGTAGAAAGATGCCACACGTCTAATGTCCATGTATTGTAAGAAAAAAGAAACAAACAAGTATTGAAACTTATATTGGGAGTTCGTACGTGGGATATGTGAGATAGAGAGAAAGAGAACCTCAGTTATCTCGTATTTTGATTCACGTAGCCTCTCACTCCAGAAGGTAATGTCCCAGTGAGTCAGCTCGTCGGCTTCAGGAGCACCTTGACTTTTGGCAAATTGTTTGAGCTCTTCCATTTCTAGAATAATATAGGAGCAAAAAAGATCTTATGCTTTCAAGTTGAGACTAAAATGAATTTTACTCAAAAAGACATCAATAGTGAAGACACACATGACATAGCTCTTGGAGGCACAAGATTAGAGTGGCCGATCTTTTAGTAATCTGGTAGAGAGTGACGTCAGGGGTATTGAGAGGAGGGTAGAGATAAGGCGAATCGGCCTGTATGTTTAGTCTCTAATTGTATCACGTGTTTTACTTTTTACCTGATGCACACACCATTGAATTCCAATTACCTGTTATATTACCTATCTATTTATTTGCTGGCTTGCACACACCTTTGCTTCATTCACAATAGGTTTTCAGGACTTACCCCTCCTGAAACAGCCTCTCGATCCTAGTGGTTGAGGTTGAGGTAAGGTCTGTGTACATCTTACCCCTCCCATACCCTATTTTCAAGTGGGATATATTGGGTTCGTTTTGTTTGGTTTATATTATTAACTAAATAGTTTCAAGCATACACTAGCACTGTCATACAAGTATGTTTTGGTAATTTTCGCATTCCAACTCAGTGAAGCAACAATACCAACCAAGAGTCGGTGCAACCCATGTACCAGTTTATGAAAGCATATGTGGTACATTACCTTGAACCGCAGCATTCCAAGAAGCAGCCCTCAACTTTTCGATAAGCTCTTCTGCTTTACCAACAGTAGCCATCTTGGTGGCTATGCTTAACTGATGATTAATTAGAAGTCAATAATATATACAAGATAAATAACTACAACAAAATCGGGTTTATAGGGTGACACAATTCTTTAAGTGTCCTAATACTACTTTACAAGACTTAAGTTTATAGGACCAAACCGATATGCGTCCTATGTAAGAGCATTGCAATAGGTTTACAAGACGCTTTTGGGCATCTTAAATAAGTTTTTAGGACACTTTTAAAATAAAGTGTCATATTAGCTTTTTTATAGGACACTTGTGTTTTATAAACACATACTTTTATAGGACGCTTGTGTTTATTTATAGGACACTTTTTCAAATAATGTCATAAAACTTTTAATTTGACGCTTATTTCAAAGTGTCCTAAAAAACCATTTTCAATGCCCAAAAGAGTCCTATAAACCTATTGCAACGTTCTTACATAGGACACATATATGTTTGGTCGCGTAAACTTAAGTCGTATAAAGTGGTCTATTAGGACACTTAAGAGATAGATTTGTGGCATCCTATAAACCCGATTTTGTAGTATTGTTACTTTGATAGCGACTAAAATGTCAAAATAAAAATGTTTTTTAAACCTCTGCATAGTTATTATAGCCAAGAAGTTTAGCCTTTGCCAACCTAAGCTTCAGAATCTGGTCGATAATTGGAGTATTATCTAGATCTCCACTTGAAGCACGGGTTACATAAGCACGATAAATTTCCTCTCGCAAAGCTCGATTCTTAGCATGTTGTATAACAGACACAAAGCTCGGAGCATCTAACGTAATCATCCAAGGCCCATTTTCTGCAGTGGCATTTTCATGACCCTGGATAGGCATAAAGAGTAAAGCACAAGTTGATACCTTTGTACTAAATTAGAAGCATTCGATAACAAGTGAACACAAGTAATCAGGCTTCTTTAGTATAACCTTAGACAAGGCTATTTGTGCAGCCAATCCAAGAGCAGTAAGCAGGTAATCCTTCAATTTCCTTCTTATCTGTTACTAATTTTTCGTACTTCTTCGTGGCATCCAGAATATTTTCCCCAAATCTTTTAGAAAGTTTTGCCAACTCCTGGAACCAAGTCATGATAAATGTCAACCAACTAATGTGGTCACTTTCAAGTCAAAGTAAATATAAGGTTCGTGATAATTTTGGTAAAGAATAACGTGGTCAACTATGTAAAGGTAAATAACAATAACCAAGATGTTTAAGGTCATAAACATAAAGATTAAGCTAAGTAGAATACCCTGAGTAGCATGAACACACCTGTTGAATTTTATTAAACTCTTCTCTTTCATTAGCTTCAAGTGAGATACCCCTGAGAACAGCTTCCTTTATTGATGCTGCATTTGTAACCAAGTTGCAGATAGATGTCAACTCAGACACTTAATTAGAATAAAAAAGAAAATAAAATATTTTACATGATCCATAAGACAACGAAGCATATGTATAGCAGAAAACATTCCCAGAATGCAAATGCAAAAAGAAAAGGTTCGGCTAACACTTTTGCAAGCAAGAGAGTAGCATAAAATATAGGACATCTTTATTTCAGATTGCACAAGTATAACTCAAACATTTAAAGATAAGAGTTGCAACATGATCTTTAGGTTCAAGAACATAAAAGTTTAGCCATACTTACATTCAACAATGCGTTTACGAGCATCTCTTAGTGTTGCCCAATCTTGTGATTCCTTTATAGCTTTAAAAGCATTATAAATTGGTTTACTTTGATCCAACTTTATGCCAAATGCGATTTTCTCAGGCTGCACACAAGTTTGAGTAACTTTTCACTGGATCAAAATCTCAAGTAACACTTTCATAGTAAAGGAACCGTCAATCATGTTAGAACTAGGGTGTTGTGAATTGTGATGAATCAATCAAATCAACTTGGATCGATTTTTGGATGTCTAAAACACACTTTCCAAAAGTAATATTTCGACCCTACAAATGCCTAGTGTTACACGAAGTTTACTTTGAGATAATCCAAAAAGGAGACCAAAAACACAGAGAGCTTGTTCTTTTCATATGTGGAGACCGATAACTCCTAATTGAATGAGGTTAGCGACTGTTACCAGCAGTTATAAGGCAGTTAAGATATTTGCGTCAGCATCGGTGAGTTTCACAGATCGAAAAAAGATGGGTTTTTGCAAAAATATTTGCATAAGTGGTGGCTATATTGTGATATTTTGAAAAAAGTTGGCCATTTTCTTTTGTAATGGTCCTCTCCGGTTTTGGCTATTTTTGTTATTATCCTTTTTCATAAACTCTGTATAGATGTGGCAAATTTCTCCACCTATATGCTCATAATCAAACAAAAATGGCATATACATAGCGGCGGACCCATGATTTTGTAGAGCAAGGTGCACTTTTAAGGTGGATCATGATGTGTTTTTTAGCCGAATTTCATCTCCAACAGTTTTCCTATAATTTCTCTAAAATAGAGAACCAAAAGTGAAAATCTCTAAAAAGTATTATATTCAACTCCAACAGATTTGCTATTTTAGAAATTTTAAAACAACTTATGTTATTATAATTATTCTCTAATTTATCATCACAATGCACTTTAAAAGAAAAACATAATATAAAATGATAAAAATTGAATCTTGGTGGGATGGAATAAAATAATATTTTTCTCTCCTATTTAGAGAATTATAGAGAGTTCTTTATATTTAGAAATTTTTTCATGATTATTTGTTATAGCAAACAAGATAGCAATGCTGTTGGAGAAAAATAGAAAACAAAAACCCAATTTTTTTTCTATTTTAGCAATATGCTCTTAAGTTTTTTGGTTGATTTCATTGATTTCGAGGGTTTTCGATTATTTGGTGATGTGCCGTGTATTTTTTTTTTAGTATCCCGGAATACATACATGAATAAGAGCATCTCCAACAGCTATGCTAAAATACGAAAAAAGTGGGATTTTTGCATTTTTATTGCTCCAACAGCTATGCCATCCCTTATGCTAAACTAGAAAAATGAGGAGAGAGATTACAAAAATCTCTAAATTTAGAGAAATCTCTAAGGGCGCGTTTGGTTTGCGGGATTGGAATGGATTTGGAGGGATTTGGATTTCAAATCCATTCCAATCCTGCGTTTGGTTTGCAGGAAAAGATTTCGTTGACCGGATTTCAAATCCGTTGACCATTTTAAAATCCCTCATATGATGGATTTGGAAATCCTTGGGATTAGGCTTGGATTTGAAATCCAAATCCGGAAGGATTCTAAAGCGCAATGTTTTAAAAATCGCTTTTTTGGTTGACCCGGTGTGGTGACCGGTCACGGTTCAACCCGGTTTCAAGAATTTTTTTGTAATTTTCATTTTCCTACATATATATATATATATATACATATATATAACCAAAAATTTGATGACACAAGTTAAAATATTAAAAATACACATAACAACAAGTTTTACATCATTAAAAAAACATATAACAACAAGTTTTACATCAATCCAAAAACATCAAAACGAAACATAACGATTAAACCAAATCATGGATCTTGAGACATTGGAGTGTTGGTTTTTAATGCTAATACGTATTGCCTATTGGACTATTGGTTTTTAACTTTTGTTACCCGGGTCAACCGGTTTGATACCGGTTCGTTATGACCGGTTCAAGCGGTTTTTTAATAGAACCGGCCGGTTCAATCCTGGTCATAAAATGACATCAACCCGATCACAATTGGCCCGGTCTCTTCACCGGTTCCGGTTCAACCGGTTCGACCCGGTTTTTAAAACATTGCTAAAGCGTGATCCGGACTTCAAATTGATGATTAAATATATAATTTTAGAAAAATCGATAAAAAAAATTTAATTTACCAATAAAAATGAATTCTTTATAAAACAAACAAATAATAAATAAATAAAACTCAATCTAAATCCAAATCCAACAAACCAAACACATGAAGGGATTTCAAATCCCTCCAACTCCAAATCCAAATCCCTTCTTGAAATCCAATCCATTCCATTCCAATCCCGCAAACCAAACGCGCCCTAAATTTTTAGAGAAGAGAGAGAAATAGCATAGCTGTTGGAGTTAGATGCAAAAAGTTTTAGAGATTTTGACTTTTTTTACTCTATTTTAGAAAAAATTTAGCATAGCTGTTGGAGATGCTCTAACATTTTGTGTAACTTCTAATTACGAAATCAACCAAACAAAAAGCAATATAAAGCCACCTGAATTTCTTCAATGGCAGAACGAAGCTCAGGAGTATCTTTAACAGCCTTCAGATGATTAACAGCTCCCCAAACCACACTCAACCTATCAGTTATCCTCTCCAACGGCTCCGCCACCTTCAACCACGACGGCTCCACCGTCTTCTCTAATTCCGTCAAATCATTCTCCTACAAATTTATACCTTCCATAAACAAACCACAATCAGTAACAGTATCACAAAAAAACACAAAATACACTTACTAGCTTCTTTAGCAAAGCACGCATCCCAGGGCTCACATGTGAAGCATCGATAACATCAAACGGAGGGAACTTGAAGTCCTTCAATAGAGGATTATGTTCGATTGCGGTTGAAATCGACGACGGTGCTAGATCGGAAAAGGAGGAAACGGCGGGGGATTGACGACGGAGGGAGAAGGAAGATAGATGGATGGAAGAGAGGCGAGATTTAAGAAGAGATTTAGGGTTTGAAGATCGTAGGGTATGAACAAGAGAAATGAGAGTCGCGATGGCCAGGGTTTTTCGGTTTGCACGAATTCAGTTGGTTTTTCATCTTTCTGTTCTGTGTGTTTGATTGCGGGTCAACTTTGAAAATCTATACAATATGCAACGGTCAAATAACCGTTCAATTTTTGTGTATATCCTAAAATTTCTCGAAAATAAGAATCAAATGTCAAAATCTCCCAAAAATATTACCACTCTCTCCAACGGTTTCCCCATTTAAAAATAAATCATTGATTATATTATTAAAATATTCTATATATTTAATAAAATATTATTTCTCTCACCTAAATAATTCATTTCAAAGTTTCTCATCAGTGGAATATAATAAAAAATAATTTATCTCTCTTGATAATCATTTTTTGGAAATATTTCTAAATTTGGAGAAAAATGTATTCTCTCTCCTACTTTCTTTATTTTGGAGAAAGTTTTGGTGAAACTGTTGGAACTCATTTTACACCCAAAATCTTCATTTTCTAAAAAATGGAGAAGTTGTTGGAGATGCTCTAAGATATCTTTTAATTAAATCAAAGATTCAAAGGGGCATTTGGAATTGCTTGTTAAGAAAACTTAGGGGGCGTTTGGTTCATAGATTCTGATGGAATCTGATGGAATTGGAATGTTGAATTTCGTTGATCAGATTCCATTACATCGTTTGGTTCATTCTTTTTAAGGAATTGGAATGTTGAATTCCAATGAATTCCACAAATGAAGGAATTCAACATTCCTTGGGGGGGAGGTGGTATTTCATTGGAATGGAATGTCATATTTCTTTTTGGACAAAATTGCCCCTCATCCTAATATGCACCACCATCGACCCTCATCCTAATATGCACCACCACCGACCACCACCAGCCACCACCACCTCCGGCCACCGCCATTGACCACCACCTCCGGCTACCAACACCGGCCACCAACACCACCACCTCCGGCCACCACCAGCCACCATCACCTCCGGCCACCACCGCTACGGGCCACCACCACCACCGGCCACCACTACCGTTCAACATTATCAGCAGACACCAACTCTCTCTCTCCTCTCTCCCTCTCTCTTCTCTCTCTCTCCTCTCTCAATCTATCCTCTCTCCCTTTCTCTCCTCTCTCTCTCTCCTCTCTCTCTTTCCTCTCTCTCTCTCTCCTCTCTCTCTCTCTCTCTCTCCTCTCTCTTTCCTCTCCTCACTCCCTCTCTCTCTCCTTTCTCTCTCAATCTATCCTCTCTCCCCTCTCTCTTTCCTCTCCCTCTCCCTCTCTCACTCCTCTCTCTCCCTCTCCCTCTCTCCTCTCCTCTCTCTCTCCTCTCTATCTCTCTCTCTCTCTCCCCCCCTCTTTCTCATCATCATTCGTGTGCTAAAATAATCAAAGCAATTTTAGTTAAAAATTAAACTATTTAACGACTATTTCATTAAAGTAATTTTTGTTGAAAAAAAAAATAAACAAAAAGGGTATTTTGGTCATTTACCAAAATTCAATTCCAATTCTAAAGCTACAATCTATGAACCAAACAGAAAAATTCCAATTCATTTAACAGATTTCATTCCAATTCTGTCAACCAAACAGATGGTCAAACCTGACAACATTTCATTCCAATTCCTTCAAAGTCAAATTCCTTTTACAGATTTCATTCCATCCAAAAACATTCTGCGAACCAAACGCCCCCTTAAGTTTTCTTTTGTAAAATGTTTATCTACTAAATTGGAGTTTTATAAAAAAAATGTTTGGATTAGCCTATGACGGCATCAAAACGTAATAAGCTGATAAATTATCTTTTAATGTTTGACAAATAAACAAATAAGTTAGAAGGAGTAACTTGTGACGGTACCACATCGGAATAAGTTAATATGTTAGAAGAAAGTAACTTATATATCAAAAACTTCTTATTACCGGTGTCCAACCAATATAAGTATTTTTTTCCTCATCCAAACACTAAAAAACTCTTATTAACGGTACCACAACAGAATAAGTCAATAAATACTTTACAAACACAGTTCCAAACACCTCCTTGGTATTAGAATGCAATACAAAAAAAAACATTTAATATTGAAGGATGTGATTGTAGAATTGATAAGGCATAACCGTATAAGTCGTAGTAATCTGCTAAACTTTGATCAATTTTCGTTTTTATATATGTTGGGAACTCCCTTTCTCTTCTTAATAGTTTTTTTATACAAAAATTTGGGTGTCCCATGTATTTTCGCATGAAATCAGAATCAAGGTCTACCACTATAAAGATTCGACACTCTAAGGCAATATATACCCCTTTATCCCCGCTCATCTAACCTCCTCAAAATGTTATATTTACACTGCCATATGTAGTAATTAATAAGACAGATATGCAATTCACAATTTCACATATGTGTATAAGTTAATGACTTTGTGTATTAGACATACCCACAATGAGAACACTACATGGCACTGTTCTAAAAAACTCGCCACACAGCCGTCATGACGTGTCATGGCACCAAGGCTTGTGTGTCACGCCACGTTAAGCCCATGACACGCCATGACCTAATGCACAATTATCGTAATGAGATATTTGATTTTTCCTTACGTTTTCAATGTCTTATTTGCAAGTTTATAATATATAATCTAATTTAATTTGCTTATTACTATTGACTCATTGAGTAACACTACAAAACATACGTTTTTATATATAATAATATATATGAATTAGAAATTTGACGACATAAATCACGTCTTGAAAACGTCATGACTTCTAAGGCTTGAGGCTTGGTCTCGCCGCCACGCCACGCCTCACGCCATTTAGAATCTTGCTACATGGTATGTTATATATTCTTCATGTGATCATTGCATGGAAAGTTATCTGATTTTATGGTGTTGAAATTCTTTTACGTGAGTCATACATTATTTAAATATAATCACATTATAACTGAGTAACATAATAATTATTGGGTGTATGACAATATCATTTGGTGGGACTTGTTTGATCATAAATAAAAATTGTTCCTCTTATATAATAAAAGTGTTGTCTTTTGCACATTTATGGAATAAGACCAAAGAAATATATACAAACTCGGGTAATTGACATGTGATATTAAAATTTATTATCTGTTTTGTCTATTGGGAAATTGTAAAAAAAACTATAAGATTCGATATAAGAGCATCTCCAATAGCTATGTTAAAATAGAAAAAATAAGGATTTTAGCTTGGTTGTATTGAACTCTTGCTTGGGTTGGTTTTAATATCATTTGCCTTTTCAATTTTTTTTTTGACAAAATACATCATTTTTACTTACTTTATTGGATAACATTCTCGACTATTAAAATGAATTGTTGATAAGCGTTCAACTAATAAGCGTTTAATAATAGTCGTATTAAATAAATTAGGGCTAAATGCATGAAATAACAACCTACTTCTGTAAATTTCCTTATTATATCATTGTACTTTCACCTTTTCTTATCACAACAATGTACTTCCAAATTATTTTTTATTAGAGAATTGTACTTTGACAAATCTACCCATTATAGCAATGAGTAACTTGTTACCTTTTAAACCGGTTAACCCTCCCTTTTTTTGCTTACATGGCTTAAATGATGTGATGTGGATGACATGTCATCCTGATTACATGACATAAGTAAAAAAAATCTCCCAAAATTTTTAAATAATTTCCTCAATTTTCCTCCCGATTATTCATTTCCCACCCAAATTATGTTTTTATCCTCTCTTTAAAAATCCTTTAAAAATATTTCACTCTTATTAACTTGTATACAAATTAAACATTCTAGGGTAACATTTTTTAAAACAAATTTGATATATTTTGTTAAGATAAATGTTTTTATTCGTAAGATAAGGTAACACTTATTATTTTCCTTATTCAAAAAGTACATATTTTTTTAACATTTTTTAAAATGTTAGTGATATAACATTTGTTTTACAAATCTTCTTAATATTGTTAATTTAATGAATAATTTGGAAATTTTCCTAATTAATTTAAAATATTTATTAAATAACATGTCAAGTCAATTTTTTTTAAACAAATGTGATATATTCTTTTTAAGATAAATATCTTGTTTGTAAAAAATGTAACAATTCTTATTTTCATGCTCAAAAAATACATTTTTAACATTTTTTAAAATGTAAGCAACATAAATTGTGATCTACAAGTGTTCTTAACTATATTAACGATTAATAATTTAGATTTTTTAATTAATTTATTATATATTTTGTAAAGTTAATTTTTTTGAAAGTACAATGCTATAATAAAAACTGTTACTTCAACAATATGTTACACGTAGACAATGACATGACACTGAAACCTGGTAACATGTACTGTATCATCCTATTTTAAATCAAAAGGTTACCCATTGTTATAATGGGTAAGTTTTTTCAAAGTACAATGTCTTAATAAAAAATAATCTGAAAGTATATTGTTGTAATTAAAAAAAATGTACAATGTTATAATAAGACATTTTGTGAAAGTAGGTTGCTATTTAGTGCATTTAGTCCAATAAATTAATATGAGCTTATGAATTAAGCCCAAAGGCCGAAATGACGATTAAAATAAAAAAATGGTGAAGGGGCTCAGGGAAATGCTAATGGGTCAAGGCCCAAGAGAGAAAATCCTCAATGAAATTAAGGTTTTACGAACTTCTAGCAAAAGAGAGTTATAATTCGGTTAAACTTAAACATGAACTCTTGTACGATTGCAGTATAAACATCAGTTATAAAAGTCTTTGAAAATGATTGTTTACAAGCGAAATGCTTGAAATTAATGATTGTTTACAAGAGAACATCAGTTATAAAAGTCTTATTAATTCACCCCAAAATAATGCTTGAAATTAAATATTTAAAAGAGATAAATAATTTTAATTAAATGTATTGAATTTTTAGTAATAATTAATGTTGTGATTGTTAAAATTAGAGCAAACTAAGATTTTAGTCACTGTGGTTTGATGTTTATAACAATTTTCGTTTCCGTGGTTTAAAAACTGCTTTTTTTCGTCCACATGGTTTAAAAACTGCTTTTTTCGTTCTTGTGATTTCTATTTTACTTCCATTTTCATCCCTGCATCCGTCAAGATAAGGCGTTAAGAAGTCCAAAAACTGATTTGAGAAATTACATATTTAGTCCTTTATGGTATATACAATTTTAAATATTTAGGATGAGATGCACCGAGATGTATCGGATTAATTTCCATATCAAGCGCGATTCATGGGTAGGCTTGAGATTAAAAGTAATCAATGGTTCAAATTCACTTCTCGCTTCTCATGTTAACGTAACTTCTTACACAATCATTCGTCTATATATATATATATATATATATATATATATGTATATATATATATATATGTATGTATGTATGTATGTTGTATGTGTGTATATATATGTGTGTGTGTGTGATTGTGTGTAGTATTAAAATATAATAAAGAAAGAAAAAAAAGATACAATATATATATATATATATATATATATATATATATATATATATATATATATATATATAGGGGAGCGATCAAATGAAAACCACTCTAATTTTGAAAACCGTGAAAACCCTCGATTTCATTGGTTAAGTTAATGAAATCGTTTCATGAAATTGTTTAATTTGATGAAAATGTTTCATATAATTCTTTTATTGATGAAATCGTTGCATATATTTGTGTTTTTTATGTAAAAATGAAAATGTTTCATCAGACTGCGAAAATACATGAAACAAATTTCATCAGAATGATAAAAATATATGAAACAACATAAAAAACACAAATATATGAAACAATTTCATTAACAAAAGAATTACATGAAACAACTTGATCATATTAAACAACTTTATGAACCAATTTCATTAATTTAACCAATAAAATTGACGGTTTCCAAAGTTTCCAATCTAATATGGTTTCCAATTGAAACCACAAGTTCAAACGAGAAACTAAACATTTTGCGAGAAGGCGAAAAGTGTTTAATCATATATGATACACAAGCTTAATCATGTATGATTAAACACATGTTATATTGGAAATACATAGACGTTTAATCATATATGATTAAGCACACTCACAAACCATGTAATCATATATGATTAAACACTTCTCGCCTTCTCGCAAAATGTTTAACTTCTCGCATGATCCTCCTTCTATATATATATAAAGAGAGGAAAGTTCAAATGAAAACTCATTTTTCATTGTGCACGTGAGAACAAATCTCAGCCACTCGATTTCTCTTGATCCAACAACTCATATTAAATAGCGTTTTTAATTTTAAAATGCTTAGAGGTAAAAATGAAAGAAAATTTAAACACACGCCTACCATATTTGACCTTTTATTTTCTTTTTTAATTAAAAACTTTTTATCCAATTAAAGTTTAAAATAAATTATCTTAAAAATTACTAATATTTTAATCAAACAAATTACATAAAAAAAATGAGAATTTCGTGCTTTTCGATATGACATCCATCTCGATATAGTTTTTTTGTCGTTTTAACCGTTTTTTACGTGAAATGTTATATATGTGTTATATTCATTATGAATATTTATGTACGTTCAAGTTTGTACAACGTCTCGACACCGTAAATATGTAACTTGGCATCACCTTCTTCAACACTTTCTTCAACGTCGTAAGACATCACGTTTCTTCAGCACCGTAACCGAACACCCATCAAGACGAATCGAAAACCTATCGAGTAATTCTGTTGTGAATCGGGGAACAAAAGAGAGCGTGTCACGTCTCCACATCTTCACAGGTCATTCATGTGTTATTCATCATGAATAATATATCATTCAGGATGAATAATACAACATTTAGGGTGAATAATTCACGATTCATGAATCCGTGTATTATTCATCATGAATGTTGTGCAATTCATCCTGAATACTATATTATCCATCATGAATAATGAATGAACGTTCATATTTGTTATTCATACTGAATGTGGGACATTCGGGGATGCACATACATATTCATAATGAATTAAACCAAATTTCGGTTGTGAATTGGGAACCAAAAGAGAGTGCGCCATGTGTCTACACCTTCACGAGTCATTCATATATTATTGATCATGAATAATGTATCATTCAGGATGAATAATAGAACATTCAGGGTGAATAATACACGATTCATGATAAATAATACATGAATCATGGATTCGTGCATTATTCATCCTGAATATTGTATTATTCATCTTGAATACTGTATTATTTATCATGAATAGTGAATGAACATTCACCTTTGCTATTCATACTGAATTTGGACACCCGAAGACGTGCATGCATATTCATAATGAATATAACACATATATAGAATTTCACGTAAAAAACGATTAAAACGAAAAAATCTTGAATATTGTATTATTCATCCTGCATACGGTATTATTCATCATGAATAGTGAATGAACGTTCACCTTTATTATTCATACTGAATGTGGACACCCAAAGACGTGCATGCATATTCATAATGAATATAACACGCATATAGAATTTCACGTAAAAAACGGTTAAAACGAAAAAAAAAAAACTATATCGAGATGGATGTCATATCGAAGAGCACGAAATTCTCGTTTTTTGATGTAATTTGTTTCATTCAAATATTAATAATTTTTAAAATAAATTATTTTAAAGTTTAAGGGGTAAATTTTTTTTAATTAAAAATAAAAATAAAAAGTCAAAGAAGGTAGACGTTGATTCAAAATTATAATTTTATCCTTAATTACTTCCCAATTAACCTTATTATGTATTAACCATTGATTAGTTTTCTAAGTTTTGATCAATGGTTAAAATTTGTCTTCATGTGCACAATGAAAAATGAGTTTTCATTTGAACTCACCCCTATATATATATACAGAGAGAGAGAGAGAGAGAGAGAGGTGTTCAAATGCAACCCCTTTAAATGGTGCAACCCCATGCAACCCCTCTATCCACCACTCTTTTTATTTTTACTTTTTTAATTAAAAAATGTGAAAATAAAATGAGTGGTGGATTTAGGGGTTGAATGAGTTGCACCATGTAAAAGGTTGCATAATAACCTACCTCTCTCTCTCTCTCTCTCTCTATATATATATATATATATATATATATATAGTGTTTGGTTCATTTGAGAAATGGTAAATAGAGAAGTAATCCTAGCCATTCATATGGTCAAGATCGGATTTGACTAGTCAAATATTGCGGCTTTGACCGGTCAAAAGTTGCGGCTTTGACTGGTCAAAAGTTACGGCTATCCCAAAAATAGAAGAACAATTTCGTAAATTTTACAAAACATACGGGTTGTGTTCATATATGAACATGTATAATTCACATATGAACTATATGTTCATATATGAACCAGTGTAATTCATAACTGAACTCTTTTAACTGATTCATATATGAATCAGTTGAACTAACTATCACAAAGATTCATATATGAATCAGTTGAACTAATTAACAGATTCATATATGAATCTTTGTGATTCATACAGATTCATATATAAACTCATCCCGTGTATTTTACGAAATTACCCCTCTACCTTCTATAGACCACACAAGGAATTATCTGGTGCTTCGCGGTCAAAGCCGCAAATGTTGACCAAATGAATGGCTAAGATTACTTCTCTATTTCTCATATATTTACCATTTCTCAAATGAACCTCTCCCTATATATATATATATATATATATAGAGAGAGAGAGAGAGAGAGAGAGAGAGAGCAAGGATCATTTGTTAACCACACAATTCTTGTTAACTTTATGAACTTTGCTCAACCAATAGAAATGCAAGATTTTTTTGTTGTTTAATTTGTTTATTTATTTAATGCAAAAGGGTAGAAACGTCATTTAGTAATTAATTAATATTTCATTTATTTTCATGGGGGTTACACAAATAAATCATCCATAATTATAGTGGAGGTTACAATTTCATAATTTTTTTCATTTTCAACATAATTTTGAAATCATATGAATATCATCAAAGTCATCCAACAACATGATCCAATCCTTGCTAATTCTTTGATTTCAAAACATTTTCTATAATCAATTGCTAAAATCGTATGAACATCACATGAAGTCTAGTAGATAGTTGTTTCAATTCAAATCTTTTGTCCACCGATTAAAGATGATGATTTCTGCAAATCCAAGTATGATTGTCCATTTAAACCACTCAGACGAAACTATGTGAATATAAAATCATAAAGCATCGTGTTTTTGTCAAAATTTCAACTTTTAAAAGAAATAATGTTCATGTTTGTTCATTACTTCACCATTGGGCATATGAACAAAAACTTGTTAACGAGTCACATGAACAGTAAGGTGGTGGTTTATTCATGTTCATATTTCTTCATATGAATACGCTATTTGAAATTAATATTGTTCATATTTCTTCATATGAATATGATATTTAAAAGTAATATTGTTCATATTTCTTAATATGAATATGATATTTAAAAGTAATAATGTTCATATTTCTTCATATGAACATGCTTGAACCGGCGGTTACGATTTTTTTGGAAGAATAATGTTCAAATACATGCAGATTCATGAACACTAATGAATCGGGGGTTACAATTCTTTTGAAAAGAACATTAATTAAGAGAGAATAAAGACATAATGTTTCATTTATTTGTTTTCCCAAAATACCCTTATCACTATAGTTCACTCCTAATTTTTTATTAATTGTGCAATTATTAGGTTTTTAAAAGATATTCAATCTCAACCATTGATTTCCATGATCAAGGGCTTATAATGGTTCATAGAGTTAACACAAAAAATGTGGTTAACAAATGAACTTGACCCTATATATATATAAGTGACAAATTTATTAAAATTTAAGGAAAAATATTTAACACTTTACATACCACAAGGACTAAATATGTAATTTCTTTGGACGACTATTTTAAAGGCGTTAGATGTAACATGTAAGTACGAAAATGGAAGCAAATTGAAAACCACAAAGATGAAAAAGACAATTTTTAAATCACAAGAATGAAATTCGTTATAAACAAGGACGAAAATCTTAGTTTACTCTTAAAAAAAAAGCTTAATTTTTAGAAAGAAATTAATATTTTAAGTTTCATTTTCTTTAAGAATTGTTTCGACAAGAGAAAAAGGTATGATGGAAGGTCAAAACTGTTTCTTGGTCACGTGACAGTTGAATTTATGACTTATGGTGAAGGCACCCTCCATGCTTTTTATCTTATCAATCATTTTTCAAGCAATGGTCATGTCCCCCATAAGTGTTTGGTGTATCTATATATAATGATGTCACTTTAGATTTCCTTTATTTTGTTTGCCATGTGTACAATTATTGATGGTTAGACCGGTTGAATCGGTTGTCATAAACCAACTACCATTTGAAGTTTTGAACCGGAGGTTGCCGGTTCCGATCGAGCTTTTTGTGTCTATGTGTATATACTAGTGCTTATTCAGATTTTGACTCGGTTTGAATCGGGCTCAATAACTGTTTTTTAACCCGGGTTTTTAATGATCAACCAATGGTTCAAAAAACATTATCTGACTTATTGTGAAAGTATGGATAAAAGCCCGTAATCGGTAAAGTATCAATCCTCAATTTGGTCTCAATTCGGTTTTTGTCATTGATCTTATTTGTGCATCAGTAGTACTAGTATTGGTGCTAGTTCTCTCTTCCTTCCCCCTTTTATATAATTATTTGTTTTAAAAATACACTTGGAACACTATCCTAGTTTGGATAACACGTAAGAATTGGAAATCCCATAATAAGTCTGACCTCGGAAACTATTAAAAAAATGGCTCCATTCTCGTGAAAAACTGATAGATTTAATTAAAATCTCATTTAAGATTATATACCTAAGTATATCGTACAAGTTGTAGTAATTAGACCATATCATATTTTTGTGGGTTGATTTAGTCTGCTTGGTTACTTAATGCCAAACTGCATTATTTGAAATTTTCTTAAACATCTACTGCATGCTTGGTTTATTAAAAAAGGGTTAGACCGCAAACACCGAAATGTGCAACACATATAGACATTATTTTACAGTTCTTCAAAGAGATGGAATGTGTTACTTAATAATGTTTCAAATAAATAAACATTGTCAAAGTTGCATATTGCTACCCTCATATGTTAGTTGGTCATCAATATTTGTTGATAGTTTATGTGGCTGTTGCATCTGTCAAAAGGGTTTTTCAAAATTGAAATTTATTGAAGACGTACTTGATGTCGTCAATCTCACAAGAAAGCTTGAACATATTAGCGATGTAATATATTGGAAATGATATAGTTATATTTTGTATTTAAGAATGTTTGAAAGTTTTGTTTTGCATGAATTATTAGTATTTTGTGTAATTAATTTATTTTTTCATAATAAAGAATTATTTGCTTAAATCTTTTTCATCCTTACTGAGACCCTCTCTTTACAAACTTCCCGAGCCTATAAAATGTCATCGACAAGTTTTGTATATAGCCTATCTATATATGTAGATGAACCATGTCTGACCCAACCCATATGAGCCTACTTTAGAATTTTACGAGTTTTAACGTAATAACCAATTCATATTATCCGTACATTTTACGAGCTATAACGATTAGATACTTTTTATGGAACCTACGATACCCAAAAACCTTGGTAGGGAAAAAGGATTTTAGAGAGTAAAGTATGTATACCTTACCTTCAATTTAATCATCCCCTCCTTTTATGGCAAGTGTTGGACGTCCTAATTAGGGTGTTTGTGGTGCAATTTGGTACAGTTTGGGGCTAAATTGTAAACCTCACCGCAATTACTTAAATCCGAGAAAAAAAATGTTTTATGTGGTTTGTATCTAACACAATTTATGCCTACAATTCAATAATTATAAGATTAGATTTTCATTACAAAATCAACGATAACCCGACCTAGTCCAAACAAATAAAAGTTTAAATACGCCTGATTCTCAAATACATAAAAATATTACATAAGTTAACCCAATAATTATATCTATCTATATATAAAATAAAATGCGGTGCGGTGCGACTTGCTAATTCAAAACACAAACTGCACCAGATAGTACGGTTTGGTACAAATGTAAACCACAAACCTCACCGCGTAAGATCTAAACCGTGTTTGTGGTGTAGCGTGGACGGTTTATATGTTTTGGCAGTTTAGATAAATATTTCTAATCCTAGTTAACAAAATATATTGTGAATATTCGTAAAGTAAATGAATTGGATTACTATACAGATACTAATTATATTATTTTTGTTAATTGTTATTCAAATCAAACTGGGATTGTCTAAGTTATTCATGGAGAACGGATCGTTGCTTGTGTTGTTCGCAACTTGAGTTGTATTCACGGTCTGATTATCCTCGATATGATCATTAGCCATGACCGTTTGAGATATTGACAACTGACAAGCAAATAAGAAATCACCGGAAAATAACCGTCAAGCAAAGAAAAACAATCAAAGAACCGTGAAATCAATCGACGCTGAGAACAATCGAAGAAAACTGCCCTGATAATATATTGTTGGAAAAAGTTAGTAAAATATATGGTTTTTTACTAAACTTTGGACACAGTTTAATACATTTATATGTATTATAGATAATGAACTCTTAGTGAGTTTATGTTCTCTTATATGAGAGTTTCGAAACGATATATCATGTGTCCAAAACGGAGTATGTGTGAATGAGATATCGATGCTCAAAGTTGAGTGTTTAGAATAAACTTAGTAAAAAATTAAGTGGGTTTGAGAAGTGTCCCACATAGGAAGGAGTAAAAGTTTTATGGTTTATAACCATGAAAGTGGGAGGGGCTTACAAGCTCCTTTGATTGGTTTTACTCGAACTCCTACCCGCATGCAAGAAGGTGTTGATTGAGATCTACGTAAACTAAATCGACGAACTTCTGTGAATCAAACGTCACTTTTGAGATCACTTCAACCATCGAACAATCTTCCAACAATTTGTCCAACTTCTCAATTCTTCTTGAACAAATATTACCAGTAAAAAGTAAAATCCAATTTTACTTGAACACATTTTACTTAAAATATTACCTTTGTACATTTTTATTATATACTCGAACAAATATTATCAATTTTACCAAGGAGTCTTTAGTTAAGCGGTATTCAAGTTATCAGTAAAATTCAACTTCTTAAAGGTAAAAGATTCCAACCTTACCAGAGAAAAAAAATATGTCTATGAGTATATATACCGTATACAAATATTATATATAGAATTAAAAATATATCATCAATCATACATTTATTTGAAGGAAAATATTATTTTCATTCAATTTAATTAAATACATGAATTTTTTGACGAAAAGAATTATTATTTTTCAACGGTTACGAATCTATACTATATTATAAAGCATTTATAAAAAAATCTTAAAAATAATTGCTAAAATTTAATGTACTGTTGTTTAATGTTAATTACCTAAAATCTCTTAAAAACAACCATTAAAACTTTATGTATTACATTTAATGCTATTTATTAACTTGAATTCATTATATCTAACCATTCTAACTCCCCTAAAATCACTCCCCACTTCAACTCTCCCAAAATCACCACCCGCATAACAAAATACAAGATAAAAATCAAAATTTAAATATAAAAAATCTAAAATATAATTAAGAAAATCTTATAGAATATTTATTGTTTATTGTATAAAAAAACATTATATTATTAAACCTAAAATAAATTACATTATTATTAAACTATCAAACAAACTCTTAAAAACAATCTTTTATGCATTAAGTACTATTTATTGATACACATTACTTAAAATTCAAGATTATAAGTCATCATGCACGAGTACAAATTTCTAAATCTATATGTTCGAATTCATAACTAATTGATAAACATAATTAAAACAAGATAAACATCTCAATTTAAATATAAAGAATTTAAAATATATAGGATAATAATTGAATTACAATAAAATACTTATTTTTTTTATATAAAAAACATTATATTATTAAGCGTAAATTAAACAAATTTATAAAAAAATATTTATCACTCTCTCAAAACCATCTAAAATCGTACTGTAAATCAATAAAAAACAAAAAATAAAAGGAAACATTAAAATCGTGATATATCTCGCTGCATTGCGTGAGTACGCTTCTAGTTGTAAAATAATTAAATAAATATTTGAGAAAACCCCTTAAAAACAATTTTTTATACATCACGTACTGTTTATTGACACATATTACTTAAAATTTAATATTATAAGTAAATGATGCATAAGTACAACTTTTCAAAACTGAGTGTTTGAATTTATAACTAACTGATAAACATAATCAAATACAGGATAAACATCTTATTTCAAATATAAAGAATATAAAATATAATTAGGATAATTATTGAATTCTATCAAAATACTTAATTATCATTTTATAAAAAAATTATATTATTAAACCTAAAATAAATTACATCAATATTAAATTTAAAATTAAAACTATAATAAAAATTAAAATAAACAAAATTATAAAAAATTATCTGTTTCTCAAAACCAAAAAAAAACCGTATTATAAAATTGACAAAGACAAAAAATTAAACGAAATATTAAATTAAGATGTATCACGCTGTATTACACAAACACACTTCCGGTAATTATAAAATACGTAATTAAATTCAAAACACGTAGAAATAATATCGACAAATAAGTCAAAATTTTCTTGTGGCCAATACATATTCGACGGCTCGAAAATCAGTTACAAAAGAAAAGGATTAAAAAAAAAGAACTCATTAATTACCAAATTACCCCCATCCAAATGGACCCATTCGATAAAATCATTCTCCCTTTTTGAAACTTTCCTAATTCCTTCAGAATAACAACAGAAACAACTTATCTCTCTCCTGAAAAAATGGGCAACACTCCTCATCGGCGATCATCTCACTTTTCCGGCTGCATATTGATATCACCGCCGTGCGTTCCAGTTCACGACCAGTACGAACGCATCAATCGCGACACACACAGCAATGGCGGTGATCTATGGAGCCGGAGGTGGAGGAAGTTGATCAACAAGATCGTTCGAGAAAGCAAGAAGAGTATCTACGGATCGTCAAAACCTCTGACATTTAGGTATGATGCTGTTAGCTATTCACAAAATTTCGATGACGGTAATCACCGTTGCGAGTTTTACGATCTGTACGGACGTCGATGCTCTCAGGTGTTACCGGAATGCGCCTGAGAGTTATCGGAATCGGATTTTGTACAGAAGGATTAGAATCTCTTCTCTGTGTGTGTTTAATTCGTTTTCGTATTTCAGTAGGATTAATTATGTGTTTATGTGAATCGGTTTAGAAGCTACACTAATATTTAGGAGTTTTGATTTTTGATTGAATCCTTCATGTAAGTTTTTGGCTTAAGCAGTTAGGAAATTAGAAGTTTTGATTTATGTGTTTATGTGAATCGATTTAGAAGCTGCACTAATATTTAGGAGTTTTGATTTTTGATTGAATGCTTCATGTAAGTTTTTGGCTTAAGCAATTAGGAAATTAGGATCAGTTTTGATCTACGTTTAGCTTAGATTTCAAATCAGGAAATCGGATTTTCAGTTATGATGCTGAATATTTAATTTCAATGCAAATATGCAATGCAATTCCTTGTGTTTATATTGCGTTTCTATGCATATGTATAGTTTAATCATGTATACACAAATCAGAAACCTAAACAACCAGATAAACTATGATTATATAAAAATTGCAATAACATGTTAGTGGTTTAAGGTGAATATCCAAAACTTAGGTTTATTTAATTTGGTATGAGATTTATATCTTTATTTGTTAATCCAAAACATTTAAATACAATAAAATCTTGAATTAAATAATTTATATCAAACAAGCTAGAGTTTTCTAATATTTAATTGAGCCCAATATTAATTTGTTTTCTTACGAGTTTTTTTATTGGGCTTATAAATTAGTAAGACGTATTCAACTAGAGTTTATAAATTCTATTTTATTCAAATATGAACTTTAGAATTTTTTTCAACTCGGGTTCGATTCCCTGCATTTACCTTGTGGCCACTGTTAGATAAAACTTTTAAATTTAAAAAATGTAACATATATGAAATGTTAAATATAAATGATTAATACATTATTAAATATTATGAATGGAAGGTGCATGTGTTTTGCAAACCCCAATCTCTAGATCCTTTCCAAATATAATAATAATAAGAAGAAAACAAAAAAAATCTAAATATATTTACATATGATTGTTTTATTTTGTTTAAATATAAATTTTGAATTTTCAATAAAAATTATATTAGTTTTTTATTCTTTTTTTAATGTTAACTATATATACACACAAAAATAGTCAATGAGTGTAAACGAGCCGAAATGAGTCGAGTAGCAAAATTTTCAAGCTCGGCTCGAAAAATTAATATCATGGTCGAACTCAAATATTTTTTGAATTATCAAGTTCGAGCTCAATGTTCGTTCATGAGCTCGAATTTGCGATCAATTACCTTTGTTTATTATGTGTAGTTCTTTTATATTTTTATTTTATGATTTGTGAACATATACGCATGTTGGCTCAAAAAATTGTATGTTCATATGACTTGGCTCGACTCAAAAAATCTAATTGAGTTTTCAAACAAGACTAGTAGAACATCAATGTTATAAAGCTCAGATCATCAAATTAAACAAATTTTATTTTTGTGATCAAAATTATCATCAAATTAAACGAATGTGATTTTTGGTTTCAAAATTGACTCGAACTCAAGTTATTCAACTTGAACCCGAATAACTCAATAAAAACTCACATATTTACTACCCCTTAGAAATGGCCATAACTTGTAAGAATGTTGTAAAATCAAATGATAAAGGTGTTGCAGAGTAGGGATTGCTTTCAAGTTCCAAATATGTCCCACAAGAATATTATGGTCCTTCCCATAAGGAAAATCATGTATAATGAGAACAAAGCACATGAGATAGGACCCGCAATCGTGTCCTTTTTTCAATTTATCGATTAGCAGTGAACGATGATTCAAATCATCATAAATAGACCAATATTTTATGGTTATAATTTAGATAAAAAGTTGATTACTGATAATTTTAACCAATCTTCTAAGAAACCCGTTTTTAAAGGATATTAATGTGATGGGGCATTTTTTGACTCAACGAAAGTGTTTTTTTTTGGGGCGCAGGGAGGGGGTGGGGGAGACATTATTGAACATGGGACTTGTATTGTGTTTGAGCAAAGTCGCCCTGCTTTGTTGCCAATTGAGCTACATGCCAAAGACATTTTATGATTGTAATTGGTATTTCTTTATAAATTTGGTGAAAAACATATATTTGTTGGTATTTTGTCATGGATGGATATAAGTTATAATTAAAGTTCTAAATAACGTGAACATGGTATGGCGTAGCGGCGAGACCAAGTATCAAGCCTTAGGAGCCTAGGCGAGACCATCACAACTTGTTTTAAGACATGATTTATGGCGGCAAATCTCTATATCGTATTATATGTTTTTTTTTATAATTACTCAATGAGTCAATGATAGTAAACAATTTAAATTAGATTAAAACTAACAATTAAGACATTAAAAATATAAGAAAGATCAAATATCACGTTACAAGAACCACACATTAACATGATGTCAGACACACTCATTGAGTCACAGTGTGCCACGACAACTGTTGCAACTTGCCCTTTTGAATCTGGTTATAATATATCACAATTTTGTTATAGAAATGGCCAAATGG
This sequence comes from Arctium lappa, assembly GCA_023525745.1. Taxonomy (NCBI): domain Eukaryota; kingdom Viridiplantae; phylum Streptophyta; class Magnoliopsida; order Asterales; family Asteraceae; genus Arctium; species Arctium lappa. The sequence goes on along the minus strand of CM042064.1, from coordinate 49,316,202 downwards.
GGTGTTTGATGTGCATTCAAAGTGATTATTACAACTTTCTTTCTAATAATAGGTCAGGAGTTTTTGATAAATACTAATTATGATTTTTCTTCTTTAATATTGGGGTGTTAAAATAATTGAAATCGGATAATCCATTTGAACCAAATGATGATCGGGTTAAAGGGTTATATTTTCTCTAGTTCGGTTAAACTGAATAATATATTAATTTATTATTTTATATTTTTATTTCTATACAAATAAAATGAAAAATACATTATAGTATTATTATTTTATTGTTAGATTATATTTTTTTACTTGATATTATAATATTTTTGTTTGATGTACATTTTGGTATGAAGAAAAAGGGTTTTCTTTTAACGTTAGTAAAATTGTCAAATATAATATTGAAAGCTTGCATTTGGAAAAGGAAAATGTTGAAGGCAAAATAGTTGAGATAACAAACCTTCATCTCGTTCATACTTTGGATACCTGTATAACCATAAATAAAAAAAAACTTTTATTAAGTTTACCCAATTATTAAACCAAATAATCTAAAAACCGATTAGAGTAAATGTTGTTCGACTTGGTTATTAAATGGTTTGAAAAAAGTTGAAAAACCAAAAAATAATCATATTTAAAATAATTATGAATAAAAAAAAAGGTTGAAAAATTATGTTTATATTTTGTTGTAAACAATAAATAAATATAAATTTAATTTACTAAAAATAAAACCATATTTACTTGCTTTCCGTCCCTAAAACGTAATCGGCGATGCACAAAAGCACATATAAAGACCTAGCAATCACCAACTAGGCTCGCCTTTTCATTTTTTTGGGAGAAATAAATAATTTAATGGGCTTTATATAAAATAAAAAAAATTATAAAAAATTAACGCGATGGAAATTTACGTTGTTATTAAAATATTTTATAGATTTATTATTTTAATATTATTATAAAAATATAAAAAAAATAATATATTTGATCCTATTGATGAAAATAATTAAAACAATATTTCTCTTACTTTAATATTGGATTTTAGAAATTTTGTTTAAATTTGAATATTTGTATGGAAATTTAATTAAAATGCCCTAAGTTGAAAAATCAGTACCTAATATGCCCTAAATCTTGTAATTTTTGCCAAAATACCTCATATGTCCGCGTTTTTTGTTCTCGTTTTTGAAAAAACGCGAACATATACTATTTGGGTCCGCGTATGGCTTGAAACGAGTGTTGGAGCCGCGTTTTCACTGTTGAACGCGGGTTGGGGCCGCGCTTCACTGTGGAACGCGGATTAGGTCCGCATTTTTCACTGTTACACGCGGACTTGGGGGCCGCGTTTTACATGTTTTGATGTTCCTTCAAAGATCAACGGTGGGGATGGTTATTTTATTAGGGTTTTAGATGACACCCTCCCTATAAATTTAGTCGAGGTCCCCCATAACCCCACCACCATCACTCTCAAAGGGATCCCATCACTTTCACTCTCTCATCCCAATATATCGTGTATTACACACGCTCGGATCTCGGCTCGGTTGGTTAGCATTTTTAAAAGTCGGATATGGGTCGACTACTTTTTTCGGTAAGTTTCCTTTAACCGCGTTTTAATTTTATATTTTAGTGATTATGTGTTAATTTTAGAGTGTTGCGTTTATGTTGATAATATGTTAGATGTTGCGTTAATTTTAGTTTTACAGATTACGTTGATTTTAGAGATTGCATTTTATTTAATAAAATTATTGTAGATATTGCGTTAATTTTAGAGACTGTGTTTGTTTTAAAAAAATATTGTGGAAATTGCGTTAATTGTAGAGATTGCGTTAATTGTAAAGATTGCGTTAATTTTAGAGATTGTGTTTTTTGTTTAAAATTATTGTAGAGATTGCGTTAATCTTAGAGATTGCGTTTTTTTTATAAAAATATTGTAGAGATTGCGTTAATCTTAGAGATTGCGTTTTTTTATAAAAATATTGTAGAGATTGCGTTAATTTTATAAAAAAATTGTACAGATTGGTTAATTTTAGAGACTGCGTTTTTTTTATAAAAATATTGTAGAGATTGCATTAATTTTAGAGATTGCGTTTTTTTTATAAAAATATTGTAGAGATTGCGTTAATTTTAGAGATTGCGTTAATTTTAGAGATTGTGTTAATTTTATAAAAAATTGTAGATATTGGTTAATTTTAGAGACTGCGTTTTTTTTTATAAAAATATTGTAGAGATTGCGTTAATCTTAGAGATTGCGTTTTTTTATAAAAATATTGTAGAGATTGCGTTTTTTATAAAAAAAATTTAGAGATTGCGTTAATTTTAGAGATTGTGTTATTTTATAAAAAAATTGTAGAGATTGGTTAATTTTAGAGGCTGCGTTTTTTTTTTATAAAAATATTGTAGAGATTGCGTTAATCTTAGATATTGCGTTTTTATAGGGATTGCGTGAATTTTAAAAAATGATTGTAGAGATTGCGTTAATTTTAGTTGCCTAAAACCGAAATAATAAAAACCACAACATATCGATTTAGATTTTGTCAAACGGGTGTAAATAGCCCTAAGGTTTGTAGGGATTTAATAAATCCACGTGATTCCTCTACTACCTGGAAATCCAATAGATTTATGTAACACCCGTAATTTTGGTAAGTAAATGTCACCCGGACGTTTCTGTGACTCGTAAACCTTGGGGGTTTGTTGGGAAATGCTTCGTTTAAAGTTCCTAAGGGTTTCGAGAGTGTTGGCATGAAAGAAGTCAAGTTTTGGGACTTGAAGAAGTTGGGCGACTATGCCCCGCAACTATGCCAAGGGCATAGTCACCGTGTCACTCTTGCGGGAGACGTACCACGACCCATATGGAGCGGGAGACTATGCCCCGAGACTATGCCAAGGGCATAGTCGTCGTGGCAATGTCGCGGACGGGGGCTGAGAGGCTGTTAAATCCGAACTTCTCACCATTCTCCTCATTACTCACTTCTATCTTCTTCCCTTTTCTCTCCCAAACCCTAAAACCGAACCCTAACCCATTTTGGAGGCTTTTCTTCTTCCTACCACCTGATTCTTAATCATCTAGCTAGTTGGGATGATAACCCACAAAACCCTCATCTTCATCTTCTTCGTCAAGTTCAACGGTTGGGAGCTCGGGTTGAAGTGTTGGATTGGGTGTTCTCGGAAGCCTCTTTGTCTTCAAGGGTAAGTTTTCTTGTAATAAGGTTATAAATGCTCCAATGGTGGTTTCTTAAGGTTCAATATCTCAAATCTCAGATTTGATGGTTTTGGAGAAATTAGGGTTTTGATCTTGTTTGGGATCTTGGTATTTTTATGTTGGAGAACGTTTCCTTATGGTTGATTATGGGTATTTATGGGTTGAAATGTTCGGATCTAGGTTTTGGAAGATTTCGGCTTGAGGATTCAAGTGGTCTTCAAAAGAGCTCGTTGGGTGAAATCTAGATTTAGCCTAAATCTAGCAAGGTGAGTTCAAGTTGATTTGTGAAAATGGTGTACATGCCAAATTGTGTATTTTAAAGTGTTTTACATGAAATGGTTAACTGCTGATAAGTTTTGAGTATTTAGAAGTAAAATGTGTTTTACTTAGTTATTTGTCAAAGTGTGAGTATTTTGATAAGTTTTCATATTTGGTAAACTTGGGATGTGTTAACCTCTTAAAATGCTTCTATTGGGTTTTGAACGTTTCCAACAACTAAATAACATGAATTACGTATTCTTGGTGATTTTGTACAAGTAAGGTCTATTTTATGAGTTATACGTCTTTGACGATTTTGTACAAGTAAAGTCTAATTCATGTTATATGCATTTGGCCTATTTGCATTCATAAACACTTTGGAAATCTTGAGTTCCATCTCGTATGGAGTTTTGGGTAAATCTAGTCTTTGAAGCATGTGTCTTCATAAACGGTATTTAAAGACATTTCACTATTGTGGAGACCGGTAATTATTGGTCAAACGGATTTTGAGCTATTTAGTTCGGTATTGGCTTAAACGAGTCGTGTGGACATTTGTCCAGATTTTTAACCGTCGTGGGTTTTGGATATGATGACACTTAATTTGTGGCATTGGTGAGTTACATGTTTTGGGAGCTTTGGTCTTTCAATTGGAGTCATGTAACGTTAGACAGTGTGTAATGGATCCATAGGCACGTGAGTCAGTCTGTCTTGGATGGTCAATTGGGTATTGCGGGGTTGAACTTCGGTACCTATGTTTTATGACCGGAAACTTTACAAGTGATCGCTAGGAGGGTTGAGTCGGCTAGTGCTTCCGGAATAGTAGGCGCTAGGACCTTCGCCGCTTGAAGTAATGCCTGGGAGGTAATCTTTAAGTGTGTCGGGCCTTCGGGATGGAGTTCTTTGGAATGATCCATCAAGGTCAACTGACTTGGGGTGACACTTGTAAAGAAGTCGTAGGGACACCGGGCTGGGATGTCGGGAGGTGTCATGCGATTAACGTTGTTTGGGTGGTATACTTTTGTGTTCCCTCCACCCTCAATGGATTCGGGCTTCCCCCGTTGTTGGCTATCAGTATGTTAAATATAAGAAAGTCTTATTTTATTGTCATTGGTTCCTTACGGTCGCGTGAGTATTGGACCAAGTGTCCATGTTTTCGGACGTACGGTATATGTGGTTTTGATAGCGATCTATGGGTTGAGCATTCTGTTCCGCCCGCGTTTTGGGTACTTTGGGTTATAAACGATTATTCATGTTTTTACCAAATAAGTGTCGAACTATGATCCCGTTTGGGTGAGTTATGCGTTGCGCGTTATATAAGAAATGTGTGTTTTTGGAGCTTTGTCTTTAAAAGTGCATATTATGGGAAAATGTGTCGTTTCCATTTTTAAGCGTAATATTTCGAAGGACCATGATTTAAATTGAATTCTTTTCTTTTAAAGATATATACTTATGTTAAAACTCTTGAGCTCACTAGGCGTTAAGCATAACCTTTTTATTTGTCGGCATGTGCATCAGGTTTCAAAGTTGAGAGTTGGTTCTAGCAATACTGTGAAGAGTAAAGCCTTAGCTAGTTCCGAAAGTAAGTATTCGGTGAAGTCTTCCGCATTATGGAGATAGTGACTATGCATGGGTATTAGTAGCATTCGTTCTTATCATGGGCTTTTGTATAGAATGAATGTTTGTATTGAGGTTAATCCTTAACTTGTGGTTGTAGATAATCCCTTTATTGATGTATTTAGAAAATTTTAAATAAGTTGTTATTTCCAGATTTGAGGGTGTTACAATTTAGTGGTTTAATTTTTCTAAAATTAAGCAATAGACGAAATCAACAAAATGTACACCCTTAGTTATAAGTTAGGTGTGTTGACAACATTTCTGCGTTACTATGTAGGATGATTTTGATTACCAGGATCTATCGTTCAAATGCCGCATCACCATGGTCAAGGAAATTAGAGATGCGATTGCAGCGTGTTTACCTGAACGGGCACAAATTTTACAAGAAATGTTTGGCCGCACATCTTTCGGGCCTTGGCTCGAGCTTACCAATATCACCCAGGACCCCCTCCTAGTCCACATGTTTTTACAGATGGAGGTCGACGTTCCGAGACCAGACCCGGAGGAATTGTATTTCTATGTGTGTAGGACTCGCATGCACTTTGGTCGTCGCGAGTTCTGTATTGTAACCGGACTCCTTTTCGGACCAACACCCTCCCTTCCTACCTTGACAGATGAGTCCTTCGTTAGTAGGGTTTGGCCCGACCTTGCACCAGGTCTCTTGACGCTGAGAACCGTCGTCCAGATGATGAGAACTGGCCTGGGTGCGCTATCCGATGAGGATGTTGTGCGTGTTTGCTTGGTGGTGATGGAGGAGATGATGTTCATGGGTAATGATCCAAGGTTGCCGGTTTCCTCTACTGTACTTAGCACCATCGATGACTTGGAGAGGTTTAACCGCTATCCGTGGGGTAGCTACATCTGGAGTCACTCATACAAAGGACTCCACGGTGCCATCGCCAAACGCAAGCAGAAGAACCAACAAAACAACAAGATGACGTTGAATGGGTTTGCACACGCCCTAAAGGTTAGATAAGTACAATAACATAAATATCAATTCGTTAACTAATTTTGCTAATTTTGGATTTCTTTTAACGTACTTGTTCAGTTTATGTAATTCCAGGTATGGATTTTGGAGATGTTTCCTGCCTGCCGACAAAATTTCACCAAACGCTCCAACAGGTTGATTAGGGGAACCAGTTGGGATCGAGATGCTGTCCTTACTAAGTCTGCATGCATTGGGATCTTCAACTCAACTTTGAGTGTACGCCCTCTTACTATATTTTTAATTGTAGTAATTAAAAAACTATTTGTGATTTATATGTCTTATAATTTTATTAGGTTGTAAATGCGCCATATGCGGAACTGAGGCCTACTCGGACTGAGCAGCAGTCGAGTTGGTTTCAACGGAGCGTCGCCTTTCTTGAAAGTTCGGCAGGCAGGCGACCGACAAAGAGGTCCCGACGAAGAGATCCTGATCACGATGACAATGATGACGATGATGACGATGATGATGAAGATGACGATGATGGCGCGAGCTATCAGGCTCCCCCTAGCTCCACCCATCGTGGAATGCCTGATATAGACCCATACCAAGATAAGTGGGAGTACATGACCTCCATGGACAGACGCGTAAGAGACCTTGTTGGGAACTGAAGAAAAGCTTAAGTGTTTAATGCTGCTAGTACAGAATTACTACTGCTAGAGGAATTCAAGTTTAATACTGCTAGGTATTACTGCTTCTAGTAGAATTAATGCTGCTAGTCAAAGTTAGTGTTGCTTGAACAAAGTTAGTACTGCTTAGCTAGTTAGTACTGCTAGAAGTTAGTGCTGCTTAGTAGTTAATGCTGCCAAGTTTGAGTTAATACTTCCAAGGTGATTAGTGCTGCTTATGAGATGAAGATCCGGATTAAAAGAATGACAGCTGGATAGATTGAAGATATTCATGGAAGATATTCTGAAGATATTTTAATTAATTGTAATTATCTTTTGTTCAGTATATGTATAGAATTGATAGAGTAGTTTTAAAGGTGATAAAATTCTGAGTTTTTGTTAGAGAGAGAATCAACCTCAAGGCATAGTTCCTAATTCTAGAGAAGTAGAATTCGTCTTGAAAGAGTCTGTTCTTCAAGATTGAGGTTGTGTGTGTAATCTTGTGATTTAAAGCATTCAATACAAGTTTACAAGTTATTCATCATATTTACTGTTTGTTTATTGTTTCATTGAATATCAAAGTGTTATTCCGCAAACTCCTTTGATATTAGTTTCTGAGAATTTATTCTTGTTGAGAATTCGATCCTGACAAGTGGTATCAGAGCCTGTTCTCTCAGAAACATCTATTCATTCATCATGGAAAACTTTGCAGAATCAAACAGTACTCTTGTTTCTAAGGTCCCAATGCTCAAACCCAGTGAGTTTGACATGTGGAAGATCATAATCAGGCAATACATACTTCTCACAGACTACTCAATGTGGGACATCATTGAGAATGGACCCTCTGAAGCAGGAAAGATTGGACCAGATGGGAAAAGACCTCCACCAAAGACAGATGGTGAGAGAAAGATCAGACAAACAGAGATGAAGGCCTTGAGCACTCTGCTCTTGGCCATCCCAAATGAATATCAGCATCAATTTTGCAACTGCACTGATGCTCAGATTCTCTGGAATGCTCTAGAGAAAAGATTTGCTGGAACTAAAAGCATCAAAAGAAATCAAAGGGATGTTCTGAAGCAGCAATATGAGAACTTCACTTCTTCAAAGAATGAGTCAATGACTCAAACTTTTGACAGATTCAACAAGCTTATTGGTGAACTGGCTACTGTTGGAGTGAAGATGGAGCAAGATGATATCAACAGGAAGTTCCTCAGATCTCGTGGGGATGAATGAACTATGTACACTGTCTCATATAGACAGAGTGACAGTCTGGAGGAGAAGGAACTAGATGATTTGTATAATGATCTATGAGTATTTGAATCTGAGGTAGAAGCCAAGAGAAAGCCCACTGGGTACATTCACAATGCTGCACTTCTATCAGCATCTACTGATACTGCTGCCAACCCTGAAGCAGTTAGTGCTGCCAGTGGAGTGAATTCAGAAAAAGGCACTGAAATTATCTTTGAAGCCTTTTTATCCAGTCACAGCAACAACTCTTTGATTAATGATGATCTGGAACAACTTCACCCTGATGGTCTGGAGGAGATGGACATTAAATGGCAGATGGCCATGTTATCTATGAGGGTAAAGAAGTTTATTAAAAGAACTGGGAGGAACAACTTCTCTCAAAGAAGAGAAGATGGAGCTGGTTTTGACAAAACAAAGGTGGAATGTTACAAGTGCCACATGAAGGGACACTTTGCTAAAGAGTGCAGAAGTGGTGTGCCAAACAACAACCACCAACAAGCCCAGAATGGTGGTTTCAATCAAAACAAGGAACTCTGCTCAAGCCCTTGTTTCTCAACAAGAAATGGGATTTGACTGGAGTGACCAGGCTGAGGAAGCCATTCAGAACCAAGCTCTTATGGCAGAGGTGTCTGATCTCCCTTCTGAGGTAATTTCTAATCTTTGCACTAAATCTTGCATATACATTGTCAAAAGGTACAGGGATCACAACCAAAACATGTGTGATGACCTCAAAAGATTAGAAAAGGACAGAAGAGATTATGTGTTGATAGTGGAGAGGTTTGAAGAACAAATCAAAGGCTTTCAAGCCAATGAACTTCAACACTCTTATGACACAAACTACTGGAAGTGGGAAAAGAAGGAGTTAGAGACCAAACTGTCTAAGTCCAAAGAAGAGAATGATATGTTGAAAGAAGAATTAGATAAGGTTAAGCTTGATATAGAAAAGTTTTCATATGCTTCAAAAGCAATGGATTCTCTTCTAAAGGCTCAGATTCATGATAAGATGAAGTCTGGTGTTGGATACAACAACACACCCCCTCCTTACAACAACAACTATATCTCTCCTACATCAGATCTGTTAGAGACCAAGGAGAAAAAGGACTTGTCTGAGAAAGCTTTTGAGATAGATCCTTTGGATGAGGTAGTTGTTAAGGATATGTCTAAGAAAGAAGCCAGTAAGAAGAGGAACAATGATGTGAGTAAAGAGATACCCTTAGAAAACAACATTGTTTCCAATGAGGGTGGTGGAAGGATGTGGGTCAAGTCTAAAGAGATAGAGAAGACCAAAGGAAAGGCTAACAAGGTCCATTACAAACAGACCACTGTTGTGAATCATGGCCCTTGTAAACAGTGTGCTTGCAATAAATCTGAGAGCCTAAATTCTGGTATAAAAAGAGGTAACCAAAGAAACTGGAATAATCAATGGGCTCGGAAACAAGGAGTTGATCTGAATAAAATAATTAGACCAAAACCTTGTTTCATATGTGGCAAGTTGAATCATTTGGCTAAATACTGTTTCTTTAACCCTATTAACCAACAGATGAACTTTCAAAGATTTGTGCAAAAACCTGTTGGTTATAGGAAGGCTGGAAAGAAACATGTGGCTAAGAAGTCTGTTGAAACCAAAGGACAAATGAAGAAAAAGGTTTTAAAAGAGAGTATTAAAATGTGGGTGCCTAGAAGCACTAAAACTGTTAGTACTGCTGACAGGGATAGTGCTGCCAGTAGCAATACTGCTGCTAACAGTGTTAGTACTGCTGAGAATTTTAATGCTTCTAACACTGTTAGTACTTCTTCAAAGGTTACTACTGCTAACACAGTTACTGCTGCTAAAACAGTTAATACTTCTAACAAGGTTAGTACTGCTAAGCATGCAAGTGCTGCTAATGCTGTTAGTTCTTCTAAAAACAGTACTGCTTCTAGCAAATATGAATCCAAACCCATTATTGTAACAAAGTACTCCAGTAATGAGGAGTCAAAGTTTAAAAATCTTGTTAAGAAAGAATGTAAATATTTTGATGAGAAAGGGGTACCCAAGACCACTTTGGCTTGGGTTCCTAATCCATACTAACTGATTTATCATATGTGCAGGGCAACCAACAGCTCAAGGGGAAAAGCATATGGCATGTGGATAGTGGTTGCTCCAGGTACATGACAGGCAACATGTCATGCCTTCAGGATTTCAAGCCTATCAATGGAGGACATGTTGCATTTGGAGACAATCTCACAGGTGGTAAAATAAGTGGGAAAGGTAATGTTACAAAAGGTAAGATGACATTTGAGGATGTCTACTATGTTGATCAGCTAAAGTACAACCTGTTAAGTGTATCACAGGTTTGTGACAAACAACATAGTATATTATTTACTAATACAGAATGTATGATCCTTGCTCCAGGGTTCAAGGTAGTTGATGAAAGCATGATACTACTTAGAACTCCAAGAAAGGACAATGTGTATTGTCTAGATATGGACAATGTTTCAAGTGATTCATCCCTGAACTGTCTTGTTTCAAAAGCTTCTGTGGATGAATCCTCTCTTTGGCACAGAAGGATGTGTCACATGAATTTCAAGACAATGAACAAACTTGTTAAAAACAATCTTGTAAGAGGTTTACATCAAAAGTCTTTTCATGTGATGATCATTGTGTTGCTTGTCTTAAAGGCAAACAGCACAAAACTTCTCATAAGACCAAAGAGTTAAATTCAATTTCTTCTTGTCTACAGTTATTACATATGGATCTGTTTGGCCCTACAAATGTGATGAGCATAGGGAAGAAATCATACTGCTTAGTTATTGTTGATGATTACTCTAGATTTACTTGGGTATATTTTCTAAGGACTAAGGATGAGACAAGTGGACTGATCAAATCCTTTATTCTAAGAATTGAAAACCAGACTAATAAAAAAGTAAAAGTTATTAGGTCTGATAATGGAACTGAATTTAAAAATATTGACCTAAACACCTTTTGTGAAGAAAAAGGAATTGAGAGACAATATAGTGCTCCTAGGACTCCACAACAAAATGGAGTTGCTGAGAGAAGGAATAGGACACTAATAGAGGCTGCTAGATCTCTGTTGGCTGATTCTAAATTGCCAATTACTTTCTGGGCTGAAGCAGTTAATACTGCCTGTTATGTCCAAAACAGAGTACTAGTAGTCAAACCAAAGAACAAGACCCCATATGAGCTTTTAAAAAAAAGAAAACTCTTTATTGGATTTTTCAAACCTTTTGGGTGTCCTTGTACAATTCTCAATACCAAATCTCACTTAGGTAAGTTTGATAGCAATGCAGATGATGGATTTTATGTTGGTTACTCATCTCAGAGTAAGGCCTACAGAGTTTTTAATTCTTCTTCTAGAATAATTGAAGAAAGTGACAATGTCAAATGCAATGAGAACACACCAAATCCTATTGGGTCTAGTCCTCAGTGGCTGTTTGACATTGATTCACTGACTAACTCTTTTGGTTTCAGTAGTAATGAGTATGCAGGTTCAGGAAATGGAGGATCAGGGAATACACAAGTTCAAGAAAGTATATCTTAGTCTGTGATTTTTCCCATACCTAAAGTGAATCCTGTTGAAGACTGTGAAAAGGAGCCATTTACTGAATCAAATCAGAGTGAAGAATAAAGAAGAGATGAGGAGACTCAAGCAAATAAAGAACATGAAGTAGATGCTGAAATCACCTCAGTTGAGTTGAATGATTCCAATCTAGAGGTGGAACTCAATGAAGAACCTAGTCATCAATCAAGAACACAAAAGAATCATCCTCCTCAGCTGGTAATAGGGGATATCTCTTCTCCTATGATGACTAGACATCAAAGCAGGCTGCAAGATATGCAAGATCAACAGCATACAATGCTTTCTTGTTTTCTATCCCAACTTGAGCCTAAGAAGGCTCATGATGCTATGAAAGAGTCCAGCTGGATAGAAGCTATGCAAGAAGAGCTGCTACAATTCAAGCTGCAAGATGTTTGGGATCTAGTAGACCTTCCTAAAGGTCAAAGAGCTATAGGCACAAAATGGGTCTTCAGGAATAAGAGAGATGAAAGAGGGATAGTAATAAAGAACAAAGCAAGATTGGTAGCACAAGGGTATACACAAGAAGAAGGAATAGATTATGAAGAAGTATTTGCACCAGTGGCTAGGATAGAAGCAATCAGATTGTTCCTGGCCTATGCTTCTTATATGAAGTTCAAAGTCTACCAAATGGATGTAAAAAGTGCATTTCTATATGGCTCAATTGAAGAAGAGGTATATGTCTGTCAACCACCAGGGTTTGAAAACCCAAGCTATCCAGACAGAGTATACAAACTGAAGAAAGCACTTTAGGGACTGCATCAAGCACCAAGGGCATGGTATGGCACTCTGTCATCCTATCTTTTGGAAAATGGCTTTGAAAGAGGAGTCATTGATAAGACTCTATTCATCAAGAGAAAGAAGAAGGACATCTTGCTGGTCCAAATCTATGTGGATGATATCATCTTTGGATCCACAAGAGAAAGTATGTGCAGGGAGTTTGAGGAACTAATGCATCAAAGATTCAAAATGAGTTCCATGGGGGAACTTACCTTTTTCCTTGGACTCCAAGTCCAACAGAAGTCAGATGGTATTTTTATCAATCAGTCCAAGTATGTGCAGAACATTCTAACCAAGTTTGGATTCTCAGATTCAAAGCCTGCCAGCACACCTATGGAGACACACAAGCAGATAACAGCAGATCTTGAGGGGGAGGATATAGATGTGCATCACTATAGATCCATGATTGGCTCTCTCATGTACCTTACAGCCTCTAGGCCAGATATAATGTTTCCAGTCTGTGTGTGTGCAAGATTTCAAGTTAGGCCAAAGCAATCACACTATCAAGCTGTTAAGAGGATATTCAGATATCTCAAAGGGCAACTTAGATTGGGACTTTGGTATCCTCATGACTCATCATTTGACCTACTTGCATACTCAGACAGTGACCTAGGTGGAGCAAACTTGGACAGAAAATCTACTTCTGGAGGATGCCAGTTTTTGGGTGCAAGACTAGTTTCATGGCAGTGCAAGAAACAAACCACAGTGTCCACATCTAAAACAGAAGCAGAGTACATAGCAGCTGCAAGTTGCTGTTCTCAAGTGTTGTGGATTCAGAATCAAATGCTGGACTATGGGATAACCTTTCTACACACTCCAATCTTTATTGATAATAGCAGTGTTATTAGCATTGTTAACAATCTTGTCAAGCACTCAAAGACAAAGCACATTGAGATCAGGTATCACTTTATAAGAGACTGCAATGAAAAGAAACTTATTCAAGTTGTAAAAGTTCATACTGATAACCAGTTTGCTGATATATTCACCAAAGCCTTTGATGTGGGTAGATTCACTTTCTTGGTAACAAGTGTGGGAATGATCAACTCTGAATAAGCCCCTTCCTAAAAGTGATTCACTACCTGTATATAGTTTATTCTTGGTGTTACTAACTTTCTTTCTCAGGAAATGTATAGCAGTACTCAGTTTTTCACAAGCTTAAAAGTGTAAGTATGGTTAATACTGCCAGTACAATATTAGTACTGCCAGAACAGTATTAATACTGCCAGTGCACAATTAATACTGCTAGTTAGTTAATACTGCTAGTGGTTAATACTGCTCTCAATTAATACTGCTAGTGGTTAATACTGCTCTCAGTTAATACTGCTAGTGGTTAATACTGCTCTCAGTTAATACTGCTAGTTAGTTAATACTGCTAGTGGTTAATACTGCTCTCAGTTAATACTGCTCTTAGTTAATACTGCTCTTAGTTAATACTGCTAGTGGTTAATACTGCTCACTGTTAATACTGCTTTCCCTATTCTTTTTAAGGTTAATACTGCTTTTAATCCGAATACTATAAATACCCTTTGCCCGCCTAAAAAGTTCATAACGACTCTTTGCATACTGTTCACTTGCGCTCTAACCCTTTTCTCTCAAGTACCAAGTTTTCAGACAAGAACACTCAAGTTCAATGGCTTCAATGGCGTTTATTGATGAACACAACGAGATAGCCATGCTCCAAAAGCCAAAACAAGCCGAAGGTTTTCACCAGATAGTCGACTTTTTGAGGACAAGTCATATTGCTCATGCTCTCACTGTGTCCCCTACCATCTACATAGAGCATCAGAGGCAATTCTGGGCCAATGCAACCATCGTTACTGAAGATGGTGTCCAAATGATCAAGACAAGGGTGTGTGAAAAACCCCTAACAGTTACTGAAGAGGTGATACGCATCTGTTTACGTCTAGATGATGCTGCAGGTATAACCTCTATTCCTAATGAGGAATTATTCTCAACTCTTACAAGAATGGGGTATGAAGGCCAAATGGGAATTTTCAAGTTTTTCAAAGCTAAATTTTCATCCCAATGGAGGTTCTTTGTTCATACCCTGATGCACTGTATTTCAAAGAAAACTACTGGCTGGAGCCAATTTAGCAGTCCCATTGCATATGCTTTGGTTTGTTTATCTACTGCTAGAAAATATAATTTTTCTCTGATGATCTTCAATGATCTTGTCTCAAACCTGGACAACAAGAAGAGTTTCTTCATGTATCCCAGGTTTGTACAGGCAGTTATCACTAATGAATTGACGGATATACCTCACTTTGATGGGGTATATGTACCTAAACCCCCTAAAGGCAAGGTTTTCTCAAACATGAGAAGATCTGCTGGGGGCTTGGAAGGAGTTGACACCCCATTGTTCTCTACAATGATGGTGGTATCCCACACTGATGAAGGTATGGCAGCAGGGTCAAAGCCCTCCTCAGACCATCCCACTGCTAGCCAATCCCAACCTTCCCACTCTATATCTATTCCCCAGTCTCTACTTCACAAGCCCACTTCTTCAATTACCCAAACTTACAAAAGGAAACAGGTCAAGAAGACTCCTTCCCTTCTTGTACCTTCCCCCACTAAGCCTTTAAGCCCTCTATTGGAGCATTCTCCAATAGATAATATCCAAAGGGAATCCAATAGGGTGTCTCCCAACCCTCAGGAGGTGCTCTCTAAGGAGATGGAAGAGCATATGGGTGAGAAGGCTGCCACTACTTCTGCTAGCACAGAGAAGAACAGTGGTAACATCTCTAAGACCTTCCCCATGGAAACTTTGGGTGAGCAATCATCCAAAGGTCCCAGGTGCCAAGAACCCAAGGGGGTGGATAGTGCTTCTGCTAGGCAGAAGGCTTCCACTACTAAAAGATCCAATGATCATTCAAAAGGGGGTAACACTCCTGGAGAAGGTGAGGACAGATATAACTATGACGAATTGATGGAAACCATGGGAAACATCAATATGGATGTGATCAAACAAGGTCAAGAGATTGAAGAGCTTAAACTCATTGTTCTGTCACAACAAGAACAGATCCTCAACTTGAAGCAAATGGTAAGGAAATTGCTTCTCCAAAAGAAGAAGAAACAATTTGTACTCAGAAGGAGGAAACCAGTGACTGATGCTCCCAAAAAGGGGGAGTCAGAAGCTGATGAAAATATGGAAGATGCAAAAGCTAAGGGGGAGCAAGAGAATGCAAAGTTTGAGGGGGAGCAAATAACTGCAGAAAAGGTGGCACAAGAAGCAGAAACACAAGCAGCAGCAGAAACCATTAATACTGCTGGTTCAAGCAGAGCAGCAGAAATGGTTAATACTGCTGAACCAATGGAAGAAGCAGAAACAATGAAAGAAGTGCTCACAGATCTTGAAATTGCAGAAACTCTAATCAAAGCAAAGCATGATACTCCCAAGGTCATCTCAAAGGCCAAAGGAGTTGTCATCAAAGAAAGGTGATGCTTCAAAGAGATCAAGTAAAGAGAAGGAAATGAGTAAAGAGAAAGGCAAGGAAAAGCTAGTTCAACCTGATCAACCAATGAAAAAGCAAAAATTGATTGATTCGGATGAAGCTCTAGCTAGGAAAATACAGGCTGAGCTTGAAGAAGCAGAAACCATGCAAGTGCAAAAGGATAGAGAGATAGCTAAAGCAATGGCTGCAGAGTTAAACAAAGCCTATAAACAAAGCTTAGCAACAGAACAAGCCAAGCAGAAAGCTACATCTTTGAGGAAGCCTGCTAAGATCAAAATGGCTGCAAGAAAAAGACAACCTTCAAAGACATACCTGGGTGCTCAAGAGAGAAAGAAAATGATTACTTTTCTCAAGGGTGCAGTAGGTGTCAAGGTAGGGATGTTTTCAAAGATGTCTTTTGAGAAGCTCAAGAAGATGTATGATGCTGAGATGATAAAGCTTCAAGGGGATGATCTTGCAAGAGTTGAAATGGAGAAAAGAATGAAAGAAAGCAATGATTTCTTACAAAAACCATTCCCTGATGAGCAAGAAACTCCAGAGAAGGAAGCAACAATTGGTGAAAGTCTAAGGACTTTAAAAAGAACAAAGATGATTGCCAGGAGAGAGCCTACAAAGAAGCCTAGATTAGTGGAAGAAGAGGCTGAAAAGGTTGCTGAAGAAGAAGAGGCACCTGAGTCATCTACAATGAAAGAACCTGCAAGTACTGAGGATGTCAAAATGTACATGGTAGTGATGGACAAAGTGCCTGAACCAATTTCAGCAGAACCTGTAGGAGTTAAACCTCCTGAAGTCATTCACTGGGATGTTTTGGAGGTAGATGGCAAGGAGTATATCAGACTGAAGAGAAAAGATGAGAAATATGAAGTGTACAACACTTGGAACAAGATTGTCAGAACCTGCTCAAGGTCTGATATTGAAGAAATGTTTGAAATAGGGATGAAGTTATATGCAGATGAACTGAAAGCTCCAGTGATTTCAATTACAAAGCTGATAATGGAGTATCTGTGCATGATGTTCAAACCTGATGAAGTGGAGGAGATAATAAGGAATGTCTTTCAAACAGTGAATAATTGGACTCTATATGAAACTAGTGGAGTATATGCAGTGACTTTGGATTTGAATCACACTGAGTACTTCCTAGTGGATAGAGTGTACAACCATAGCAGACTGAAGCTTCATGCCATGCTGAAGAAGAAGCTAGGATGTATTCCAAATTCAGAAATGGCTAAATATTTGATCCAAAGAACAATTAATCAAAGTTTGGGATTGGATGCAAATACTGGAATTTAGGTCATGATGGAGTTTTGGGAGCATCTTGAAGAAGATCTGAAGAACTTGACTTCTTTTCCTAAAAGTCAAGTTAGGGGAGATTGTTGGGAACTGAAGAAAAGCTTAAGTGTTTAATGCTGCTAGTACAGAATTACTACTGCCAGAGGAATTCAAGTTTAATACTGCTAGGTATTACTGCTTCTAGTAGAATTAATGCTGCTAGTCAAAGTTAGTGTTGCTTGAACAAAGTTAGTACTGCTTAGTTAGTTAGTGATGCTAGAAGTTAGTGCTGCTTAGTAGTTAATGCTGCCAAGTTTGAGTTAATACTTCCAAGGTGATTAGTGCTGCTTATGAGATGAAGATCCAGATTAAAAGAATGACAGCTGGATAGATTGAAGATATTCATGGAAGATATTCTGAAGATATTTTAATTAATTGTAATTATCTTTTGTTCAGTATATGTATAGAATTGATAGAGTAGTTTTAAAGGTGATAAAATTCTGAGTTTTTGTTAGAGAGAGAATCAACCTCAAGGCATAGTTCCTAATTCTAGAGAAGTAGAATTCGTCTTGAAAGAGTCTGTTCTTCAAGATTGAGGTTGTGTGTGTAATCTTGTGATTTAAAGCATTCAATACAAGTTTACAAGTTATTCATCATATTTACTGTTTGTTTATTGTTTCATTGAATATCAAAGTGTTATTCCGCAAACTCCTTTGATATTAGTTTCTGAGAATTTATTCTTGTTGAGAATTCGATCCTGATAGACCTCGAGGCCCTCTCCATTGACAGACGATTAAGAGATCTCGAGGCCCTCACCGCACACCTTCGCCACACTCACGTTAGTGTTTAACTTAATTTGGAGATATTACGCCTAATACTTGTATATTGGTTTGTGTATTGATATCACGTTCCATGATTGTATTAGGTGTCGACGAACATGACGCTCACTTACACGTCGCCTGGGAAAATGCATGGGTACACGGCTGTGGCATATGCGACCACATCATCCCAGCAAAATGTAGGTTATTTTTTTGTTATTACGTTTGAAAGTTCTTATTAAGAGTGCTCATTATAATCCATGTCACCAGTTTGGGATGACAAGTATGACGCCATCCTACACGTTGCCTGGGTACACACAGGTGGTAGCCGGAGGAAACTACCCTTTTTCGACCCCATCATCCCAACAAAATGTAAGTTACGACGAGTGCTTATTGTTGTTCTTTTTTTGTTATTACGTTTGAAGATTCTTATTAAGAGTTCTCATTATAATCCATGTCACTAGTTTGGGATGACAAGTATGACGCCAGCCTACACGTCGCCTGGGTACACACACGCGGCAGCCGGAGGAAACTACCCTTTCTCGACCCCATCATCCCAACAAAATGTAAGTTACGACGAGTGCTCATTGTTGTTCTTTTTTTGTTATTACGTTTGAAGATTCTTATAATGACCTACGTCACCAGTTTGGGATGCCAGTGGGTGACTATTACAGACCCCAGATGATGGAGCCGGGGTCGGGGTTGTCCATCATTAGCGGGTTGGTGGAAGATTTTTTGGGAACTTCCATCCCTTATTCGATGGGGATGGGGTCGGAGTCGGGGGTTGACACCACTCAGGTACGGGTGAGTACTTCGAAGGTTGATATCATCGATGACCACTTCGAGGATGATGACATGCCCATACATGAGCCAGATCAGGCAGTAAATGAGAGGGAGAGACGGGTCGCTGTTGTGGGGCCAACCCTTTGTTCCCCATATACCCAACAACCTTCGACCACAACAGTCCCTAAGAAAAAAACCAAGGCAAGGGTGAAGGCAAAGGGCAAGGGAAATGTTGGGGGAGACACTACGATGACTGACGCGGGGCAATCAGTGTTTGTTTCGGCGGCACATATCAGGGAATTATGTACCAATGATCAGCTCCCCCACCTGATGTGTCCATTTTACGGCGGCCTTCAAATGAATGCCGGTTTTTTCATGCTACTGTTGGGTGTAGGTGTTAATGGGGATTTCGAGGATCTGGTTAGTATTTAAATATAGTCATATAAACAACTACATTTCTAATGACAGGTCTAACAATCTATGTTTTGTGTATAGCACATCGACGCTTGGGTTAGAATGATCCAAGAATCCCGCTCTCCACATGCGAGATGGACGATTATGGACTCCAACTTCTTTGAGTGGCTTACCCGGCCGGGCCAAGGATACATGTCTGTGTTCGAAACGTGCAATGGACTGGGCCATAGAACCCATCCAGCGTGGATGGACATCGACGAGGTATGGAAATCGATTTACATAATTTTTGTTCAACTTGTTTGTTACTAACTATTATTGTGTTATTGTAAAATCTCAGGTATACATCCCCATATGCGTCGTGGACAAACATTGGGTGCTCGGTGTTCTGTACCTCCGTGAAATGAGGCTGGTCTTATTTGACAGTTTGTGAGCAAGAAGGTACACCTTGCCCTTGCAAGAACGCCTTGGGATCTTCAAAAAAGAATTGCCAAAGTTGTTAAAAAAGATACACGACAAGCCGGATCGTATCAAGGCCAACAATAAATTAGAGGTTATCTATGATTCTGATGCACCTCAACAGACAGGGGGCCTTGGGGATTGCGGTGTGTGGGTGTGTCGTAACATATCCGAGTTTATTGAAGGTCTGCACCCAACAGTTGCACCAGACGCAATTGAACATGTGGCAAGGGAATGGCGTAATTACATGGCGGAGACCCTTTTCTCGTTGACTGTCCAAATAAACGATTAGGTTGGGGATACTTTGTATGTTACTTGTGAGTTGTGATGGGCCTCTTGAAATAGCAAATATGATTCTTTTTTTTAAAGTCATTTAAATATTAAAACCCTTTTTTATTTAGATAACTATATTGGATCGGATGTTTTTCTTTATATAAAAATAGAATTAGTTAACTCCCAATATCACAAATTGATATGAAAAAGGTAGTCATACCATAATTACAAAAGTAGCAATATCTAGTTATGAGGAAAAGGTAGTACATGAAAATGTTATTTCGGTAAATAAAAAACAAATTCTTATTGGGTTCGAAAACAACCGGTACAAGTTCATGAAAACAGAAATTGAAACGACGTCATTAACCAAAGTTATTAGGTAACATTCTTGATCATTGAAATGTCAAACTACGGCTACACGACGCTTGGTTTTTCTAGAATCCCGAACGACTTCTTATATGCTCTGGTGATAAGATTTTGGAAGTGTTAAGCTCAAGTTTCTCGCTGTACACTTCAATGACGGTATGTCCGTCAACATACTGACGTATATTTGCTACATCTTCGTCGGTACCCATAAGTTCTAGTCCACTCAACAAGTCTGCATTCGGACGTTTAAAATACAACTTATAATATCTAGTTTCGTCGTAGCGTAACTCTTTCATGATCTGGTGAAGCAGTCGCATGCAAAGATCGTTGACATCTAACATGTCAACATAGACTTGTAGACCACGGAAGTACTGTATTCTAGGTGGTTCCGTGAAGTACCCTTGATGGTAGACTTTCATGCTCAACATTTGTGGATACTCAGCTGTTTATGATAGGGGTTAACAACGTTAGCCTTACAGAATATTCAACGCAAGAAAAACACAAAAAAAATATAAACACTAACCATATAACGCGGTGGTAGAGGTTGGAAGCGATTGAGATAAACATTTGAAATTCCATACATGAAGGTTTGGGGATGCCATGTAATGTTTTGTATGGATTAGGACCCCCCAACTCTCTGTATTTATATCCAAAAGTGAAAACGCGGGGTTGAGTTTTTTAGGCGGTGTATTCGATTTTGGTCCGCGTATGGTAACGCGGGGTTAGTCCGCGTTTTAATGTTGTAACGCGGGTTTAGCCCGCGTTTTAATGTTGTAACGCGGGTTTAGTCCGCGTTTTAATTGTGTAACGCGGGTTTAGTCCGCGTTTTTGTTGTTTTACGATGGGTAAAAGAATTCAAAAAATGAATCGTTTCAGGCTTTGCAGGGGAATCGTTTGACCATGGCACAAAAATCTAATCGTTTCAGGCTTTGCAGAGGAATCGTTTGACTATGGCAGGAAAAAACCGAATTCTTTTCAGGCTTTGCAGAGGAATCGTTTGACCATGCCTTTGAAACTATCATGAACCGATCTTTGCATGGACTATAAATAGATGCTCCGGTGAAGTAGTATTTCACAACTTCATATCTATCCTTTCTACCTCATTTTCGTTTACAAAAATTATCTACATTCTATACATTCTATACATTATCTACATTTTCATAACTTGATGGCTGGAGTTTCACGCGGTAGGGGGAAAAGGTCAGCGAATGGGGCTGGAACTTCACGCTTCGTGGACATCGAACAATTAAATGATGGAGCTTCAAGGATTGACTGGAATGCACCAGATACAACGGAGGATTGGGCGCAGTTTGGGATAACTGCTTATGATGAACCAATCACGCCTCAGGAGTGGGAGCAGTTTAACAATGTCCGAGCTGCATACTACGCTGCTCATGGAGGAATGGATCCACCTACGTATCAATCCAACCAGGGGCCAGGTCTACCAATGTCTCAGGTACTGCCTCCCAGGTTGAAAAGGTCATGTGATGAGGCAAATGAAGAGATACGAAATACAGGCAGGACGTGGCTACAAAACATGGAACTTCAGAAGGAGAAAGAGGCAACTATTGCTGAGCAGAAGGAGCTCCTGGAGAATATGAAGCGCGATGTCTGTAACATCCTAAAATTCAGAGTAAATTAAAACTTCATAAATAAGGCAATATGACATCTGCATTGCTATAAACTTCTCGAAAAGGTGTATCAGTCCTTAAGACTTTACAAAAACCTGTAAGGATTTAGAATTCATCAACAGACTAATCTAAACATAACTATCTAGATTTCATCAGTTGACAATCCAAAATTCATCAAAAGAATGGGACTTAACAATGCCCAACTATCAACACTTTAGTCATCTCAAAATGCCCCGAGACCCAACTCGTCTCTCAAAACCCAGTGAATCCCACCGCTAAGGGAAACCTGTTATACATATCATTTGAGAAAAAGTGTCAGACTTAAAGCCTGGTGATAACATACATTTTATAAAGCTCAAGAGATATAAACATTTGCATCAAAAGATAATGTTTCCAAAGAGGTAAACTTTTACAATTTAAACCTTTGCCACAATCGGGCTTTTCCGTTATAAACATATTATCAAATAACCAATGACAAAACATTTTACCAAGGATTGTGGCGAAACACTAAGTAAGCCAAAATCCGAGTTATAAGCTAAACAATTGGAATCCGAGGATACGAACACATAAGTCCGTGCTACAATGTGAGACCTAGCCCCAAACAAAACCAATGTATACTCCTTCACTAGGATCACTATGAACCATGGCTAGTATCCGACCTCACATAACCGTACCAAGTTGCCCCCGAGGATCATATGCATCCATAGCTACAAAATGGGGAATATGACATCCCAATAATACAGTCGACTCAAAACCTAGGGATCCACTAGTAATGGTACAGACTCGTCACAACAACATATGTGACCAACCATAAATAAACATATGGTATAAACACATTTTATAAACAAAATGTCATTTCCAGTTCAACTTCTGGTAAGAATGAAAATCATTAAAATGAGTTCTTAAACATTCTTTTCACATTTCCACATAATGTGCAAGTAAAACATCATTTTACTTCAATAAGGCGGAACCCGTCATTTTAGTCAAAACTGATCGGGAACCCCGAAAATCACCAAAAACTTCATTTATATCAAAATGTAGAGAACATGAAATCATACCGTAGAAATACTTCGGATTTCGCAAATAAGAGTTTTGACATGTATAAAGTTTGTAAAATGGTAGTAGGAACTCACCAGTAGGTTTTTAGAATAAAACCCGGAAAACCAGATAACGATCACGACGTAGAGGTGAAGCTTAAAACACCGACCCCTTGCTAGAAACACCGAAAACTAGCAACCAAACGAGACTTGAATATCGAAAGAAGAAAAAGAGAGAAAAGGAAGAGAGAGAGAACTGAGATTTGAGATATATGAAAATATCTCTCAAATCTAGATTTTTAAGAAGTCCTCAAAAAGTGGCCCTTAAGGAAGGAAATGTGCACAACCCGTGAGCAAGCACTATGCCTTGGCCCTGGATCATACGCACGACCCGTGTGTTTTCTCTGAAGGAATGCGCACGACCCGTGCGTCCTGTAGACAGCCACAGAAACCTCCTTTTTCCTCTAAACATCTTCGCAAAACGGCCAAACGAAGTTCGGGGTGTTACAATCCTCCCCAACTTGGGAATGATTTCGTCCCCAAAATCCCAACTACTCGAAAAGATGAGGATATCTTCGCTTCATATCCTCCTCAGCTTCCCACGTCATATTTGCTCCTCGGTGATGCTTCCATTGCACCTTGACCGAAGTGACCTCTTTGTGACGCAACTTCTTAGACTTTCTCTCTAAGATGGCGTCGGGTTCTTCCACACAACGGCTACCTTCGTCTACCCTTAACTCTGAAAGGGGAATAACGCTGTCTTCTACCTCCAAACATTTCCGGAGGTAGCAAACATGAAACGTGTTGTGTATTCTGCTCCCCTCCGGGGGCAGTTCCAACTGGTAGGCTTGCAAACCCACCCGTTTAAGCACCTTGAAAGGTCCGAGAAAACGGGGACTCAGCTTCCCACGTTTTCCGAACCGAATAATGCCCTTCCACGGCGACACTTTAGCATAACGCGGTCGCCTACTTGGAATTCCATTGGTCTCCTCTTCTTATCGGCATAGCTTTTCTGACGATCCAGAGCCGCTTTTATTCTTTCACGAATGCATTTGACCTTATCGGCAGTCTCTTGTACGATTTCAGGTCCGACGAACTGCTTTTCTCCCGCTTCAAGCCAGCACACGGGAGTCCGACACTTTCGCCCATACAATGCCTCAAAAGGTGTCATTCCAATACTCGAGTGGTAGCTATTGTTGTAAGCAAACTCCACCAAAGGCAGGTGAGAGTCCCAAATACCCCCGAAATTGATGACACAAGACCTCAACATGTCTTCCAAAGTTTGGATCGTTCGCTCGCTCTGCCCGTCGGTTTGCGGATGGTAAGCCGTACTCAACTTCACTCGAGTACCAAGTTCTTTCTGAAACCCATCCCAGAAGTTCGAAGTGAACCGACTGTCGCGATCCGACACGATCGACAATGGTATGTCGTGCCTCAAGACCACCTCATCGATATAAAGCTTTGCTAACTTATCCATCGGTAGAGTCTCGCGCATAGCCAAGAAGTGAGCGCTCTTTATCAATCTATCAACTATCACCCAAATGGTATCGTGACCTCGAAGAGTTTTAGGTAACTTTGTCACGAAGTCCATGGTGATATGCTCCCACTTCCACTTGGGAATCTCTAAAGACTGAACACTCCCATACGGTCGCTGATGTTCGGCCTTAACTTGCGAACACGTCACACAACGCTCAACGTAACACGCTACGTCAAGTTTCATTACCGGCCACCAATAGAGTAGCTTCAAGTCCCTGTACATCTTTGTACTCCCCGGATGAATGGAATACTTGGACTTGTGTGCATCTTTAAGCAACAGATCATGGTTACCCCCAAGCTTGGGTACCCACACACGTCCGCTGAACAGTTTCACTCCACGGCTATCTTCCGTTAAGAGCAAACGCTGCTTCGTCATGACTTCATCTTTTAGATTCTCTTCTAACAGTGCTTCCACCTGCGATGCCTTGATCTTTTCAACAAGACTAGACACCAACTCGATCCTCGAATGGGTAGCCCGAATGCTTCCACTGTAGTCCTTCCGACTTAGCGCATCGGCCACCACGTTCGCCTTACCCGGATGGTAAAGCAATTCACAATCATAATCTTTAAGTAACTCGAGCCACCGCCTTTGCCTCATATTCAACTCTTTTTGATCAAAGACATACTTCAGGCTCTTATGATCTGTGAAAAGTGTACATTTCGTGCCGTAGAGGTAATGTCGCCAAAGTTTCAAAGCGAACACCACCGCCGCTAACTCCAGATCATGGGTTGGATAATTCTGCTCGTGTATTTTAAGCTGCCTCGAGGCATAAGCGATCACCTTGCCTCGTTGCATCAACACACATCCCAGTCCCATCTTTGAAGCGTCGCTGTATACCACAAAATCTTCCGACCCTTCAGGTAACGTCAAGATCGGAGCTTCACACAACTTCTTTTGAAGGATCCGGAACGCCTTTTCTTGGGTTTCGGTCCATTCAAACTTCACATTCTTCCGAGTCAGAATTGTCAAGAAAGAAACGATCTTTGAAAAGTCTTGGATAAATCTCCGGTAGTATCCCGCCAGACCCAAGAAACTTCGGATCTCGGACGGACTCTTAGGAGGCTCCCAATTCATCATAGCTTCAATCTTGGAGGGTTCTACCTTCACTCCGACCCGGGTGACTACGTGACCCAGAAACTGTACTTCTTTAAGCCAAAACTCGCACTTGGAAAAACTTGGCGTACAACCTTTCTTTTCTTAATACCTCCAGAACTTCACGCAAATGTTGCCCGTGCTCTGACTCACTCTTGGAGTACACGAGTATGTCATCAATGAATACAATGTCCGACTTGTCGAGGAATGGTCGGCACACTCTATTCATTAAGTCCATAAACACAGTTGGTGCGTTCGTTAGCCCAAAAGGCATTACAAGAAACTCGTAATGGCCGTAACGCGTTCTGAAAGCTGTCTTCGGAACATCATCTTCTCTTACCTTCACTTGGTGATAACCCGAACGTAAGTCGATTTTGGAAAAACAACTCGCCCCTTGAAGTTGATCGAACAAGTCGTCTATTCTCGGAAGCGGATATCTGTTCTTTACTGTAGCTTTATTCAACTCACGGTAGTCGATGCACATTCTCATTGTGCCATCTTTCTTCTTTACAAACAAGACTGGAGCTCCCCAGGGTGACGAACTCGGTCTTATGAAGCCCTTCTCCAGAAGCTTTGGAGTTGTGCCATCATTTCTTGCATCTCTGACGGCGCTAAACGGTAAGGAGCTTTAGCAATTGGTGCTGCTCCAGGCACAAGATCAATCCGAAACTCTACCTGGCGATCGGGTGGTAACCCGGGCAAGTCGTCCGGAAAGACATCTGGAAACTCACGCACGATCTTCACATCTTCCAGCTTTGATTTCTTTAACTTGGCATCGATCACATAGGCTAGGAAAGACGAACATCCTTTTGCTAAGCACTTGCGTGCCTTTGCCATTGTGATTATTGCCACTTCACCTTTTCTCTTTTCGCCATAGATGACAACGACTTCGCCAGAGGGGTTGGGAAGTCGAATCAACTTCTTGGAACATACGATCTCGGAATGATTGTTTGACAACAAATCCATGCCGACCACCACATCAAAACCCCCGATTAACATCGGCAGTAGATCGATCGAGAATTCTCTCCCTTCGATACTAAGAGTACACTACTTCATAACATCGTGAATCAGAACTTGACTACCATCGGCTATTTCTACTACTAATGCATCCTCAAGACTAGTAGTGGGCATAGAAATTTTCTGACGGAACAATTCAGATACGAAAGAGAAACTGGCACCTGTATCGAATAAAATGCGAGCAGGTACAGAGTTTATAAGAAAAGTACCCGATACCACATCTGTAACACCCGCTATTTTGGGGTTGGGTGAAAAGTTGACTATTACCCAAAGTTCAAGGGGGTAAAATGTAACTTGTGTTATATAAATATAAATCAGATTTTAGATATTTTGGAAATATCACAAATATCAGTTTTGAGAAATCAGAGAGAGAGAAGTGAAGCAGGAAGAAAGTGGTCGTTCGGTTTTCTCCAAATCCAGGTACGAATCTAGCTTAATGCTTTGATCTGAATGTTTTTAGCCGTGTAGAATCTCGTTGTGAAGGTTTTAAACCGTTCCATTTCGAGATCTGAGTATTTCTCATTTTGGATCTGGGTTCAACATTCGACCTGTTCTTGGTGTTCTTGTTGAACAAGACGATGGTCGTTCGACCGGTTGGTCGTTCGACCAGTGTGACCTAAGACCGGGGTCGGGTTCGACCGGGGTTGGGGTTCGACCGGGGTTGGGTTCGACCGGTTGTGTCCTTCGACCGGTACTGAGTTCTGGTAGTGTGTTGTGTTCGTATTCTGGAGTTTTAAGTCATTAAGTTGTCTTTATTTTGGCTTACCGATTATCGGTGTTGTCATAGGTAGCAATCGTCTAAAGCAGGCTATAATCAGGAAGAAATCTGAGGTGAGTCCTTAAGCTAAATCGGTCTGTATTACGAATGCTATGTGATAAATGTATTATTTAAATGTGGAAAACCTGGTTTCAAAGTAACTGATTTTGTTGGGAAATACCTTCTAAAGATTTCACATTTTCAAGAATCACAATTTATAGAATTGAACCGTTGTTCATATGAATTGCCTGTATATCTGATTTAATATGAGTATGCTCTGAAATGACATGCTTTGGCTTTGAGTCTTAGTGCAATGGATCCATAGGCACTGTGTTCCTATGTCCCCTGTTTTGGGCATTTGGTTCACGTTTTAGCACGGGATAGGCATCGGGTTGCCATGATAAGTAAGGTGTGGGCCTATACGGTCGGGCAGCGTCTCATGGTGCAGTAAGGTGAAATCCCATTATGTGCTTGAGTTCCCCCTGTTTTGGGAACTCTCAAGGATATATCTAGAGGGGTTGACTTGAATGTTTTGAGCAACAGATCTAGAGGGGTTGAGCTCGTTATGTGATATGTGGGTATTACTTATACCATGTTTAATCACTAATGGTTTATTGGACTTCTTGACTTAGCTCATGGCTATACTACCGCGTGGCACCAATTGGGTTTAGTACTCTCTTTTATTTAGTTTGTTCTCACTAGGCGTTAGCCTAACGCTTACTCTTGGTTGTAATGTTGGCAGGTTATCTTAGCGGTGGGGCCCGTCGGGACTGAGGGAGCGACCTTGGGTCGTGAGGGATTCTTTTGAAGATTTATTTTGGAAGTGTAGCGATACCCGTCCCTAATCTAGATATTTTGTAGATTAATAGGATGTCGTTTTATACTTCAGTTATCTACCTCAATATTGACTACTCTATACCCGTTGGGTTGATTGTGTAATGAAAATTGTCACACCTTATTCCGCAACTTAGTCTATTGCCGAATTGTTTCTTCAAAATTTTATTTCCGCAGTTTCTAGGGTGTTACAAGTTGGTATCAGAGCCTTAGTTTAAGTGAACTAGGTATGACTGTAAGATGCCTAGACTTAAGCTGAGACTATTAAGTTACAACTCGTGAGATGGGGTAGATCTTGTAAGATAGGATGGTCTTAAGGTCAACGGAAAATTGCACAAGTTGAAAGTTGTAACGATGGTAATAAGCACTCTTGCGTATTATACGTTCATAATTTCACTTAGCTAACGTTATTATGAAAATGTCTTACGTGAGCATACTTAGATTACTGTTGCTATAACGATTGATAAGTGTAGAAGTACGTTCTCTGTGTTTTCCGTAATCCTTATCCCGTTCTTTTGCATGATTGCGTTCAGCAGAACCATGGTTAATACAAGGAGTCATCCGGAAGGCCAGGAGGCCGACATACCTACGGCCGACCATCCGTTGGCGACCGTAGTGGGGGAAACTGTACGTGTGAGTAATGTGCTGGGTGGAGGACCCGAGCATATTCCTCGACGAAATTTGGAGGCTAATGAGCCTATTATAGAAGAAGTGACGGCCGAAACGAGAATGATGGATCGTATGATGTTGGCCATGAATAGGGCCATGGCGCAACAACAGGAAGTGTTCTTGAAACTCCTCGAGGACCGAGACACTAACAACCGGAGGCCCGAAACGGTTGGCGAGAATGTGATTGTTGCTGGATCCGGGGGTACCGGACCCGTAATTTCCCCCGTGGTGACTGCAACCCTAGGCGTCAATCGAACGACACGGACTTGCACGTTTAAGGCTTTTCTGGGTTGCCGACCACCAGAATTTAAAGGCTCGGACAATCCCTTAGATTGTATGGCCTAGGTTCGAGAGATGGAGCAAGCTTTTCGCTCAAGCGAATGTGGGGAAGAACAGAGGGTGATATTTGGTTCCCGAATGCTGCGGGGAATAACTCTTACCTGGTGGGATGTGTACTCTGCTTCGCTGGAGCCAACTGTTCTAGACCAATTGTCTTGGTCTACCTTCAAGGAGAAACTGCTAGAGGAGTACTGTAACGAGCGGTCGTTGGACCGAATCAAGGATGAATTCCAGAATTTGAAGAAGGGAGGTATGTCTGTGAGGGAATACAACCGCCTCTTCATGGACAAGCTAGGCTTTGTGGGACATCTGGTCCCGACAGAGAAAGATAAGATCAAGGCTTACATCAAGGGTCTTCCATCGGACATGATGTCGATGGTTCGTGTGACAAAGACCTCCACCCTTCGGGAGGCAATGGAAGAAGCTCAACTCATGGAGGATGCTTACAGTCTCGGCAGGGATCAGAGTGGTCGCCAAGTCGAGAAGAGGAAGTGGGAGGGAAGTTCAATGCCCTCAAAGAAACCATTTTATGTCAACAACAACACTCAGCGAGGAGCTGATCATAGACGTGATGCTAGGTGGTGTTCCAAGTGCCGAAGCAAGCATTTCGGTCCTTGCAACTTTGTTCCCGGGACGTGCTACAAATGTGGGAAGACGGGTCACACGTTCCGAGATTGCCCTCTTAAGGAACAGGTATGTTTTGAGTGTAGGGAACCGGGGCACGTAAGGGCGGAATGCCCGAAGCTCAAGACTGGGGGATTTAGCGGGAAGAAGATGGAACCGCCGCGGTCGACTGGAAGGGCTTTCCAGATGTCGTCAGAGGAAGCTAAAGCATCGACCGATGTAGTGTCGGGTACGTTTCTTCTAAATTCCGTACCTACGCGTGTGCTATTTGATTCTGGTGCTAGCTACTCGTTCATATCTGATTTGTTCTGTCAAAGGCTTGCTATGTCTAAAAAGTATGCTAGAGATTGCTGTTGTGGTAGAAATAGCAAATGGAGGTCAAGTTCTAATTCATAATATCCTTAAGGATTGCATCTTAGAGCTTAAGGGGAAGAAATTTCCCATTAACCTATTACCAATGCAAATTGGCGGATTCAACGTGGTGGTAGGTATGGACTGGTTATCTAAGAACCAGGCCGAAATTGTATGTTCCAAGAAAATGATCCGTTTACCTGTGGCAAACGGAGAAGCGACTATAATCTACGGCGAAGGAAGGAAAAGCGATGTGGCGATTATTTCAGTAATCAAAGCTAGGAAGTGTTTGGCGAAAGGATACGTATCTTTCTTAGCGTATGCCATCGATACCAAACTCGACCAACGAAAATTGGAAGATGTTAGGGTGGTGCGCGAGTTTCCCGATGTGTTTCCGGAGGACTTGCCCGGGTTGCCACCCGATCGTGTTATGGACTTTCGTATTGACCTCATTCCTGGAGCGGCTCCGATTGCTCGAGCTCCTTATCGTTTGGCTCCTACCGAAATGCAAGAGATGGTGGTTCAACTTCAAGACCTTCTCGAGAAAGGTTTCATCCGACCGAGCTCGTCACCGTGGGGAGCTCCGGTTCTATTTGTCAAGAAAAAGGACGGTGCATTGAGAATGTGTATCGACTACAGGGAACTGAACAAAGTGACGGTGAAGAACATGTATCCACTTCCAAGAATCAACGACCTGTTCGATCAGCTTCAAGGAGCGGGTTGCTTCTCAAAGATTGATCTTCGATCGGGGTATCACCAAGTGAAGGTAGCAAAGAGCGACATTCCGAAGACGGCATTTAGAACTCGCTATGGGCACTACGAGTTTCTGGTGATGCCATTCGGCCTAACCAACGCACCGGCAATATTTATGGACTTGATGAACCGAGTGTCTCGACCGTTCCTCGACAAGTCGATAATTGTATTCATCGACGACATCTTAGTTTACTCCAAGAATGAAGAAGAGCATGAGCAGCATCTCCGTGAAGTGTTGGAGGTGTTAAGGCGAGAAAGACTCTATGCAAAGTTTTCAAAGTGCGACTTTTGGCTTCCAGAAGTTCAATTTTTGGGGCATATAGTTTCAAAGGAAGGAGTCAAGGTGGATCCCGCAAAGATCGAGGCAATGACGAATTGGGAACCTCCCAAGAATCCGTCCGAAATCCGAAGTTTCCTAGGTTTGGCAGGATACTACCGGAGATTCATCCAAGACTTCTCGAAGATAGCCTCGTCGTTGACAATCTTGACCCGGAAGAACGTGAAATTTGTGTGGACCGAGAAGCAAGAAGAGGCGTTTCGCACATTACAGAAGAAGCTTTGTGAGGCTCCTATCCTATCCTTACCAGACGGGACGGAAGATTTTGTGGTGTACAGCGATGCGTCGAAGATGGGTTTGGGTTGTGTCCTGATGCAAAGAGGGAAAGTGATCGCTTACGCATCAAGGCAACTTAAAGTGCATGAAGTCAACTACCCTACTCATGACTTGGAATTGGCAGCTGTGGTGTTTGCACTGAAGTTGTGGCGGCACTACCTCTACGGTACAAAGTGCACTCTTTATACTGATCACAAGAGTCTGAAGCATATCTTTGATCAGAAGGAGTTGAACATGAGGCAACGAAGATGGTTGGAGTTGTTGAAGGATTATGACTGTGAATTGCTCTACCATCCGGGTAAGGCAAACGTGGTTGCCGACGCCTTGAGTCGGAAGGTCTGCGGAGGAAATTCTCGTGCTACCTTTGCACGGATTGAAGTAACTTCAACGCTTATTGATAGAATCAAGGAATCGCAAGCCGAAGCCCTGCTAGAGGAAAATCTCAAAGGAGAAGTCATGGCGAAACAACATCTTTTGTTGACTGAAGATAGTCGAGGGGTGAAGCTTTTCAATGGGCGAGTCTGGGTGCCCAAGATTGGGGGTAATAGAGAACTTCTTCTCGAAGATGCCCACAAGTCAAAATACTCCATTCACCCGGGAAGCACGAAAATGTATAGAGATTTGAAATTGATTTATTGGTGGCCAATCATGAAGCTCGATGTGGCGCGCTATGTGGAACAGTGTGTGACTTGTTTGCAAGTGAAGGCTGAGCACCAAAGACCCTACGGAAGTTTGCAATCCTTGGAAATTCCGGAATGGAAATGGGAACACATCACGATGGATTTCGTGACAAAGCTACCAAAGACCTTGAAAGGTCACGACGCCATTTGGGTTATAGTTGACCGCTTGACCAAAAGCGCTCACTTCTTGGCCATGCGGGAAACCTTGCCAATGGATAAATTGGCGAAGTTATACATCGACGAAGTAATTTCCCGGCACGGCGTGCCTCTATCTATAGTCTCTGATCGGGATAGTCGTTTCACGTCGCATTTTTGGGAAGGCCTACAAAAGGAATTGGGTACACGTGTGAAGTTGAGCACAGCCTACCATCCTCAAACCGACGGACAAAGCGAGAGGACAATCCAGACGCTAGAAGATATGTTAAGATCATGCGTGATCGACTTTGGGGGTAGTTGGGATACGCACCTGCCTTTGGTAGAATTTGCATACAATAATAGCTACCACTCAAGTATAGGGATGGCACCCTTTGAAGCGTTATACGGTCGCAAGTGTCGAACTCCCGTATGTTGGCTCGAGGCGGGGGAAAAGCAGTTCGCCGGACCGGAAGTTGTGCAAGAAACAGCGGACAAGGTCAAGGGCATCCGCGAACGTCTGAAGGCGGCCCAAGATCGACAGAAAAGTTACGCCAATAAGAAAAGACGGCCAATGGAATTCCAAGTGGGAGATCGGGTTATGTTAAAGGTGTCCCCTTGGAAGGGAATTATTAGATTTGGGAAGCGTGGGAAGTTGAGCCCCCGTTTCCTTGGACCGTTCACTGTGACTAAACAGGTAGGACTCCAAGCTTATCAGCTGGAACTTCCTCCGGAGATGAAGGGAATTCATAACACGTTTCACGTGTGCTATCTACGGAAGTGTCTAGCAAAGGAGGAGAGTGTCATTCCACTCTCCGAGATCAGAGTAGATGAAGGGAATCGTTGCGTTGAAGAACCTGAGGTGATTTTGGAAAGGAAGACGAAGAAGCTTCATCACCGGGAAGTCACAATGATCAAGGTTCAGTGGAAGCACCATCGAGGTGCCAATGTGACATGGGAAGCGGAAGAGGACTTGAGGCGGAGGTACCCTCACCTCTTTCCATAGCCGAGATTTCGAGGACGAAATCTTCTCCAAGTTGGGGAGGATTGTAACACCCGCTATTTTGGGGTTGGGTGAAAAGTTGACTATTACCCAAAGTTCAAGGGGGTAAAATGTAACTTGTGTTATATAAATATAAATCAGATTTTAGATATTTTGGAAATATTACAAATATCAGTTTTGAGAAATCAGAGAGAGAGAAGTGAAGCAGGAAGAAAGTGGTCGTTCGGTTTTCTCCAAATCCAGGTACGAATCTAGCTTAATGCTTTGATCTGAATGCTTTTAGCCGTGTAAAATCTCGTTGTGAAGGTTTTAAACCGTTCCATTTCGAGATCTGAGTATTTCTCATTTTGGATCTTGGTTCAACATTCGACCTGTTCTTGGTATTCTTGTTGAACAAGACGATGGTCGTTCGACCGGTTGGTCGTTCGACCAGTGTGACCTAAGACCGGGGTCGGGTTCGACCGGACATCGGGTTCGACCGGACATCGGGTTCGACCGGGGTCGGGTTCGACCGGACATCGGGTTCGACCGGGGTTGGGGTTCGACCGGGGTTGGGTTCGACCGGTTGTGTCCTTCGACCGGTACTGAGTTCTGGTAGTGTGTTGTGTTCGTATTCTGGAGTTTTAAGTCATTAAGTTGTCTTTATTTTGGCTTACCGATTATCGGTGTTGTCATAGGTAGCAATCGTCTGAAGCAGGCTATAATCAGGAAGAAATCTGAGGTGAGTCCTTAAGCTAAATCGGTCTGTATTACGAATGCTATGTGATAAATGTATTATTTAAATGTGGAAAACCTGGTTTCAAAGTAACTGATTTTGTTGGGAAATACCTTCTAAAGATTTCACATTTTCAAGAATCACAATTTATAGAATTGAACCGTTGTTCATATGAATTGCCTGTATATCTGATTTAATATGAGTATGCTCTGAAATGACATGCTTTGGCTTTGAGTCTTAGTGCAATGGATCCATAGGCACTGTGTTCCTATGTCCCCTGTTTTGGGCATTTGGTTCACGTTTTAGCACGGGATAGGCATCGGGTTGCCATGATAAGTAAGGTGTGGGCCTATACGGTCGGGCAGCGTCTCATGGTGCAGTAAGGTGAAATCCCATTATGTGCTTGAGTTCCCCCTGTTTTGGGAACTCTCAAGGATAGATCCAGAGGGGTTGACTTGAATGTTTTGAGCAACAGATCTAGAGGGGTTGAGCTCGTTATGTGATATGTGGGTATTACTTATACCATGTTTAATCACTAATGGTTTATTGGACTTCTTGACTTAGCTCATGGCTATACTACCGCGTGGCACCAACTGGGTTTAGTACTCTCTTTTATTTAGCTTGTTCTCACTAGGCGTTAGCCTAACGCTTGCTCTTGGTTGTCATGTTGGCAGGTTATCTTAGCGGTGGGGCCCGTCGGGACTGAGGGAGCGACCTTGGGTCGTGAGGGATTCTTTTGAAGATTTATTTTGGAAGTGTAGCGATACCCGTCCCTAATCTAGATATTTTGTAGATTAATAGGATGTCGTTTTATACTTCAGTTATCTACCTCAATATTGACTACTCTATACCCGTTGGGTTGATTGTGTAATGAAAATTGTCACACCTTATTCCGCAACTTAGTCTATTGCCGAATTGTTTCTTCAAAATTTTATTTCCGCAGTTTCTAGGGTGTTACAACATCAGCGGATGCCCTGGCCTCATCGGCCGTCATCTGAAATGCTCGACGCGGAACCCTCGGAGGGTTCTCCTTCCTTGCTGGCGTGCTACCCGACACAAGCTTCGGGCAATCTCTTCTAACGTGCCCCGGTGCCTTGCACTCATAACAGACGAGTCCTCTGACCGGGAAATCTCTGATAGTGTGACCAGGCTTCCCACACTTATAACAAGTTTGAGAAGTGGTATTACAGTCACCGTGGTGTTTAGCTCGACACTTGTGGCACCACCTAGCTTCCTGCTGATTGCTGAAGTTTCGTTTCCGCCAAAAGGTCGATATCTC
Organism: Arctium lappa; assembly: GCA_023525745.1. Lineage (NCBI taxonomy): Eukaryota > Viridiplantae > Streptophyta > Magnoliopsida > Asterales > Asteraceae > Arctium > Arctium lappa. The sequence continues at coordinate 49,281,068 of CM042064.1, read as the reverse complement.
TTGGGGTGAGCAGAATTGCTCTCCCACTTTCTCTTATCAGTCACCACTATGGCTTTCTCAACTTTGTTCCTTGCGAACATCTCTTCCATGTACTGAGCTTCTTCAATCATCTCGCGGAGGTTAGAAGCTTTAGAATTGTGGACCATAGATTGCATGTCCGCAGGTAGACCATTCAGATAGGCCTTCATCTTATCCTTCTCTGTTGGGGCAGCGTGCCCCACCAGATCAAGCTTCTCCATGAACTGACGGGTGTATTCCCTCACCGTCAGGCTTCCCTTTACCAGAGACCGGAATTCTTTCTCGATTCGGTCCATTGTTCTTTCATTGCATAATTCTTCTAACAGCTTTTTCTTGAATTCGGCCCAAGACAACTGAGCCAGCACAACAGGAGTTAGGGTGGATTGGATGACATTCCACCAAATGAGTGCAATATCCCTCAGTAGTTGGGTACCGAACCGCACTCTCTGATCATCTCCGCATTCGAAAGAGCCAAAAGCTTGCTCGACCGCTCGAATCCACTTCACACACATGATTGGGTCGTCGGAACCAGAGAACTCTGGCGGTCCGCAACCCAGAAAGGACTTGTAGGAGCAACTTTTCCTATTTCCCGGAGCACCCAAAATCCTGTTTTCCTCAGCCCTGACCCCTGTACCAGCGCCTCCAGAACCTGCTACAATGTTTTCCACAACCGTCTCACTTCTCCGATTGTTCACATCGCGGTCCTCAATCACTTTCAGCAGAAACTCTTGTTGCTTTGCCATCTCTTCCCTCATTGCCAACATCATGCTGGCCATTAACTCAGACGGGGAACTAGCCTCCCTGATCACTGGGTGGGACGAAGCCAGGTCCACATGCGGAATGACCTCTGGCCCCCCACCTAGTATTTGTTGAACTGGTGGACGCACGACAACCTCAACTCCTTCCGGCTGATCAGCGGTGGAGGTTGTCGCTTCCAGACCATCAACACGCGTACGCGGTCTACCATGCGTATTCACCATTCAGAACTACTTCACAGAACAGAGAAAGAGATGAGAGAGATTGAATAAACACAAAGGAAACGTACTACCACATTACCAATTGTCATAGCAATAGAAATTCAAGCACGCTTACGTACGATATCCTCATAATAACATTAGCTAAGTGAGATTATGAACATATAACATATAAAGGTTCTCGTCACGATCACCACAACGCCTGATAAACGTACTTTCCGTTGACTCTAAGACTAACCCATCTTAGAAGCTCTACCCAACCTCACGGATCAATTCTTATCATACTCGGTCTAAGTCTAGACATCTTACATTCATGCCTAGTTCACTTAGACTAGAGCTCTGATACCAACCTGTAACATCCTAAAATTCAGAGTAAATTAAAACTTCATAAATAAGGCAATATGACATCTGCATTGCTATAAACTTCTCGAAAAGGTGTATCAGTCCTTAAGACTTTACAAAAACCTGTAAGGATTTAGAATTCATCAACAGACTAATCTAAACATAACTATCTAGATTTCATCAGTTGACAATCCAAAATTCATCAAAAGAATGGGACTTAACAATGCCCAACTATCAACACTTTAGTCATCTCAAAATGCCCCGAGACCCAACTCGTCTCTCAAAACCCAGTGCATCCCACCGCTAAGGGAAACCTGTTATACATATCATTTGAGAAAAAGTGTCAGACTTAAAGCCTGGTGAGAACATACATTTTATAAAGCTCAAGAGATATAAACATTTGCATCAAAAGATAATATTTCCAAAGAGGTTAACTTTTACAATTTAAACCTTTGCCACAATCGGGCTTTTCCGTTATAAACATATTATCAAATAACCAATGACAAAACATTTTACCAAGGATTGTGGCGAAACACTAAGTAAGCCAAAATCCGAGTTATGAGCTAAACAATTGGAATCCGAGGATACGAACACATAAGTCCGTGCTACAACGTGAGATCTAGACCCAAGCAAAACCAATGTATACTCCTTCACTAGGATCACTATGAACCATGGCTAGTATCCGACCTCACATAACCGTACCAAGTTGCCCCCGAGGATCATATGCATCCATAGCTACAAAATAGGGAATATGACATCCCAATAATACAGTCGACTCAAAACCTAGGGATCCACTAGTAATGGTACTGACTCGTCACAACAACATATGTGACCAACCATAAATAAACATATGGTATAAACACATTTTATAAACAAAATGTCATTTCCAGTTCAACTTCTGGTAAGAATGAAAATCATTAAAATGAGTTCTTAAACATTCTTTTCACATTTTCACATAATGTGCAAGTAAAACATCATTTTACTTCAATAAGGCGGAACCCTTCATTTTAGTCAAAACTGATCGGGAACCCCGAAAATCACCAAAAACTTGATTTATATCAAAATGTAGAGAACATGAAATCATACCGTAGAAATACTTCGGATTTCGCAAATAAGAGTTTTGACATGTATAAAGTTTGTAAAATGGTAGTAGGAACTCACCAGTAGGTTTTTAGAATAAAACCCGGAAAACCAGATAACGATCACGACGTAGAGGTGAAGCTTAAAATACCGACCCCTTGCTAGAAACACCGAAAACTAGCAACCAAACGATACTTGAAGATTGAAAGAAGAAAAAGAGAGAAAAGGAAGAGAGAGAGAACTGAGATTTGAGATATATGAAAATATCTCTCAAATCTAGATTTTTAAGAAGTCCTCAAAAAGTGGCCCTCAAAGAAGGAAATGCGCACGACCCGTGCGCAAGCACTATGCCTCGGCCCTGGATCATACGCACGACCCGTGCGTTTTCTCTGAAGGAATGCGCACGACCCGTGCGTCCTGTAGACAGCCACAGAAACCTCCTTTTTCCTCTAAACATCTTCGCAAAACGGCCAAACGAAATTCGGGGTGTTACAATGTCAGGGAGAAACAAAAGGAGATTAGAAAGTTAGAAGATGAACTGGTAGACATCAAAGAAAACTACACCGTCATGGAGGAGCAGATGAAGGCAAAGGCTGGCTGGGTTACGAAGTGCCGGGAAATCTACCCGTAGTAGGTTTCTCAAAGGGTGGTTGTTGTATGGATGCACTTTAACGTTTAACCTAAGTGTTATATTATGCATTAATTTTTACTTTATCGATGCTTGAATGTTGTATGGATGCACCATTTCGTTTTCTTTAATTTCAATAAAGCGATGCTTTCATGTTTTAACTTTTATCTACACATAATATAATTTCACAACCATGATAAGGTAGATAAAATCAACAATTAACATAATAACAATATCACTTAGCATAGAAGATGAGGTGGTTACAATCAAGGGAAGTCAATGTTAAGGTCAATGCTATCATGCCTTAAAGTTCCATGTGGTTCTAGGTTCGATGGCCCTTGAGAGCAAAATCTTTGGCTAGTAGAAGCTCTCCTGGGCACAGTTGAAGGGGAAGGAGTTGGACATTCACCACGAGTATGTCCTACTGCTCCACACCTAGTACACGTTCTCTGTAAGGGATCCTCACCACGAGATGGACGTCGATCGTTCTTTCTTGGTCTCCCCGCACGTTTCTTGGTTATTAACGGTGGATAGCATGGCGGAAGGGGGACGTGTGGCAAAACCCATGATTGAGGGGGTCCAACAGGATAGATCAGCTCATGATATGTTGACCGATAAGTACTGGACATGTAGTAAGATATAGCCAAATCGCTGCAATCTCTACGATTCATTGACCTTGCAGCATCGATGGCATGACCGCACGGTAAACCAGAATATTGCCATTGGTTACATTCACAAACACCGTTGGCCATATCGACAGTCGCGTGATAATGGATATCCTGAACGTTGAACTTACCATGTCCAATCTGACTTACCCTCCATGTCGCAGACTTTCCCGACCTTCTGCTAATTATCTCCTCCGCCATTGGTGTGAGATGATTACACATTTCATCTACAAATATGTGTTAATTGTGTTACGATTTATACGGAAGACGAAAAAAGCAACTAACATATAAGTTAAAGATTTGATAGTTTATCAACCTCGCTTTCGCCGTCGAAGTTGGTACCACTCTTGTTGAAAATCTCGGAAGTACTCTATAAGGCCGACAATGGGTAACCTGCGTGCAAAACGGGACAGTGCATTCACCGACTCTACACTATTAGAGGTCATTATGTTATACCGTTGTGCAGGGAAATGGGCCCTTGACCACCTCTCTTTACCAACCTCGTCCATAACTTGTGCTCCACGAGGTACTTCATATCGTAGTGCATTCATGTATGTCTCAAACTCCCTAATCGTATATGCTTTGCACGCCTTCCAGTAGGTGGTCTTGTTTGTTGTGATACACTTGTCCGCGCTTTTCACGTACATCTCCAAATGTTGACAACATAAGGCGTGAAGGGTGGAGGGGTACACGACAGAAATTGCCGCACTTATGGAAGGAGCCCTGTCGGACATAAACACCAACCCTTCCGGGGCTCCGATACATTCCCGCAACATGTTCAGAAACCAACCGCACTCCTCCCCCGTCTCGGACTTGCCTACTCCGAAAGCCAAGGGCACAATGTTGTTATTTCCGTCCATGGCAACCGCCAAGAACATCATACCCAGGTAATGCCCTTTAAATGGGCAACGTCTATTACAAGGACAGGACGCAGATTTGTCAAAAATGTCCGGATCTGCAATAAACGTACATGGTTATTATTTGTAAATGTTAAAATTCATAATATGTAAAGCTACGATGATTTAATATACTTACCGCACATCCAAGTGCAGCGAAACACAATTCGAAACGTCCGTTTGAATCCGTCCTTATTCTGGTGCGTGTACCCGGATTCTTCAGCTCCAAGTTATATAAATATGCAGGGAGTCGTTCGTACGACTCCTCGGGAGTGCCTCTCACCATTAGTAGTGCCTTGCATCGCGCACGCCATCCTTGGTGGTAACCAATGTTGATCCCGTACTGCTGATTTATATCGTTGACGATGTCCTTCGGCCGAAATGACCTGCTAGCGTCAAGAAACTTGTCTTTCAGTATGTGGCCCAAAGTCCTTTTGTTGGCCTGCCGATGGCTGGCATTTAGTTGCGTCATTGAACATGTGTGTACGTCGTTCAACTTTCTAACGACAAACAACCCTCCTTTAGGGCCCACGGACTTCGCGGACATACTCCATTCACAATTTTGTTGGTCACAGACAACCTTGTATCTGCTTTTGTCCGATTTCTTCGCTCTAAACACGAAACCCTCTCGCAAGAACTTCATTCCCAACTGTACGGTCATTTCCTCCTTCGTATGAAATATTTGACCTTCATGTATAGTTGTACTGCGATTGTAAGGTGCGGGTTGGTAGGCTGGTATATGGGTCTCCGGGTTAGGAAGGGAAGGGGGCATATCAAAATAATCGTTTAACGCACCAAATGATTTATTGCTAGGGGTATATGTTTCTTCTTCTTCGTCCTCGTCATTATCGGTATCTGATCTGTCCAGATCAGATATACCATTTGTGAAAACATGTGTTTCGTCATCAGCAACTCCAACAAACCGTCTTTTTGGGTCTTCTTCTTCTTCTTCTTCTGCTGCTGCTTCTTCTTATTCTTCTAGTTGCGTCTCCGGAACAACATCGGGACAAGAATCGTTAGGACAATATGCATTATCTGAATAAAGTGTGGTATCACACATCAATGGTACGACATACACAAAAAGTTGTGGAGGTCTTTCTGAATCGGATGCAAGTAGCATAAAACCAAGGATTTCGTCATCGTTGGTTATCTCCATCAGTGAGCCATCTGCACGTCTGAACACCAACTTGCAAGCAGCAGAATCTCCGATTCCACACTTTCCCACGACGTAATCGATAAACGTCTTATACGAAACCATTACTGGAATATTTACACCACGCTTTGTGTAGCCAGTATAATCCCACCCATTGTTGTTTTGCACCCATTGACCCTCGAAACATAATAAGAGCCTAGTTTTTTGAACAGATGAACTCATTTTTTCAGTAGTATGAAAAATGAAGCAATTCAAGTGGATGTGATGAATGATTTTGCATGTAATCCTACTGATCTTTATAGGAAAAATTAAATGGAGAAGATGAATGTGAACCACAAATTCAATGACAATAGTACACTTATTGTATGACAATCAAACCAAAATGTGGAAAAAAACAGTGAAATCATTCAAAAAATACGTCAGAAACAGTTGAAAACACATGAAATAATAGCCCTGAAACCCTAGTTTTGGAACCCTAATACTCAACACACACTATTCAACGCGGACCATACCCGCATGTAACAGTGAAAAACGCGGACCTAATCCGCGTTCCACAGTGAAGCACGACCTCAACCCGCGTTCAACAATGAAAACGCGGCTCCAACACTCGTTTCAAGCCATACGCGGACCCGAATAGTATATGTCCGCGTTTTTTCAAAAACGCGAACATATGGGGTATTTTGGCAAAAATTACAAGATTTGGGGCATATTGGGTACTGATTTTTCAACTTAGGGCATTTTAATTAAATTCCCTATTTGTAATTCCTTTTATTGTTTTGTTTATTTTAAAGTAGTTATTAGAGTAAAATATTCTTCAAATTTTTTTATTTTAGAGTAGATGTCGAAAAAGCTCTGAATCCTAAATTTCTTTTCTACGTAGGTATAGTGGATCTATAAATTTCTTTGAACGTGGACATAAAATAGTTAACATAATATAAAATAGAATAAAAGTTAATGAAGCAACGGTTAATTTTTGCTAATGTTACCAAAATAATTAATAAAAAACCAAATTGATTCAAACTGGCAACCTATATTATCAAATATAATGTTATTACCAGTAAATTGTAACCACATTTTTGTTTATTTATGAGAGCACATAATTAATAAAGCGGGTACACCTTTAGGCTGATAAAAAAATTCCACTATGTTGGGAGGATAAAGTGGTAGCCAGTAGCGGACATAGTAATTTCTTTGAGCGGATGCATTTTTAAGGTGGATCAAAGGTCTGCTAAATCGCGGTTTAATATGGGGAGAAAGTCAACGTGGTTTGACCTAGGGAAAAATCAATTGTATCGATTTGGGGAATAAGATGCATTTTTAATTTTTTAAATGGAATTAACTTTGATCTTTAAATTAAATATATGTTTTTTCTTGAAATTGAGATAAAAACGACGATTTTAAGATGAATAAAATAATAATAAAATCAAAGTAGGAAAGAATTGACGAAAAAACTGTTTTGGGATAGTGGTAGTAATGCCTATAATTGCAACTGAGGTTGTGAGTTCAATCCAATCCAACCATCCCACACGTTTTTTAGAGTTTTGTTATAGATTTGGTTTCAAAGTATTCAAAGTTCAAAATCAAGTGGGTTCACCTTTCAGAAATCTAATTTTTCTTCTCTTACAATTATCGAGTAAATGGGTGCACGAGAGTCTGCTTAGCTCTTACGGTCACCCCTCCAAAGCCTTGTTAAATCCGCCTCCGTATGTGGGTCATGTGAATTTTTTTTTTAACTGAATGGTTTAAACATATGTAACTCAGTAAACTTAGGAGTCGTTTACCAAACACTTACTTACCGGGTGTCACTTGCCTTCTGAATGAACATGACAAAGACCTACAATCTTGCCCGGTAAGAGGCATAACAAAAAACCACAAGGCTTGTGGTGTAGCGGTAATCACGGAGAGTTCATAGCGCTCAATCCGGGTTCGATTCTCTACATTCGCAATTTTGTGGCCACTGGGTATAACCTCAGGGCTGCATGCTTTACAGTTGGTTTCAGTGCCATGGGATTAGTCTGGGCCAAAGGCCCTGGACACCCTTTCCAAAAAAGAGGCATAACAAAAACCGAGACTCTTACCCGGTAAGTGCTTACCGAGTTACCGGGTAAAAGTTGTTTACCAAGAATCCATTTTGATGACCGGTAATGTTATCCAAAAAGGTAAATGAATGTGACGTTTTTATGGATAAACACTATTTAATAAGTGTTTGGTAAACGACTCTTTGGGAAAAAATGAAATATCATAATTATATAGAGAAATATAATGAATATGGTGGTCTGGATTATTTGATTGATGGGTAGGCATGCAGTAGTACTGTAGTAGTACCTATTATTATTATTTAATAGGAGTATGGGGACCCATATATCCATGTTTTCCGTCGATCTGCAATCTTTGTCCATCATAGATAACCACATTCTGAATCTGATACACTAGGGTTTCTGGTTTGGTTGTTTAAGGAACAAACTCCAGAAACACGTACAAAAATAAAAAATAAAAAATATGCCAACTTTAAGGGACAATAGCACAACTAACACTTTTTTTTTAAAATTGACAAAATAACACACTTTTAGAGAAATTGCCAAAATAACACCCTATTACGCCGGATCCATTACGACACCTCCCGGCGTAAATTGTTCATGTGTCCCACATCTGACAAACCAATAGAAAAATGACACGTGTCAATAATGTCTCCACTTTTTCAGACAACCCTTCCTAGTGGGCCCGGTGTAAACCCCCCCACCCCACCCCCACCCGGCGTAAAATCCCCCTCCCCCCTCCTTGAGTTGACATAATATTTCAATCATGATCTGCTGACATCAGCCCTAAAGGTTTTTTTTTATGTTTTGTATTATTTAAAAAAAATTGTAGTGTATTTTTTTTATTTTTATGTTTTGTATTAATTATAAAAAAACTGAAGTGTATTTTTTTTATGTTTTGTATTAAATAAAACTTTTTTTTTAATTTTGTAAAAAAATTGAGTTGACATATTATTCCTATCTTCTCCCTTCCAAAAAAAATTTTACCTTCCCAAAATATAATATTCCAAGATATATACTGATTTGACAACACAATGACAATAATCAGATATATTTTGACCAACTTTAGACCCGATTTTTTTTACTCAATACCCGATTTTTGCTATTTTATCTTCATTGTGACATATATAGCAAATTATTCCAAAAAAATCTTCCTAATTTTTAAACACTGAAAATAAATATCAGATAAGTTTTGACCAAAAAATATTCCTCCCTAATTTGGTCAAAATTTATCTGATATTTATTTTCAGTGTTTAAAAATTAGGAAGATTTTTTGAAATAAATTGGTATCTATGTCACAATGAAGATAAAATAGCAAAAACCGGGTATTGAGTAAAAAAATCGGGTCTAAAGTTGGTCAAAATATATCTGATTATTGTCATTGTGTTGTCAAATCGATATATATCTTGGGAAGGTAATTTTTTTTTGGGAAGAGAGTAATACTTTTTGGAAAAAGGGGAGACATTATTGACACGTGTCATTTTTTTATTGGTTTGTCAGATGTGGGGCCCATGAACAATTTACGCCGGGAGGTGGCGTAATGGATCCGACGTAATAGGATGCTATTTTGACAATTTATCTAAAAGTATGCTATTTTGTCAATTTTAAAAAAAAAATGTTAGTTGTGCCATTGTCCCCAACTTTAATCATATATCTTTTTTTCTTTAAGTATTTATATATTATATAAGATAAATATTTTCTTACATCTTTGGTGGGATTTGAACTCTTTGTTGGGTTCCGTCGATAAGTTGAGGTTAACTTAACGGGAGAAGTGTTTATCAACCGTTGGATGAGAAATGGATGAACATTAGGATGAGATGCACCGGATCAATTTCCTTCTGAGACACAGTTCATGGGAGGATATGAGATTAAAAGTAATCAACGGTTCAGATCCACTTCACACGTTAACCTCAACTTCTAACATGATTTTTCGTGTTTGAACTAAAGAAAAGTTGGAATCTTTTATTAATTCAAGTATCGACGCTTTAACAAATGATCATTAATTATATTGTGTTTGTTAAACCATGTGCAGTTAGTGGCCCAAGACTACTACTAGTCATGGAAATGGTTAGACATCTTCTATTGGCACCCGTCCTGCCCTAATTGGGGTGGGGATTCCCAGGGGGTTGATTTCTATACTAGATGCGCCCGTCCCTAACCCAAACCTCATATATAAAATATAAAAAAAGTTACCATATTTCATCATCAACTATTTATTACACACAATCACCAATAATCCAAATGAATAAAAAACACATTTAGCATCATTTTTTTGGTGGAAAATTAACATAAGAAAAAATCATCATCATCCATAAACAAATATAAACAAAAATAAGAGAATGGACGTAACTTAAAATAAATGAACGAACATTAACAAATTAAATAAATATAAACGAGCTTTTACGAACGTAATTGAACGAATGAGATCGTTGTTCGTGTTCGTTCATTTAACTAAACAAACGAAAAATCATGTTCATGTTCGTTCATTTCATTTATTAAGAATAGTTCATTAAGGTTCCGTTTGTTTACTAGCCTACTTAAGTAGGTGATTGTTTGGAGGTAACAGAGGGTGATAAATAAAAATGAAAATTATTAATAATGTATAACTTGATGCAATAAAATTGGCCATGTGCAATACATGGTAATGAAAATTAGGAATCAGAACTCATTGTTAGCTATTTTCATTTTCATTACCTTAAACGAACCAAACCCCCTAAATAATACCATTTCCATTACCTCAAGTTCCAACATAGTCAATTTTTTCATGTTATTTTGCTTGGACAACTGTGATACAACTTTTATATGTTTGGCTTGAGCTTCTATAAATTTGTTAGAAGTCAAGGAATATTGATCGAAGTGTCGTCAATTTGCAGTATCCGGGTTAGTGGAAGAGCCCAGTTTTCTTGGAGGTCAAAAATTCAAATCTCACCAAAAAGAAATTATAGTAGATGTTTAAGTCATCGATCTTGAACTAGCTAGATGGAATCAACACGTTACAAGAAAAATTGTACGAGAAAACGAAAGGGACAAAAGGAAAAGCAATTAATTACATGGGAAGTTGTATACTACAAGTAGCATATATGCCCTTATCAACTAATAGCATGTGTTTGAAGTATATCATGACCCAAATATACAAAAATCAAAACGTCAGAAATTTCGGAATCCCTTTCAAAAGACGATATTTGAACCCGAATATACGTTTATTTGCCTGCACCGATCATGCATTCATTCCACCTGCGACATAAACACCAATCTAACAACAATTATTATAAATCCGTCATCAAATTTCTCATCTAAAAGGTGCATTAAACTTGTTTTAGGAAACCAAAAATGGTCATTGACCCATAATACACCTAGGTTACCGATAGATCCCAACCTTCATGGAGGTCTAGGGTTATAACCTTATAAAAGGCAAGCAGTATGTGTTAAAGTCTCACATCGGCTAGACTTTGACCATTCTATATATGTTGAAACCTCATTCTTTGATCTCAATGACTCTTTTCGCTATGCCTTAAAAAAATGACTTTTTTCGAGAGTAATCTAATGTGGTTTCACATAATTTCACATGGTATCATGGCCAAGGTCTACCAGTTTAGGATTCGACACTCTAAGACCATCTGTGCCTTTCTAGTCTATGTTGGATCTCTATACATGTTGGAACCTCTTTTTTCTCAAAAAATGACTCTTTTGGAGAGTAATCTAATGGACTTTCACATGATACTAAAGCCAAGGTCTACCAATTTAGGGACTTGAGTACACTCTAGGACAATCTATCCCGTCTAGTCTATGTTCGATCAATCTGTATACATGTTGGAACCTCTTTTATCTCCTAAATGGCTCTTTTGGAGGGTAATTATGATGAAATGAGGTTTCACATAATTTCAGAGTTAACGTCTAACATTCTAGGGTTTTGACACTTTGAAACAGTTTGTGCTAATCTAGTCTCAGTTGGAGGGGGCATATTAGAGTCACAGGTCGGCTAGACTTGGAGTCTTGGACCATGTCTTCTCAATTTATGTTGAAACCTCCCTTCTCTCTTAAAAGACTCTTTTGGAGAGTAATCAAATGAGATTCCACGTAATTTCACAGTATGTATGAGTTTTATTGTATATAGATATTATACACTTCAAAACTTGCTTTTAGGACACGAGAAATCATGCTTGATCATTAAAAGGTTCGCGGACAATGGTGGGGTTGAGTTCAATAAAAAGTACCTGCCTTGAAATTGTTTCTCGCAACGGTATGTCAAGCATACTCCGATGCTCGAGTTGACATAGCAGCAGATTGGTCAGGCTAGGAGCTTGGATGACACCGGAGTTACACACATCGAACACGTTATTCTCATCAAAGTTAGCTGCATATGTTCTTGCCTCATAAACCTGTTAGACAGAAATATTATTTTTCTTGCATAACTTCATTGAGTGAAGTTCTAGCTTCATGAGAAAATAAATCTAGATTAATTATTATCATTTATTAGAGGAATTTATAAATCTTGATTACCTTCTTGTAGAGTTCAATGTTTTCTTGATGTAACAGGCTCCCCTATACAAAGAAAAATCCCCATTCTTTTTAGTGAATAATAAATTAAATCCCAGAAAAATATATTCCAACGTTCTAATTTTAACAATCATTACAAGGTATTATAGGTTTTTTAAATTTTGTAAAAGGGTGTTTTAGGTATTTGATTACTAATCAAGACGTAAAACGGTGTTTTAGGTAATTAATTACTAATCAAGACCTATTTACTCATGTCTCAAAGTCGAACGTAGAATTTTTATATGGGCTTTTAAGACGCTCAACCGAAGTAATTAACGGGAATTGAAGTTTATAAGATCAACAAATTTTCATGTCATGTAATAGTGTTACAAATAAGTTGTTAGGACGAAGCTAGATGACCTAACAAGCTCTATCAACAAAGTTGAACAACCTAACATGATTTAGAAAGAAAATCGTCACATTAATCTTTCTACACGATACATATTTATGAAAAATGTCCTATTATTCTTTTTTATATATAGAACTTGTAATTAGGATGCATTTCAAATGTGTCTTACACAAAAACTAATAGGACGCACGAGTTACCTATCGTATGTCCTATTAGATTATCTCACTTCGTTGATAGAACTTGTTAGATCGTCTAACTTTGTCCTAAAACGACTTACTGTAACACCATTCGGACGAATAATTGTTAGTCTTATAAACCTAAAGTTCTATTAAGTACTTTATTAAGACGTCCGAAGACGCTTGACTAAAAAACATTTTGTTGTAGTCTTACGTGGATGAATTTTAGGGGAAAAGAGGGTACCTTTCTGGTGAGTTCTTGTATCTCATTTGTTAGGCTCTCTTCCTGCAAAACCATACCAGAATGTAATAAATTTTCAGGTTTAAGAAAAGCAAATATAAAAAAAGCAAATCAAATTGCTCGAGGTTGTTTAAGATATTTTAATGGGTCGTTTGGTTCGATTGAACAAATGAAAATAAAAATAAGCATTACAATAAAATTGGGTATACAGGACGCCACCAAATTTTAAGCGTACTGCTTTATAAGACTTAATTTTTATAGAACCAAAAAATAAAGTGTCTAATAAGTTTGTAAGATGCTTTTGTACGTCTTAACAAGTCTTTATGAAAAAAATCGTCGCATTATCTATTTTATAGGACATATTTGAAAAGTTTCTTACAATGGAGGATAGCAATGGAAATCAGTAACACCCCCAAAATGATTTAGAAGTTAATATCATGCATCAATCTTAATAATTATATGTGGTTCATTTCAATTAATAGTAAGAAATCAAAACTCTAGTAATTAATTAAGTAGCTAGGGTTTCTTAATATACACCTTCTTCATGCGAATAACTTGTAGGCTTAATGCCAACTTGTTCTCCAGTTTTTGCAGGTCTTCAACTCCCAAACCACAGAGTTCTTCTCCCATCAATTGCCTGATATTACGCAAAAACGGAATTAATTAAGCATCACGAATCATCCCCACGTGCCAGATTGATCGGCTTAACTTCTTTGTTTTAAAGTAGAGGATTTTCGTTCTTTTAGTTCAGTTCAATTAGCTATTGGTTATGTATATAGATGCATAATCATTTACAAACCAATTTTCATATGTTGTTTCACAGGTTTCAAACAACACGTTCTAAAAAGCAGTGTTTATTAAGCGTTGTTTCTTATGTGAAACGTTCATGACTGTTTTGTGTGTGGAAAAAGTTGTATGTCCTGAATGTTTCACATGCATATGAAAAAACACTGTTTTTCACACATGTTGTTTTTATATATGAAATGACACATAAAATCTAGCTGGTTTGTAAGTTTGTATGAATTAATTATTAGGTTTGTAGAAGAAGGAGACTCGTATTTAGGACGTAATTAATTAACAAAGTACGTCTTACCGATGAGTTTCATGCAGGTTCTGCAATTGTTGCTTCAATAATCCTGCCTCCATTTGCCAAAGCTAGCAATTGCGCCATTGAATCATAGGTTGATCAATTGTATGTGCAAAACAAAAAAGATGAGCATACTTAACAACAAATGCTCGTTTAACATATTAAATATACGAGAACAATAACTAAATAAGATAACATAAAAACGGCTGAATCACATGTGATTTGGCTGTTTTATGTTTTCTTATTTTTACCCTGTTCTCGTTTGATCATTTCTCTCTCTCTCTATATATATAGAAATAACTCTTTTTAAACTTGATGTTCATAGTTTTGGTCATATATTATTTAGTTTCCCATTTCCCATTTGTCCCCTTTGCCTTGGATTTCAGTTACAATGAAGTGCATAATTATGAGGATATTAAGTTTTCAAGATCTATAAATTGAATATATTTGTTCTTATAATATTTGTGATTCCGAATTAATTAATACTTCATGACAATGCTTCAGAAGTAAGACAAACAAACTACCATTCAATGGAACTACATGTCTAGATAATGAGAACTCTTTGATCACAAATTTGATCTCTGCAGTTTCACCTGTACCATTTACAATCCTATGAACTTTCTTCGCAAAGTGTCAATAATCGGCAAATCGAAGCTTAATTGTTTCCTTGGCTGATCGTATGCATATCATATAGGATATGTATATATATATATATATATGTTGTGATCGAAAAACGTACATAATTCTTGTTTATAAATGTCATTGTGTAAAATGTAGTAAGTTCTTCTGGGTCCTAGGTTAGACTATAGGGCATGTAGTTATTCCAACATTGGTTATGTATTCTTGTACCTGATCTGTTTGTATGTATTCTTTGTTGTTGCTTATATATCTCTAACTCATTTCCAATTTTTAGCACCACCTTTCGTTCTTTAGCAAGCTTGACCTTTTCTTTTTGCACACTTTACACATGCTGGGGGTCTTTACGGAAATAGCCATTCTACTTTTCAAGTCAGAAGTCAGACTTGCTTACATCTCACCTCGAGACTCCACCTATAAGTGTGACTTACAGGGTCTGTTTGGTTTGGTTTATTGTGTCAAATGTAGTCATATATGTGCTAAGATCATATCAGGGAACTATATATCTATATATATAAGTAAGGCAATTAGGATTTAGGAACCAAAAGTCACCATCAAATTTGTATGTCATTTTTAATCTCATAGTCATAGCCAAGGAAACTTTTAAATGCTTACCGTCCATCATTCACTTTGCATCTTGGTTTAGATTTTTAATGTGCATTTAATATTCTATAAATAATATTTTGGGGTTAATAAGTTCAAGAAAGCCAAGAACTTCTCTGTAAAAGGCACATGGTGTTGCAAAGATCAGAGACCAAATATATATACACACACCTTGAAGATCATATAATTCCATTGAAAAATAGTTCGTTTTTCTTGTCCCAGAAGGATTTCATGAAATATATATATATATACATATATCATTTGGTGTTTATTAAACGCGTTTAATTGCGTGTGTATTGTATTACCAAGATTCGGTGATGGGGGCTCGAGAGGGTGACGAATATCCTTTTTATAATATCGAGATTAGGGTTTTATCTTCATTTATCTTGAGCAGTGAATTAACATATATATAAAAAGAGATTCAAATACAAACCCTTTAATTACCATACAAACCAACTAAATGAGATACTTATGAGAGTTTATTTATTATGATCTAGATATTTACGGAAGATGATCAAAATTCATTCATTATGATTAACGCTTATCAAGATATTTATAAAATCAGATATTCATTAGACTAGATACAAGGTTGGAATTGGTTTGTACTAATTAGAGGGTATGTATTTGAATCTCTCACTATATATACCCCTTTCTCCGTTGTTGATTCAACCAAAGATTCACCTTCTTTTTTCATTCATTATAGATCGAATGAAATAGCTAGAAGGCATTGTACATACCTTGATGTCTGACATCGGATTCATCAGTTGATTGCTCTCTTCTTTCGATCTATTGTAGTGTTGAATCACCGATTTCATGCTGAATTATCAAAAAAAAGTGAAACATATTCTAAATTAGCAAAGACAATCTTTTTACATGATCACATATACAAATTTAACTATCATCAACAACATCAATTATATATACACACACAAACACAAACACACGTACATATGTATGCACGTAAATTACACGAGTACGTATCCACGCTAAGAATTAATTGCAATATTTCATAAAAATCAAAGAGTATATGTATATATAAAATGCTGATTTAATTAATTTAATTTGATGTCAATTAAATTAATAAAAACCTTGTGCTTGAGAATTCATAGAGCTTGTTGGTGCTTGAAAAGATGATGACTCCAACTTCAGCATCACATAAGATGGCTAACTCTTTTGCTTTCTTCAATAATCCATTTCTTCTTTTGGAGAAGGTAACTTGCCTACTGGTTGAGTTGTCTATCCTCCTGATTGCAATCTTCCCTCTTCCCATCTTTCCAATTTTCTTGATTTTTTAGATTGCTTTTCTTGATGTTAATGTGTGTGTGTGTGTGTGTGAGAGAGAGAGAGAGAGAGAGAGAGAGAAGAGGGTTTAGATCTTAATGACTGGTTAAGCAAAGGTCTAAAAGCTACTTAAAGGCAAAAACAAAAAACTGTAATGAAGTGGGAAAGAAGATTATTTGGTGGATTTTATTCATGAGATCAATTTAATTTATTCATTTGAAAAATGATAAAGATTCTTTTTTTTTTATTGTTTTTAAATTTTAATTTGTATTAATAAATTTGCTTGTTATCAACTCAATGTGTGACACAACCTTAAAAATACCACAAATATATGTATTAATATATTTATTACTAATATTCCATTCTTCATAAATGAATCTAACAACTTTTCTGTATAATATTATTAAGATAACTACAAGCACAGTTTGAGCAATAGGTTAAATTAACTTACTAATTAATTATTCCATTTCAAAATCAATGTTTATATTTATATTATATTTGTCTCAAAATAAGTATTTAATTTTAAAAATATAAAACTAAATTTTCAAATTTACTCTTCATTAATGCACAAATATTTAAGAGTTGATAAAATAGATAAATTAATTGAGGATAAACTTATCATTTGATTAATTAAAATATGCAATAATTATGGAGGTTTAAAATTGTATATATTTTCTCTTATAGACACTTATTTTGGACGGAAAAAGTACAAATTAAAATATTGATGATGCATATTTTAAAAGGAAATTAATTAAAATAGTCATTTCAAAAAATACACTTACCCTAGTCATTCTTTCCCTTAATTTTGTGAAATAGCCCGTAGGTTCATGAAAAGCGTTCGTATATACGAACTCCTCCCAAAAACTCAAAAAAATTTTCAGATTATGATATGTGTTCGTATATACGAACTTAGCTTAAAAAATCATTTAAAAGCTTTAGTTCGTAAAAGCTTTCCTAAACATATTACGAATCATATTCACCAACAGGGGTCAAAAACGTAAATTTATTTACCTCTTTAAATTTGTTTGCCTTTAAGTTCGTATATACGAGCACATATCATAATCTTAATTTTTTTTGAGTTTTTGGGAGGAGTTCGTATATACGAACGTTTTTCACGAACCTACGGGCTATTTCACAAAATTAAGAAAGAGAATGGCTAAAAGGGTATGTGTATTTTCTGAAATGACTACTTTAATTAATTTTTCTATTTTAAATTTTCTTTTTCTATATTATTTTGAGATGTTTTAGATATTTGAATAATAAACATATTTTAGATGTTATCAAATGAAGTAACTTAACCACTTGGGTTGTGGTTCACTAGTTAAGGCTTAGGGGATGTAGTAGAAATCCCATCTTTTCTGGATATGAATTAATATGCTGTCAAAGTCCTTATGGCCATAGAGGTTCACATGCGATAACTCTAAACTATTCATGGTTACCTGAGAGATTAGTCGGTACACATAAACTGAACCGAATACTCATGGTAGGGTTGTTCATCAAAACTGTCAAACCGTACAAACCGCCCACACAGCACCGCAAAGTGCGGTTTAGAACTTTCGCGGTGTGGTTTGTGGGTTTGCATTTTTACAAAATCGCACTATATATGCGGTGTAGTTTACGATTTTAAGTTATCAAACCACACGCACCACATATTTTATATATTTTTAATTATTTAATTTTATATATAATAATTTAGTATTTATTTAATATTCTTTGTCTTTATGTAATATTCTTTGGACTTTGTTTGTATTTAGTATATATGTAATATTTTACTTTTTAGACGGTTTTTAATTATGCTTAGGTATTTGGGAATCAAATATATTGAAACTCTTTATTTTTTGGACTACGGTTATTTTATAATCGATTTTTTAATGTATTTTTAAACTTATAATTTTTTGAATTTGTAGGAATAAAGTGCGATAAGGATAAACCACATAAACCGTATAAACCGCACCGTACAGTTTGAGGTTTATGCGGTACGGTTTACAGTTTATGAAAATACTCAAACCACATATATATATGCGATACTGTTTGATCCCAAACCACACAAAACCACACCGCAAATACCTCTAACTCATGGTTTCTAAAAAATATAGTACCTTTTTGAAAGAAAAAATAATTCAATATAAATTTCACATATAATTTTAATAAAATTTGTTAGTTACCTTGTGAGGCCTAATCATTCATATGGTTGGCTGACACGTGGGGAGATGGGATAAGAGTCTTGGATTTACTGTTCCTAAAGTGGAAATTATAATAATATCCATCAAACCATAAAAGTCGCATTTTCGTTGCTTTTTTAACTTGCAATTACCTTTGTTTTTCTATTTCCTTTTTGTTTTATAAAACAAAATTCAAAAAAAAAAAAAAAAGCCCCTCTCGAGACTATCCTAAGGTGGCGTTTGTTTTTTAAGAGGTCTGAATTATTATTTTCACTTCTGATTAATAAAAGTCGGTGTTGAAATTTGAAATCTAAATCAATAAGACTATTTGTTTTTATAACGTCTAGGGCGTCTTGAGAAAAATAACATATGAAATAAGGCGGCGATAAGAGGTTTTAAGAATTTAGGTCACCAATTCTTATTTTAGATATATTTAAGAGTTAAGATGTTTTGAAAACTGAAAAAAATGGTCTAAATGTAAAAAGGTCTGACAAATTCAGACTTAAGAGCCATTAGAGGTTTAAAAAAAAACAGACAACCCCTACGTAACAATGCTTGTGCAAGGTATTGAAAGAGATCCCGAAAGATGTACACCCCGAAACTCATCAGTCGGATCCTCATCACGATAGCTTGAATTAAATCTACACCAATTTTCATTTTATTATCGTCACTTCAGATAATTAAAATCTTACTGTAAATCATCATTACTTAGCTAATAACTCGAACACAATTTAAGGGTTAAAAGTTATGGTGAGAATATTTCTAAACTGTAGGTTGAGTTGATGTTTTGATCTAACGGCTTGCAGACCAAAAAACACGGGCCTTCAACTATATTCATCAACATTAATCTTCACTTTTATTTTCACTTTCACTCACGTTCAGGAACTTTTTATACCTTCAATCATATCACTTTCATATGCATGAATGTAGTAGGTATTTAGTCATAGTAAAGAAATAGGTGAATGAAGGTTGTAGTTGAAAATAATTGAAAGTAGATGAAGGTTTTATTCTCACCATAACTCTTATTATTACATGATCCGAAGTCTATAGTTTGATATTCACTCCTTTGTTTGTTCGAATTCATAAGGTTTCAACATTTGCTAATTAACCCTCTGTGTTTCCTACTATTTCACATGTATTTCAATATTAGTTGTTCATGTTGTATAAGTATGCTGAAAATCTTCCGCTACAATATGTATGTATAGATCGTGTATTTATTTAAACTACGATATGCAATCACAATTGTAGAAAGAGTACGACATGACATATTTAGTCGAGTCCAATTAATAAAACTTAAAAGAAAGGAACTATTTGCACATTCAAATGTCCATGCAATATCATATTTTAATTTATTTTTAAGTTAATATATATTATTAGAAAGTTATGTCATTGCTACTTATCAATGATCCTTTAAAGGTATGCAATATATTACCAAACCAATAACATAACGTACAATACAAAAAACAACCGGAACACCCGAACCCGACCGAAACATACTAGGACAACAACAACCCAGGCTTACTAGAGGCAAACCAACAACAAAACAATCTACATATACAACACAAAACACTCTACAGGATCGAGATATACGCAGCGTCACAGACAAAGAATTAAACCATCTTCACTCGACCAAGCTACGCACCACCAGTCAGCACCATTGAACACTGCTTTAATGTTCTTGTCGGCAGGGTAGCGGCCTTCCGAGACCTGTTCGGATGTCGATCACAGTCCAACTGCTGGGCCTGTCAACCATTTACCCCAATCGATATTGATCCCACGATTCCGCTTTCCGATCAATTAAAAAGACATTTTTTTCTGTTAAGTGTTAACAACAAAAAATAAGAAAATTAGTTGTAAAATTGGTTCAAACAAATTCAATTTAAAAATATATTCCACTTTACATCGGCCAAACTTTCATATATTTTTAGCTTTAGAATGCTAATTAAGTCAACGAACACCTTTGTTATTTCCAAATTAATTTTGGAGACATTTATTCATGTCTCTAAGTAGACAAAGTAACAAAGATATATAATAAGTAAGGTGTCAAAACGACAAATTCTTGATCGATTTCAAAGTAATTATCCAAAATTTTAATGAATATAAAAGAATAAATAAATAATCACAATTATTTATATATTAGTAATTATTCCATTGTCAATTTATTGATCTTAATTATTTGATAATAGTAAATTTTATCCGTTATATATATATATATATATATATATATATATAGTCTTTATGTAAAATTTATTTTACATACATACATTTTAGAAACGATAAATACCCCATGATATTTACAATCTAATTAATGACTTGTATATATCTATCAAATTTCTAATTTACAAACGATGAACACCAACATGAAATCGTATTTACGAAAAGTGGCAATTAATTAATTAATTAATTACCTGGATATTAATTAGTGATGGTAATTATAATTTGCTTCATGGGGGAATTATTACCATCCCCCAATCAAGTTTAGTCTTGGCACGCCTTCATCGATCTCAACCAATTACAGACGCTCCTTACACGGTTTTCAAATATAAATAGAATATTTAATTCACTAATGGGGGTTGTTTTAGGAACCCTAAGTCTTGATTAATAGTTTTAGTACATATAAAAGTTATGAAAACTTTGTAATTAACAAAAGCCCACGTGAAAGTGGTTTCATGATTTGGACCAGTAAAAGATTCTTGTAATTTAATTTTAGGGTTAAGTTAGTGTTGGTTGGATTCAGGGAAGACACCCAAATCAAGAAACTTTAGACAGGTGTCAATCATCAGCAAATCATGTAAGCACTTGCTTCAATATGAAAGTGAAAACCTGAGCTTTTGCTGATGCATTTCAAGCTTCATCCTGGGAACTCGAATTAAATGTACTTTTTTTTTATAGGATTTTCTTAGTGGTGTCTACGAAATGACATGAGTCGAGTAATAGGATTATTCAAGTTTGTGGCTCAAAAATATAATATCAGGTTTAACTTGAGCTCGATTAAAATTTTCAAAGTTGGGGGCTTGAGCTCGAATATTTTATCAATGTTTGAGTTCGAACTTGATACTCATTTACGAGTCATGAATTCGAAATCGATTAACTCGTTTATTTGCTCAAGTTCAACGATTTTTATATTTTGATTACATAGATTGTAAACGTACGTATACATATGTTTGACTCGAAAAAGTGTATTCTGGAACAACTCAACTCGACTTGTAAAGTTTAATCGAGCTTTCGAACAAGTCGAGACAAATATTGGTATTATGGAGTTCAACTCATTAAGTTAAACAAACATTATTTTGTGTTCGAGATCGACTCGAGCTCGAAATTATTCGAGTTCGAGAAAAATGAGCTCAAATGTGTTCCTATATCAAAATTAGGTTAAATTATTTATTAAAGATATAAAAAGTACTTTTATATTTTCAATATATGATTTAACCTAATTCTTAATATTGATGTATGTGAGAAGGAGTTTAATTAATAAGTAGATGTGCATTTAAACTACCCCTATTGTCTTGCAGGGGTGTCGATATCTTGGATGCTTGTTGTACATGTAATGGAAGGAACAAGGAAAGCATTGTACACTCTATTTAGAGATGCCCATCCATTGTTGAAGTCCGGAAGAAAAGTGGCTTTTGGCATATCTGAGGAATGTTAATAAAAGGGATCCAAGGTTTGTGTTAGAGACTGCTGCGAATTCCTTGAGTAAAGATGATCTCGAGTTTTTTTTATCACAACCTCGTGGGTCACATGGAACTTGAGGAATAATAGTATGCATGAGACATGCAATCCATCAACTCACAAAATGTTGTTGAATGGGGTGCTAAACTGCTATCGGAGTTCAAGGGACAGATCAAATCTTCTACGGAAGTTTCGAATAAGCTGAGATGAAAGAAGCCTGATACCGGGGTCATTAAAATAAATGTTGATGTAGGAACGAATCGTAAAAACGGTTGTTGCAGCTTTGGTGTGGTCGCCAGTCGGAGTGATGGGAATGTAGTGTTCACGAGCGAGGGATTTATAGCTAAGCCTTACGACCCAATCGTTGCTGAATTGGAGGCTATTTACATGGGTATTTGGATACCGTATGAGAGGAGGGTGGATAATTACATCATTGAATCTGACTGCAGCAACGCGGTTAATATTCTTAATAGCAACACCCCTTTCTGCTAAGAGGCTTCTTGGGATTTAAATTCGAGCATAGAGAGACTAATAACTTAGCTCACTGGTTAGCTCATGATGTTTTGGTTAACAAAGCGATTGCCTTTTGAATTGGGGCTCTGCCCTGTTATGCATACTTTATGGCTAGAACAGAGGTGCCAGAACCTTTGTAATCTTTCGATTTGGGGTTTTGTCTTCCTTTTCAAAAAAAAAAGAAAGAAAGAAAGAAACTATCCCTATTGGACTAATGCGAAGGGATTAATTGGGTATTATTTTTTGGTGTTTATATTTACTTCCTTTTTTAGGATTTTGTTGTATTAAAGATGATTTTGATGGTAATGGTATACTACAACAAATTTAGATTCATAGAATGTCAAAAATATTTTAGGGTACATCTTCATAGACTATATGATTTTTAAGTTTATAGTAACAAACATTTGTATGTCTATGTAAAAGTGTTACAATAAATTTATAGAAGTTTTAACAATATTTTTATGACCATTTTTTGATATATAAAGTCCTGTTAAACTTTTATATGACATTATTTAAAAAATGTCTTATAAAACAAGTGTATTATATATATATATATATATATATATATATATTCATATAACTCCTAAAAATTGTCTTATAAAAAGCTAAATATAATTGTTTAAAAAAATTGAAGACATTAAAAATGTCATATAAATTATAACATTTTTATACAAAATGCATAATTAATTTAAAGGGAATGGTTCAAACGAGAATACATTCATTTTACGAGAACGCGAGAACACCTTTTTACTATAACAATCACATGTGATATTGTAGTTTATCACATATTGATAAACATGTGATACTAAATCGGAGACGTGGACGACGTTTGGCGCGACCTACGTTGCGAGCTATATCGCCCACCCACCACTATACCTCTCTCACGTGCATTATCACATGTGATAAGGTATTATCAATGTAATAGTGTAATTCATCACAAATGATTCACATGTGATACTAATCAATGACGTAAATGGCATTTGGTTCAAATTAAAGTCATGGGCAAAGTCGTGCGCAACTAACGAGTGCTCACACGTGCATTATCACATATGATAAGAGTACTATTCTCATGTTTTCGAAAAATGAAGATGCTATCGTTTGAACCTCCGCCTAATTTAAAACATTCTATACTTCAAATATATTTCATACCCAAATCGGGTTTTGGTGGACGACCATTGGCTTCAGACTTTGATGGGGTATATAATTAATGTTTTTAATTTGTATGACCCAAATATTCTTGTTCAAACTTTCATTTCCTAGACTTTTGTCTTTCCTCCTCTTTTCTCTCAATCTAACTCCTTTTTCATTACTCCTTGCCTCCCAAAAATAGATATCTACAATTAAAAAGGAATACTATAATTTTAAAGATATATAATAATTACATTTTTTTATCAACAAAAATACAATTTTATCCTTATTTATAGAGAGAGAAATGCTCTCCATTTCATAAATAAGGATAGAATAGAAAATTAGACATTTATTTTTTAAAGTGGACAGTTACTTTCAGGGGCGGAGCCAGGATTTCGAATTAGGGGGAGCATATACAAACACAAAATAAATTAAAAATACAAATAAATAATAGTTATTTAAAACAACCAACACAATGATTTATATGAAATGATAAATTAAAAAATAAATGTAACTACACGACTATTTTATAAGAATGGAACATTGATCTTAGAATATTCAACAACAATCTTGACAAGTTTCCATTTTCTAAAACTTATCTATAAAACCAATTTTTGAAACTTATCTATGGTATCAATTTAATGGAGTGCTGATAGATGCAATTAACTCTCTTCAAATGAAATTAAAGGTTTAAAAACATTATAAATAAAATTATAAAGTAAAAAAAAATTCCGTAGATTTCCGTTGTTTTTCCTATTTTTAACAATATATTAATCGAATTAAGAGTGATATATATATATATATATATATATATATATATATATATATATAGGGGTTGTTTATTTGCAACCCTTAAAAAAGTTGCAAATCTTTCAACTCATATCTTAACCGTCGGATTTATGATCGGCGGTTACAATAGATATGAGGCCCAATATTTTTAATTAAAAAAAAAGAAAAATAAAAATAAAATAACCGTCAATCATGAATCCAACGGTTAAGATGTGGGTTGCAAAGGTTGCAAAATATCCTTCCACTATATATATATATATATATATATTTATATATATATATATATTTATATAGGGTGCGTTTCTTTTGCAAACCAAGCAATTTGTACAAACTATGCAAACCACTATATTAGGAAACAATAGATATATTTATGGATAATGATTATGATTCATTAATAATGATTGTGATATATATGGAAAATGTTAAGGTTATTCATTATAATCATGATTTTAAATTAGGAAATGTTAAGTTTATTCATTATAATTATGATTTTAAATTAGGAAATATAATAAAATCATATATTCATTAGACTTGATGAACGGCTAAGATTGGTTTGCATAGTTTGTACAAATTACTTGGTTTGCAAAAGAAACGCATCCTCTCTCTCTCTATATATATATAACTAAGATTGAGTTGTTATAAATGAATTAAAGATGTGCATTACATGTAGTGGATGAACCCTCCTTTTACTTGAACTTAAAATAGATGGAAAAACCTATGAGTTAACCATCTTGGGACAAGAACCAATATAAATAATGAAGTTGTACAAATTTATTTTTTGTAGGGACCAAAAGTACATATAAATAAGAAGTTTAGGGACTATTTATTATAGATTTAGTAAATATCCACCCCCACCATCCACTTTCCCCAACTTTGTATACATGCAGGAGCACATTTGTGGGAGTAGAAATCCAAGGAAATATTAGTGATATATATATTTGTAAGAAAATTTGAAATGCCACGAGGAGCCAATGCCCTATCAGGCACCAATGTGACTCCGCCACTGGTTACTTTGAGACAAAAAAAAAATAGTAATATAGACATTTATTCTGTAACAATGAAAATATAGTTTTACGTTAATATATATTAACAAAGATTATCTTTTTTTTCTAATTCAAGAAAAACTTATATATTATCTAATATATATTTAAAAAAATGATGATAACAAGTTAAATTGGCATCAAGGATGTGTTTCTTGTTAAATAGTATAGTGATTGTTTTGTACTTTTGTAATTTTTTTGTTACTTTTAGGGTTTCTTATCTTCTTATATATAGTTGTTGTACTCTTGTAATATTCATCTCTTCTAATGAAAACCTTAGCCGTTTTCTGGTAATTCCTTTCGTCTCTTATGGAAACATCAAAGGTCAACTACAAACAAAATCAAAAACCAAGATTTAAAGAATTGTAAACTAAAATAAGTATTTACAAATTTTTTACAAAACAATAAACTAAATATTAATGTGAAAACATATTGATTATGTGGCTGAATTTAAAATACTTAAACTTAATGATATTGAGAAATTGAGAATAATTTAAAATCCTAAATACTTGAGCAATAAATATATAAAAACACAAATTTCAAAGCCCATAACGGAATATGTGGCTGAATTTAAAAATAAAATAAATTTTTAGCACACTATCTTTTTTTCCCAAAGTGAATCTAGCTTCCTACTTATCAAATTTCCATTTTCCTGGCCTCAATATTTTGCTGCCCATGACCACCGCCATCGTTGCCATGGGTAAGGGCCGACTCTGTACACAGTCTAATTTTGCAAAACAGTATCAATTAGAAGTTGATATCCGAGCACTCGAACAGAGAGATATGTATATTCAGGGGTTCTACTCAACAATGATCAATTTGTGGGATTAATATTATTTTTGGCTCTACAAATCTATGTACTGTAGGAATAACAATATAGTGCATCGTCTAAAGGAAAAAACCGATATCATTTTAATTCAAATCTATATAGATGATATTATTTTTGGCTCTACAAATCCTAAGTACTGTAGGAATTTTTCAAACCTTATGGTGTCTAGATTTCAGATGAATATGATGGGAGAGATGAATTTCTTTCTCGGATTACAAGTCAAACAGTTTTCTACGGGGATTTTTATCAATCAATCAAAATACATTATGGATATTCTTCGGAAGTTCCAAATGGAAAATTCTAAAACGATTGGTACCCCAATGGCACCAGGTACTAAGATTGGCACCGATCCTTCGGGAAAGGCTGTTGATGTTAGGACTTATCGAGGGATGATAGGTTCTTTAATGTCTCTTACTTCTAGTAGGCCAGATATAATGTTTTCCACATGCTTATGTGCACGATATCAGGCCAATCCTAAAGAAATCCATATGTCTGTTGTGAAGCGTATATTTAGGTATCTAAAGGGCACTGCAGATCTTGGTCTGTGGTATCCCAAAGATAATAGTTTCGAACTAACAGCTTACATAGATGCAGATCATGCTGGTTGTATGTTAGATAGGAAGAGCACGTCAGGACATGTGCAGTTCCTCGGTGATAAGCTCGTAAGTTGGGCATCAAAGAAGCAACTTTGTGTTTCAACTTCCACGACCGAAGCAGAATATGTGGCTGCTGCTAGCTGCTGTTCTCAGGTCTTATGGATGAGAACTCAATTACGCGACTACGGTTTCCACTTCAACAAAATCCTGATATACTGTGACTCCAAGAGCGCCATCGCAATAACAGCGAATCGTGTTCAACACACAAAAACCAAACACATAGACGTCAGATATCACTTTATTAAAGATAAAAAGGAACAATAGAACTTTTCTTTGTAAAAACTTATTATCAACTAGCCGATTTGCTTACCAAACCTTTAGACGAAAAGAGGTTTACCTTTCTTGTCTCTAAGCTTGGTATGCTAAATCTTAAGATTTAATCAGTAGTTACCTATCAAAGTTTTCAAATTGTATACTTTTTCATCATTTCTTCATTCTTAACTCTGATTGATATCACTTCTATATTCTGTTCATGAACCAAGGGGGAGTATGAGAAGAAATTGACAAGTGGCCAATATTATTTTGAGGGGGAGCTCATAAAATTGTTGCATGTACCTTTTAATGTCAAAATTTTTTTGTAATGCAAGATTTTAGGAAGAGCTCTTCAAGACAAAGGGGAGTATGGATATGACTTCTGATTATTTCTGATCAGAATTCGTACTTTCATTGTTTTACTGCTTTTTGTCTTTTAAATTCTAGTGAATAAAGTTACTTTGACTTTGACTTTAAGACTTTTGCAGATTTTTTTGAGAAACGCTTACATGTTCATATCTTTATGACTTTAAGCTTTGCTTCATGAGATGTAAGATCGCACATAAAGGTATAATCCTTTATCTTAATCTCAAATATGGTTGAAAGAAGGATAACTTTCAATCATTGAAAACATGTTCTTAAACGTTCAAACCACTTCCTGATTTTTCAACAGATTTTATATTTTGGGAGTGTAATTTAAATGTTTGACATGAGCTTACATGATTATAAATCAGTTTGAGCAACATATTCTTTATAGGATATACGGAATCATGTTAACCAATGTTTCCTACCCAAGAAGTTAATCCTTAGTGATTGAGTGTGAGAAGTCGAAAAGAAATGAGTGTGATTAGAGTGAGCAAACTGTTTAAAAGAAAGAGCGTGTGAGAACAGAGTTAAAAGAATATTACAACTCTGCACCAACTTTTTCTGAGTCGAGCAGCCACATTTATAGTGTTTCACAATTCATTGGTGATCATTATTGAAACAGGCAACTAGCCCATGCCAACTCTTGATCAAACCTCACCAACTACTCATTTTCTTCTTAACAAGAAAGTGTTTCACATTTTCAAAGGGGATACAACACATTTGCTATCTGATTTTCATTTGGAAAATCTGGATATTGAAAAGAAGGAAGTCTGCCCTACCTTCGTACTTCAATCATGCACATTGAGTCTGTGTTTAACTTACTGTTGTCTTAGTGGTTTACACAATATTGAGCCTATAAGCAATCATCAAGTGCTTAATTCTTTCAACACAAGCACGAACACACAAGGAATTAGTTTCTTTGTCATAACGTTTATAGAAATTACCTTTGTGGTGTTTCGATGATTAAATGGAAGCCCTGGGGGAGTCAACATCAAACAGCTCCTTTCCAATGTGTATTCGTTACACACAGTGACTTAGTGTTACTGACAGGCATGTTAACTGATTCATTAGTTGATTCAGGTGTTACATGACTACTTTGTCTAGATTTGCAAAGATCTGGATGAATATCTTATGAATTGACGAATCAGGGGCTCTATAAGAAAGACATTTCTTGTCAACAAAAAGTTTTGATGAAGTCGTTGCACTTTCCATCAAAAAGGGGGAGAATGACTAAATAAGAAATGGCCAAAATCACATGTTTCAAGAATCACGTCCAAGATTTGAATTCTTCAAAGAGCAAGTATTCTGAAGATATGCTGATTCGAGAGAAATTTACTTTGCTGAAGAATTTCGAGCTGAAACTGAAGATAATTTCTTCCCAACATCCAAGAAAGAAAAACTACATCTTTTGGGGAGTTTACTATATCTTGAAGACTAAGAGAGAGATTGCATCTTCTGTGCTGAAAGAGAAGATCGTATTGCTAAATCATTTTCGTAATGATCTTGATCCAAAGGGGGAGATTGTTAAGACACAGTCTCATTGGATTCAAGATCATCCAATACGAAGATCGCAATCTGAAGTTAATGCTGAAAGTCACTCTCAACCATAGTCTAGGGGTCAAATTGTAATAAGCGTCAAAGTTATAATATCTAGATATTATTTAGATATTATGTTTTTAGTTTAATATTAGTTTAAGTTTTGATAATATCTTTTTAAGATATTATCTCTTTCTCTCTATTATCGATCAGTACACAATCATACAAATACAACACACACATATACAATACAAGAATACCATTATCATCCCTCTGTAATCCGCGTTTATAATCTAAACAGGTTGGTAATCATTATATCTTTGTTGTTTGATTTATCTGGTAAACGATCACGGACTCACAGATTGGTTCAGTTTCTTTATGTGTTAGCTTAAATTAGCCCCCAATTTAATTGAATGTTTTATAAAGAAATTGTATTTGGTCTTTGTAATTAGTTGTATAGGGTTGAGCCTTTTCTTTGTAAATGGGCCCTATTTATGGGTGTCATGGCTCACTTTTCTCATTAGGTTTTTGGAGAGAACCCATTTTTTACACACACAGAGTAGGTGAGTCCATGAGAGTCGACTAAATGTTTTAGTGTGGTGTTCTTCCAATATCCCCTCCATTGTTAATCAATCTAAGCATATGAGATGTGATTTTGATGAATATTGTTCTTCATTTCTATCTTATATATTCTTTTATATGGAGTTCTTCATTTGTTGTCTTTATTGGGATCTAACATTATGGCCTTAAGAAGTGACTTTGAAGGACTTCGTAGTAACATCTTGCATTGCACCCCATTTCAGTTGATTCAGTAGTAAGTGAATTGTTACCCGATGAAACTCGTCTAAAGACAAGCAGGAAAGGGTATTCTTCCAACTCCAAATCAGAATAAGAGTCATTTGCTTCAAATCAGAATAAGGGGTTGTTTGTTTACCTCTTAATGGTTCCATTAAGAGGCAACATCTGAATCGCTAAGAGGTGGATCTTGTTTGGCAGAAAAAAAGTCTACCTCTTAATGGTTCTAAAACCCTCTAAATGATTTTGTATCCTGGATCTCCCTTAACCATTAAGTGACCTAATTTCATTCTGAACAATTACAAAACAACCGTATTTCACTTTGAACTATATCATAAGTGCTTCTTAATCATTCTACACCAAACCATTCAGTAACTGCCAAACAACCCCTAAGAGCCGTCCAAGAGTCGGATTTGATGAATGCAATTTTTGTAAGAAAAAAGGCCATTGGAAGTTTCAATGTCCAAAGCTTTTGGGTCAAAAATTTTCCATGGGTCATCAATCACAACATTCTGGTAATCCGCGACAATCACATTGTTTTCTTCCTCAAGTTAGCTTTGCTGCCGTCGTTCCTCCATCTGGGTCAACTACTAATTCTACTCTTGCATCTATAACTGAACAACTCCAGAAGCTTCTTGATGTTCAGTTTCATGCCATGTTTGTCTTTTCTCCCATAGCTCAGTCAATTAATAATGAATCAGGTATGCATCTAACTACATAAATTCTAGATTATGGTGCTTCTTTTCATATGTCTCCGAATTCTAAATTATTTGCTTCTTTAAATCCTATGCCATCTATGCCTGTCATGACTGCTGATGGTACTCTTATGCCATTAGCAGGCATTGGTTCTATTATGAGTTCGAATTTCTCCCTTCCTAATGTATATCATATTCCTAAACTCTCATTGAATCTTGTGTCTGTTGGTCAATTATCTGATTTTGGTTATAAAGTATCCTTTTATCCTGGTTCTTGTTACGTGCAGGATCTACGTACTCAGAAGATAATTGGGACCGGCCATAGGCGTGGGGGATTATATTTGTTAGATGAGTTGCGACTACCAGTAGCAGTAGCTCATAGTGCAGATCTATCTTATTTTCGTTTGTCATCTAAGTCATCTAGTTTTTATTTATGGCATTCACACCTTGGACATGTTTCGTTTAAAATACTTAGCTTCCTCTGGAAATTTGGGAAATTTGCAAGTTCATGATATTTCTAATTGCAGTGGTTGTAAACTTGCAAAATTTTCAGCTTTACCTTTTAAATTAAGCAAATCTCTTTCTATTGCACATTTTGATTTGATTCATTTTGATTTATGAGGACTATCCCCTGTTATCACAAAAGGAGGGTCTTGATATTATGTCTCTTTCATTGATGATTATACTCGTTTTTGTTGGATTTTTCTCATGAAACATTGTTCAGAATTCTTTGATATTTATTGTTGTTTTCGATCATATGTTAAAACCCAACATAATTATGTGATTAAATGTTTCCGATGTGATTTGGGAGGTTAATATACTTCTAATAAATTCCGCGAATTACTTGTTTTAGATGAAACTATTTACCAGACATCTTGTACATACACTCCTGAGCAGAATGGTGTTGCTGAAAGAAAACATAAACATATCCTTGAAACTGCCCGCTCTCTCTTGTTGTCTTTGTAACACACCAATTTTTAGGGAGTTAAAATTTAAAGTTAATACAAATGGGTATTTTAAGGGGAAAAAAAAGAAATAGGATTTTGGACTTGAATCCTATATTTTATAGCCTTGTTGGACGAATGGTTCAATTATGAGTCCAACGGTTCTTTTTGGAGCAAAATCGGAGTTAGAACGACAAATTTATGACCAAATCAGTGATCGAACAAGAAAAGTGAAGAAAATCGGGCGACAGTATTCCGCACGGTTGGATCAGCTCCACCATTAGCGTAGGACTCTATTCCCAGTGCTCCGCGCGGATGGATCAACGCCACTGTCCGTGCGGAGCCACTGTGCGCATTTAAAAGGGTGGAACCGGCCCCAAACCTCATTTTTCACCTAAACCTCAAATCTTCTCCCCATTTCTCTCCCAAATCGACCCCCAACCTCCAAATCGAACCCTAACTCATTTTTGAGAGTTTTCCTCCTAAATCTAAGTGTTTCTTCCCTATCTAGCAAGTTGGAAGATAAACCTACAATCCTTTCATCTTTATCTTCTTCACCAAACTTTCTAGGGTTTCATCCAACCCTTTTCACCACTATGAACATTTGGGAGTTTGTGGCTTATTTTGGAGATCTAGAAGAGTATGGTTGATGGATTCAAGCTATGGCAAAGGTAATCTTCTCTTCTCCTCAACCATGGAAATTAGGGTTTTGGTATGGATGAGATCTTCATGTCAAATGTTGTAGGAACGATTCTATACGGTTGAATATCTATGTTTATGGTTGAAATCTTGTGGATCTAGGTTTCAGAGGTTTTGACTTTGAGGATTCAAGTTTTTTCAAGGAAGCTCTAAGTAGGAAAAATCTAGATTTAACCTAAATCTAGTACGGTGAGTTCAAGTTGATTTGTGAAAACGTTGTACATGCCAAAATGGTTATTTTAATGTGTTTATGGTTTTACATGAAATTATCATTTGTTTGGGTGTTGACTGTTTAAAAGTGTTTAACCTGATAAACCTTGTAAAACACCCACATTTGGAACTTTTGGGCATTTTGTTAAATAAGTCACAAATAAAAGTGTTTTGATGACTTATGCATAAATGAAGATTATTTGGTAAAAATGCATTTTTGTGTTTGTTGGAAATATGCATAGTTTGTGTTATGAGATGTTTTGAAAGGGGTCAATGGTATAACCTTGTTTGGAAAATTATATGTCTTATTTTAAGTTGTGTTGGAGTTTTGGTCGTGTACTTTGGAGCACGTGTTTGCATAAACGTTGGTCGTGTGCGTTTTGTTGCATTTTATTGCTTTTGACAATGAGTCCTTTTGGTGGTTTGAGCCTGTGGATCGGTATTTGATTATGATTGGGTTTTGGGGACATTTGTCCAGTTTTAATAGCTCGACTTAGAGCCTTGGTTACGATATTGGATGAGGAACTCAACGTAAGGACCTTTTATGGTTGAAGTTTACATTCTATGGATGTACGTTTAAGACATCCATTGCGTGTACTTGTTTATATGACTTAGTCTTAACAACATAGTGTGGGGCTTACTTTGTGTACCACCACATTTTATGGAGTCGGGTCTCCCCCATCACCGAAATGTGTTATTTTGGGTATTGAGTTTTAGTATCCATGTTTTCGGTGACGTTTTACATTTACGGATTTTATATATGATTTATGGGTTGAGTGTTATATATGCCCCACCCGTGTTTTGGGTGTTTCGGGATATAAAAGTTTAGCCGCGTTTTCCATAAATTGGGAGTTCGATTTCCATTTACGATTTGAGTGAGTTACGGATTGCATTACTTTACGAACGAATGTTTTACTACGGGAATTTCATCTATAAAAATGTGTGTTGTTGGAAAACGAGTCGCTTTCATATTTGAAACATATCATTTTGAAAGATCATGATTTAAACTGCATTCTTCTCTTCCAACGATATATTTATTGATGTTGAAAACTCTTGAACTCACTTGGCGTTAGCCTAACCTTTTTATTTGTCGGCATGTGCAACATGCTTCGTTTGGGAATAGTTCTAGTGACACTATGAAGAGAGAAGTGCTAGTTGTGTGCTCGTGAGGTGAGTAGCTTAGTGAAGTCTTCCGTGTTAGTTTGTGAAAAGCAACTTGTATTGGAGTTATGTAGCACCCGACTTCGGTTTAGTCCTTGTATCTTATTGGAGTTTATATTTATTGAGGTTAACTGTAGAATTTTTAACTTGAGGTATATCGAGTTTAAATTTGTAGGATGATGTGTTGTCTTTACTTGATGTTATATCGAATTTTTTTTATTAGTTGCTCTTACCAAATTTGAGGGTGTTACAGTCTTCTTCGGTTCCTAATCAATTATGGGGTGAATCCGTTCTTACTGCTGTCAATCTGATCAACAAAATTCCATCCTCAATCACTTCAGGTTTATCTCCCTTTGAGAAACTTTATGGTTATGGCCCTGATTATTCATCTTTACGTGTCTTTGGCTGCACTTGCTTTGTTCTTTGTCCACATGTAGAGCGTGATAAGTTATCTTCTAGATAGGTTGTCTGTGTTTTTCTTGGTTATGGTAACGGACAAAAAGGTTACCGTTGTTTTGACCTACCTCTCATAAATTATATGTATCTCGTCATGTTGTGTTTCTTGAGCATATTTCTTTCTATTCCATTCCCATAAATGCACACAACTTGACAAAGTCAGATGTAATTAATATTGATCCATTCTCTGAGCAAGTAATCTCTATTCAGACTTCAGATATTCTTCCAACTGAAGAAAATGCTATTGGTACTCCAATACCTGACATTGTTGCCCCTCCTTCTACTACTATCACTCAAGATGCACCTGAGACTGTGGATCCGCCTCGACAATCCCAACGCCCTCGTAAGTCTACTCGTCTACCAGAATTTGTTTATTCTACTTATTCTCCCTCCTTTACTTCTTTCTTAGCTTCTATACACTCCCTTTCTGAACCTTCTTCTTATAAAGGAGCAGCTACTGACCCTCTTTGGCAATATGCTATGAGTGAGGAACTCTCTGCTCTGCAAAAGTCCCATACTTTGGATTTGGTTTCGTTTCCCAATGGCAAGCGTGCTATTGGTTCCCGATGGGTCTATAAAATCAAGACCAAATCTGATGGATCTGTTGAACGTTACAAATCCCATCTTGTAGCTAAGGGCCTTACTTATGAATATGGCTTGGATTTTGAGGAGACTTTTGCTCCTGTAGCCAAAATAACTACAATTCGCACCCTTATAGTTGTTGTTGTTGTTCGCAAGTGGAATATTTCACAAATGGATGTTAAGAATACCTCTTTGAATGGTGACTTAAATGAGGAGGTATACATGGTTCCTCCTCCCGGTGTTCCTCATAAAACTGGTGAAGTTTTCAAGCTTAAAAAAACGTTATATGGGGGCTTAAACAGACCCCACGAGCTTGGTTTGAAAATATTTCTGATGTTATTCTGTCTATTGGATTCTCTGTAAGTGAACATGATTCAACTCTCTTTGTCAAACATACTTCTGCAGGCCGTATATGGCTTTCGTTATATGTTGATGATATGATTATCACCGGTGATGACCTTCAAGGAATTCATACCTTAAAGTCGGAATTAGCTGCACAGTTTGAGATGAAGGATTTGGGTCCTCTTCGATATTTCTTGGGTATTGAAGTTGATTCATCTCCCAGAGGTTATTTACTTTCTCAATCTAAATATACAGCTGAAATTATTGAACGAGCTCGGCTCACTGATACTCGTGTTGTGGACCCTCCTTTTGAATTGAATGTCTAATATTCTTCCACTGATGGTTCTCCTCTCAAAGACCCTACCTTGTATCGCACTATAGTTGGCAGCCTGGTTTATCTCACTATTACTCGACCAAACATTGCATATGTTGTTCACATTGTCAACCAGTTTGTCGCAGCTCCGACTTCTACTCATTGGACAACTGTTGTGCGTATCTTACGTTACCTTCGAGGTACCATGTTTCAAAGTCTCATGCTATCATCCACACCTTCTCTTGAACTACGGGCATACTCTGATGTTGCTTATGCATGTGATTCTACAGACTGTCGATCTGTTGTAGGTTTCTGTGTTTTCTTGGGAGACTCACTTATTTCGTGGAAAAGTAAGAAACAATTTGTGGTTTCTCTTTCTTCCACTGAAGCTGGATACTGAGCTATGACATCTACTTCTAAGGAGATTATTTGGTTGCACTGGCTACTTGCTGATATAGGTGTCTTCCTTCATCATCCCACTCTTATGTATTGTGACAATCGCAGAGCCATTCAGATTGCTCACAACTCGGTTTTTCATGAACGCACCAAGCATATCGAGGTTGATTGCCACTTTACACGTCATCATCTAAAACGTGGCACTCTTTCCTTACCGTTTGTAAATTCTACTTTACAACTTGTAGACTTCCTTACGAAGTCTCACCCGATCTCTCGCTTCCGCTTCCTTGTTAGCAAACTCTCGACGCTTCTTGCACCAACATCATGAGTTTGAGGGGGGGGGGGGGGGGGTTAAATAATATAGGGGTTGTTTTGTACTTTTGTATTTTTTGGTTACTTTTAGGGTTTTTTGTTTCCTTATATATAGTTGTTGTATCCTTTGTAATATTCATCTTTTCTAATAAAAAAAACCTAGCCGTTTTCTGGTAATTCCTTTCATCTCTTAAAGTTATCACTTCTCATATGTGAAAACATATAAATGGTTTGAGAGTTTAATCACAATTTATCAAAGAAGATTTCAAGGTAAAGTATGCAATTAATCAAATGCTTAATTAGCTTCAGGGTTAGCGAAACCTTGAAGAAGGTAGTTTTGTTTCGATTCGGGGCTTGTGCTCAGTGTTCCATTCACATGTCAAAATATTTACGTAGACGACCAAGATGTATATGTCTTAAAAATGCGATACGAGAACAAAATGTGAAAACCTTTAGAAAAACAGTAAGCATGGATGTGTTTGATTGGTTTTGTTCTATAATTAGCATGGTCGTGCATCTTCATATGTTGAAAATGGCAGGTTTAGGAAATTTGGCAATTTGGCACGTTAGTGCCCTGTATATAGTCGTGCCAAGTGATAAATCTAAAGACTCGTGTTTTTAGTATTTGAATTGAGTTGAGATTCGTGTATTCGTATAGGGTTTTAGTATAAATACTATTTTTCACCTCCACCGTTGCATGTATCATGAATTTGAGAGAGACACTTGTGTGAGGATTAGGTTAAATAGCTCATGAGAGTTTAATCACAATGTTTTTTTTATTTCGGTTTGTAATCCTATTACGGTTTGGTTTTCTCTTCGGTGAGTAAAAAACCCTCCTTTTGTATCCGGACGTACACTATAATTTCAGTAATGAAACCACGTTAATATGTGAGTTGTTTGTTTTGATTTCTTTAATTGTGGTTTACACATTTGTTTTGTTCATCTTTATTCTTATTCAGATTATTTCATATATGGTTGTTGTTTAATATCACATATTGTATTGTTTAGCATAAAATTTGTAATTTTTATTTCTTTTTGGACCGTGTAGTTTTAAAATCCCTATATCATACATGGATTGCCAAGTCAATCCTATACATATATCATATATGGCTTGTCTACTCAATCATGTTCATATTCATCAACATTTTATGGATTACATACTTTAATTCATCATCTAATTCTTTCTTTTCAATAAAAATGTTAGTTCGTCCACCTATGATTGGTGGAAAAAGAGTTTAGGAACAAAAGACTTTTATTTCATGTGAGGTTAGAAAGAGAAAGAGTCTTCAAAGTTTGTCGTCAACGACTATCAGTGACTTCATATATTTGCAATCTTTTACGCAAACTACAACTAGTTGTATGATCAAAATAAAGTTGGGTTCTAGTATATCTCTTGATGCGGTTGATAACAACATTCACTCAGTCGTTCAAAACTTCAAATGGACTCCTTTTATTAAAAAAAATATACCCTAAAACTACATTCAAATATTCAATTCACTAGATAATAATTCAAGATGTGATAGTCACTAAAATAACCATTCTTAGAGAGGTCTCATCACAAAATAGCCACATTATTTGAACTTTGCATAAAATAGTTACGAAGTTTGCCAAATGAATTTTGCGAACTAACTTTATTTTGCCGAGGAAGGCCCAAAACTAAAAACTTAGGTGCCGTTTGTTTTTTAAGAGGTCTAAAGTCTGAAGTCTTATTTTAGTTATGATTAAACTGCACTTTTTGTCCTTGTGGTTTGTCAAAGATTTTTATTTTCATCCCTACAGTTTAGAAATTATGTTTATAGTCAATGTGATTTTAGGGGGTGTTTGGGATTACTTATTTGAGGTGTTTTTTAGCTTATTGTGATATGACACAGGAGATAAGCACTTTTGAGTGTTTGGATGAGGAAAGATTAAAATGGCTTATAGCGGTGCCAAACCGTTTAAAAACACATTTTGATAAGTCATTTGGTTTTAACTTATCAACTTATTTGAAAATTGTTTATGACTTTTTTAATTATTTTATATGTATAAGCAATTC
Source organism: Arctium lappa (assembly GCA_023525745.1). NCBI lineage: Eukaryota > Viridiplantae > Streptophyta > Magnoliopsida > Asterales > Asteraceae > Arctium > Arctium lappa. Next base: position 49,242,484 of record CM042064.1, on the reverse strand, counting down.
CAAACACTTTTAAATAACAACTTATTAGCTTATTATGTTTTGGTACCACAATAAACTAATTCAAACACTTTTTTAAAAACTTCGATTTAACACTGCATAAGTTGATAAACATTTTTTAAAATAACATAAATTGTTTTAAATAAGCAATCCCAAACACCCCCTTAATTTTATTTCTCGTTTCATATGTGGGCTAACGTTCCATCATTAAAGAGCCATTAAATCCATGCACCGCCAAAATTACAAATATGAACTACCCTTATAGAAATGGTCATATAACAAGCTAATCCTTTTCTTATTGTATTTTACTATTTTATAATATAGTAACCTACAATTTTAGTCCATGAGATTTAGTGAAATCTTTGAAAATGGGAGCTAAACTTCAATAAGTCGATTTTTCATCCTACATATATGCATTTTGCTCTGAAAATTGAATCTGACCACTAACTCCGTCTAATTTTTCCGTTAGAGCTAGTCAAAATCGTCCATCCATTTTTTAGGTCCCACTTTAAATATTTTACTAGACCTCAAGGACCAAAATTGTAGTTTACTATTAATTATATAATAATTTATTTTTATTTTAAAGTTAAAAATAACAATTTGATTTTTTTAATTCAGTCAAAATAATTAAAAATGTTGAAACCTGATTTGTGATAGAAAATGGATCAGAGAAGACATTCTTAGAAATTACTAAGTCTGCGTTTGGTATACAAACAAGATAGGACAGAACAGGACATGACAGAACTAGATAGGACAACATGTAACACCCTCAAATTTGGTCAGAACGACTAAAATAAAACTTTCAATATCATCTTAAGGAGGGATAAAATCTCTTACTATAAATCCATAAATGAAATACATTTATAAGTTGAACCATCAATTAGAAAATAAAGTCTTACATAAACACTAATTAAAGTCGGGTGTTACTAAAACCCAATATCAGTCGCCATCTCCAACATAAGTGCGGAAGACTTCAACAAGCTAAACACCTCATCGAGCACACAACTAGCACTCGCCTCTCCACGGTGTCACTAGCTCTATTTCCAACATAAACCTGTTGCACATGCTGACAAATAAAAAGGTTAGGCTAACGCCTATTGAGTTCAAAGCTTTTCGTCATTAATATAAAATCGTTAAACGGAAATAATGCAACTTAAATCGTGATCCTATAAAATGAATTACTTTAAATATGAGAACGACCCGTTTTCCAATAATATGCAATTTATAAATGAACGCCTCAACGTCAAACCTTATTTCATGAAATAATGTAAACCAACGCCTGTTCAAAACGTAAAAAGATGTAAATACTCCAATGATGATGTTTGGATAAAGCTTTATAAACCAAGCGACCAAATTCTAAGTAAACTAAAGTCTCCAAAGTTATAGTAAAAGGAGAAAGACCCAACTCAACGCGTCACCGAAAACAAGGGTAAAATTAAATACGGAAACAACATCTTTCGATGACGGGGGAAACCTGAATTCCAAGGCTAGTAGCGAAACACAAAGTAAGCCACATTCCAAGTTATTGAGCTCACCATACTAGGATCAAGACCGTGAGCACGCCGGCTCAAAATAAAGATGTGGGAGGATGGCAACCCTATGATCCTAGTCATGCTCATTCACCAGGATTTACATTTATGACCCACGGCTAGTAACCGGCCCCACATAACCGTACCAAGTTGCCCTCTAGGGTCCAACGTCTCAACTGGCTACAAATGGGAAGTGACTTCCCCAGAAAACAGGCTCAGAAATTAACTGGCGGATACAAGACGGTTCTTGGACTCCACGAGCCCCCACCGTATTATCCATCGACATCCCAAGACTAATTCTGGCTCAACATATAAATAATAGCCCATTTTCTCTTTAAATAACACGACCGACTCATATGCCTATGGATCCACTTCATTACAGTCTAAAATGTCACATGACTCCAAATGAATGACCAACGCACTCAAAACATGTAACTCCCAAATGACACGTAAAAACGTCATCATAAATAAACTTTCATTATGGGTTATTAAACCGGACAAATGTCCACACGACTCATTTTAGTCAAAATCGAGTCAAAGACTCAACAAATTTATTCAAATCGCCAAAAGAGCCATTGTCATCTTTAAAACATGTTTGACCCACGGATATGCAAACACAAAGACTGAAGATGTAATTAACCCAAACTTCCTCATTAGTTGAAACAAAGCGTTTTCCCCAAAGGAGTCATTTCCTTATTTACCAAAACGACTCATAACTCCATGATATGCATTTTCCAAAAGGACAATTACTCAAAGTGACATCCAAATAAGCATTTAGTCATCAAAGGAACATATTAAAATGATTTAAGTAACAAAGTGTCCAAAATCCCAGAGACGGGTGTTTTATAAGTTTGTAAAGTTAAACACTTCCAAAATAACCAAACTTATCAGTAGTTAACAATTTCATGTATAAAGCAAACACTTTAAAATAAACATTTTGGCATGTACAACGTTTTCACAAATCAACTTGAACTCACCTTGCTAGATTTAGGCTAAATCTAGATTTTACCCAACGAGCTCTTTTGAAGACCAGTTGAATCCTCAAGCCGAAGACTTCCAAAACCTAGATTCAACATTCCAACCCATAAATAACCATTTCCAACCACAGGGAAACATTCTCCAAACATAGAAATATCAAAATCCCAAACAAGATCGAAACCCTAGTTTTCTCCAAAACTTACCAAATCCGAGATTTGAGAAACCAAACACTAAGAAACCATCAATGGAGCATTTATAACCTTAATACAAGAAAACCTACCCTTGAAGACGATGAGGCTTCCGAGAACACCTAATCCAACACTTCAACCCGAGCTCCCAACCGAAAGAACTTGATGAGGAAGATGAAGATGGAGGTTTTGTGGTTCGAGGTTCCAACTAGCTAGGTGACTGAGAATCATGAGGTTTGGGGAGAGAAACCCCCAAAATGGGTTATGGTTCGGTCTTTATGAAAGGGAGAGGTTGAGAGAGAATAACAATAGAAGAGAATGAGTTTTTGAATGAAAAATGAGGCCAAAATCCGATTTTATTTCGGTAAGACCCCCCACGCGACAGTGCCTGGCGATAGTGACATTGTCACTATCGCGTGGCACAATCGCGTGGAGTGTACCGCGGCTAACACTTTCCTCGCGATAGTGCCCTGGCGATAGTGACCTTGTCACTATCGCGTGGCACAATCGCGCCAAAGGTGCTGAGGCTCGAAAAGTCCAAAAACTCGCGATTCACGCATGGGTCGATTTAAGATTCGAAGGCACAACGTTTTCCACTCAAAAGATATGCGAGAGGCGGAGAGATTACCAACGAAAGGCGGAACTTACTTATGAAAAGTCGGGTGTTACAATCCTCCCAACCTTAGAATGATTTCGTCCTCGAAATCTAGATTCCCATGAAACCTTGCCCGCAGAAGGATTTCTTTTAACCCTTTCTTCAGCACCACTATGATGCCGCTTGCACTGATACACGCCAACCGCCCCTCATGGGCACATTACACTCATGACTGAGCGAACACTTAACCCACCAAGTGACCTTTACTCACAAGATTACGGACGTCTCCCAACCTTGGGTGACAATCACTACCTTCAGGTAGCTAGTGGCCTCAACTTCCCACTGGCCCATTTCCTCCGGATCTATACGGTCCCGAACCCAACATCAAAGATCAAAATTAAACTTTCAAAACTCTTAGATTTCAACTGATATATTCATAATGCTGATAAAGTTGACCTCCTAAGGCGCACCAATGCGTCCTTCAGGCAACTGGTTAACCCGGATTCGGTTAACACTCAACTCCGTTTCAACCCTGACCTCACAATAATCCTCTAATACATCTTTTTTCACCATGGAAAAGCCGATACACCTCGGTACTTACTTAATCAACATCTAACCTTCTTCAAATTTCCATTACGGAAAGGTCAATATTCTCTATACTCCAACCAGGATACTTCCAAACATCCCAAGATTCATTGATTTCCAAAACAAGTCGACGCCTAGGACTAAATGGTGACCTTGAAAACATGGACATCCCGTCCAAAATTCCATTCCAGGCGGATAGCCGTACTATGGTTGACACTTAACTGAGTGCTAAAATTACAAATCTTACATTTCTATCAAACGGACCACATGTATTTCCTTTGATTGCGAAAACCCACTAAGACGGTACACCACCAACATATACCCTGATGTCACACCGACAAGCAACCCACCAAATCCAACCCAATTAAAACGCAGGTAAACACCCAAAAGCCTTATCCCGCATGATTACCGAAGTATAAAATCACTCCTTAACTAACTGGGAAGACTTAAATCTACTAATTCCATTAATACAAATACGCACATATTCGAAAACCCAAGTCCAAAATTCAAGACTGACCGCAAGTCAAATCATCCGACGTTTCAACTCCTAAGGACTCCCTTAGTCCCTAATTACAACTCCTTTCACGACAGGGGTTTAAATCTATAGCTCTAATGAGTTCAAGGTTTTGCAATTATAGGACTCAACAATTATGCCAATTGAGAACTTCGTAAAACCTGTAAATACAAACGTTCTATAACAATTTATCATATGCGGAGAAAATCTACTATCGTTTATCCGTTAGGTTTCAAAATTGATCACCAACACCATGCATATAAAACCATTCCCAAAACTCATTTGAATATCACTTACATAAATAAAACGGTAATAAAAGATGCGCAACAAAATTTCCAAACGGACTACCACGGTTCTAGTATGCGTCAATTCATACTATGCATATGAAAATAAGTTTCTGCATTAGAACATGTGCAATAAAAGTTGTACAATTCCCAAAAGAGACATTCACAATTTAATTTTAAAGTTCCGACTTCCCAACCCAAAAGTCGTTGCGACATAAAATTATTAACAACTCCATTTGCAACAGTTTATTCCCCAAAGTTCGATGAGATGATAAGAATGCAAATATTTCTCAAATCGAGTTTAAAACTTTAATCCGCCTCGATAAGACACATTTGACCAAGATGGTAGCTACAACGATATGCAATTCAAAAATTCATTTCATGTATGGCGGAGAATTTATAACCGCAAGGTCAGCAAGCGAAGCACGCTTAGATTAAAATTTGATATAAGACAACATAAATATTTCGCATATTTACTCACGCGAGTAAAAGTTGGATTCAACCCAAAAGTATGTACATATACTCGTGTGAAACTTAAGATGCAATCATGCGACATTTAGATTTTTCAAGGTGCCTCTTACGGTTGCAAAACTGTCGATGCAAGACTCGCATTAAACAAAGTTTTAAACAAAACTCGTAAATTAGCACACACAATAATGCAAGTCTACACGTTCTCAAAAATTATTTACGCAACGCAAAATGACGTAAGACGAGACACCCTAAACCCAACTGGATTTTCGCAAAACTCAATAATGTTAAAACCATGCAGTGTCAAAATCTTCATTTCTTGACAGGGAGTGTAAAGAAAACGGCAATGCGCTTTTAATATCAAACTTTTAGGAGTTTCCTCCTTTTACTGAATGAAAGGTAAAATAACACTTTACAAATTTACATGGGGCACGGCGCTAAATAACTCGCAAGCTTAAATGAGGCAAAATTTAAAACTCACGCATAAGAGGACATCGTACAAAACAACACCCCATGAATTTTCAACAAAACTCACACAACCCGAAATTCTCAAGAAATTCCGACTCAACGCGTGGGGATAACTTTTCTTTTAAAACCATCGACATATGTGGAGGAGATCCAATGCCTAGGTTAAAATCTCATAGCTACTTGCCCAATACTCAAATGACATTAAAACATGGACATTACAATATCCGCAAATAGCGTTAAACAAGAGACGTGAATAAAGAGATTTTTGATAACAATTTGCAATCACGTGCAACAAAACAATTTATGCATGCTTAAGCTCACAGTTTAAGATTTGATGCGTGTTAAATGTTTTACCAAAACTTTATAATATAAACCACTTTCTGGTTTACGAACACAAGAAACAATTTATGCAAATTTATTCCATAAATAAATTTTAGTGCATGAATTTGGTCGGCATTCACCCCTCTAGACTACGCTTCTCAACAACCCGACATACTAATACCATCCAGGTGTATCAAGCATCTTAGGACAACAATATCAATTTCCTACTATTGTCATCCGGATACTCCACATCTTAAAGCAACACCCGGATATCTCATCAGTTCACCTTACAATCACTCCTTGTATAACGTTAATTCCATAAGCTCAAGGTTATATTCCAACCAATTATTCTTACTCAAGACGATCAACTTAATGCATTCAACGCACTTAACTATCACTTCAACGTGACATTGCTATAGACATCAACGTTTTCCTTAGATTACTCACTTAGAAACCTTCTCACTACCCCAACGGTAATCATACCAAGGTAGTTCAAGTATACACATGTAGTATGTAGGTTCACCATAACACTGGCCAGGTGCCATTATGAACGTACCACACATGCTCATCTTTGTGACCCTCGACAAGTTTCCCGTTTCTAGTGACTCGATCAACTCAATAATATCTTATCTTAAGGTTCCTAATGTGCAACTTCACTTACAATCGCTTATAAAAACGCTAGTTTGAGTCTAGGCATCCAAACATTAATACCTAATTCTCTCAAACTTAAGCTCTGATACCAACTTGTAACACCCTCAAATTTGGTAAGAGCGACTAAAATAAAACTTTCAATATCACCTCAAGGAAGGATAAAATCTCTTACTATAAATCCATAAATGAAATACATTTCTAAGTTGAACCATCAATTAGAAAATAAAGTCTTACATAAAGACTAACTAAAGTCGGGTGTTACTAAAACCCAATATCAGTCGCCATCTCCAACATAAGTGCGGAAGACTTCAACAAGCTAAACACCTCATCGAGCACACAACTAGCACTCGCCTCTCCACGGTGTCACTAGCTCTATTCCCAACATAAACCTGTTGCACATGCCAACAAATAAAAAGGTTAGGCTAACGCCTAGTGAGTTCAAGGGTTTTCGTCATTAATATAAAATCGTTAAACGGAAATAATGCAACTTAAATCGTGATCCTTTAAAATGAATTACTTTAAATATGAGAACGACCCGTTTTCCAATAATATGCAATTTATAAATGAACGCCTCAACGTCAAACCTTATTTCATGAAATAATGTAAACCAACGCCTGTTCAAAACGTAAAAAGATGTAAATACTCCAATGATGATGTTTGGATAAAGCTTTATAAACCAAGCGACCAAATTATAAGTAAACTAAAGTCTCCAAAGTTATAGTAAAAGGAGAAAGACCCAACTCAACGCGTCACCGAAAACAAGGGTAAAATTAAATACGGAAACAACATCTTTCGATGACGGGGGAAACCTGAATTCCAAGGCTAGTAGCGAAACACAAAGTAAGCCACATTCCAAGTTATTGAGCTCACCATACTAGGATCAAGACCGTGAGCACGCCAGCTCAAAATAAAGATGTGGGAGGATGGCAACCCTATGATCCTAGTCATGCTCATTCACCAGGATTTACATTTACGACCCACGGCTAGTAACCGGCCCCACATAACAGTACCAAGTTGCCCTCTAGGGTCCAACGTCTCAACTGGCTACAAATGGGAAGTGACTTCCCCAGAAAACAGGCTCAGAAATTAACTGGCGGATACAGGACGGTTCTTGGACTCCACGAGCCCCCACCGTATTATCCATCGACATCCCAAGACTAATTCTGGCTCAACATATAAATAATAGCCCATTTTCTCTTTAAATAACACGACCGACTCATATGCCTATGGATCCACTGCATTACAGTCTAAAATGTCACATGACTCCAAATGAATGACCAACGCACTCAAAACATGTAACTCCCAAATAACACGTAAAAACGTCATCATAAATAAACTTTCATTATGGGTTATTAAACCGGACAAATGTCCACACGACTCATTTTAGTCAAAATCGAGTCAAAGACTCAACAAATTTATTCAAATCGCCAAAAGAGCCATTGTCATCTTTAAAACATGTTTGACCCACGGATATGCAAACACAAAGACTGAAGATGTAATTAACCCAAACTTCCTCATTAGTTGAAACAAAGCGTTTTCCCCAAAGGACTCATTTCCTTATTTACCAAAACGACTCATAACCCCATGATATGCATTTTCCAAACGATTTATGAAATTAGTTGCTCCAAAAGGACAATTACTCAAAGTGACATCCCAATAAGCATTTAGTCATCAAAGGAACATATTAAAATGATTTAAGTAACAAAGTGTCCAAAATCCCAGAGACGGGTGTTTTATAAGTTTGTAAAGTTAAACACTTCCAAAATAACCAAACTTATCAGTAGTTAACAATTTCATGTATAAAGCAAACACTTTAAAATAAACATTTTGGCATGTACAGCGTTTTCACAAATCAACTTGAACTCACCTTGCTAGATTTAGGCTAAATCTAGATTTTACCCAACGAGCTCTTTTGAAGACCAGTTGAATCCTCAAGCCGAAGACTTCCAAAACCTAGATTCAACATTCCAACCCATAAATAACCATTTCCAACCACAGGGAAACATTCTCCAAACATAGAAATACCAAAATCCCAAACAAGATCGAAACCCTAGTTTTCTCCAAAACTTACCAAATCCGAGATTTGAGAAGCCAAACACTAAGAAACCATCAATGGAGCATTTATAACCTTAATACAAGAAAACCTACCCTTGAAGACGATGAGGCTTCCGAGAACACCCAATCCAACACTTCAACCCGAGCTCCCAACCGAAAGAACTTGATGAGGAAGATGAAGATGGAGGTTTTGTGGTTCGAGGTTCCAACTAGCTAGGTGATTGAGAATCATGAGGTTTGGGGAGAGAAACCCCCAAAATGGGTTAAGGTTCGGTCTTTATGAAAGGGAGAGGTTGAGAGAGAATAACAATAGAAGAGAATGAGTTTTTGAATGAGAAATGAGGCCAAAATCCGATTTTATTTCGGTAAGACCCCCACGCGACAGTGCCTGGCGATAGTGACATTGTCACTATCGCGTGACACAGTCGCGCGGAGTGTACCGCGGCTAACACTTTCCTCGCGATAGTGCCCTGGCGATAGTGACCTTGTCACTATCGCGTGGCACAATCGCGCCAAAGGTGCCGAGGCTCGAAAAGTCCAAAAACTCGCGATTCACGCATGGGTCGATTTAAGATTCGAAGGCACAACGTTTTCCACTCAAAAGATAGGCGAAAGGCAGAGAGATTACCAACGAAAGGCAGAACTTACTTACGAAAAGTCGGGTGTTACACAACATATGACTGGTTAAAGAACCAATTTACCCCTAGTGAGTTGTTTAGTGTTTTTTCTACCAAATAAACAATCACAATAACAAAGATCAATTTATGCTAGGAGATCGAGTAATTCATATTTTGTAGTAAAGCAATTGAACAAATTTATAATAAACAACAGGTGATTCATAAGAATTTAGGACATCAAACATGGATAAAGGTCAACCAAATAAATAGTGATTCATACGAAAAAGATAAATCGAATGAAAATAGAAAACAAAACAAAAAGGAGAGAAAAAAGATCACATAATGTCTTTGCTACCAGTCATACAGTGTTCTAAGAACAAATTGTATTACTGGAGATCTAGATTGATAAACTTATGAAGCCTTGACCAAGCCAAGCCATAGACTTAACCTAATTTCAACCGCCTAACAGATTTGGATTTGATGATCATGTTTGTTTCTATGAAGAAGAAAGTGGTTAATTGGTTTCACCACTTGAGCCTAGTTCAAGTTAAATCACTAATAACTTATGGTTGTATATGTACGTGTATGTTAACCGATGATTTGCTTACTGACAATGGTTTTGATTCATGATAATTGGCTTCTTCAAAGAATGACCTCATTTCAAGCTTCTACTATGGGTTGGTCTGCATCGCCAAGGTGTATCAGAGATATAAGGCCTAACATATCAGAGAAATAAAAAAACGATTTACGCATACATAACAAAATATCAAAGAGAAAACCGGAATCAGAGAGAAATTGATCAAAAGTCGAGACAGATAAGAGAGAAAACGAAAATCGATTTATGCAGACAAATCAAAGAATTCGGTCGATATAGGATTTAGAGAGAAAGTGATCGATCTAGGGTTTAGAGACCAATCGATTGATCTAAGGTTTAGAGAGAAATCGACCGATCTAGGGTTTACATGAGGTGGGAGACATGAAAAAAAGAGGCGATTACTTTACAATCTTCGATTTTAGACTTCGATTTCAAAGCCTTCGATTTCAGTATGAGAGTCATGCATTGATTTCAGTTTGAGAGGTGTCAAAGAGAAGAGAAGGTTGCGAGGTATAACTGACATCAGGGTTCCACTTAGTTCCAAGGGTAGGGGTAGGAGGGAACACACGTGTTCCACATTTGTTAGTTCCTATTTGTTCAACATATAGTCGCGCCAAACATGGGACAAAGTGTTATGTTCTATCTTGTCATGTCCACCCTACTAAACGTACCCAAAGTGTTGAAAAAGAGTCAAAGCTCTGGACCTTAACAGTTAGAGATCTAGATGACACATAAGTCTGAAGTAGCAACTCAGACTTATGATATCATGAAAAACAATAAAAAGTTCTACCCTAATCTTCCATTTCACAAAAATCTGCCGCCAAGGAGCAAATCTACAAATCATAACTCAACACCTTTGTAACAACCCAAAGTAGGGGTAAATAAATATGTACGAAAAAGGAAAAAAAAGAGAGAAATAGAATAAAAAGGATTTATTCGACTTTGGGCCAAAAATATACATATTCGAAAATGGAGGGCCAGTTTCATCATTAAAGGAAAGTATAATAAAGGAAAAAGGGGGAAAAACCAAAAACGGAGGAGGATTAATTTTTGTAAAAAGGTAAAAATTGTCAAGTTTGAAAATGGAGGGGCTGAAGTGAAATATATGTAATTTGAAAATAAAGGATAATGTTATAGGATAAGTGTGCCATTGACGATAGAGATAGAGATAGAAATAAAATATATCAGAGTTAAATTAGAACTAGAATATCTAGTTATCTACCTGTAATCCATCCCTATATAAAGGGTTTATGATTAATGAAAATTGACAACTTTTCTATTCTCTCTATATTTATTGTTCTACAACACGTTATCAGCACGAAAGCTCGGTTGTTGTTTGACGGTTGTTCCGCTTGCTACCGCTACTAATAACCTTCATCATACTACGTCAATACAAGTATGTATATTCATATCCTCATCTTTATATTATGAATTTTCTGTTCATTGGCTATATTGCATGTGGATATAAAAAAAACACAATCTTTTGATTGATCAACTCTTGTGCGCTTTTTAGATAAAACATGCCTACCCTCTTGATAGAAATTTGTTTTTAATGTTTAGTGGTAGCCAATTTATTAATTCAAATCAAGCTTCAATATTTTTATTATTATTATTTCTTAATTATTTATTGGTTTATTTATTAAATATACAACTTTACGTATTGGTATAATCCTTTTGAATGAATTAAATTTTGATTAAACATTTTTTTAATCTTAATCGAAAAATATACCTTTCATATTATACTAGGCATACTTAATTAATTAATTTAATTGTATTATTGTTATTTATTTATTAAAAAAAATAATCACATTGCTTTATATAATTATTTTTGAATCAATGTGTATCTTGTTGGATGTTATAAACACGATTCAATTTTATATTATTTAAAATAACCGAATTTTCAAATATTTATTAGTTTAATTATAGACTAGAAGTGTATTCGCGCAATACAGTTAGATACATCACGATTTTAATGTTTCATTTTATTTTCTGTTTTTTGTCGATTTACATTACGATTTTGGATGGTTGTGAGAGAGTGATAATGATTTTTTTATATAAATTTGTTTAATTTAGACTTAATAATATAATGTAATTTATTTTGGTTTAATAATATAATTTTTTTTATAAAATATTCTGTAAGATTTTTTAATTATATTTTAGATTTTTTATATCTAAAATATGTTGAGAGTTATTTTAGGGGAGTTAAAGTGAGAAATGATTTTAGGGGAGTTAAAATAGTTAGAGATAATGATTGAAAATTAATGAATAACATTAAATGTAGTACATACAGCTTTTACGGCTGTTTTTTAAGTAATTAACATTAAATAACGATACATTAAGCTTTAAGACTTGTTTTTAAGAGTTTTTTATGTCATATTTATAATATAGTATAGATTTACTTTTAAATCTCTCTCTAAATTTTTCTAGCCATATCGAAAAAAAAATGTGAAGTTGAAAAATCTTTATATATATATATATATATATATATATATGTAAAATTGACAATTTTAACCCCTGGACTTTGTATATCCTTATTCATGTCTTTATTTCTTTTAAATTGTTTAATTTGAATTTAATTGTTTTCAACATGTTACTGTTATTAAGTTGTTCATCTATTTTCTCTTATTCTATGAATTTATCAAATTTGTTGATTTAGTTATAGTTTTAAGTATTTTGAATTGATTTGCTTCAATAATTTTCACATATCCATCCTAATCCATAATATTTTATAATTGCTAAAAATATTTGTTTCGTGAATATCTCATTACTGATATGAATATGATTTCATATATATAATTTTGCTATAAATCAAATATTAAATATGAAAATAATATATGGTTTGCCCCAAAAGACTTGTGGTTTGTTTGGTTGATTTTATTTTTTCTGGGAAAATTAAAATGTATTAATTGCAAAGGGTTGTAGTTTTATTTTTTAGATAGGGACAATTGTAAATAGAATATATATTGTTAATTTCCTATTTAAAAATGTAATCATCCGAAGACGGAGTTCCAAGAAATCAAGACGGAGTCTTTGGAATTCAGCAAAATGGCGAAGTCGGTGAAAGCTTCAAGATGTCCTTAGACTGACCGTGGTGGTTGTCTCATAACACCACTTTAGGGGGGGGGGGGGGGGGGCAAAATCATATATTATCAATTGTTGTGGTTGTTTATTCCGTGTTTTTTTTTATTGCTTTTATTATGTTATGATAAATGCAAACGATTTTAAAATAAAAACAAAAAAAAGTAATTTTTTATTTGATAACTAATGATATTTTAAAATTTTGACATGCTTATCAAAATCCAACCGTTTTTTGAATAAAACTTTTAAAACAAGTTTTTTTCCAAACATTTTTAAAAGAAAATTAATGTTTTCTAAAACCTCAAACATTTCACAAAAGTTATTCATGTATTTCATAAACGAAAGTAATCGCATTGCATTAAAAGATTTTGTCAAAACGGGTGTAAATAACCCCTAAAGGTTTGTAGGGATTTAAGTAATCCACGTGATTCCCCTCCTTACCTGGAAATCCAAAAGTGTTTTTGCGATTTATTTTTGAATATTGAGATACTAAGATAACATTTTCAGCAAAAGAAATGTTTGAAATACAATCTTATATTGCCATGATAATGAAATTTCATGTGCATCGTTTTTTCCTCATAAAATAAGAATACCTTATCTCTTGTTTATGTAGATGGCTGAACCAACTCGCCCCAAATTTGATATCCTGGATTCAGAAGGACTTGAATACCACAGATGGGTATCCGATGTAGAAACCACCTTCATTGGCAAGGACTATAACTACACAATCAACCCCCTACTAACCCTAAAAACAAACCGTCAGAAAAGGTACAAGCAAATGCCTTAATGTTCTTGAGACGACACATCGATCCCAGTCTTCGATGGGAGTACCTTCAACTGAAAACCCCCAAAGAACTGTGGGATGCACTGAAAGGAAGATTCAGGAATATTCACGACTCTTTACTTCCTGAACTAATCGTACAGTGGAATGAAATCCGCCTACTCGATTACAAAAAGGTAAATGATTTCAACAAAGAAATGTTGCATCTCAAAGCAGGTTTAAACTTTTGTGGAAAAGAACTCACAGAAGAAGTGTTGATTCAGAAAACACTTTCCACTTTCCCTACATCAACAATCATACTAATGAATCAGTATCGATTAGAATATGATAGTAAAAGAATCACAACCTTTAACAAACTTATCAACCTACTGCAAGTGGCTGAAAGACACAATGATGTTCTTTTGAATAACAACGCTAGACCTGTCGGGACAAATAAAATTCCTGAATCCAATCATGCAAGCGTTAGAGGTGGAAAGAACTCCAAAGGACGGGGAGTTAAACATACTGAATCACACGCACGTGGAAACTATTCATCACGTAACGTGGTCGTGGACAGGGTCATATGCAGGGCCATGGTCGTGGTCGTGGGCAGGGGCGTGACAATAGTCGTGGTGGATTTTCCAATTCATGGCACAGAGATGCAACTACTGGACCAAATAATCAAGGCCACTCTAAAGGAAAAGCACCAATGGTCGATTCTGTCAAAAGAGCAAGAGAAGGAAATGAACCTTGCTATAGATGTGGCATCATTGGGCACTGGTATAAGAATTGTCGAGCAAGAGACAACATTGCCGCCACCTACAAGAGATATAGGGAATCCAAATAAAAGGAATCTCACTACCTTGAAGAAACAAGTGATCCCCCAGAAATCAACTTAACAGTTGCAGATTTCACCAATAACAAAAGCAATAATTCACCGCTAGAGCTCCCAGATTTTGACTAATTTTCCCACCTTTTTCATTCATAGTTATTGAGACACTATTTGTTGTTGTTGTTATTATTATTATTATTATTATTATTATTATTATTATTATTATTATTATTATTATTATTATTATTATTATTATTATTATTATTATTTTGCGAACTTAATTTATTGTTTGAATTGATGATTAAATAAATTTTATTTTGTGTCTATCTAAACCATTGATGTAAAGAAATACGTCAAAGTAATCAAATATTCTTCGTTCCTGTAGGAATGTATCGAGGAGAACTTGAGTGCTTAGTTGACTGTGGGACTACCCACACAATACTAAGAAACAACTTACTATTCACTAAAATAAGTTATTATAAATCCTCAATGACCACAATGATTGGATCATCCAACTTAATACTTGGTCGAGGAACTGCCATTTTCTTGTTGCCTAATGGCAATAAAATGACAATCACATAAGCACTCTACGCCCCTAAAGCTAAACGATCCTTGTTAAGTTTCAAAGATATACGCTCCAACGGCTATCATATTGAAACACACAGTAAGAATGGAAATGAATATATGTACATCACCTCTAATGAATACGGAAGGAAACGTATATTAGAGAAATTAATATGTCAAAATCGTGGGTTATATCTTACCACAATTCGGGTTATTGAATCATATTATGTTATCAATAATGGAATTTGGAATAGTGACATATACAAGCTTTGGCATGACCGCCTGGGGCACCCTGGTCGTGATATGATGATACATGTGTTGAAAAACACACATGGACACCCTTTCTTTCGAATAAAAGGCAAGATGAAGCAATTACCTGAAACGACGAAATTGCAATCGTTGACTTCTGAAGCACAAGAAGCAACAACATCATCACAATATGCCTCCTTGAATAAACCTAGCTTTTGCAAAGCATGTTCCTTAGCTAAAACAGGATCGAGACCATCCTATGCTAAAGACATAAAGCAAAACATTTCATTCTTACAACGTATACAAGGTGATATTTGTGGACCTATACATCCAGAATGCGGGCCATTCAAGTATTTTATGGTTCTAGTTGATGCTTCGACATGATGGACACATGTCGCACTATTGTCCACACGAAACACTGCATTTGCAAAACTCCTAGCACAAACTATACGTCTGAGGGCTCACCACCCTGATTATCCTATCAAGTCTATACGACTTGATAATGCTGGAGAATTTACATCACAAGTATTTGATGATTATTGCATGTCTATTGGGATCGATGTAGAGCATCCCGTACCCCATGTGCATACACAAAATGGTCTCACAGAAGCTACCATCAAAAGGATACAGATGATAGTCAGGGCATTGGTTATGTGCACCAATTTACCCACTTCTGCATGGGGTTATGCAATATTACATGCAACTTTACTTATTCGCTTTAGACACACTACTAGCCAACCATTTTCTGCGTACCAGTTGGTAACTGGATATGAGCCTGATATTTCACATTTAAGCATATTTGGTTGTGCAGTATATGTGCCAATTGCGCCCCCACAGCGCACCAAAATGGGACCTCAAAGACGATTAAGTATATATGTTGGATATGAATCTCTAACAATTATCCGCTATTTAGAACCCTTGACGGGTGATCTATTTACCGCAAGATTTGCGGATTGTCACTTCGATGAGACAGTCTTCCCGTCGTTAGGGGGAGATAGGAAAAAGGATTTTCCAAGGGAACAACAGGAATTGTCATGGAATGTTCCCACCCTGTCTCATTTTGATCCCCACACTTCACAATGTGAAAGTGAAGTCAAACGAATACTATATCTTCAAAACGTAGCAGACTCGATACCTGATGCGTTCATTGATATTGCAAAAGTGACAAGATCACACATACCGGCTGCAAATGTACCCGCAAGGCTAAAAGTCCCCAAACAGGGGCACAACACCATCGGAAAGAGTGTTGCAACCACACACTGTGGAAGTGTGGTTGAGGTCGTGGCTCCCAAAAGGAAAAGGCGGAGGCCACTTGGTTCGATAGATACTCATCCAAGAAAGAAAAGGGAGAGTAAGGCACAATCTGATCCACTTATCATCAATACTGAAAACCCTTCTCATGAGATTGTCTCTGATTATAGCTATGTCCATGAATCATTACTGGAGGACGCTCCGAAGTCAATATTGATTCCAGAGAACAAAGAAATCTCAAAGAATTATGAGAATGCACACGAGTTGATGGAAAGATCATCCATACTCATTGATGATATATTTGCATATACTGTTGCACATGAAATAATAGAGCATGATGACATCGAACCACGCTCAGTTGAATAATGTCAACAAAGAGCAGACTGGCCTAAATGGAAAGAATCAATCCAGGCAGAACTAGATTCTTTGGCAAAGAGACAGGTATTTGGTCCGGTAGTGCTAACCCCACCAAGTGTAAAGCCTGTAGGACATAAATGGGTCTTTGTCAGAAAGCGTAACGAGAAAAATGAAGTCATAAGGTATAAGGCTCGCCTTGTGGCACAAGGTTTCTCACAACGCCCTGGGATTGACTATGAGGAGACATACTCCCCTGTAATGGACGTAATAACGTTCCGCTATCTAATTAGCCTAGTATTTTTCGAAGGACTGGAAATGCAAATTATGGATGTGGTTACTGCATATCTCTATGGGGATCTGGATTCAGAGATATACATGAAAGTGCCAAATGGCCTTCCACTACCCGATTCAAGTAAACCACGAAGTGCGTTTGCAATTAAACTAAGACGTTCACTCTACAGATTAAAACAATCCGGACGGATGTGGTATACCCGTCTAAGTGAATACTTGATTGGAAAGGGATATAAGAACGATGAATTGTGCCCTTGCGTAAAGAAGACAAGTTCTGGATTTTCAATCATAGCTGTGTATGTTGATAATATGAACATAATAGGTACTCTTGATGAAATAAGAGATACTGCAACCTATTTGAAATCTGAATTTGAGATGATAGATCTTGGGAAAACTCGGTTTTGTCTAGGTATAGAACTAGAACACCGAGCTTGTGGAATTATAATCCACCAATCCGCTTATATCCAGAAAATGCTCAGGCGATTTAATATGGATAAAGCACATCCGGCTAGCACTCCCATGATAGGTCGAAGTTTGGATATAAGGAAAGATCCATTTCGTCCAAAGGATGATGATGAAGAAGTGTTGGGAGCTGAAATTCCCTATCTAAGTGCAATAGGTGCATTATTGTACTTAGCACAATGTACTCGACCTGATATTGCATTCTCAGTGAACTTGTTAGCTAGATTTAGCTCGGAGCCAACACAACGTCATTGGAATGGTATCAAAAATATCTTTTGATACCTAAAAGGAACCATCGATATGGGCTTATTCTTTCACTATAAAGAGAAAAATGGGGTTACAATACCTGTTAAAGATATTGAACAAATGAAAGTAGGATATATCAAGGGTGATAATACAAAACATATTTCGCCAAAGTTTTTCTATAATCAGCAACAACAGGCTCTCCTTAAGATTCAAGTGAATCAAGTAAGATCAAAGGAGAATGTGACTGATTTGTTTACAAAATCGTTGCCTAAGGCTACATTTGAAAAACATGTGGAAAGCATTGGAATGCGGAGACTTTCCAAACTCCCTTGATTAACGTACGCATCAGGGGGAGTAGTAGACAAAAGAGGGAGTCTACTATACATGTGATATTAGTATGTTGTGCTCTTTCCTTCACCCAAGTTTTATTTTTCCCAATGGGTTTTGTTTCTTGGTGTAAGGTTTTAGTGAGGCAACAGTTTATATAACTCCCATGATTGATGTACAAATCTAAGGGAATAATAGATTAAAGGAATAGTCTATACACAGATGCGTTGTACTCTTTCCTTCGTCCTTTTTTTCCCATTGGGTTTTTATTTTGACGCAAGGTTTTAACGAGGCAACGATATTACACCATCACTCCTTTGACTCGGCACAAGGGGGAGTGTTATAGGATAAGTGTGTCATCGTCTAAAAGATATGACGATAGAGATAGAGATAGTGATAGTGATAGAGATATAAATAAAATATATCAGAGTTAGATTAGAACTAGAATATCTAGTTATCTACCTGTAATCCATCCCTATATAAAGGGTTTATTATTAATGAGAATTGACAGCTTTTCTATTCTCTCTATATTTATTGTTCTACAACAGATAAGTGTTTATCCCTATATATTTAGTTAAGAAAGTTACCATTAACTGGAGCTTTATATGCGGTTTTCGGCTGTGATTTTTGGATTCATATAACATTTTGGTGTTGGTGACAAAACATCTCTAGAAAATCAAAGATTTGACAATGGTGAAGGAGAATTCGAAAAACAAAGATGTTAGGGTTCTTCGGAGTTATCCAACAATTTAAGGTACTTCCTTTGGTTGTTTTTGCAATTAATTGATACAAATCATTGGTTTTATATGGTGTTTTATGTTTTTGTGAGAAAATCAAAAAAATTTATGGTGTTTACAAAATTCATATCACTCATTTGTCCAAATAAGGAGTATGATACGTTTCTGGAAAGCTTGAGACATGAACTACAAATATATGTGACACGAACGTAGCCTAATAATGGTGTTAAGTGCTCAAAAATCGAGGTTTTTTTAATATGGTCAGGAATTTGACAACAACAACGCACTGATTTAATAAAATTCTTATAAAATCTATCATAATCCAATTTAGATGATTCTTGAAGTTTTAGAATCACAAGAGATTTTTCTTAAAGTATCATTTATATAATTTATTCCATAACGTCTTGGATATATGAGAATCGTTGCATTTTGTAGCGTGTCCAGTCCAATGCACATGAAGAATTGTAACGAGTCTCCTGTAAGTTGAAATAAGTCTCGGTTGAAACGTGTCTCCTATTAGTGAGAATTGTAATGCCCTCAAATTTGGTAAGAGCAACTAATTAAAATTTCGGTATAATATCAACATAAGGAACAAAACTTCCTCATACAATTCAAAACTCAGTATACCTCAAGTCAAAATTCTATAACTAACCTCAACGAATATAAAAACTCCAATAATATACATGTACTAAACCGAAGTCGGGTGTTACTTAACCCCAAACACAAGTTGCTCTTCCCAAAACAAATGCGGAAGACTTCAACAAGCTAAACAATATCCGAGCACGCAACTAGCACCCCTCTCTTCACAGTGTCACTAGAACTTTTCCCAAAGAAGCATGTTGCACATGCCGACAAATAAAAAGGTTAGGCTAATGCCTAGTGAGTTCAAGAGTTTTCAACATTAATAAATATATCGTTAAAAAGTAATAATGCAATTGAAATCATAATATTTCAAAATGATATGCTTCAAATATGAAACCGACTCGTTTTCCAATAATATGCATTTTAGGCGGAGGAACACCAATATAAACGTTTTCCAAACCAAACTGTTTTAAGGACTAAGATCCCAATGTAAAACGTTCATTCGTAAATTAATTTTAACCCAAAACTCACTCAAAGAAGAATAGAAAGTGGACTCCCAATTTATGAAACTCGGATAAACTCTATATCTCGAAACACCCAAAACATGGGTAGGGCATAATACTCAACCCATATAAATAAAACGTCACCGAAAACATGGATAATAAAACTTTATACCCAAAACAACACCTTTCGGTGACGGGGGAGATCCGAATTCCATCGAAAGTGGAGGGCACACAAAGTTAATCCACTTCTCGATGTTCTCGAACTTCACAAAGAGTCATGGATCCCCATATACGGCTCCCTACCAAGCCACCACCACAAGATACCCAAATGACCCTAGTGTCTACTCGACCTCTAGATGAGTGTCACCACAAAAGCCATGAGTCACCATATCCGGCTCACCATGGGCACCATCGCAAGACTTAACTCCGTATACGGATTTGCAGAGCACCACCGCAAGCTTACATAAAAACATGACTTGGGGACCACTCACTAGACTTCAAATGCGGACACTAAATTCCACGATGAATAACCAGACTGGACTACAAACGGGCATCGAGTTCAACCACCCACGATCTATACCTCTAGCTCCCGCTTGCCATAAACACTTTGCAGTGCCAAAACGGGGATAAAGTCCCCAACTAAACTAACTGACTGACTCATATGCCTATGGATCCAATGCATTACAGTCTAAAACGTTACAGGACTCAAACGAATGAACTAACGCATTCAAAACATGTAACTCTCAAATAAGATGCAACTAAGTACACCATACGTCAAAGGCTCCTTATCGAGCTACCAAAACTGAACAAATGTTCCAAGACTCATCTGAGTATAAATCAAGTCCCAAAAGGCATAATAAACATTCGACTAAAATACACGAGCCAATATGGTTGTATAATTCAAATACATCTCTTCCCAAAAATTTTGTTTCTCAAATCACATTTGGCCTTCGGCCCAAAACCCAAAAAGGTTTACTATTTCTAAAATGTTCCTAAGGTTAGGAATGACCAAAACCAACAGACTCACACATGCGTACTTTCAAAACATCCCATTTCATGAATGATGCATAAAACTCGACAAACACTAAAAGTGCATTTTTGACCAAATGTCTATTTATGCAATAAATCATCAAAACACATTCATTTATGACACATTTATCAAAATGCCCAAAAATCCCAAATGTGGATGTTTTACAAAGTTTAATAAGCTAAACACTTCAAATAATCAAAAGTTACCAAACAACTCAACAGTTGACAATTTCATGTAAAACACATTAATACTTTAAAATGGACATTTTGGCATGTACAACGTTTTCATAAATCAACTTGAACTCACCTTGCTAGATTTAGGTGAAATCTAGATTTTTCCCTAACTTGAGCTCCTTTTGAAGAAACTTGAATCCTCAAGCCAAATCTTCCAAAAACCTATATCCACAAGTTTCCAACCATAAATACACTTATTCAAACACTTAAGTATCATTTCCCCAAACATTATACGTGAAGATCTCAACTTATACCAAAACCCTAATTTCCATAGATAAAGAAAAGAGGAGATTACCTTATCCATAACTTTAATCCACCAACCAAAATACTTCTAGGTCACCAACATGAGCCATAAACTCCCAAACGATAAAAAGGGTTAGGTGAAAACCCTAGAAAATTGATGAAGGTGATGAAGAAGATGGAGAGGATGAATATAGCTTAACTTTAGCTTCCACATCTTGCTAGATGAGGAAGAATCACTTGAAACACTCTAGGTTTGGTCTTTCAAATGCTCAAAATCAACAATGGGGGTAAAGGGTTTGGTTTAGAGAGAAAAGGAGAGGGTATGGTTGAAGTAGATAATGAAAAGAGGCTAGAATTCATGTTTTTAACCCGCTGGACCCCAAATGCGATTGTGCCAAGCAATAGTGACATGGTCACTATCACGAGGCACTCTCGCCGATAATGTATCGAGAGCTCCCAACTCTCTGTGATTGTGCCAAGCGATAGTGACCATGTCACAATCGCGAGGCACTCTCGCCGACGATGTACCGAGAGGCTTTGGCTCTCGACGATTATGACACAGCGATAATGACCTTGTCACTATCACTGGGCACTATCGCCCATTCCAAACCGAAGCCCCAAAACTTCACTTTTCTCGCCCGAAACATTTCCGACGCTTTTAGAGATCCAAGACAAATCCTCTTGTTCGCAAGGTTTGTCCTTATAAACTTTTACGTTGGCCCAGGGCCACTTTTACTGATTGAAGAAAATTACGGGTGTTACAAGAATGGCCAGATGTGGGTCACTCCCACCAGAGCCAAATAAAGGAGAACACAAGGAGATTAAGTAATCCATATCATACTAAGACAAGTTAAGAGATCTCGTTGGTGTCAAATATTTTCAAAAATTGAATGCATGATATTTTTATTTGTTGTTTACATATTTATCTTCATGATGAGGTCTGATTTGGTGCACGAAAACAATGAATTCACTGAGATTTTAACTGACTATTAGTATGCATATGAGGAATTGGATGTTCAAGAATGGATAAGAGCAGGAGCAAAGTGTAGATAGGAGATATGACTTTGCTATGCACTTTATGTTATGTATATAGTGGTAAGACTTTGTTTATGGTTATGTATTGGACTTATGTAACTTAGTTCGGTATGGGACGAATTAATGTTGGAGACTTTATACTTTGGTTATTTTTTGTTAAGACTTTCATTGTAGTGGTGTTGGTTGTTGATTGTCGTCATGATTGGCGATATGGGGCATGTTTTGGAGAGAATGTTGTGACATTTCTCATGGTGAAAATGAGGGTGTTAAATCATTGTCTCCTCCACTCTTCTACTGCAATCTGTCGTTCTTCGACGACGCTTTCCGTTCTCTGTTGAAGATGCTCGCCATTCCCTGACGATGTTTGTCGTTCTCCGCCGTTGCATCCTCACCTTGCTTGAATCTTTGAACAAGAATCCTGAAATCAATATCTAAAAGGATTTTAGACTGTTTTGGTGTTTGTATCATTGTTTTTTCTTGAAAATGGATGGTTAGAACTTTAACGGTTTTACCTATCATGTTTCGGCGTGTTAATCACCAGTGACAGGGTTTTCTTCTTCTCGTTCTTATAGGATTTGAGAAATTATTGTTGATTTAAGGTCTTCTTGTTTTTGATTATAGGGTTTTGAGAAAACATTGTTGATTTAGGGTTTTGTACTCAGTGGCGGAGGTACAACAAAGTCATTGGGGTCTGTTGACCCCAGTCAACCCCCAAAAGGTGAGAAATTTAGTCTAAAAAAATTATTTATCTTTTAATTAATTATATTGTGTTGATTAAAGTTCGACCCCAGTCATTGAAAATTCTGGATCCGTCACTGTTTGTACTACAAGGTTTTTTGAATAAATTTATATAATATTTATCATGATGTTTTCATCATGGATTTGCAACTGTATTTGGATTATGAACTTATGTTAAATTTGATTGATATTCATATTATGTATTCGAGAACATAAATACGAATATTCATTTTTTTAGTTCATAAAAAAACTAAAAATTATTTTTATATAAAAAATCCAATCATTGGCTAAATTAATAAATAATGTTGAGTCATCTGTATGTCATTTGCCACATCAACATAGTGACCAGTTAATGATTTATTCAGTTACCCATGTACATATAAGTTTGAAATATCACACCTAAGGTACCAAAACCAAAGTTTTAAAGGTAAAAAAATAGAAATTAAAATAAAGTATGTTACATTCCCATACAATTTGTCCTTGTTTTTTTCCCTAATCCTTTGTTGTTTCGGTTTCTTGACACCAATGATACATCTTAGGGGTATTTTCTCTTTCTCGCATATTCCCCTTGTTACCTTTTTTATAAATTACTTCTTTTAAATAAAATTCGATTTTTTGAAAAACTAACTTTTTTACGATTTTAAATTATTATTATGAAATTAGAGATACGTTTATGATCTATTGCTATTTAATGCCATTAGCCTTAAATTAAAAACAAATATAACACATTTATAATACATATAATTCAAGTTTCTATCCCCTCTCTCTCTATATATATGTGTAATAACCGAAATTAGTACAACAAACGAGAGTTTGGGTGAGCTTTTGATAAAAGTCGAAGGTTGAAGGACCAAGTTGTAATTAATGGGAAAGAGGAGTTTTTACCCTAATCCTATCATTCTCTTCCTTATTTTTGTTAGTGGCGGCTATTGGAAGCAAGAGGACTCTCCTAGTGTGTGTATGAGATTGTGGCTTAAAAGAGAAACCAAATTAGACTTTTGGATTGAGAGGAGTTCTACATCAATCAATCGACCAAGGTAATCTCCATTCCTATCATCTTTTGTCTTTGAGATTTACTAATTATTCATTAGTGGGGTTCTTGAGTAAAAGTGGTGGAAAATCCTCTTATGTTTGTTGAAAATCGTGTTTTTGGAAATAGTAGAGTTGTTCATGGGCGGTACGGCCCGCTAGACCCGGCCCGTCCAGCCCGTTAGAAGAGCGGGCTTGGATAACCATTTTAGAAAATATGGGCGGGCTTGGACGGGATCGTTCAAGTTAACGGGCGGGTTCGGGCAATGAAAAAGAAAATTTGGACAGGCCCGCCCGACCCGTTATATAATTATAACCAATTAAAAAAATTATATAATTAATATTGTATTAAAAAAGTTTATAAGTGGTTTTGGGTTGGACTCCCTCTACTAAGTACAACTACCTCCTAAATATATATGTTATATGTGATATGTCATATAGTAAATTTAGGATTTCGATCTTGAAATATTAGGTGGTTAAATATTTTGTTGTTTAGGAATCCGAACTTCGAAGGTTTGTAGAGAAAAAATTCATACTCCATATTTTGTGAAAAATATTTTTTTTCTTATGTTGTATACATTAGTATATTTACGTTTGTTTAGTTGAAAGAAAATTATGTATTTTGAATAATTTTACACAACTTACCATTTTATATAAGTTTTTTTAAATGTAAATTTTCAGTCCCGTTAGCCCGTTGGCAAGCCCGGCCCGTTTATAGGACAGGTATGGACAAGTTTTCAAGCCCGTAAAAACGGGCTTGGGTTTACTATATTAGGCCCGTTGGACAAGAAAAATATGTTAGGCCCGACCCGTGGCCTGCCCAAGCCCGTAAATGATCACCACTAGGAAATAGGTAATAATGGGTTTAGTTAAGGATGATTTGTTGTCATAATCTTTTATTTTGTTAGTGAAAACATTTTGATTAAGGGTGGTTTTGCTTTTGAATCTGGATTTGGGTTCGCAATAAACCCTCAATCGCCCATCTGTGTTCGGTGTTGGGAACAGCCCAACCGGGCGCCCGACCTTGGATGCGAAACCTGGGGGAACCCGGGAAACGGGTGCCCGGGAATCGGGTGGTACCGGGGGAACCCGGGAGGCGGGTGACCCCGGGAGTCGGGAGGTACAGGGGGGAACCTGGGAGGTGGGTAACCCCGGGAGTCAATAGATACCGGGGGAAAGGGGGAGCCGGGAGATCCTGGTACTTGTAGGCCGGGTGACTCCGGGATGCCTAAGACCGAGAGATACCGGGAGTAGGCAATCGGGAGCCACTCGACTAGTCCCGCCCGGGAGTTGTCATCAATGAGTGGTTGAGTGAGTGGAGTGTTTGTTGGTCCCGAAGGTGCTTAACAAGTTTGTAGAAGGGGGGGGGGGGTTGAATACAAAAACACAAATTTAAAGTTTAATAAATTGTTTATTGATAAATCAAAATACAATTTACAAGTTTGTTGCGGAATAAGATTAAGACAGACTTAATCTAAACAAACTTAAGAAACACTAAGATGATTGCACAAGAAATTCAGAGAATGGGGAATTAAGAGATATAGAAAACAAGGGTTTCTATGTGGGGTTCAAGGATTGAGCACACCCACAGATGGAGGGGTGAACTTCCTATTTATACCCTATGCATTAAATGCATGGCAGGGCACTTTACACGTGGCGTTCACAGATTGGCTTTGGGAGTCTTACTTTTGGGAGACATGCTTTCGGCCGGGTCATGAACAGTTTAGTTGACAGAGTTGTTGTACGTATGGTGGCAGAGACATGTCCGTTCTGACACGTAGTACTAGTTTGTGCAAAGATAGACAAAAGGAAACTTGAGACATAAGCTTTGTGATCCTTTGATCGCTGAATATCTCTTCTTTCAGAGATAAAGAGGTTCAGCTATCGCTGAAGCTTTTCCTTATGTTCCTTCACGTATATGTAGAGTTGTCTTTGCTTCACTGATATCCGCATCAGATCATTAGTAGACTTCTCTTTATTCAGCAGCTTCGTCTTCGATTCAGCTATGAACATATGTTGACGCGAGACTTGTCTTCAGGGATTACGTTGGCTGTTTACTTCAGAAACTATCAGTGATAACTGAACAGACTCAGTCTGATCGCTGATGATGAAACACCAATACATATTAAAACGTAGTTTTTACTAAGTATAGAAGAGGGTCTTTATCAAATCACTGAGAGAGTTTGGATCAACAATCTCCCCCTATTTGATAATGACAAAGTAACTAAAGAAAATTACTTTATGATTCAAAATATAGGAATAAAAAGGACTCATAGCATGCATGTCCCAATTACTATTTTGAGGGATCTTTTGTAGTACTGATAGGGTTAAGTACATCACTGCAATTTTCATTTAATTTAGGGATAGAATTACAAGATATGAAAATCATAAGTACAATTGAATAACTAACTACTGTAAGTATAACTAACAGATTACAGAAAAGGAAACTAATCTATCAGTTATTAAAAGAAGACTTAGGAGTATTGATCATATACTCAGGTATTTCTTCTCCTTTCTGTCTTCGTTCCAAAGATTCTTGGCTGATAAGTTCTTTGATTTTCTCAGCAGCAGGGGAGAAGTCACACCATAAGCATAAGAGATCCTTGAGATGATTCAGAGGACAGATAGGAATCTCAGAGACTCTTTGAAATCTGAGTTCCTCATCATCATCTCTGAAGAACACTCTATAAGGATCGTCAATTACTTGACCACCTTGGAAAGGACCACAAGGAGGCAGAGATAGATCCAGAACTGAAAGATCGGGAGGAGGACCAAACAGTGCATCTCTTGAAATTTTGATAGAAGTTTCATTCCTGATGATGGCGACGTCTTCAGAGGAGGAGGACCCAATTCTTCTCTTGAGTTTCAAAGATTTGGGAGGAAGAGGAGATGGCAGCTTCAGTACAGAAGTGACTCTATTTATGAGGGCTTCAAGAAGTCCTTCAACGTAGCCTCTGTATGTAGATTTGGATTTCTTCAGTGCATCCCAGAACTCTAACCATTCCGTAAATCCGAAGCTCTCAAGTTTGGATACGTACATAGCTTTTTGGGTTCCATCCTCTCTAGTAATCTCCATGGTCACTGAGAGTTGTTCCTTCTTCTTGCGACCATAGATAGTCACGGTTGATATCGGAAGAAGATCAGAACGATAATCCATCTTCTGTTTGCACCATTCGATAGACCTGTCGTTTATCTCTTGTTCTTTGGAGCGTTCCTCTTCAATTTCTTTCAGCAGTGCAGCTTGAACTTCCACAGGCTTGTTCTTTAGCTTTTTGTCCTTGACTTGAGAAGATTGAATCTTTAAAGCGAGCTGGGCATCTTGTCTGCATTCAGCGATCAGCTTCTCAGCTTTGGCAGATTCTTCTCTTTCGGCTTCAGTAAGGAAGTCGAGCTCTGTGGATGTTTGAAGAGGGACTTTAAGTCGTTGACTTTCTAGTTGAGCGATCATTTCAACTCTTTTCTTCATCACTTCCTCTGACCAATGAGATGGTTGAGAGGGCCTTCCTGGATGGACCAGGGAATCTTCTTCTTCTTCTTCATCAATCTCAGCGATAGAGATTGGGATTATTTCTTCAGCGATAGTAGCTGGAATTATTTGTAGGTCAGAACCCTTAAGCAGAGGTGAGAACTGTCTGGATAGAAAATGAAGGAAAGAAGGGATAAGTGTATATTTTTAGAAAAAGAGAGATAAATGCTAGAAGGAAATAGGGGTTTGGAAAGAGTATGAGAGTGGTAAAATTGAAAGACATACCTGAGAAGGATGCTCCCCCTCAGATTGTGATCCAGTCCTCAACCATTCTTCAGCGATTGGTTGCTTGTCTTTGCTTTGCGAAGGAGCGCTTGAAGATGTATCACCTCTCACCCCTGCTTTGACAACCTCTTGCGAAGTTGTCCCTGATGCGACGTTCGGCTTGGAGAACCACATAGATTGGTCTTCTTCATCTTCGTCATCGTCATTGGAGGGTTGATCCTTTTCTTGATCATCAAGATCTAGATCATCTTCTTCTTCATCGTCTTCTTCCTCATCATCTTTAAAGAGAAGAGAATGAATAGATGAGGATTCTTTTGCCTTCTCCCCCTCAGATTGAGAGGGAGGTTTCTTTGGAGTCTTAGCTTCCCCAGCAGCAGCGATAAAAATTTCTTCAGCTTTCTCCCCCACTTTGTCATTATCAGCTGTAGGGGTTGCTCAGCTGCTGGAGTAGCTGGTGAAGCTTTTAGCACATGGACGTCAGCCTCCAGACGCTTGACCCGGTCTTCAACTGCAGGGATGTCGCTCGTGACATCATGGATGAATTCCACAGCGATGTTGAGGTTGGTCCGATCATCTTCAGTGAAGGAGGGAGGCAGCGCTGGAGCTGGTGCAGTCACCTTTTGTAGAATTTGCTGAAGAAGGGACGTGCAGAGATCAACCTTTGAAGAGATACCCCGAACTTCAGTGGTAAGAGACTCAAATCGCCCCTGAAAGAGTTGAGAGGACTCTTTTAGTTGGACGACTTGTTCTTCACCAGCTGAAAGTTGGGAGTTCTCAGCTTTAGATGAGCAGGTCGCGGTCAACCTCTTCAGCTCCTCACCAGCCTGATTGACGGCGCTGGTGGTGTCGTTGATGGTGTTGGTGAGAGCGTCCACCTTTTCTCCCAGACTGTTGACATGCGTGTCAACAGACGCCACACTAGGACCTGAAAATAATGTTAGTTCAGATACGGGCTTATTTGGAGAGGTGGGGAAAGAAGTGTTTAGGATTATAAGTGTACCTGACGTATCAAACATTTTGTAGAACTGCATAGATTCCTCAAAAGTTTGATGTTCAGGTCCTATAGGTAAAGAAGAGGTAGCGGGTTCAGAGACCAAATGAGTAGAAAAGGGAAGAGTTTTGGGGATAGAAGTAGGGTTGGGGTTAATCTCAGCGAATGAGATAGTAGGTGGGGTCACTGATGATGTGACAGCGATTGAAATCGCTGACACGGCAGGTTGAGTGACTGCTGGAGTTGTGGAGGAAAAACCCACAAATGCATCTAAGGTAGCTTGTTGAGAAGCTCCCTCAGGTATAGTACTAGAGGGTGTACTTTTCTTAGTCTTTTTGGCCTTTTTGGAAGGACCAATCGGACTAGCTGATGGTCGTTTGGAAGTAGTGGTAGCGACAGGGATAGCAGACGAAAGAACCGTTTGCGTGGTCGCTGAAGATGAAGAAGAATGGAGAGAGAGACGAGAGCGTGGTCGCTGTTAGAATAGGTTCATTGGAAGGACCTATTCTAATTCTGAGGTCCTAACAAAATTCTTGGAAAGTCTTCCTGAAAGTTGGGATAGTTATTCAATATGTCTTAAGCTGACAAAAGACTTACACACTCTCTCTCTAAGCACTCTGTATGGAATATTGCTCAACTATGAGCAATCTAATCTCCTGAAGAAGAATCTTGTAAAAGATTCTAAAGACTCCAAAAGCACTCCTGTTGCTTTAGTCTCTTCAGAGATAATTCCATCTCAGCGATCTACTCTCACCATCACTGAGTTAGATTCTGAATCTGAGGATCTATCAGACCCTGATCTTTCAGAGTTTGATGAGTCCTTAGCACTCTTGACAAACTCTTTTAAGAGATTTGCAAGAAAGAGTAACTTCCGAAGAAGTAAACCTCTCTCTCTTACTGAAAAGCCAAAATCAACTCCGGTTGATAAGGCTACTGCCACTTGCTATAACTGCGAAAAAATTGGACATTTTGCTAGTGAGTGCAGGTCGAAAGAGGTCTTCAAACCTTCTACCTCAAGAAGATCCAGTGATGACAAATACCATAAGCTGAAGAACAAATATCAAAAGCTGAAAAGCTATCAGCGAAAAGGTAAAGGTCTCATCGCTGAAGAACATGACTGGGCTGAATCAGAAGAATCATCTTCTGATGAAGAAGAAGTCACTAATCTTTGCCTCATGGCTGAGATTAAAGAAGAAGTAGAAGAACCATCTGAACCTTCTATGAGATACATATCATCTCAGGTATCTATCTCTACAAATCCCACTCTACCTGAAGCTGAGAGAAGTCGCGCTGTTGATGTGCTGACGATTGACCCTTATAATGCTCTAAACGAGAAAACTCAAGCTGAAAATAAAAATGTATATTTAACACAAGAGCTAGAGAAATGTCATGAAAAGATCAGTGAACTAAATCTTTTAGAAGAAAAGTTGAAAGATCAAGTCATTATAAATGAAATCATCAGCATTGAACGCGAACAAGCCATCGCTGCTCTAAAAGCAGAACAGGCTCATGTTGAAAAATGGTGCAAATCATCAACAAAGATCTCTGAGATAATAAATGCTCAAACTCCTGAAAGTGATAGAACTGGTCTTGGTTTTTGGACACCACAGGATGATCCTAAAGAAGAAAGTTCCTCGCTTAAGTTTGGAACTTTTGTCACATCTTTCTTTGACACTTCTTATAATCAATTTTATCCCTGTTCTTCTTCAAATCCCATCATTGAGGAAAAATCCAAAGACACTAAGTCTACGGATAAAGGAAAGTCCATTCTCCTTCCCAGAAGGCAACCAGGAAAGCAAAGCTGAAAGTTCCTTCTAAACCTTCAGCTAAGCAATCCTCTAGCTCTGTGATAGAAATTTTTGATCTCTGTCCTCCAAAGCTAGAGATTGACCTTAGACCAACGAGATCTGAAGAAATGAAAATCCCTCCCATATCTCATGAGAAAAGCCTTCTCGGACCTGGTCCTGCTCATCTTAAACTTGCAAAACCTTCTACTGATCCTAAAACCATTTTCAAATACAGAAAATGTTATCACTGTGGTTTTACTGATCATATTGGAAGTAAATGTCCAAATGCCACCAAAGCTGATAAAACAGCTAAAGTGAAGAAAAATGCCTCTAAAGCCAAGAAAGTCACCAAAGTTGAAAAATCAACCAAAGTGAAATATACCACTAAGGTTAAGAAATTAACCAAAGTGAAGATTACCACTGAAGCTGAATCTTCATCAGCTGTGAAGACTGCTGAATCTTCCTTATCCACTAACTCTGAAGGACCCATTGAAAAGTGGGTACCAAACAACGCTTAATCTTCCTTATGTATGCAGGGATCAAAGGGCATCTGGTATCTCGATAGTGGATGTTCTCGTCATATGACTGGACAAAGAGACCTGCTCACTGAATACAAGGAAGAGAAAGGTCCCTCTGTGACCTTTGGTGGAAATGGAAAAGGATTTACCCGAGGGTTTGGTGTCCTCAGCAATGGGACAACTACCTTTCGAAGAGTCGCTTATGTAGATGGACTGAAGCACAACCTTCTAAGCATCAGTCAGCTATGTGACAAAGACTACGAAGTTCGCTTTTCTAAGAAAGCATGTTCAGTGGTAGATGAAAAAGGAAAACTTGCTCTCAGTGGTTATCGCAGAGAAAATGTCTATGTAATAGATATGGACTCTACTATCACTGAAAACTTATGTTTTCTCTCTAAGGCCTCTTCTGATGTCAACTGGCTATGGCATAAAACGCTCTCTCATCTAAATTTCAAAACCTTGAATTCTCTCTCATCTAAGGAACTGGTTTCTGGTCTTTCTCAGCACTCATATGCTAAAGAATCTCTCTGCTCAGCATGTGAAAAAGGAAAACAAACAAAAGCTAGTTTTAAGTCGAAACAAGTTTCCTCATTGACAAGTCCTCTTCAGCTCTTGCATATGGATCTGTTTGGCCCTGTCAACATCCAATCAATAGCTGGAAAGAAGTATACGCTTGTCATTGTAGATGAATATTCTCGCTACACCTGGGTTATCTTTCTTCGCTGTAAGAGTGATACTCTAGAAGAACTAATATCTTTTGTGAAAAAGATGGAAGTGTTGAACAATCTTACTGTTCGTTCAATAAGAAGTGATCATGGAACTGAATTCAAAAACAGTTCCCTGAACAATTTCTTTGAGAACAAGGGAATCTCTCACAACTTCTCTTCAGTAAGAACACCTCAGCAAAATGGAGTCCCTGAAAGAAGAAACAGAACGATCATAGAAGCTGCTAGATCAATGCTCAGCGATTCTCACCTCCCTACTCAATTTTGGGCAGAAGCTGTAAACACTGCATGTTTTACTCAAAACAGATCGCTGATAATAAAGCGATTTGGGAAGACAGCTTATGAACTTTTTCTTGGAAGGAAGCCTTCTATCAGTTTTCTTCATATCTTTGGTTGTCAGTGCTTTATCTTAAACAACAGAGATCAACTTGGAAAGTTCGACCCAAAAGCCGATGATGGAATATTTCTAGGATATTCCTCCATCTCCAAAGCCTACAGAGTTTTCAATAAGAGAAGACAAACCGTAGAAGAAACAATTCACGTCACTTTTGATGAAACTCGCTCAGCGAACTCTAAACCAATCGTTGACAATGAAGAGTTAAATGTTTGGATGCTTTCTCACTACAGAGAAACAGAACCTTTCTTCTCAAACCATCAGCATTCTGATCCTCCAACCGCTGATGATGATCCGAACATTATACATCCTACCGCTGAAACCACCTCATGGGTCTCAGCAGAACCTCTAAACATATTACTACCATCAAATCTGCCTTCGTCTGAAAACCTTTCTAGTGAATCTACTCAACAGTTAATCGCTGATGAACCTCAAACGTCCTCATCAGTAAACATTCCAATTGTTGATCCAACCTCTGAGTTAAGCAATCATGCTCCTGCTCAGCGATGGACCATAGATCACCCAATAGATCAAATTCTTGGTGATCTCGAAGCAGGTATTCAGACACGACGAAGCTCAGGTAATATCTGTCTCTTTGTAAATTTTCTCTCTTTAATAGAACCAAAGAAGACTGATGATGCCCTCAGAGATACAAACTGGGTCAGCGCTATGCAAGAAGAGCTGACCGAGTTCTCTCGAAACAAAGTTTGGAATCTCGTTCCTAGACCATCTGATAAAACTGTAATAGGCACCAAATGGGTGTTTAGAAACAAGTTAGATGAACATGGAACTGTAACCCGCAACAAGGCTCGACTTGTTGCTCAGGGATATAGACAAGAGGAAGGCATAGACTATGATGAAACCTTTGCCCCTGTGGCCAGGCTCGAAGCAATTCGACTATTCTTAGCTTATGCAGTCTATAAAGACTTCATCGTTTATCAAATGGACGTAAAATCAGCGTTCCTAAATGGAAAGCTAAATGAAGAAGTCTATGTAGAACAACCACCAGGGTTTTATGACCCTAAGTATCCAAATTATGTTTATAAATTGGATAAGGCTCTCTATGGTCTAAAACAAGCCCCTCGTGCTTGGTATGACACTCTCTCATCTTTTCTTATCTCTGAAAATTTTGAACGTGGCAACATTGATAATACGTTATTTTTCAGAAAGGTAAAAGGTCATATAATTCTTGTACAAATATATGTTGATGACATAATATTTGGTTCTACTAACCCATCTCTGTGTACTCGCTTCACTGAAAGAATGAAGAAAGAATATAAAATGAGTATGATGGGTGAGCTGACATATTTTCTTGGTCTTGAGATTAAACAATCTAACAAATGTACTTTTATCTGCCAAGGTAAGTATGTTAAAGATATGTTGAAGAAGTTTGATCTCACACAAACTTCATCGATGAAAACTCCTATGGCACCACCCCTGACACTTAACAAAGATCCTTCTGGTAAACCTGTTAATGTCACTACCTATAGAGGAATGATAGGCTCCCTGCTGTATCTAACAGCGAGCCGACCTGACATTATGTACTCTACTTGTTTATGTGCACGCTATCAATCTGAACCCAAGGAATCCCATCTGATCGCTGTAAAGCGAATTTTCAGATATCTGAAAGGAACTCCTAACCTCGGTCTTTGGTATCCCAAAGACTCAGGGTTCGATCTAACTGGTTATTCTGATAGTGATTTTGCAGGCTCTAAACTCGACAGAAAGAGTACCACTGGTGGATGTCAACTCCTGGGAGGAAAGCTGGTAAGCTGGACAAGCAAGAAGCAAAATTATGTGTCCACTTCCACAGCTGAAGCTGAATACGTAGCCGCTGGTAGCTGTTGTTCTCAAATCTTGTGGATGAGAAATCAACTATTAGATTATGACCTTCAGCTGTCAAAAATTCCCATCTATTGCGACAGCACTAGTGCTATAGCCATAGCAAATAATCCAGTTCTACATTCAAAGACGAAACACATAGAGATCAGATATCACTTTATCAGAGATCATGTGATGAATGGTGATATTGAACTTCACTTTATCCCTACTGACTTTCAGCTTGCTGATTTATTCACCAAACCTCTTGATGAGACAAGGTTCAACTTTCTCATCAGTGAGCTTGGAATGCTGAACCTCGAAGAATAATTCTTCAGCGTTCATGTATTGTGTCAGTAATCAAAAGTTCCCCTCTCATCGTTCTCTCTGATAAACATTCTGACTCTCAGGTATGTTCTCTCAACTGAATCTTAACTTAGTTAAGATGTTTTTCTTCAAAATATAAACTTTAATCATTGAACTTTCTTCAAATGATTAAAAGCTTTTGAAAAATACATTAATCACTGATATTTCTAGTCAGTGATCCTTTAAAAGGAAAAGTTATCCCTATCTTTACCATCAGGGATACTTTCAAAAAGGAAAATCTATCGCTGACTTTTCTTCAGTGATAATTTCAAAACGGAAAAATGAAACGTCTCTCTCTCTCCTATGACGTCATTTGAGCGGATAATCCACGACACGCCTTTTCTGACACGTTCGTTCGTTGCTCTTCTATCCAATCAACTTCGTGGAACGTGTCAATGTCATGATGATTCTTTTTCTTTTCCCGCTTCATTCCTTCTCTCTCTTCTCTCTCTTCGTATAAAAGGAATTCTTCTCTCCTTTATACGGTTTACGCTTTCAAAACTTTCAAAGCAAGAAACACTATCTCTCTCTCAAGAACACTCAAGCAAGTAAACCCAGAACATTGAATCTGCAACTCCTTTTCTTCAAGATAAACAGAAATGGCACAGTCTTCAATCGTTGCTTCCAAGCATGTACGATTCACTATCACTGAAGTTGAGATTACTAAATGTAATCACTTGGCAAGACTCGAGTTCAAAGCTGACAAATACCCACATCTGGTGGAAGCTGCTGAATTTCTCAAACAATCATGTATAGCTTACGCGATCACTGTGGATCCTAAGCCTTCCAAGACTCTACTCCAGCAGTTCTGGTTCACTGCTGATGCAACTGAACTCACCAACAAGAAAGGTGAACGAGTCCCTGCTATCTCTTTCAGCACGGACTTGGGGCCAGGGAGCATGACCGCTCTTAGCCTCATGAAATCTTTAAGATTCCCTGACAAACCAAAGAGTGGGTTCGACGCACTCCCCACTGATGCTGAGCTGATATCATTTCTGGATGCAATGGGCTATTGTTGGGAAAACAAACCGAGATCTTCTATTCTCATTAAGAAGCTCACCAAGATTCTCAAAGCTCAGATGCCTTCACAACTGAACTTTATCTTCTCGCACATAATTCAGTGCATGAGCGGGAAGAGTGGTTCGCTGGATCAAGCCAGCAAAACACAACTGCAGATGGCCTACTCCGTTATCGCTGGTCAAAACTTTGACTACGCTACAGCAATCTTTGAAGACCTGAGGTCGAGATTAGAGAAGCCTGAACGAGATCCCAAGATCTCATACGTACGTTTCATATGTACGTACATCAAGTTCCTCTATCCCAACACCTATCCCACCAAAGATGATGGCACTTTTGCCAGGGTAGGTCAACGATCACTAGAGGTAAAGCCACTCGCCAACGAGGTAAGTATCTCTCTCCTTCGCTCTCGTCTCTCTCTCCATTCTTCTTCATCTTCAGCGACCACGCAGACGGTTCCTTCATCTGCTATCCCTATCGCTACCACTACTTACAAACGACCATCAGCTAGTCTGATTGGTCCTTCCAAAAAGGCCAAAAAGACTAAGGAAAGTACACCCTCTAGTATTATACCTGAGGGAGCTTCTCAACAAGCTACCTTAGATGCATTTGTGGGTCTTTCCTCCACAACTCCAGCAGTCACTCAACCTGCCGTGTCAGCGATTTCAATCGTTGTCACATCATCAGTGACCCCACCTACTATATCATTCGCTGAGATTAACCCCAACCCTACTTCTATCCCTAAAACTCTTCCCTTTTCTACTCATTTGGTCTCTGAACCCGCTACCTCTTCTTTACCTATAGGACCTGAACATCAAACTTTTGAGGAATTTATGTAGTTCTACAAAATGTTTGATACGTCAGGTACACCTATAATCCTAAACACTTCTTTCCCCACCTCTCCAAATAAGCCCGTATCTGAACTAACATTATTTTCAGGTCCTAGTCTGGCATCTGTTGACACGCATGTCAACAGTCTGGGAGAAAAGGTGGACGCTCTCACCAACACCATCAACGACACCACCAGCGCCGTCAATCAGGCTGGTGAGAAAATTGAAGAAACTTCTATCGCTGCTGCTGGGGAAGCTAAGACTCCAAAGAAACCTCCCTCTCAATCTGAGGGGGAGAAGGCAAAATAATCCTCATCTATTCATTCTCTTCTCTTTGAAGATGATGAGGAAGAAGACGATGAAGAGGAAGATGATCTAGATCTTGATGATCAAGAAAAGGATCAACCCTCCAATGACGACGACGACGATGAAGAAGACCAATCTATGTGGTTCTCCTAGCCGAACGTCGCATCAGGGACAACTTCGCAAGAGGTTGTCAAAGCAGGGGTGAGAGGTGATACATCTTCAAGCGCTCCTTCGCAAAGCAAAGACAAGCAACCAATCGCTGAAGAATGGTTGAGGACTGGATCACAATCTGAGGGGGAGCATCCTTCTCAGGTATGTCTTTCAATTGTACCACTCTCCTACTCTTTCCAAACCCCTATTTCCTTCTAGCCTTTATCTCTCTTTTTCTAAAAATATACACTTATCCCTTCTTTCCTTCATTTTCTATCCAGACAGTTCTCACCCCTGCTTAAGGGTTCTGAACTACAAATAATTCCAGCTACTATCGCTGAAGAAATAATCCCAATCTCTATCGCTGAGATTGATGAAGAAGAAGAAGAAGATTCCCTGGTCCATCCAGGAAGGCCCTCTCAACCATCTCATTGGTCAGAGGAAGTGATGAAGAAAAGAGTTGAAATGATCGCTCAACTAGAAAGTCAACGGCTTAAAGTCCCTCTTCAAACATCCACAGAGCTCGACTTCCTTACTGAAGCCGAAAGAGAAGAATCTGCCAAAGCTGAGAAGCTGATCGCTGAATGCAGACAAGATGCCCAGCTCGCTTTAAAGATTCAATCTTCTCAAGTCAAGGACAAAAAGCTAAAGAACAAGCCTGTGGAAGTTCAAGCTGCACTGCTGAAAGAAATTGAAGAGGAACGCTCCAAAGAACAAGAGATAAACGACAGGTCTATCGAATGGTGCAAACAGAAGATGGATTATCGTTCTGATCTTCTTCCGATATCAGCCGTGACTATCTATGGTCGCAAGAAGAAGGAACAACTCTCAGTGACCATGGAGATTACTAGAGAGGATGGAACCCAAAAAGCTATGTACGTATCCAAACTTGAGAGCTTCGGATTTACGGAATGGTTAGAGTTCTGGGATGCACTGAAGAAATCCAAATCTACATACAGAGGCTACGTTGAAGGACTTCTTGAAGCCCTCATAAATAGAGTCACTTCTGTACTGAAACTGCCATCTCCTCTTCCTCCCAAATCTTTGAAACTCAAGAGAAGAATTGGGTCCTCCTCCTCTGAAGACGTCGCCATCATCAGGAATGAAACTTCTATCAAAATTTCAAGAGATGCACTGTTTGGTCCTCCTCCCGATCTTTCAGCTCTGGATCTATCTCTGCCTCCTGGTGGTCCTTTCCAAGGTGGTCAAGTAATTGACGATCCTTATGGAGTGTTCTTCAGAGATGATGATGAGGAACTCAGATTTCAAAGAGTCTCTGAGATTCCTATCTGTCCTCTGAATCATCTCAAGGATCTCTTATACTTATGGTGTGACTTCTCCCCTGCTGCTGAGAAAATCAAAGAAATTATCAGCCAAGAATCTTTGGAACGAAGACAGAAAGGAGAAGAAATACCTGAGTATATGATCAATCCTCCTAAGTCTTCTTTTATTAACTGATAGATTAGTTTCCTTTTCTGTAATCTATTAGTTATACTTACAGTAGTTAGTTATTCACTTGTACTTATGATTTTCATATCTTGTAATTTTATCTCTGAATTAAATGAAAATTGCAGTGATGTACTTAACCCTATCAGTACTGTAAAAGATCCCTCAAAATAGTAATTGGGACATGCATGCTATGAGTCCTTTTTATTCCTATATTTTGAATCATAAAGTAATTTTCTTTAGTTACTTTGTCATTATCAAATAGGGGGAGATTGTTGATCCAAACTCTCTCAGTGATTTGATAAAGACCCTCTTCTATACTTAGTGAAAATTACGTTTTAATATGTATTGGTGTTTCACCATCAGCGATCAGACTGAGTCTGTTCAGTTATCGCTGATAGTCTCTCTCATAAACATTTCTATGTATTAGTGTTTCACTATCAGTGATCAGACTGAGTCTGTTCAGTTATCACTGATAGTTTCTGAAGTAAACAGCCAACGTAATCCCTGAAGACAAGTCTCGCGTCAACATATGTTCATAGCTGAATCGAAGACGAAGCTGCTGAATAAAGAGAAGTCTACTAATGATCTGATGCGGATATCAGTGAAGCAAAGACAACTCTACATATACGCGAAGGAACATAAGGAAAAGCTTCAGCGATAGCTGAACCTCTTTATCTCTGAAAGAAGAGATATTCAACGATCAAAGGATCACAAAGCTTATGTCTCAAGTTTCCTTTTGTCTATCCTTGCACAAACTAGTACTATGTGTCAGAACGGACATGTCTCTGCCACCATACGTACAACAACTCTGTCAACTACACTGTTCATGACCCGGCCGAAAGCATGTCTCCCAAAAGTAAGACTCCCAAAGCCAATCTGTGAATGCCACGTGTAAAGTGCCCTGCCATACATTTAATGCATAGGGTATAAATAGGAAGTTCACCCCTCCATCTGTGGGTGTGCTCAATCCTTGAACCCCACATAGAAACCCTTGTTTTCTATATCTCTTAATTCCCCATTCTCTGAATTTCTTGTGCAATCATCTTAGTGTTTCTTAAGTTTGTTTAGATTAAGTCTGTCTTAATATTATTCCGCAACAAACTTGTAAATTGTATTTTGATTTATCAATAAACAA
The DNA here is from genome assembly GCA_023525745.1 of Arctium lappa. Taxonomy (NCBI): domain Eukaryota; kingdom Viridiplantae; phylum Streptophyta; class Magnoliopsida; order Asterales; family Asteraceae; genus Arctium; species Arctium lappa. The sequence continues at coordinate 49,202,855 of CM042064.1, read as the reverse complement.
TTTATTAAACTTTAAATTTGTGTTTTTGTATTCAACCCCCCCCCCTTCTACAAACTTGTTAAGCACCTTCGGGACCAACAAACACTCCACTCACTCAACCACTCATTGATGACAACTCCCGGGCGGGACTAGTCGAGTGGCTCCCGATTGCCTACTCCCGGTATCTCTCGGTCTTAGGCATCCCGGGGTCACCCGGCCTACAAGTACCGGGATCTCCCGGCTCCCCCTTTCCCCCGGTATCTATTGACTCCCGGGGTTACCCACCTCCCAGTATCTATTCAACCCCCCCCCCCCTCCCCCTTCTACAAACTTGTTAAGCACCTTCGGGACCAACAAAGTGTCCTAAATCTTGTCGTTTTTGCCAAAATACTCCATATGTCCGCGTTTTTGAAAAAACGGGGGGTTCACTATTTGGGTCCCCGTTTTGGTCAAAACGCGGGGTTAGGTCCGCGTTTTAGCCATATGTCGGCGTTTTAGTCATATTACACGGGTAGTGGTCCGCATTTGGTGACTTTGGTCCGCGTTTTAGCCATATTACTCCTTTGGCACGAGGATGGTGAGAAACGAGGGGTTGGGTCCGCGTGTAATAGTGAAAACGCGGGTTAGGGTCGCGTTTTATGCTAAAAACGCGGGTTAGGGCCGCGTTTAATAGTGTAGACCGCGGGGTTGATTATTAGGGTTTGGAAAAATCGGGTTTCAGGGCTATTATTTCATGTGTTGTCAACTGTTTTTGACGTATTTTTTGCATGATTTTACTGTTTTTTTCCACACTTTGGTCTGATTGTCATACAATAATTGTACCCTTGTCAATGAATTTGTGGTTCACATTCATCTTCTCCATTCAATCTTTTCTATAAAGATCAGTAAGATTACATGCAAATTCGTTCATCACATCCACTTGAATTGCTTTATTTTTCATACTACTGAAAAAATGAATTCATCTGTTGAAAAAGCTAGGCTCTTTTTATGTTTCGATGGTCAATGGGTGCAAAACAACAATGGGTGAGATTATATTGGCTACACAAAGTGTGGTGTAAATATTCCAATAATGGTTTCGTATAAGACGTTTATCGACTACGTCGTGGGAAAGTGTGGAATCGGAGATTCTGCTGCTTGCAAGTTGGTGTTCAGACGTGCAGATGGCTCACTGAAGGAGATAACCAACGATGACGAAATCCTTGGTTTTATGCTACTTGCAGCCGATTCAGAAAGACCTCTACAACCTTTTGTGTATGTCGCACCATTGATGTGCGATGACGAAGATGATGACGAAATCCATGTCGGTGGTAGTCAACTGGAGCCTAACTCTCAATTTCAGGCATCCTACGACACCACACTTTATTCTGATCATGCATATCGTCCTAACGATTCTTATCCCGATGTTGTTCCGAAGACGCAACTAGAAGAAGAAGAAGAAGAAGAAGAAGAAGAAGAAGAAGAAGAAGAAGAAGAAGAAGAAGAAGAAGACCCAAAAAGACGGTTTGTTGGAGTTGTTGATGACGAAACACATGTTTTCACAACTGGTATATCTGATCTGGACAGATCAGATACTGATAATGACGAGGACGAAGAAGAAGAAACATATACCCCTAGCAATAAATCATTTGGTGCGTTCAACGATTATTTTGATATGCCCTCTTCCCTTCCTAACCCGGAGACCCATATACCAGCCTACCAACCCACACCTTACAATCGCAGTACAACTATACATGAAGGTCAAATATTTCATACGAAGGAGGAAATGACCATACAGTTGGGAATGAAGTTCTTGAAAGAGGGTTTCGTGTTTAGAGCAAAGAAATCCGACAAAAGCAGATACAAGGCTGTCTGTGACCAACAAAATTGTGAATGGAGTATGTTCGCGAAGTCCGTGGGCCCTAAAGGAGGGTTGTTTGCCGTTAGAAAGTTGAACGACGTACACACTTGTTTGAGGACGCAATTGAATGCCAGCCACCGACAGGCCAACAAAAGGACTTTGGGCCACATACTGAAAGACAAGTTTCTTGAAGCTAGCAGGTCATTTCGGCCGAAGGACATCGTCAATGATATAAATCAACAGTACGAAATCAACATTGGTTACCACCATGGATGGCGTGCGCGATGCAAGGCACTACTAATGGTGAGAGGAACTCCCGAGGAGTCGTACGAACGACTCCCTACGTATTTATATAACTTGGAGCTAAAGAATCCAGGTACACGCACCAGAATAAGGATGGATTCAAACGGACGTTTCGAGTTGTGTTTCGCTGCACTTGGATGTGCGGTACATATATTAAATCGTCGTAGATTTACATATTATGAATTTTAACATTTACAAATAATAACCACGTACTTTTATTGCAGATCCGGACGTTTTTGACAAATCTGCGTCCTGTCCTTGTAATAGACGCTGCCCATTTAAAGGGGCCTTACCTGGGTATGATGTTCTTGGCGGTTGCCATGGACGGAAATAACAACATTGTGCCCTTGGATTTCGGAGTAGGCAAGTCCGAGACGGGGGAGGAGTGGGGTTGGTTTTTGAACATGTTGCGTGAATGTATCGGAGCCCCGGAAGGGTTGGTGTTTATGTCCGACAGGGCTCCTTCCATAAGCGCCGCAATTTCTACCGTGTACCCGTCCACCCTTCACGCCCTATGTTGTCGAAATTTGGAGATGAACGTGAAAAGCGCGGATAAGCGTATTATAACAAACAAGACCACCTACTGGAAGGCGTGCAAAGCATATACGATTAGGCAGTTTGAGATATACATGAATGCACTACGATATGAAGTACCTCGTGGAGCATAAGTTATGGATGAGGCTGGTAAGGAGAGGTGGTCAAGGGCCCATTTCCCTGTACAACGGTATAACATAATGACCTCTAATAGTGTAGAGTCGGTGAATGCACTGTCCCGTTTTGCACGCAGGTTACGCATTGTCGGCCTTATAGAGTACTTCCGAGATTTTCAACAAGAGTGGTACCAACTTCGACGGCAAAAGGGAGGTTGATAAACTATCAAATCTTTAACTTATATGTTAGTTTTTTTTTCGTCTTCCGTATAAATCGTAACACAATTAACACATATTTGTAGATGAAATGCGTAATCATCTCACACCAATGGTGGAGGAGATAATTAGCAGAAGGTCGGGAAAGTCTGCGACATGGAGGGTAAGTCAGATTGGACATGGTAAGTTCCACGTTCGGGATATCCATTATCACGCGACTGTCGATATGGCCAACGGTGTTTGTGAATGTAATCAATGGCAATATTCTGCTTTACCGTGCGGTCATGCCATTGCTGCTGCAAGGTCAATGAATTGTAGAGATTGCAGCGATTTGGCTATATCTTACTACACGTCCAGTACTTACCGGTCAACATATCATGAGTTGATCTATCCTGTTGGACCCCCTCAATCATGTGTTTTGCCACATGTCCCCCTTCCGCCATGCTATCCACCATTAATAACCAAGATACGTGCGGGGAGACCAAGAAAGAACGATCGACGTCCATATCGTGGTGAGGATTCGATACAGAGAACGTGTACTAGGTGTGGAGCAGTAGGACATACTCGTGGTGAATGTCCAACTCCTGCCCCTTCAACCGTGCCCAGGAGTAGAGCTTCCAGTAGCCAAATATTTCGCTCTCAGGGGCCATCGAGCCTAGAACCACATGGAACTCTAAGGCATGATTGCATTGACCTTAACATTGACTTCCCTTGATTGTAACCACCTCATCATCGTCATCTTCATCATCATCGCGCCATCATCGTCATCTTCATCATGATCGTCATCATTGTCATCGTGATTAGGATCTCTACGTCGGGACCTCTTTGTCGGTCGCATACCTGCCGAACTTTCAAGAAAGGCGACGCTCCGTTGAAACCAACTTGACTGTTGCTCAGTCGGAGTAGGCCTCAGTTCCGCATATGGCGCATTTCCAACCTAATAAAATTATAAGACATATAAATCACAAATATTTTTTTAATTACTACAATTAAAAATATAGTAAGAGGGCGTACGCTCGAAGTTGAGTTGAAGATCCCAATGCATGCAGACTTAGTAAGGACATCATCTCGATCCCAACTGGTTCCCCTAATCAACCTGTCGGAACGCTTGGTGAAATTTTGCCGGCAAGCAGGAAACATCTCCAGGATCCATACCTGGAATTACAAAATTTGAACAAGTACGTTAAAAGAAATCCAAAATTAGCAAAATTAGTTATTGAATTAATATTTATGTTATAGTACTTATCTAACCTTTAGGGCGTGTGCAAACCCATTCAACGTCATCTTGTTGTTTTGCTGGTTCTTCTGCTTGCGTCTGACGATGGCACCGTGGAGTCCTTTGTATGAGTGACTCCAGATGTAGCTACCTCACGGATAGCGGTTAAACCTCTCCAAGTCATCGACGGCGCTAAGTATAGTAAAGGAAACCGCCAGCCTTGGATCACGGCCCATGAACATCATCTCCGCCATCACCACCAAGCAAACAAGCACAACATCCTCATCGGATATCGCACCAAGGCCAGTTCTCATCGTCTGGACGACGATTCTCAGCGTCAAGAGACGTGGTGCAAGGCCGGGCCAAACCCTACTGACGAAGGACTCATCTGTCAAGGTAGGAAGGGAGGGTGTTGGTCCGAAAAGGAGTCCTGTTACAATACAGAACTCACAACGACCAAAGTGCATGAGAATCCCACACACGTGGAAATACAATTCCTCCTGCTCTGGTCTCACAACGTCGAACTCCATCTGTAAAAACATGTGGACTAGGATGGGGTCCTGTCCAATATTGGTAAGCTTGAGCCATGGCCCGAAAGATGTGCGGCCAAACATTTCGTGTAAATTTTGTACCCGTTCAGGTGGACACACTGCAATCACATCTCTAATTTCCTTGACCATGGCGATGCGGCATTTGAACGACAGATCGGCGTAATCAAAATCATCCTACATAGTAATGCAGAGATGTTGTCAATGCACCTAACTTATAACTAAGGGTGTACATTTTGTTGATTTCGTCTATTGCTTAATTTTAGAAAAAATAAACCACTCAATCTATTGGATTTCCAGGTAGTAGGGGAATCACGCGGATTTCTTAAATCCCTACAAACCTTAAGGTTATTTACACATGTTTGACAAAATCCAAATCGATATGTTGTGGTTTTTATTATTTCGGTTTTTTTGGCAACTAAAATTAACGCAATCGCTACAATACTTTTATAAAATTAACGCAATCCCTAAAATTAATGCAATATTTACAATATTTTTCTAAAATTAACGCAATCTCTACAATATTTTTATAAAAAAACGCAATCTCTAAAATTAACGCAATATTTACAATATGTTTATAAAAAACGCAATATCTACAATATTTTTCTAAAATTAACGCAATCTCTACAATATTTTTATAAAAAAAACGCAATATCTAAAATTAACGCAATCTCTACAATTAACGCAATATTTACAATATGTTTATAAAAAACGCAATCTCTACAATGAAAGCAATCTATACAATATTTTTATAGAAAAAACGCAATATCTAAAATTAACGCAATCTCTACAATTAACACAATATCTACAATAATTTATAAAACAAACGCAATCTCTACAATTAACGCAATATCTAAAATTAACGCAATTTATACAATATTTTTATAAAAAAAACACAATATCTAAAATTAACGCAATCTCTACAATTAACGCAATATCTACAATATTTTTATAAAACAAACGCAATCTCTACAATTAACGCAATCTCTAAAATTAACGCAATCTATACAATATTTTTATAAAAAAAACGCAATCTCTAAAATTAACGCAATCTCTACAATATTTTTATAAAACAAACGCAATCTCTAGAATTAACGCAATATCTAAAATTAACGCAATCTATACAATATTTTTATAAAAAAACGCAATCTCTAAAATTAACGCAATCTTTACAATTAACGCAATATCTAAAATTAACGCAATCAATACAATATTTTTATAAAAAAAACGCAATTTCTAAAATTAACGCAATCTCTAAAATCAACGCAATATATAAAACTAAAATTAACGCATTCTCTAACATATTATCAACATAAACGCAACACGGTAAAATTAACACATAATCACTAAAATATAAAATTAAAACGCGGTTAAGGGAAACTTACCGAAGAAAGTGGTCGACCCATATCCGACTTTTAAAAATGTTAACCAACCGAGTCGAGATCCGAGCGTGTGAAATACACGATATATTTGAGAGAGTGAAAGAGATCCCTTATTTGAGAGTGATGGTGGTGGGGTTATGGGGGACCTCAATTATTTATATTGAAGGGAAACATCTAAACCCTAATTCAGAAACTATCTCCACCGTTGATCTATGAAGAAAACAAGCCAAGGTTTTAACACGGTCCCCAACCCCGCGTTTTTAGGCTAAAACGCAGACCAAACCCGCGTTCAATAAGATACACGCTGCCCTAACCCCCGTTTCAAGCCAAACCCATGTCGATTGTTGCCAAACGCGGACCACTCCCGTGTTTTAGTGCCAAACGCGGACATCTTCGAGCCAAACGCGGACCATCCCCGCGTTTCAAGCCAAACGCGGACCGAATTCGTGCCAACCCGCGTTTTTTCAAAAACGCGGACATATGGGGTATTTTGGCAAAAATGACAAGATTTGGGGCACTTTGGGTATTGATTTTTCAAGTTAGGCATTTTAATTAAATTCCCTTTTTTTTTAATTTATTCAGGACTCCATTAAATATAAAGCACAAGCAAGCAAGCTCAACCTTTGAATGAGCCTTTACTTTCACAAAGCCATTTATCCTTATTCTTGGATTAAATACTATTGCAACAGAAGAATCTGTGTTGCCCCTTTTCATACTACTCATCAAATCTCATGAATTAATTATTACTACACATTTTCTCTCTTATTTCTTCTCCGCAACACGTTATCCAAACCACGATAATTAACCAACATTATGTCGTTAACATAGTGAATTGGTCCGTACGTGCATATATGGGTTGATCTTTGCGATTGCAAGATCAAAGGAACGAAAAGATAGCATCATTTTTGGCATCGAATCAATTATTGTAATATGGCAATATTCCATTTTTGACCAAGAAACATTCGATGAAGCGAACGTTATAGTGGCCGAATAGTAACATATCGATCAGTGCGATATAACCTTGAACGACAACTTATTGAGATTGTTGAGCCATGATTTCCATCTACGGACGTCCGTCTGGCGAGTAATCATATCCGATCTAGCTTCAGTCATTTGCTCACCAATTTTCTTCTTAGACATTACAAAGATCCTCCCACCAGATAACCCAATGGCTTCACTTGAATTCAATGCTACAATCAAAACAAGAAAGCTTTTAGTAATTAACCACTAAAGAAATAGAAGTAATTCATCTGACACTATAAGGCTATATAGAACATTAAATATGTTTAATATCATAATAGACTGTTTTATATGACTTAATTAAGTTTATATAAGAGCATCTCCAACAGCTATGCTAAAATAAAAAAAATTAGGATTTTAATATTTTTGTTGCTCCAACACTTATGCTAGCCTCTATGCTAAAATAGAGAAAAGAGAAGAGAGATTATAAAAATCTCTAAATTTAGAGAAATATCTAAATAGATAGTTTCCTCCCAAAACTAATTATTACCCACAAAAAACAAAATTTTCCTCTCCCAACTTTCCATATATTGAATATTTTAATATTATTATTAAATAAATTGAATATTTTAATATAATTAATACTAGAGTTGCTAAATTAGAATAGCCGTTGGAGTTGAATGCAAATTTTTTTAGAGATTTTGATTTTTTTACTTTATTTTAGAAAAACTTTAGCATAGCTGTTGGAGATGCTCTAAAACCAAACAATTGTTTGTATATAGGTTTGTAGGACTTTTTGTAGGACTTTTTGTCATCTTAATAAGTTTTTTAGAACACTTTTGAAATACACGTCATATTTTTTATGTCATTATTTGAAAAAGACGTGTTTCATAGGATACTTCACGAAAGTGTTCTGTAAAAAAACTAATACGACGTTTTATTTAGAAAAACGTCATAAAAAACTTGTCAAAACATCAAAAAGTGTCCTGTAAACTTGTCGCTTTTACCGTTTTACTTAGGACCCATAATTGTTTGGTACTATAAAATTAAGTTTTATAAAACAGTCTCTTATGACATCTAGACATTTTTTTCGTCCATATTCGAAACATCTTATATGGGTATCGGATCGAAATGGTTAAAAGGCAGCATAATCTCATCTGGGTATGAACTATAAAATCTAGCTAAAACAGATGATCATAAATTAAGCAACAACAACTTTGGAATTGAAGGAATTTAAGTTTACTACCATCGGATCGCGCATTCGACAGATAGAGTATGAAGTTCTTGAAATCCGATCCGAGAATAGGAAGACGTCCACCGCGAGCATACAATTTCAAAGAGGATTCGATAACAGTCGAAACCGTATCATCTTCATTTACCAACAACCTCAACGGCCCCGGACTCCCTATCACATTAACCGTTATCAACACCCGGTTTTTCTTCAAACACTCATCATTCTTCTTCTTCTTCGAAATTTTGCTCATCGTCATTTTCGATGTAGCTTAATTCCGTATATTTGGTGTTGGTCGATCATGAAAAAGATATGTACGAGTGACCCCGAAGAATATAAAGTGGTCGAAAAGGTTGATCGACCGAAAACGAGCGATGGAGAAAAAAGCCATGAAAACACAAGTAATCAATAATTCGTTAGATGTTATAAAAAAACAACATCAATCAGGAAAATTTATATGGATGAAAAGTCTATCTACTTTTGAGAAAGACCTTTGTTCTTGTTCTTCTTTTAATCACCACCATTCCACAAAAAAAATCATATTAATTCGTCTTTTTTAATTCCGAATATATATGGACTTAGAAACAAAATCATATCGATTTATATATGCTTCCAGAACAAGAATACATGGATCCATGTTACCGACCCGACATCATATATATTATTCGCCATTTTGTTTGGTTCAGAAACATTTTGAGAGTTTAAGGAAAATAAAAACATTAATGGGGCGGTTGGTTTGTCGAATGTTTTTTAAGTGAATAAAATGTGTTAAAGGAATTGGAATCGAATTGGATCAAGTTTGTGTTAGGTAAAAATTGTGCCTCACAAATGCAAAAGCTAGCGAGTGATTTCTAAGGTCCCAAACGGGTAGAAATCCAAGTGCACAATTAACCCAACAACGAATGCGGATAACAATAATCTAGATGTTGCACAATAATTCTCTAACGTAGAAAAATAAACCCACGAAATATAGATGATAATAAATACGTTATTATCTATAATTATAGCAAGTTCAAAACAAATAACACTGTGATTTAACGTGTTCCACTATCGGTGTGATAGTGTACATCCACCAAAGAGAGAGAACAAGAATATTATTACCAATCAAGGAGATTACAAAGTGCTTGTACAAGGATCTTGAGATCCACGATCGTCTAATTACTAAAACTTCACGAACACCACTGAATATCAAGAACACTCTCGACTTCACATAAACTAAATATATCGAAATTAAAGGATATATTAGGGAGAGTATTATAGTGTTAACTAGTGAAAGTTAAGATAAAGGGATGATCAAAATGGTTAGGGAAGATGCCATATTTATAGTCATGAAAGGAGTAGTCACCAAGTAAAAGATGGAGGATTGGTGACCAAGTTACCAAGCTTGGAGGACAAGCTTGGCATTAATCACATGTAGCATCCAAAAATATAATTTAATATTATAACACTCCACCATGATGCATGTGATCCTCGATAGCGAAACGAATCCCAATTCAACCAATATGAGTTCTTCCAACGGTTGATCATATCAAGTAGATAGCAAAGTAAATTGGCATGAGGTAGAAAAATGCATTCCAACCGTGATGAGCTTCGGCATGGCCATCACCCGTCAAAGTTACAAGCAAAACAAATAACCTCAAATGCATAATCTACTAAACAAGGTAGAGCATAATCAAAGCTCTAAGCACTTAACAAAGCAATTCCTTCAAAGATGTCATTTTGTCACCTATGGTAATATCTTCTCTCTCTCGAACAAAGTGCCCAACGACACTAACACAAACAAAGTTGGATCAAGTTTGAGCAATACTCAAACTTAGCTAGCGGTAGCAACTTAGTGAACATATCAGCGACATTGTCGTCTGTCAGGACTTTCTTCAAATAGAAAATATTCGCTTCATGTAATCTCACAAGATATGCATCACGCACATTTATGTGCTTTGTCCGGGAGCTAAAAGCCAAATTAGTTGCCAAATGGATGGCACTCTGATTATCGCAGAAAATACGCACGGAAGGTTGCTCAAAGCCTAGCCATTCATCAATTCTTTTAAATGGACCGCTTCCTTTGCAGACACAACCGCCGCAACAAGTTTAACTTCTGTGGTTGACAATACAACAATGGACTGTAAACGTGATCTCCAACTAACGATTGTTCCACCTAAGGTAAATACATAACCGAATGTGGATCTCCAACCAACTCGATCACCTGCATAGTCAGAATCAGAAAATCCAACAATTTCACAAACATTGTGCAAACCAAATATAAGACCATGTGTCTCGGTTCCCTTCAAATATCGGAATGTCGTTTTAACGGCTACCCAATGTGATCGACCCGGATTCGCGAGAAACCTACTCACCACTCAGACATAATGTGCAAGATCGGGACGAGTACACACCATGGCGTACATGAGACTCTCGACCGCACTAGCATATGGAACTTTTGACATTTCGGCATTTCCCTTGTCATCCTTTGGACAATCTTCACTTGTAATCTTGATGTGCTTCGGTAGCGGAGTGCTAGACGTCTTGGCATGTAACACCCTAAAAGTTGAAGGAATTTAAAAATCAAAAATTCGGCAACATAACGGCTATAAACTGAGTGAAACCTGATTAAACCATCACCTGCCAAATTTATCCCAAAAATATCATCCCGAAACGGGGAATATACCATAATGTTTACAGCTCAAAGAATGAAGAATAAATATACGACAACCTAATAATCTAAACGGTTCTACTAGATTACGGTCGGCTGTCGCTAATCCTTCCAAAAATGGGTAACTATCAACGTGTATACGTCAGTCTCTAAATCTCCCAAAAGGACCGCTCTCGACCTCTCATTCCCAAAGGTTCCCGCCACTAGGAGACCCTGTCATACATGACAACCAAAGAAACAAGTGTTAGGCTGGAGCCTAGTGAGAAAGTATGATCGCGAATTAAATAACGAAATGGAATTACAACACAAGAGCGTTCGTATTTTCGTAATTCTCAACTGATTTGCTTCACCTGTCATTAAACATAAAATTTCCACAAAAATCTCGTCAACATACTTGTAATTTCCACCCAAGCCAATCTAGCTTGATAGCATCAACCCAAACCAGATCTTTAGCTAATTGGGCACTCAACCCAAACCGGGTCTTTAGCCTTTTCGTGACATCAACTCAAACCGAGTCTTTAGCCTACTTATGACATCAACTCAAACCGAGTCTTTAGCCTACTTATACTAGTACAAAAATAGTCTTAAGTGACGGTTAAAAACCGTTACCGTATACCTACGGTAACGGTTTTCGTGGACATAAAAATCATCACCTCATCTGCCGTCACTTTTGATATACTTTTGGTTACGTTTAAAAACTGTTACCAAATCACATTAAAAATCGTTACCATAGGCTAAAACCGTCACCTTAAGTGTACAAAAAAATCATTTTTTTTTCTAAAACTGTTACCGTAGAATAACATACAGGGACGTTTATTTTTAAAAACCGTCACCGTAGTATGACATAAGGTAACATTAATTTATTAAAATTGTCATCGTAGTATGACATGCGTTGACGTTTATATTCAAAAACCGTCATCGTAGCATGACAATGGTGACGTTTATTTTTCAAAATTGTGACCATAGCATGACATACAGTCTCGTTTATTTGTCAAAACCGTTACCGTAGCATGACAAATGGTGACCTCTAATATTCAAAACCGCCACCATAGCATGACGTATGGTGACCTTTATTTTTCTAAATCGTCACCATAGCACGACATAAATTGACGTTTATATTCAAAAGAGTCACTGTAACATGACATACGGTGACGTTTATTTTTTAAAACTGTCACCGTAACATGACATACCTTGAAGTTATATTAAAAAACCGTCACTATAGCAAGACATATGGTGACGTTTATTTATCAAAACCGGGATCGTAACACAACATATGGTGACATTTATTATTTAAAAATGTCACTATAGTATGACATACAATGATATTTATTTATTAGAATCGTCACTGTAGCATGACATATGTTACATTTATTTTTCAAAACCGTTACCGTACCACGACATATTGCAACGTCTACTTTTCAAAAGTGTCACAGTAAAGTGACGTATGGTGACATTTCTTATTCAAAACCGTCACTGTAGTATAACGTACAATGACGTTTACTTTTCAAAATCGTCATCGTAGTTGGACATACGGTGACAGATTTAATAAAAATTGTTACCGTAAAACGACATACGGTGATGTTTATTTTTTAAAACCATTACTATTGAGTAACATATGGTGACATTTATTATTCAAAACCGTCACCATAGGATGACATACAATGACGTTATAGTGACAGGTGGTGACGTTTATTATTCAAAATTGTCACAATTGTATAACATATGGTGACATTTATTATTCAAAACCGCCACTGTAAAATAACGAACAGTGATGTTTATTATTCAAAATCGTCAACATAGCATGACGTACGTTGACGTTTATTTCCAAAAACCATCACTGTAGCATGATGTGTGTTGACGTTTATATTCAAAAACCGTCAACGTCGCATGACTTATGGCGACATTTTTTTACACCGTCATTGTAGCATCACATGCAGTGACGCTTACCATTTATTTGTCAAAGTCATCACCATAACATAACATCGGTGACATTTATTTTTAAAAAATCGTCACCGTAACATGACATTAGACGACGTTTATATTTTAAAATCGTTATTGTAACATAACATACAGTGACGTTTGTTTTTTAAAATCATTACTGTAATATAACATATCGTAACGTTTATGTTTTAAAGTTGTCACCATAACATGAAATAGGTGACGTTTATGTTTCGAAATCGTTGTCATAGACTACCATTTGCTAACAGTTTTAATAATATATGGCGACGAAACAATTTGAAAATGATAATCAATATAATAATTATAAACGAATTCATTGTGTCAAAACATTTGTTTCTAAGCACCTATAATAATCTTATGCGTCATCTAAATCAATGGTTTTTCTTTTAAAATGTACTCCTTGTCTGCTTCGTCATCTTCAGCTGGTTAATAGTTGTATAATTCTTGTTTCTCTTCTTATTTTGCTTCTCTTTATGATCATCAAGAGTTGTTTGTAGAACCTGCAAGAAAATACAAGAAATTCAGCAAACCCTATAAAACAAATTACAATGTATGTTTGAACAACGAAAACAATCGATAAAAACAAACCCAATATAAATTATGAAATGCAACAAACAAATGGAATAGCCCAATCCACGTTACCACACAAAAAACAAAGAAATCCATACCGATATTACAATAAAATAAAATGACACAACCAGCAAATATAAAGTTAATGATGAGTACATTTTACTAAATAACGAGTTGATCAAATGAATAAAGGGCACTTCAGATATCAAATTCTCTTATAGTTTATAAACCTCTATGTAATTGTCAAAAAAACATAGAAAAATCAAGTTTATATGTTTCTAATCCTAGCCATGGTTTGGATGAACCTCTATTTAATTAAACCTCTATTTAATGATTTGGATGCTATAGAACCAAGGTATTTCAATGGCCTATCTGGAAACCATCCTCTTTGGTAGAAACATAGGTGGAACAAAGATACCAGATTCCATTTTGTAGTCATCCATGACAGATAAAAGGACATGCTCATATACTCATCAAGATGACACTAGTTTGAGTTTCCTTAATTTTTATAATTCAACAGCTAGCTATTGTTCTGTTGAGTTTAGTTAACATCGGTCTATGCCTCTTATCCTATCGTTTGGGATATGGGAAGATTAATTGAAAGTGATTACAATACATGAAGTGAGTGGTGCCCATAAAATAAATAATAAGCATACAATATGCATTATTGACATGAGCAAATGGTTCAGTGAAATATATATCTACTTTTTTTGCAGCCAAAGAGACGAGATGGGTTATAGCTCAACAAACTTGACCAAGTTATAAAGGTTGTCTTCCAAACAGGGATGTAAAGAAGATGCATTAACTTAGCTTCATTCTAGTCTTTAGGCCAATTACACCTTGACACCAGAATTTTTTTTATTTTTTCCCCAAAAAGTCAGGCTTAAGTATGGCATTGAAGAATACAAAAGAACAAATAGATGAACATCATATAGATAGACAGACTTCAACTAGCAACTTACATACACCAAAACTGGTTTGTAATTCAAAAGAGTATATCACAGGATGTACTATTACCAACAACACTACTTGGGTGGATTCTTTAGTAACTAACACAAAATGCAATAACCATCCAGCCAACAATGAAAAACAAGAAAGGACCTACAGCCTATGTATGACAAAATTATCACATGGAACCTTTGAACAACAAAAGACCCTCTAAAAAGATCAGTAGCTAAAATTTAGCAAGAAGTTCAAAGAATTGCATGTCTTTACCTTGTCTCATCGTGCATCCTTTGGTGCTCGCATTTGAAAGCTCCCTGCCAATAATGGGTTCTAAAAAAGCAAACAAAACCAACATTAGGCTTCCATTTGTTTTACATGTTGATAGGTAATGAGTTGACAATAAGCTACAACATTTGTGTTGAGGCCACTTTATATAAAATGATGGATAATGTACACAAGGAATTCAATTATGACATCAACTCAAACCGAGTCTTTAGTCTACTTATGACATCAACTCAAACCGAGTCGTTAGTATATTTGCCAAGTTACCAATATGACCAACATATGACCCAATGACTACATACAAATCTTAATACGTGCTAATATCTAGCATTTCCTCTAACACTCATTATTTGAGACAATATCCCCAAATGGGATTTTAGGTTAACTTCGCATTAACAAAACAAGAGGAAATCAAAGCTGAATAAATTTACTAGCACATTATTTAACATGTATATAAGTAGAAGAGTCAATAATACACCTACTTTGGTGATTTCTTAAAAGAAACCAAACCCTAGAAATGGAAGGTGGAGAGTTGAAGACTTGAGGAGTTGGTACAAGCTAAGATCCTTCCAAACCGCACCTATGGATGCATTTACATCACCATTAATGCTCATGGAAGATTCATTAAATGATGTTGGTGGAATTAGGGTAAGAATCCTTACCAAAAATTGCAGGAGCAAACCCTCAATCAGCTTCCAAAATCAGATCTAAATGATGAAATCCCGTAAGTGGGGTTTTTATATTTCAGATGCCCGTCGGCGACTATGACCTTGCGACAATGCCCTGGTCATAGTCGTTGGGCAATGTCGCCGTCCAGCAACCCCCTTCTGTTGGATTTCCAGAAATCACCTCCCCACCTACAACTATGACACCTGGGCATAGTCGTCGGGCATAGTCGCCCATGACCCCTTTGGTGCGCCTTTGACCCGAAACGACCCGATTCTCAGACGAGGAACGTACAATCAATTCCAAATAACAAATCCAGTAATACGACCACATGGAAAGTCAAACACCATTCCCATGAATTTTGAAATAAGAATATTTACCCGAAACTACGGGTGTTACAATCCTCCCCAACTTGGGAATGATTTCGTCCCCGAAATCCTAATTATACGAACAAGTGAGGATATCGGCGCTTCATGTCCTCTTCCGCTTCCCAAGTCACATTTGCACCACGATGATGTTTCCATTGAACCTTCACCATGATGACTTCTTTATTTCGGAGTCTCTTGGTCTCTCTCTCTAGAATGTGCACCGCGGTGTAAAGTGCTTCGGCCCAGAAAGATTTGGGGAAGCCCGATGTCGACAACATACATTGGACCTTTTCAAGCAAAGTCCTATTCATCCACTCGGCAACCCCATTTGATTGAGGGTCGCCAGGTGTGGTGTAGTGACGGTGGATGCCTTTACGTGAACAAAAGTCTTTGAAGTTACCACTAGTAAATTCTCCACTGTTGTCAGATCTCAGCACTTTCAACTTCTTGCCAGTCTCGACCTCGACTCGTGCCAACCAAGTCTTGAACGTATCGAAGACATCTGACTTTAACTTCAACACATACACCCAAAGCTTATGTGAGAAATCATCAATAAACAAAACGAAATATTTACCTCCACTGAGGGATGGAGTACTGGATGGTCCCCAGACGTCTGTATGAACATAATCGAGGATTCCTTTAGTGTTGTGTTTTCCAACACCAAAAGAAACACGCGTTTGCTTTCCTTTGACACATCCCGAACAAAACTCTAGGCTGGCAGGTACAACGACCTTAATGAGTTTTCGCTTGCACAAAATCTCCAAATTCTTCTCGGATGTGTGGCCCAAACGAAGATGCCATAAGCGAGCAACATCGAGATTCTGAGAAATATCAGCCACATACGATTTAGAAGAAATAGTTTCTCCAATCAAATGGAAAAGATTATTTTCCACCCGTTCGCCTTTCATCACAATGATACTCCCTCGGGAGATGCGCAAAATCCCGTCGTCAATCCGAATCTTGCAACCCAATTTGGACAATTGTCCAACATAGATCAAGGAACGATTCATGGATGGAACAAACTTGACATTATTCAATGTCCGAATACACCCATCGGACATTTTGATCTACACAGTACTGATACCCTTAGTAACACACGAAGTACTGTTTCTCATATAAATACTGTTACCTTCAACTTTTTCGAAGGTAGAGAAACAGTCCCGGAATGGTGTCATGTGGCAAGATGCACCGGTATCTAACACCCATCACCTGTCACCTTGCGGTGGTGTAACTGTGGCAGAGAAGCCATCTTTCTCCTCTTCGGCTGTAACTGCAACTGATGATTCGGCATTGTCTTTGTCTTTGTTTTTAAGACTCGGACAATCTTTCACCCAATAACCTGGCTTGTGGCAATAGTTACAGTTGCCACGTGTCTTTGATTTCCCACGAGAACCAGGCCGGCGGGACTGAGAGCGCCCACGGTTTCTTCCTCTTGAAGACTGATGATCGTCTCAGCCTTTGTCAGCAAATAGGCCTTGACTGCAATTGTTCTCCCTGGGATTGTTACCGATCCTCATTTGAATTCTTTGATATTCAGAAATCATTCCTGTTTTCACATCAGACAAAGAAAGAGTTTCTCTTCCATATATAAAACTGTTAGTAAATTGAGAATATTTTCTCGAGAAGTGAATACAACAGGATCATAGCAAGTGCTTCTTCATCTTTAGCAAGAAGCGCATCCGTTGCCTTCAACTTCATGATGATATCTTCAAATTCGGTCATGTGAGCTTTAATGGTTGTGTCGTCCTTCATTTTGAAGAAGAGACACCACCACATCAGTAACAATCTGTTGGTCAAAGTTTTCTTTAGATATAAATTCTCAAGCTTGCTCCAAATACCTGCAGCTGTCTTTTCAAACACAATCTCAGATATAACATTTTCTCCCATAGCCATCTGCAAAGTAGTAAATGCCCATGCTTCCATTTCTTTAGCCTTAAGTTCAGACATGTTAGGGTCTAAATCGTCTTTAGCAAATACTACAGGATGGACTCCATTTTTCCTAAGTGCAGCAGATGTTGTGAACTGTCATTTACCAAAGTCACCGTCCCTATTCCAAGTCTGTATACGAATCCCATCCCCGGACAAATTAAATGTACCTTCTTGGTACAGTTTTTGGGACTGGTTTGAGGAACCAACACCAAATGGGTTTTCTACGTCGGCCATAGAAAAAAATGTGCAAACTGGTTTATGTATATTTTCTACAAAAAAACCTAGATCTAGATCCGAAGCTCTGATACCAATTGTTAGGTAAAAATTGTGTCTCACAAATGCAAAAACTAGCCAGTGATTTCTAAGGTCGCAAACGGGTAGAAATCCAAGTGCACAATTAACCCAACAACGAATGCGGATAACAATAATCTAGATGTTGCACAATAATTCTCTAACGTAGAAAAATAAACCCACGAAATATAGATAATAATAAATACGTTATTATCTATAATTATAGCAAGTTCAAAACAAATAATACCGTGATTTAACGTGGTTCCACTATCGGTGTGATAGTGTATATCCACCAAAGAGAGAGAGCAAGAATATTATTACCAACCAAGGAGATTACAAAGTACTTGTACAAGGATCTTGAGATCCACGATCGCCTAACTAAAACTTCACGAAGACAACCGAATATCAAGAACACTCTCGACCTCACATAAACTAAATATATCGAAAGGATATATTAGGGAGAGTATTATAGTGTTAACTAGTGAAAGTTAAGAGAAAGAGTTGATCAAAATGGTTAGGGAATATGTCATATTTATAGTCATGAAAGGAGTAGGCACCAAGTAAAAGATGGAGGATTGGTGACCAAGTTACCAAACTTGGAGGCCAAGCTTGGTATTAATCGCATGTAGCATCCAAAAATATAATTTAATATTATTAACAGTTTGGTCACGTGTTTGATTGACAGGAAATGAGATGAAATTTGTCGAAGGAATTTTATTCTGTTTGTTTTGTTAGTTGAATATAAATTTGAAATTGTAATTAAATGATGACAAACTATCAAAATACCCCATTATGAGATTTTTGTACTTTATTGTTTAAATTATAAATAATGTATAATGATAAATTTTTAGAGTAAATTACGTTTTTTGTCCTTGTGATTTGTTGAAAATTTCCCATTTCGTCCTCGATCTTCATTTATTCCGTTGGTAGTCATCGTGGTTTGTAATTCATTTCATTTTTTGTCCCTGAGGTAACGGCAGTTTAAAAGTTTGTTAAATAAGTTATTTTTGTCGCTTTATCTTCATTCTAGATTTTATAATATTAATGACTGGCGGTGGTGGTGGTGGTGGCGGGTTATAAGAACGGGTTGGAAAATTGATGATGGTGTTGATTAAATTGGATTTAGGGGTTGTTTTTATCTTTTTAAAATCAACTTATGTAATCTTGACATTGGCCAAAGGAATTGAATTCAAATGCATTGATTTGTGTAAAACAATGATCAAATCCTATAACGACAAAATCCAGTGGAATCTCGTCTATTCAATGCACAAACCATACACACTCGTTTGTTCAAAAGAATTTGTCATTTCAATTCCATCGAATTTCTTCAGATTTTACCAACCATACACCCCTTTAAGTTTAAAGACACTCATCATGTCTGCTTCCATACGTCTTTGCAAAGTAGTCATAATCCTTTATTTGATATAAATATCAATACATTATTTGACTTTGATCTTTATGATTCGAACAATAGAGTTCGAGTTCATTTGGCTTGAGTTCATGCTATAACTTAAAATGGTGCTCGATTAGTTTCACAAGGCATGCATGTTTCACAAAAGTACTATTTGGTTGAAATATATTAAAAACTCATTTAATTTTAATATTGACAATAAAATATTGTATGTGGATAATTTGTCGTTAAATCTGAGAGTCAGTAATCTATCAGTGAAAGTCACTCAGCGACCTGTCGGTAAACAGTTGGCAAAATGTGGTTTTACCTTTTATTTTCACAAGTATAAATCACCTTGTCGATGATGCCTTATCCGGCCGTCACTCCGTCTACACTCTTTGAGAATCTTTTAGTATATAAATTACCGACCAAGTCGTTACCGACAAACTTTTTCCATTTGAAATCCGTCGGTAATGGTCCATTGACGACTTACCAACGAATGAGTTATTGGAGTTTCATTTATTGGATCACAGAGTCAAGGTTCTACTATGTTCATTTTTTTTTCAGTACATACCATTTAATGGGTTTTTAGTACCATGAATACAGGAATCCATCGAAAAATAAAACATTTGATTGTTGATCTAAATTGATAATTTTTTGCAGAGAACGTAACGAATGGAAAAACAACAATGAAAAGGCAAAGAGTATACACTAAATGTCGATCATCATCAACACTTAAATCCATCGATAATGAAGGTTGCAAAATACGTCGGTCTTCAAGAATTATTCACAGATTCACAAAACATCATGTGGGATGCCCGGAGGTAAAAAAAAGATTTGGCAATTGACCGGGAGATGGTGGAACAATAATTTAGATGGGGTTGAGATGGTACAAGACATACTTCAAGAAGAGAAACAAACGAGAAGTAACGAAAAAGGTACGTCAATATGGATCGGGTTGAAATGGGCGTTTCTTTATCTAATATGGTCGTATAGGAACAAAGTGGTTTTTAATGGAGAAAAGAGTAAAATCGTAGACCTCTTTTTTGAGTTTCAAAGGAAGGTATTCGAATGGGTAAAAAGAAAGTGTAAAAAGCTATCGATGGACTGGACGGGTGTAATAACCGTGTTCATATTGCAAATAAACTATGTTTAGTGGGTGTGGTGTAAAAACGAAAAGTTTGAGGGTCTTGCTGTAAATAAGGAAAAGAGGGGTTAAAACCCCTAAAACCCTCATTTTTCCCTTACCAGTGTTGGAGGCGAGTAGAGAGAAAGTGTGGAGATCTTTTCATAATTTCTTCAAGAAGCTTGGAATTGGAAAGCGCTTAGGGTGTGGTGTTCCATCTCCATCAAGGTGAGTATTTCCTATTTTTCCTCTTTGAAAGCTTTGAGATTCGGTGGTTTGATTATGGTGGTTTAGTGATTTTCAACCTCAAAATGTTGGGTTTGAGGTTTGATTGTTGAGTTATTGATATTAGGGTAGAGCGGAATTTAGAGTGTTATAGCATTTCATTTTAAGGTTTAAAAATCAACCTGGGTTTGGACTATGGGAAGACTATATTGATTTTTGGGATTTCACTGTGGAGCCTTCGTGCAGATATGCTTAATCGGGAATCGCCGGTACCCGGATGCGAGTGAACCCAATAAAGGTTAGAATCTGGACATTTTGGTGTCCGAATAGCATGGAATCTGGTAAGGACCGGGTGTGTTCTGCTTAAGAGAAACCCGGGTGTAGGAACCTCGGGTGATGCCACTTCCCGATTGAGGTCCCGGTTGTGCCGATTCCCGAATATGGGAGAACCCAGACACGGGAAGAACCCGGTTGTGCCGATTCCCGGATGTAGGAGAACCCGGACACAGGAAGAACCCGGTAACATTTTCGGACAGGGAAAACCGGAAGCAGGGCATTCGGGTGAATGTGATTGGATCCGGGCTGGACCCGGTTGAGTTGTCTGAGGAGTGGGTCTTAATGTGGTGTTGATTAGGGAGCCTTAGGATTTGAGAGTCAACCTTTGAGAGCATTGGAGTGACTTATCACTCATGTGTGTTGATTAAAATTGTAGGTGTGCGGTTAAAGGGTATTTAGTTCAAGTGAGAAAAGAGCCTAGTGTGGACGCCAGGTGAGTTCTTCTGGTCTAATTTGTTGACGTATAAACTTCCATATACGCATTGATGTTTGAATAACATGTTTTTACGTTGTTTCTAATATGCATGATAAGGGGGTCGTTTTAAAGGTGAGTTTCGTAGGGTACGTGTATGCGATGGATTATATTGTGCATATAGGGATTGTAACACCCCGATTTTTAAAAGGTATCATGTCGAGTTATTACAGAAACCGATATATTAAGGAAAAATAAGATATTTTATTTTGGGCTTCAATCCTTGATTTTATAATCTAGATGGATGAAAGATTCAATTACGAGTCCAACGGTTCTTTCCGGAGCGAAAACGGAGCTATAACGAAGAAGTTATGACCAAAACGGTTTTCGGGGAAATCATGGGCCGGCTGGAGGGGGCGCATAGGCCGTGCGCGGTCCCTTCACAAAATCACACGGGTCGTGCGCATCAGGCCGAGACTCGGGTTATAAACCTGATTTAGCCGCATTTCTCACCCAAATCTTCATTTCTTCATAACTTCTTCATCACAACTCCGATTTGGGTGATTCAAGTTACTATGGTTTCGTTTTTTAGAGTTTTTCAAGGATATGGAAAGATATTGGAAGTCTATTGAAGTATACTAGAGTATTTTGTGGTGGTAAGCTTCTCATCTCTCACTATTCATCTTCTTCCCCAAAGTTTTCTAGGGTTTCATCCATCCTTTGTTCTCCCTTTCATAGATTGAAGGTTTGTAATCATTTTGGTGAACTAGAAGTGTTTTGATTGGTGAATTCAAGCTTGGTTTAAGGTAATCTTCTATCCTCTTCGGTTATGGAAGTTAAGGTTTCGATATTAGTTGAGGTATCCAAGTATATGGTTTGGGAAATGATTCTTTGTGGTTGATTATGTTTAATTGTGGTTGGATATGTATGGATTTAGGTTTTGGAAGTTTTGTCTTGATAATCCAAGTGTTCTTCAAAGGAGCTCTAGTTGGGGGAAAATCTAGATTTAGCCTAAATCTAGCAAGGTGAGTTCAAGGTGAGTTCAAGTTGATTTGTGAAAACGGTGTACATGCCAAAATGTCTATTTTAAAGTGTTTATGTGTTTTACATGAAGTTATCAAATGTTGGGATGTTTGTCGATCTTTGATTATTTGAAGTATTTAACCTTATAAACTTTGTATAACACTCACATTTGGGATTTTTGTGCATTTTGATAAAGGGACACAAATGAATGTGTTTTGATGTCTTATTGCATAAATGGATCTTTGATCAAAGAAATACACTTTTAAATGTTTGTCGGGTTTTATGCATCATTCATGAAAATGAATGTTTTATGAAGTATTACTTGAACATTTATGAGAAGTACTTGAAAGAATGCGTATAGCCTTATCTTACGATTTCCATTCTTATCAGCAGTTAAACTTAGAAATGCATTTTCAGATATAAATGTTATTTGTAACTATGGATGCATATGATCCTCGGGAGCGTTTGGTACGGTTATGTGAGACCGGTTACTAGCTATGGATCATAGTGTAGTCCTAGTGAGCGAGTAAGACTTGGTTTCCTCGGGGGCCCTCTCTCACATCTTAGTACGAACCTGTGTTGTTCGTGGCCATGGATTCCGAGTGTTTAACTCATAAGTTGGTTTTAAAGAAAAAGAGTCTTTAGGACTTCGGTCCTGTTTAATAGCCCGATTGCGAAATACCAAGTATGATGGCGGTTAATGCGCATCATTTGAGATTTACATGTTTTGAGTGCGTTAGTCATTCATTTTGAGTCATGTACTGTTTAGACTGTAATGCAGTGGATCCATAGGCATATGAGCCGGTCGTGTTATTTAAAAAGAAAAATGGGCTATTAATTATATGTGGGTGTCATAATTAGTCTTTGGGTATTTCGCGAATAATACTGTGAGGGTTCTTGGAGTCTAAGACCATACCTGCATCCGGGAGTTAATTTCTGAGCATGTATTTTATGGGATAGTCACTTCCCATTTGTAGCTAGTTGAGACATCGGATCCTCGGGGGTGTTTGGTACGGTTATGTGGGACCGGTTACTAGCCATGGGTCGTAAATGTAATCCTAGTGAATGAGCATGATTAGGATCCTCGGGGGCCCTCCCTCACATCTTAGTACGAGTCGGCGTGCTCGTGGCCATGGGTCCTAGTATGGTGAGCTTAATAACTTGGAATGTGGTCTACTTTTGTGTTCCGCCACTAGCCTTGGAATTCGGGATTCCCCCGTCACCGTGAGGTGTTGTTTTGAGGTATTTGATTTTATCCTCGTTTTCAGTGACGTTTGAGATTTGGGTTATCTCCTTATGATATAATTTTGGAGACTTGATTTTACTCTTATTTTAGTCGTTTGTTTTTATAAAGCTTATTCAAATGCCATTATTTGAGCATTACCATTATTCTTGTTTTAAGTAAGTGTTGGATTGCATTATTCCATGAAAGAATGTTTTGACGTTTAGACGTCCATCTATAAAATGCATATTGTTGGTAAATGATTTATTCCATTATTCTTAAAGTAAATCATTTTAAAGGATCGTGATTATAAGTTACAATATTTCCATTTTACGTTTTCCTTTATAATCATGATATAAACTCTTGAACTCACTAGGCGTTAGCCTAACCTTTTTATTTGTCGGCATATGCATCAGGTTCCATTTCGGAATTAGTGATAGCGACACTGTGAAGCGATGAGTGCTAGTTGTGTGCTCGATGAAGTGATTTAGCTTGATGAAGTCTTCCGCATTGTTATTGGAGATAGCGATTTGGTATTGGGTTATAGTAACACTTGACTTTAGTTAGTCTTTATGTAAGATTTTAATTATCTGTTGATGGTTCAAGCTAGAAATGTAATTAAATTATGGACTGGTAGTAATAGATTTATTATCCTTTAGGGTATTGTTGAAAGTTTTTAATTAATCGCTCTTTCCAAATTTGAGGGTGTTACAAGTTGGTATCAGAGCTTAAGTTTGAGAGATTTAGGTGTTGAATTTGAATACCTAGACTCAAACTAGCGTGATTTTAAGTGATTGAATGTGAGATTGCACAATTAGGCACTTTAAGAGATGAGGATTCGAGGTAATTGGAGTCACTAGGAGCGGGAGTCACACCGAAAATGGCAAGGATGATCATGTACAATAGGTTGATAATAGCACCTGACCAGTGTTATGGTGAATCTACGAGTTACATGGGTGTGCTTGAAACGTCTTGGTATGATGACCGTTGGGGTAGTGAAGAAGTTTCTAATTGGGAAGCCATTAGAGGAAGTCGATGATTTTAATATTCGTCACTTGGAGTGACGGTAAGCACGGTGATTGCATTAAGTGAATCGTTTTGGATCAGATTGATTGGTTGGATTAGAACCATAGACGTTGGGAACCAATGTATTTCGAGGAGAAATTTGTGAGGTGAACCTATGAAGCCTGTGATCTTTGCCTTAAAGATGTTGAGCATCCGGTTGTCGATAGAGTAACTAAGAAAATTGAGGATCGTGGTTTTGAGGTGTTAAGTGCCGATCAATTTCATGCACGAGATTTATTTTTGAAATAAATTGCATCGATCTTTTCTCATGTTTCCAAAATCACCATGTGGATCATACCACAAAATCTTGAAATGTTTAGCACGCACAAGTTTTAGACCATGATCTTAAACATGCATAAAATTACTTTATTGCATGTGGTTGCATGCCCTGTCGAGACTTTGTTTATCCTCATTTTTGCCTAACGTTATTTTCGAATATGGTAATGTTCGTATTTTGACACTATTTAGAGTCTTGGACAAGTAACTACGGCTTATGACCTTAATATTGGATCCCCTCCACGTATGTTAAGGTTTTGGACGAAGAGTTACCTTTCATTATTTTGATGTTTGAGTTTTGTTGAGAATTTTAATCCATGCGATTTTGTGGAGTTAATGGGGTGACTTTAATGGCGTCAAGTGGTACCGTTTTCCTTGAGCTTTGTGTGAGTTGCATATAGTATGCATACATGTCTATTTGGAACTCCCGTCAATGAGTTTTAACAAACATTTTAGGACGATGAGAGCATATTATTATTTGTCTTTGAACGTGTAACCGACATAAATTATTTCATGTTTTTTTTAACCAAGTGCATACGCATATCATCCTACTAGTTTTGTGAAATAAACGGTTGCATACAAGTTTTGTTATGAAATCTTATTCCGTATTTCATTGGGGCTAAAAGAGAGAAAAACTTTGAGAGTTCGATATCATGAACATGTGGTGTTGGGTTTTACAAACATTTTATTTGTACAGCCTAAAGTTTGGAACCAAACTAAATTACTCTTACAATTGCTCGAATCGTATGCTTATGTCTTTACTAAATTTTGGGGAATAAACCGATGTATGCCATTCACGTCGGGAAGTTTTATTTCATGACATTTCATGGTTAAATGCAAGATTTTGGGGTTCGATTTCATGAATATTTTTCCTTCTGAAGTTTTGTACAAACGTTTCGTTATGCACTGTTTTAGTACGTAAAACTACTTCTCTTTTGTGTCACCAATTTTTACGCGTTGAGAACATAGTAGTTTTTTTTAAATGATTGTTGAAATATCTTTCGTTGGTGTCAGTATTACCTTGATTCTTGATCAATTATTTTCTGAAATGGTTTTATAAGTGTGGCGGTTGTGACCACTCTATACACCTACCGAGATAAGGTAGTAGATTTTATTCGTACGATTAATCTTTATAAATCCTTTACATTTTGAGATTTTATAAAAGTTCGAATTGGCATAGTGGTGTGAAAAACCTTGAACTCATTAGAGCTATAGGTATAACCCCTCGTGTTAGAGGTCGAGATTAAGGACTAAAATAATCATCGGAGTTTGAGGCGTTAGACCTTGGCTTTCTCCCCGTTAGTTAAGTAATGATATTTATGTTTCGTTAAACCTGCGGGTTAAAACGGTGTACGGTTGTTTGGGTATGGTTGGTTTTGAATTCGGGGATTAATGGTACGACGGCATGCTATGTATCTCTGGTGTATCACCTTAATGGGTATCTGTGAATATTGTTGATGTTATGTTGACTTGTAAGGATGTTCGATTTGGGTGATCTTTTCCAAGGATAGGTGTCGACACTATATTTTGAGGATAATAACTATGGGTGTGATTCAGTGTACTTCTGTTAGATCTGGTGTGTCTGCAGGACAAGCGGTAACCTTAAGGAAGTTAGACGTTGACAATTAAGAATCAATCATTGATATTTTGAGAATTGTCAGGATTTTCACTGATTTGGAAATCGATGCTTGAGTGCATGGTGGGAGTTTGGTGGTAATGGTTATTGGATACATTTGGTGAGAATGTCGAGGTGGACTTTAAGTACAAATCGATTATCGAGGATACTTTGACTCATTGCGTTTAGAGGTATCTAAAGGAAAGGTTTGTTTTGGGGTATTCTTGGTGGAAATGACGGAATAAGGTCGTAAGTTATTCTTGAGGTAATATGAACAACATAAGGTTGGGAGACAACCGAGGTTTAATGTTAAGAATGTGATTAAGCCACAACTTAACGTTCATCCCGCTTTGGGTGAGTTATATGGAAAGTTGAGGTTGAGCTGGCAATGGTTCGTTATGAGGAATGCAGCGACAACCTCAACCGGGATGTAATCGGGATCGTATATGAGCTAAGGTTTAGTGAAGGTATTCCTTTTAGATAGGGAATCATTTGACCTCGCCAAGGGCGATATTGGGTGATTGGTTGGTGCTAGATTCCGAGGACGAAATCTCTTTTAAGGTTGGGAGGATTGTAACACCCCGATTTTCGAAAGGTATCATTTCGAGTTATTACAGAAACCGATATATTAAGGAAAAATAAGATATTTTATTTTGGGCTTCAATCCTTGATTTTATAATCTAGATGGATGAAGGATTCAATTACGAGTCCAACGGTTCTTTCCGAAGCGAAAACGGAGCTATAACGAAGAAGTTATGACCAAAACGGTTTTCGGGGAAATCATAGGCCGGTTGGATGGGGCGCACGGGCCGTGCGCGGGCCCTTCACAAAAGCGCACGGGTCGTGCGCATCAGGCCGAGACTCGGGTTATAAACCTGATTTAGCCGTATTTCTCACCCAAATCTTCATTTCTTCATAACTTCTTCATCACAACTCCGATTTGGGTGATTCAAGTTACTATGGTTTCGTTTTTGAGAGATTTTCAAGGATATGGCAAGATATTGGAAGTCTATTGAAGTATAGAAGAGTATTTTGTGGTGGTAAGCTTCTCATCTCTCACTATTCATCTTCTTCCCCAAAGTTTTCTAGGGTTTCATCCATCCTTTGTTCTCCCTTTCATAGATTGAAGGTTTGTAATCATTTTGGTGAACTATAAGTGTTTTGATTGGTGAATTCAAGCTTGGGTTAAGGTAATCTTCTATCCTCTTCGGTTATGGAAGTTAGGGTTTCGGTATTAGTTGAGGTATCCATGTATATGGTTTGGGAAATGATTCTTTGTGGTTGATTATGTTTAATTGTGGTTAGATATGTATGGATTTAGGTTTTGGAAGTTTTGTCATGAGAATCCAAGTGTTCTTCAAAGGAGCTCTAGTTGGGGGAAAATCTAGATTTAGCCTAAATCTAGCAAGGTGAGTTCAAGGTGAGTTCAAGTTGATTTGTGAAAACGGTGTACATGCCAAAATGTCTATTTTAAAGTGTTTATGTGTTTTACATGAAGTTATCAAATGTTGGGATGTTTGTCGATCTTTGATTATTTGAAGTATTTAACCTTATAAACTTTGTATAACACTCACATTTGGGATTTTTGGGCATTTTGATAAAGGGACACAAATGAATGTGTTTTGATGTCTTATTGCATAAATGGATCTTTGATCAAAGAAATACACTTTTAAATGTTTGTCGGGTTTTATGCATCATTCATGAAAAGGAATGTTTTATGAAGTATTACTTGCACATTTATGAGAAGTACTTGAAAGAATGCGTATAGTCTTATTTTACGATTTCCATTCTTATCAGCAGTTAAACATAGAAATGCATTTTCAGATATAAATGTTATTTGTAACTATGGATGCATATGATCCTCGGGAGCGTTTGGTACGGTTATGTGAGACCGGTTACTAGCTATGGATCATAGTGTAGTCCTAGTGAGCGAGTAAGACTTGGTTTCCTCGGGGACCCTCTCTCACTTCTTAGTACGAACCTGTGTTGTTCGTGGCCATGGATTCCGAGTGTTTAACTCATAAGTTGGTTTTAAAGAAAAAGAGTCTTTAGGACTTCGGTCCGGTTTAAAAGCCCGATTGCGAAATACCAAGTATGATGGCGGTTAATGCGCATCATTTGAGATTTACATGTTTTGAGTGCGTTAGTCATTCATTTTGAGTCATGTACTGTTTAGACTGTAATGCAGTGGATCCATAGGCATATGAGTCGGTCGTGTTATTTAAAAAGAAAAATGGGCTATTAATTATATGTGGGTGTCAGAATTAGTTTCTGGGGATTTCGAGGATAATACTGTGAGGGCTCTTGGAGTCTAAGACCATACCTGCATCCGGGAGTTAATTTCTGAGTCTGTATTTTATGGGATAGTCACTTCCCATTTGTAGCTAGTTGAGACATCGGATCCTCGGTGGTGTTTGGTACGGTTATGTGGGACCGGTTACTAGCCATGGGTCATAAATGTAATCCTAGTGAATGAGCATGATTAGGATCCTCGGGGTCCCTCCCTCACATCTTAGTACGAGTCGGCGTGCTCGTGGCCATGGGTCCTAGTATGGTGAGCTCAATAACTTGGAATGTGGCCTACTTTTGTGTTCCGCCACTAGCCTTGGAATTCGGGATTCCCCCGTCACCGTGAGGTGTTGTTTTGAGGTATTTGATTTTATCCTCGTTTTCAGTGACGTTTGAGATTTGGGTTATCTCCTTATGATATAACTTTGGAGACTTGAGTTTACTCTTATTTTGGTCGTTTGTTTTTATAAAGCTTATTCAAATGCCATTATTTGAGCATTACCATTATTCTTGTTTTAAGTAAGTGTTGGATTGCATTATTCCATGAAAGAATGTTTTGACGTTTAGACGTCCATCTATAAAATGCATATTGTTGGTAAATGATTTATTCCATTATTCTTAAAGTAAATCATTTTAAAGGATCGTGATTATAAGTTACAATATTTCCATTTTACGTTTTCCTTTATAATCATGATATAAACTCTTGAACTCACTAGGCGTTAGCCTAACCTTTTTATTTGTCGGCATGTACATCAGGTTCCATTTCGGAATTAGTGATAGCGACACTGTGAAGCGATGAGTGCTAGTTGTGTGCTCGATGAAGTGATTTAGCTTGATGAAGTCTTCCGCATTGTTATTGGAGATAGCGATTTGGTATTGGGTTATAGTAACACTTGACTTTAGTTAGTCTTTATGTAAGATTTTAATTATCTGTTGATGGTTCAACCTAGAAATGTAATTAAATTATGGACTGGTAGTAATAGATTTATTATCCTTTAGGGTATTGTTGAAAGTTTTTAATTAGTCGCTCTTTCCAAATTTTAGGGTGTTACAGGGAGTGTGTCCCATACTAAATATATGAATTTGTTTCATATGTTTAATTCAAGGGCAGGTATGAGCCTTAACACGTTGTCACAAGTGTGTGCGTGACCATAACGTGGGCCGTCAATATATGTTATGCGTGAAATTTTCTTCCTTAAAGTGCGATTGTTTATAAATGCATATAAACTCTTTTCTGTTGATAATTGTGGTGCGACGTAATAGTAGAAGGATCTCACTAGACCTTATGGTCTAACCCTCGATTTTCAAAACTCAAACCTTTTTCAGGCAAGCAGGTAGTTGAGGGCTCGAGTAAAGACAAAGGAATGATGTGAGCTTGGAGCTTGTGCTTAGATGAGGCTATATTTTGATTGAAAATATTAGACTTCTCAGTTAGACTTATGTTTAAATTTCTCAGCTGTAATTCGGTTATTTCCACGAACCTTGGTGTTGTAACTCGTATGTGTGATTTGTCATTTTTGGAGCCGTTTTGGAACTTATCTTTTCATTTTAGCAGTTTTGGTGTGTTATAAAGTGTGGGATGTTACAACGGGGTGGCTTTTGACACAACATTATAAAGAGCGTTGCAGTCATGGTAGGGCTTTGTCTCGTTCCCGTACGGGGCTGGTAGACGCAGGCGGGAGTTAGGGCGATGGGTTGTGGAGCCGAAGGTTAGGGAGGGGCAGTTTGTATCTCGCAAACTCAAGCTGCCCGATCTGTTCGACGACTCCTCATGTTGTCTTCCTTGTGCGTCTATTTCGAGTTAAGGGTTTTGCCCTTTCTGTTTTTTATTGGTAATTTTCTTGTATTATCTCGCTGTATTGTTTCAGTGTTCTTGATTATTTTGGTGGAATAAAATCCTTATTGTTCGGAAAAAAAAAAACATCATTATTTTTCATCTTCACGCCAAAATGGATATTAATTAAGATGATAGTCATTTCTAGAAAAATAAGGGATAAGATTAAGGAAACTGCAAACTTAGAAAAAGCTTTTTTTTTTTTTCTTGTTAATGTAAATCCGAAAAAAGACTTAAATACCCTTAAAGGTATTTAGCTCGCATGGAAAAGTAATAAAAATTGGAACAAGATGGAAATTGGGGATGGATTGGCATGATTAGCATGGTTAAGGAGGTTAACAAAAGAAGGTTGATCTATATATACGAGGATAGCCACAATATAATAAAAATGATTAATAGTATACTTACAGAACTTGTTGTATCTAACTTTATAGTCTTAAGTTCAAAACCTTGTGCTATCGTATTAAAATATATATTCTATAATTAAATAAAATGAGTTTATCTATACTATATTATAAAGATGGCATAAAAACTCTTAATTACAACTCACTAAGCTTTATGTACTATCATTTAAAGTTATCTACTTAAAATCTCTTAAAAATAACTACTAAAGCCTAATGTACTACATGTAAACCTTTTAACTTTAATTAATATATTTCATCCTTATCCCCAAAATCCTTATCTCTAATCCCCAAACCCTAAAATTATGAAAGTTGAATTCTGATAAACATAATGAAAACAAGATAAACATCTCAATTTAAATATAAAAAATTTAAAATATATAAGATAATTAATGAATTTTAACAAACTACTTAATTTTTTTTATATAAAAAATATTATATTGTTAAGCCTAAATTAAACAAATTTATACATAAAAAACCATTATCACTCAATAAAAACTATCCAAAATCGTAGTGTAAATCAATAAAAAATAAAAAATAAAAATAAACATTAAAATCGTGATGTATTAAGCATTATGTACTATTATTTAATGTTAATCTACTTAAAATCTCTTAAAAAACAATTAATGAAGCAATATGTACTACTTTTAAATGCTTTTAACCCTAATTAATAAATTTCATTCTTATCCACCAAAATCCTTATCTCTAATCCCCAAATCCTAAAATTATGAAATTTGAATTATGATAAACATAATCAAAACAGGATAAACATCTCAATTTAAATATAAAAAATTTAAAATATATAAGATAATTAATGAATTTTAATAAAATACTTAATTTTTTTTATATAAAAAACATTATATTGTTAAGCCTAAATTACACAAATTTATATATAAAAAAATCATTATCACTCAATAAAAAACATCCAAAATCGTACTGTAAATCAATAAAAACAAAAAATAAAAATAAACATTAAAATCGTGATGTATCTCGCTGCATTGCGCGAGTACGCTTCTAGTATCAACTTAATTCAGCTAAAAAGAGACTTTAGACCTCTTAAAAAACAAATAGAAACGTCAAAAATCATATTTCAACTTTAAAATTATGTTTTCGATTCTTCAAGAATAAAACTAATAGATGTATTAACCACTCGACCGAAAGGAGAGGCTTTATTAGAACCCAGATAATCATAATTGCTTTTAGAGAATTGTTGGCCTTGCTTCACTCGCCTTTTTATATATAATCTTTTATTAGTAGTTTTTTTTTTATTCTTCTTTAATTAAAGGTTATGAATTAAATAACTTCATCTTTTAAAAAAATATATAGCACGAAAAGAAAACGTTTAGTATCTTTGATCCTTTAAAAGAAAATTAAATACCGATATGTTTAAACCTTTATCGACCGTTTTTTTTTTCTGGCTAGTGTTCATTATCTATACTGACTTGAGATCGTGTGAAACCAGGTTATTTCCGTGAGACCACAAAAATAACACTAAACCTTCACAGCAAAAGACTGTGAAGGTATTGTAATGCTAAACCTTCACAGTGTTTTTGTTGTGAACGTTTGATGTTTTTCGTTCCTTCACAAGGAATCACTGTAAAGTTTTAGTGTTATTTTCTGGTCTCATCGATCTCACGAAAACAAGTTGGTCTCACGTGAACCCAACCCTATCTATACTACTATATAAAAATTCTAAAATGGTTATTTTACAATCTTTTGTACAATAACATTTACCATCCTTACAATTACTTATTTAATTTACTTTATATCCTTACTTTTTCATTTTACATCATTATCATATTGACACAAATAATCGTATATGAACAAAAATGCAATGAAAAAATACGTTCATTTTTCTAAAAATTATATCATTATAATCGTCTCGTCAATACCTTCAAAACGAGCTCAATATTGAATATTTTTTAATTTAACCGTACTATTAAATATCATGAATATCTACGAATTAAATTGTTTTATATACATTTGTTTTATTTTTTTTCACCGTTAGTACATTAAAAATGCATAATCGTAAAATATATTAAAAATACGTTTCATTATTATTATAAATTACATCACTATAATCTCAACTATATTATAAAAATTCTAATACAGTTTTTTACAAACCTTTGAAAGCCAAAATTTTCTCCCACATGTTCCACTAATTCAATTAAATTTTACGTTTATCACTCTTACAATTAGTTATTTAATTTATTTTATATTCCTTGTTTTCTTATTTTCCATTTTTATACCCTTATCATGTTAACATAAATAATCGTATACGAACAAGCCCAATATTGAATATTTTTTTATTTAACTGTACTATTAAATATCATGCATATCTATAAATAAGATTGTTTTATATTTTTACATTTTATTTTATTTTCATCTTTAGCATATTAAAAATACGTAAACCAACTAAAATATATTAAAAACACGTTTCATCAATTCATTTTATTTTCAAAAAGTTACATTGTAACACACATAACAAATTATTGAAATAGTTCACATCAATCACCAACTAGCGAATTTCGTATAGTGAAGTGATATTTGTTATCCTTGATTTGAATATACTATATAAGCATAAAATTATTGGAATTTACACCTATCTTTAACTGACCTTTTTTTCCTTTTATTTAACTTTTTAAATAAATTTGGAAGATAAATAAATTTTTACACCCGCCGCATTGCGTGGACATATAACTACATATATATATATATATATATATATATATATAGAGAGAGAGAGAGAGAGAGAGAGAGAGGGTCATTCATTTGCTAACCGTACCATTAGTGCTAACCGTGCTAACCGATCTCAACCGTAGAATTATAAGATCAATGGCCCTCAATTAATTGAATTTCTATTAAAATAAAATATTAAAAAGGGATTATAAAAACAAAATGCATATTTGCAGAAGGGTAATTTGGTCAAAATGAAAATCTCTTTAATTTGGTAACAACCCTTTATGAATCAAATCCCACAAAATTAGGGATTCTATCCCCCCCCCCCCAAATATGCTTTATCGATCAACACCCTCTTTAATTTGGTAACAACCCTTTATGAATCAAATCCCACAAAATTAGGGATTATATCCCCCCCAAATATGCTTTATCGATCAACACCCCTCAACAATTTCTTCATCAAAATCAACATCCACGGTAATCGAAAAGCTTGGGATCGACTTCTCAGACGAGGATCGAAGGCACGGAGATGAATTTT
Source organism: Arctium lappa (assembly GCA_023525745.1). Taxonomy (NCBI): domain Eukaryota; kingdom Viridiplantae; phylum Streptophyta; class Magnoliopsida; order Asterales; family Asteraceae; genus Arctium; species Arctium lappa. The sequence goes on along the minus strand of CM042064.1, from coordinate 49,168,442 downwards.
GAAGGCGGGAATCGAAGACATAGAGGTAAAATCCAAGCGACGCGAACTCATCAAGTAGTGCAGCGCCTTGCTGAAGGAAGGTGGAAGCTTTGAAGTTCTGACTGATATCGAGAAGGGATCGTCTGGAAGCAGGGGGTCGATAAACCGTTCTAGGACCGGGGCTGTATCGGGGGTCTGATCAGGTGTTGGTAAATCTGATATAGTGTATTTTAAATAATTTGTCTCTTGTGTTGTTCATTAAGGAGGTCTTGATAGGGGTGTTTCGGTTTTATGGTTTGTGTCTGGCAAACCAAATGGTAATGGGTTTCGCAGGGGGCTCCTCATGGAGTTGTACACTGTACTAATGGAATTTTTGTTCGGAGTACTGTTTTTTAGTTTTTTGAATGTTAAATAATGAAACCTATGGATTCAAATAGTAACTATTCCGGTGCATATATGCATTGTGATGGATTTGTGGATGGAATCTGTGCATATGAACATGTTTAATTGAATTTTGTAAGTGCATGTATGCATTGTTATGCATTTGTGCATATATTCATTGTGATGGATTTGTGGATGAAATCTGTGCATATGAGCATATTTAATTGATTTTTGTAAGTGCATGTATGCATTGGTATGCATTTGTGCATATAGGCGTTGTGATGAATTTGTGGATGGAATCTGTGCATATGAGCATGTTTGATTGAATTTTGTAAGTGCATGTATGAATTGTTATGGACTTGTGCATATATGCATATGGGAAAAAAATTAATTATTTGTATTTGTGCATATGAGCATAACTTACGTAGTGTGCATATGTACATACTGAAAAAATTGGTGATTAGGATTTGGGCATATAAGCATGTTCTAAAAAAATGATCAATTGAACATATGGGAATGATAGATCATAAAGGTAAAAAAATATGTAAATGATAAGTTAAGATTTAAGATAATCTTGAACAAATTTGAATTTCAAAATATTGTATTTAATGAGGTATATCATTACCATAACAAACTGTGCTATAAATATGGTATACATAAAAATAGGCAATTGTGATAACTTAAATTGAATGGGCCGATTTTAATTTAGAGGTATAAATATGGTATGCAGTGTTAAGTATTTGAGGATGGAACTAGTTCATATAAGAATGGTTATCTTGATTTTTGAATGTGTATGTCTGAATCGATATGGATTTCTGCATTTAGTCATTGTTTAGAATTTGAGTAAGGAATTTGTGAATATAAGCTTAAATGCATTGTAATGCATTGTAATGCATTTGAGTATAAAATATGTGCATATGAGCATGATTAAAAATACAAACTGTAAGTGCATGTATGCAGTTTTATGTATTTGTGTATATATGAACTGTTTGTGAAAAGAATTATAGTTTCAATCGATAAGGATGATAATATATTAAACACATGAATCCTTAAAAATAAGTAATTGATATCTGGAGATTGAAACAAAATATGAACCAAAATTGAATTTTAAAATATAATATTTAATGTGTGGATCATTACCATAACAAACCTCATTTAATTATGGAAAACGTGTTGATATGGCGTTTAATTTGAATAATATTGGATTGGTCAACTCTAAGTAAATTCCATTATTGCCCTTATACTCAAAAAGCATTATCAAAAATGAGGGAGCGTTCTGATTGGTCGAAACTCGGTTAGCACGGTTAGCACTAATGATTCGGTTAGCAAATGAATGGGACCATATATATATATATATATATATATATATATCTTTCGTTAATTATCTCTCCATCTCTCTCTCTCTCTCTCTCTCTCACACACACACACACACTCATGATCCACCGTCACCATCCACTTTCGGTGACCTCGTCCCACTCCGGCGACCTCCCCATTTCCGGCAAGTTTCATAATTTTTTCGACTTTCATATATAAACTGTTTTTTCGAAAGTTTCAAGTTTTTTTGGTTTCATAAAATGTTTTTTTGAAATTTTCACGTATAATCATCTGATCATTCATATTGGATAAATGTATGAAACTTAAAAATCTTATTATTCATATAGGAGAAAAATATATGATTATTTCGAAAAAATCTGAATATTCATATGAGAGAAAAATATATGAAACTTTAAAATATGATTATTCATATGAAGAAAAATATATGAAATCGTTTATGAAATATATTAAACTATAAAATTTCAAAAAAACAGTTTATGAAACTCGAACAAACATTATATGAACTTGAAATTTCATAAACTCGTCGGAGATTCGGGGGAGAAGGTCACGATACGTGGGGTGGCGAAGGAGGCTCCTGGCGGATGGCGGCGGCGCACGACAGTCGTCGGATGGAGTAGTGGAGAACCGCGGTGGTTCTCAGTCGTCGGCGTAGTGATGACGATGGAGATGATAGTGGTGGTGGCCGGATTATTTTTTAGATAGAATAAGAGATAAATATGAAGAAAACTAAGGATATCTTGTAACCATAATTAGATAATTCAAATTAATTAATAAAATTTAAATTTAAATTTAAAATAACTAAAACTATTCCTAAACTACCTTTTCCCTATTTTCTCCCTATTTTTTAAATTAATTTAAGTCCTTAAATTTCTCAACCGTTGATCAAAAATTTGGATGGCCTAGATCGGTTTGTATAGTTTGTAACATTTAGAATGTTTTTAAATGATTATCCCTATATATATATATATATATATATATATATATACACATATTGTAAAACTTGTTAAATTGTCTTATATAATTTGTTTTGATAAAATTGTTTCATATATTTGTGTTTTTTATGTAAAAATGAAAAAAAATCATCAGATTGAGAAAATACATGAGACAATTTCATCAAAATAAGAAAATACATGAAACAGTTTCATTTTAACATAAAAAACACAAATATATGAAACAATTTCATCAACAAAAGAATTATATAACACAATTTTCATCAAATTAAACAATTTAATGAACCAATTTCATTAATTTAACCAATGAAATCGATGGTTTACACGGTTTGCAAAATTAGAGTGGTTTCCATTTGATCTCTCTCTCTCTCTCTCTCTCTCTCTATATATATATATATATATATATATATATACACACACACACACATACATATGTAGGGGGTCATTCAAGGGAGAACTTGATTGTTTGTGATAACCGTGAGATCCAATCTCAACCACAAATCAATGAATAAATTAGGAAATTATTAATTTTGGTAATTTTAACTCATGATTTTAATTAAAGGACAACTTAGGTATTTTAAAAATAGCCTCTCTCCTCCTTCCTCTCTCTTCTCTCCTGCAAACTTCTTCCCGGCGAACTTTATTCTGGCAAAAACAGGATGCACACTGTGATACCCTTAATAAAATAACGAAAAGATATAGTGTGATACACTTAGTAAAGCAAAACACTATCTGATACTATGTGATACACTTCGTAAAACAAGAAAAATACATTGTGATACCCAATAACTTTTAACAGTAAGGCATTACAATGACTATGATACATACTGTGATACCCAAATAACTTTGAACAGTAAGGCAGTAAATGACTATGATACATGTGATACCCAAGAACTTATAACAGTAACACATTAAATGACTATGATACACACTGTGATACCCAATAACTTGTAGCAGCAAGACATTATATGATTATGATACACAGTGTGATACCCAATAGATTGTGGTCGGTGGTTAGGTTTAAATTAATAAACTACGGTAAATTGAAATCATTTAAATTTGGAATGAGTCAAATAAGGAATTGATTTTTTTATTAAAAGAAATTCAAATTATCAATTTACCAAATTATCCTTTTACATTATTTTAAAAACAAAATTAATTATATTAAATGAGTGACTCACATTGGATCTCACGGTTACCACAAACTACCTATTTCTCATTTGATTAAGCCCCTACATATGTATATATATAAGGGTGGGTTCAAATTAAAACTCATCTTTCATTGTGCACATGAGGACAAATCTTAATCATTGATCAAAACTTACAAAACTAATCAATGGTTAATACATAATGAGGTTAATTGGGAAGTGATTAAAGACAAAATTGTAATTTTAAATCAACGTCTACCTTCTTTTACTTTTTATTTTTATTTTGGTGAATTATATCCATACCCCCTCCTATAGGGGGTATGTGAGTAAGATGGGAGGGGTATGTGAATGAGATAGAGGGGGTATGGGGAGTTTTGTGAGTGAGGGGGAGGTAGGGATAACAACACATTTTATTTTTAATTAAAAAAATTTACCCCCTTAAACTTTAAAATAATTTATTTTAAAAATTACTAATATTTGAATCAAACAAATTACATCAAAAAAACGAGAATTTCGTGCTCTTCAATATGACATCTATCTCGATATAGTTTTTTTCCTTCATTTTAACCGTTTTTACGTGAAATTCTATATACGTGTTATATTCATTATGAATATGCATGCACGTCTTCGGGTGTCCACATTCAGTATGAATAACAAAGGTGAACGCTAATTCACTATTCATGATAAATAATACCGTATGCAGGATGAATAATACAATATTCAGAATTTTTTCGTTTTAACCGTTTTTTACGCGAAATTCTATATATGTGTTATATTCATTATGAATATGCATGCACGTCCTCGGATGTCCACATTCAGTATGAATAACAAAGGTGAACGTTCATTCACTATTCATGATGAATAATACAGTATTCAGGATTAATAATACATGAATCCATGATTCATATATTATTTATCATGAATCGTATATTATTCACCCTGAGTGTTCTATTATTCATCCTGAATGATACATTATTCATGATGAATAATATATGAATGACCCGTGAAGGTGTAGACACATGATGCACTCTCTTTTGTTTCCCAATTCACAACCGAAATTTGGTTTAATTCATTATGAATATGTATGCGCATCCCCGGATGTCATTCAGTATGAATAACAAATGTGAACGTTCATTCATTATTCATGATGAATAATATAGTATTTAGGATGAATTAGACAACATTCATGACGAATAATACACGAATTCATGAATTGTGAATTATTCACTCTGAATGTTGTATTATTCATTCTAAATGATACATTATTCATGATAAATAACACATGAATGACCTGTGAAGATGTGGAGACGTACCGCGCTCTCTTTTGTTCCCCGATTCACAACAGAATTACTTGATAGGTTCTCGATTCGTCTTGATGGGTGTTGGGTTACGGTGCTGAAGAAACGTGATGTTTTACGACGTTGAAGAAAGTGTTGAAGAAGGTGATGTCGAGTTACATACTTACGATGTCGAAACGTTGTACCAACTTGAACGTACATAAATATTCATAATGAATATAACACATATAAAGCATTTCACATAAAAAACGGTTAAAACGACAAAAAAAAAAACTATATCGAGATGGATGTCATATCGAAGAACACGAAATTCTCGTTTTTTTATGTAATTTGTTTGATTAAAATATTAGTAATTTTTAAGATAATTTATTTTAAACTTTAATTGGGTAAAAAAAATTAATTAAAAAATAAAACAAAAAGTCAAATATGGTAGACATGTGTTTAAATTTTCTTCCATTTTTACCCCTAAGCATTTTAAAATTAAAAACTCTATTTAATATGAGTTGTTGGATCAAAAGAGATCGAGTGACTGAGATTTGTCCTCACGTGCACAATGAAAAATGAGTTTTCATTTGTAATTTTCTCTCTCTCTCTCTCTCTCTCTCTCTCTATATATATATATATATATATATATATATATATATATCTACTATATTATAAAGATTTTAAAACGGTTATTTGAACAAAGTGTTTCTTGTACAATGTTACATTTACCACCCTTACACTTATTTAATTTACTTTATATCCCATGTTTTTTCATTTTTCATTTTTCATTTTACACCATTATCATATTAACACAAATAATCGTATATGAACAAAAATGCAATGAAAAAATACGTTTTTTTTTTTACAAATTATACCATTATAATCGTCTCGTCAATACCTTCAAAACGAGCCCAATATTGAATATTTTTTAATTTAACCGTACTATTAAATATCATGAATATCTCCGAATTGATTTTTTTTTATCCATACGTTTTATTTTTTTTCACCGTTAGCACATTAAAAATACATAATCGTAAAATACGTTTCATTCTTATTATAAATTATATCATTATAATTTTTTCCGTCAATAATTGTAATATAAACTAATTATTGAATATCTTTATGGGTTTAGGGTTTAATAAATTATAATTCTTAGGTCATGGTTGATTGTTGATGACATGTATATAAGAAAGTAGCATTAATTGTTCGTTTTTTACTTACATTCCGCTGCATCGCGCGGGTATATGCCTAGCTTATTCCAAATCATATAAGAAGGTTGGTTGTGATGAAAGGTTTATGTATATATTAATTTAATGTATTGGAGTTCTTAATTTTAGTTTTTCACTTAACAGTAAAATCCAACTAGGGATGAGCAAACCGGATCGTTTTCCCGAAACGAACCGGTACCGTACCGATACCATATATTCGGTCCGGTATTCGGTTCCAACTATTATGAAAAATCGGTATTCGGGATTTCGGTATTCGGTACCGGGAATTTACCGAAAATACCGAAATCGAACCGGGGATTTTAAAAGTTAGGTGGCGTTTGTTTTTTAAGTGGTGCTGAAGTCTGAAGTCTGATTTCACTTCTGATTTTTAAGTGGTGGTGCTAAAGTATGAAATCTAAATAAAAAAGACTGTTTGTTTTTTTGGTGCTGAAGTCTGAAATCTGAATAAAAAAGAATGTTTTTGTAAGCTGAAAACGTCTGAATATATACTATTGTCTATTTTATCCCTGAAAATGTGATACTATCGAATTTAATTAAATTATACAACTAAAATCAGTCTTCATAACAACTAAAATCAACTGAAATACATTAATTGGTTCAGATACAATAGCAAACATGAACAAAGTCTTATAACAACTAAAATCAATCTCCGTTTTGCATCAATTGTATCGCAATTTATTCTCTTAAACTAGCCATATATGTTTGGTCAGTGGTACTCCCATGCACTTGAACCTCTTCAGCCTCATCACCGCCATCGTCCCCTTGGTCATTGGTTTGATCATACTCAGAAAACAACTCGTCACTTAAACCTTCCTTTCGTATAAAGTTGTGAACCGCAAAACATGCAATAACAACGTCCCTTTGAACCTCAAGTGAAAACAGTGCCATTCTTTTCAATATCGGAAAACGTGCTTTCAAGACGCCATAAGAACGTTCAATAACATTTCTAAGTTTTGCGTGAGAATGATTAAACTTTTCATACTTTTTCATTGCACGTCGACGACGGAAATCTCCAAGCCAATATCTAACACTACGATACGGTGCCATAAATCCTCAAGTATTTGTATATGCAGCATCACATAGATAATGATGGTTATAATCTTATCACATTCATCAAACTAAAATAACATCAATAGTATCATAAACACACACATATATGTATATATACACATACAATGATACAAATAGCAAAAGCTAAAATGCATATTGTGAAATGATACAGATTCAATAATTAGGTAGGTCCTGCTAAAAGCATCAAACTTTAACCTAAATCTGGAAATCCCAAAAATGGATCTCCCAAATCTAGTAGTAATTCAAAACAGTTTAGATTGAAATTGGAGTGAAAAGAATGAAGGAATGAAGTTGAACCTCGGCAAAACAAGCGTATGTGTAAAGTCTACTGTAAGTCGACCATAAATCGACCATAATCGACCATAAAATCGAAGCATATAATCGACCAGAAGCATAAAATTGAACCTGCAAGTCCCGATTTGGAGTCGAAGGCGTCGATTTGGAGAGGAGAAGAGAGAGGCCGATTTAAAGATCTAGATCTGGAGAGGAGAAGAGAGAGGTCGATTCGATAATCTGGAGTCCCAGCGCTTTGGAGATCGATTTGGAAATCGATTTGGCTTTGGAGATCGATTTTTGGAAGGAATCGTGGCTGATATCTTGAGCGATGGTAAAAAAAACAGATCTAATGATGGAGGAATCGATAAAGTGTTAAGTGAAAAAAAAGTGATAGGTTTATCACTTTTTCGGTAAGTGGGAATTAAGTGATAAGTGGAACTGATTTTTTTGAAAAAACAAAAACACTTATTTGGCCTACCTCTGACTGAATAAGTGATAAGGGGCAATTAAGTGTTTTTTTGTGAAAAACAAACAAGGCCTTAGTCTTTTAAGCTTATTTGATTATGCATATATTTTCCTAATCAAATTAAATCATTTCGTAAACAAATCAAACTTTCTTTATAAGTACCTATTCTTCTCCAAAAATATTTTATCACCGTCAAAAAATCGGCCCCTACATTCACATCAAAAAACCGACGGATTTGGGATATGGGATTGATTTTGAAACACATTTGAATCATTATGAATATATTTTGGTTTGCGATTGGTTTTGATATATATTTGACATATTTTTTAATTTTCGGTCCTAAGTGGTACTAGTACCGATTTTCCCGTCCCGAAACCGTACCGGTACCGAACCGATACATACGGTTCGGTATTCGATACCGGTTTTTAGTCCCAAATTTTTTCGGTACCAACCGGTACGGTCCCGATCTCATCCCTAAATCCAACAAACCGTATGAATCATCATTTTAATTGTTTAATTAAATGAAAATTTTTCATTAAAATGTTTAATATGATGAATTTGTTTCATATAATTATTTTCTTGATAAAATTGTTTCACGTATTTTTGTTTATATGTAATAATGAAACTGTTTCATATATTTTTTCATACTGATTAAACTTTTTCATATATTCTTGATTAATCAACCTTCATATATAAAATTGTTTCATGATATTCTTGACTAATTAACCCTCATATTTGAGAAAAGGTGAAAAAAAAAAAAAAGTTATGATTGGTTGAATACATTTATACGGTTTGTTAGATTTCACTGGTTTGTAAAATAACCGGACCCTATATATATAATTACATAAAAGAATTAAATCATTAATAGTTTTTATAAATATATTTAATATTAATTATACATGAAATTCAAGAAAAAAAAAAGTTGATGAAGCATTTAAATTATTTTTAACTTTACTAAAAATTTATCTTGGTTTTGACTTTTGACCCATCAGATCACGTATAGTTCTTGACGATTAAGATAAAGAGTTGTCATTGCTTAGACACGATTACTTAACTCATTTATATAAAAATTGGTCATAGAAGGACCAGCTCGTTACAAAATAACATACCACGAGTCCTAATCTATAATAAATAATGTTTAAGGACTATTTTTGTAAAAACTACTAAACCTTAGGAACCAAATCCGTGATTAACTCTATTTTATATCTTTCAGTATTCTAACAAAGAAACGACAATTAGGAACCAATGAACAACTTTTTCATTACGACAATAATGTATCAACCAGGGTTTCGTGGGAGTTAGACTTCAACCCGACCAAATCTATTTTGAACCGAACAAGGTGGTGAGCTCCTCTACTCGGATCGATTTTTGTTGACCTAAACCGTACAAATCTAACCAACTTGGTCTTGTGTCCAATTCTTCGCAAGTTTAAACAAAAAGATGTTGGGCTACCTTTAGGGTTTAGGCCCAAAAAGTTTCTAAACATTTGACAAAAAATTTCAAGATAGTTGCAAATACATAAATGTCAATGTAATTATCTATACTATATTATAAAGATTGTATAAAAAACTCTTAAAAACAAGTCTTAAAGCTTAATGTGCCGCTATTTAATGTTAATTACTTAAAAAACAACCATAAAAGCTGTATGTACTACATTTAATGTTATTCATTAATTTTCAATCATTATCTCTAACCATTTTAACTCTCCTAAAATCATTTCCCACTTTAACTCCACTAAAATAACTCTCACCATATTTTAGATATAAAAAATCTAAAATATAATTAAAAAATATTACAAAATATTTTATAAAAAAAATTATATTATTAAACCAAAATAAATTACATTATGTTATTATGTCTAAATTAAACAAATTTATATAAAAAAATCATTATCACTCTCTCACAACCATCCAAAATCGTAATGTAAATCGACAAAAAACAGAAAATAAAATGAAACATTAAAATCGTGATATATCTACCTGCATTGCGTGAGTACATTTCTAGTATATAAATAATTAAATTATTGTTTATGATAATAGTATTAAACTTTGAGATTATTTGCACTACAATAAAATTAGATTATGGGAGTGTCATAATAGATCGTTTTATAGGTCTTAAGTTGATAAGACCAAACAATAAAATGTCATATTTAAAAGCGTTGTAATAAATTTTGGGAGACTTTTGGACGTCTTAATAAGTTTTTTGAGATATTTTCAAAATAAAGTTTTGTATTAGCTATTTTATAAGACACTTTTGAGAAGTGTCCAATAAACACATTTTTTATAAGACACTTGGTTTTATAAGATATTTTTTTTTCAAATAATGTTCTATAAAATAGTTAATATAACGCTTTATTTAAAAAAAAATGTTCTAAAAAGCTTGTTAAGACACCAAAAAACGTCTTATTAACTTATTCTAACACTCTTAGATAGAAGTTTTATTATTTGGTACTAAAAACTAAGTCCTGTAAAACAATCTATTGGGATACTTAGATAGTTTTTGTGTCCTATAAACTATTTTTGTTGTAGCGTTGTCACATTTAGCGGAAAAATAAACCCATTTTTGTTGTAATGTTGCCACATTTAACAAAAAATATATATATGTTGTTTGGAAAAATATTAATTTTTAATATGGGTGTTTTGAAAAAATCGATGAACCGTGAAAATCAGATTGTTTTTTACAGTTAGGATGGTTTGGCATTCCGGTCCATTATGGAAATTGTCAAATCGGACGGTCTGGTCAGGTCTATGGTTTGAACATTTTTTTTACAGTCTACATCGATCGGACCACTTATACATATAAATATTAAATTTTTTTATGTATAATACATTTGGACTAAAAAATCTTATATCCTTTTGTTTTAGTATTAAGGTTTTAGATTTACAAATTGGACGAATACTCATATGTTTTTTAAATTTTAATCATTTTAAGATTATAAATTATTAGATTTAGATTTAGGGGCTGTATACCAAATCTTTTATTAAGTCCTGTATGGATAAATTTGTCTGTCCGGATAAATTTGTCTGCCCACATAAAAATGCATTGTTGTTTACTTTTTTTCTGAATGAACTGTCTGAAGGATATAAATGGCCGTTTTACCCTTGAATATAAATTACACTTGTTTAGTTGAAATTTTACAAATAACATCCATTCAGCAGATACATGGTGTGCACAAAATCATTGAAAAGATAAATTTCAAAACTAATATATCAATTTATATTTTATACCACCAATATGAAATTTGCTTGAGAATTGATACAATACAAGAATCTTTGAATACAATAAAGTGGAAGAGAAATTGAAAAGAAAAAACAAAGAGAAGAACAAAATCAAACCGCATAACTCAAAATCAAACCACGACCTGCAACTAAAATCAACAGACCTATATTGCTGAAATCAAACCAACAGATCACTGCAACTAAAAATCAACAGACCAATTTCAAAGATTGATTAACTTACAAAATCACTTGAAAACAGAGAGGCTTGAACTTCAAAATGAGATCAATATGGTGAATGACATAGAAATTTTTTTTGAGAGGAACAAAGCCTGTGAAGAACAACGAAAAAAGAATCAAGAAAAACAAAGTGAAGGACATCAAAGAAAAGAGGAACGGACCAGATGAAACCCTAAAATCGAGAGTTGCAGGAGGACCAGTACGGGGAGTTTAGGAGGGCGACGATCGAGTTTAGGAGCGGCAAGTTTAGGATCAAGGTTCGAATCGAGTTTAGGAGTGGCGACGGTCACTGGTTTGTGAAGAGATCAAACGGAAGGACCACCTCTGCGGCTATGGTTTGTGAAAAGAAAAGCGACAGGAAGAGAGGGGCGGCGACGGTCGCTGGTCACGATGGTCACGACAGAACGGAGGAGCAAACATGGAGATCAAACGGCGATCAAATGGAGGAGAAGGACTGCGACTAGGGTTATTGGAGAGAAAAGCAACAGGGAGAAAGAAGCGTGTATTTTTCTTTTGGGAGAGTTCTTTTTAACAAGGGTAGAATTGTCAACATTTTGGCTTAATGGGGACAACACCCATTTCCCTACTGCGCGAATAAGCCATTTTCATCTGCGCGAATAAGCCATTAAGCCACAAGTAAACACTCTCAAACATCTGTGCGAATAAGCCGTTTTCGTCATTAAGTTCATTAAGCCACAAGTAAACACCCCCTTAGAGTTTACTTGATACTACGAATTTAATTTATCAATTTTGAGTTCTTTCAATTTAAGCATCACTTCTTAAATTTACCAATTAACAATTGAGGAATATATAAGATGTACATACTATGGAGCATGGTTGATTGTTGATTATTACTTGCATTTTTTAGCTATATAATTGAAATTAAATTTTTTTAAAACCCATAATTATCCAACCGCCTAAACCTATCAAAGCCGTCGTATTTTGTTGCCTGTTTGACCGGTCTGGAAATTTTATTTCAAAACGCAAGGTCTAACAGTCGTAGATCTGCCATATTAAAAAAATCCTTAAAACATTTGAACCTCATTTCTAATTTTTAATTTTTCATTTTTTTGAACGGAAAAACAAATTGTAAACCACAAAAAACAACCAAAACAAAGTTATACAAAGCCACATAATAGACCAGAATCAAATTGAAACAGTAGCCAAAAACGGAAGAAACAAAAAGAAAATTAGGGTGATTCTTGTGTTGAGACCACCGGGTAGGGGTGAGCAAAGACGGGTACCCGTCTAAAATTCCTGGACTAGGAACCGGCGGTTCCTGGAATGAAGGAACCGGAACCGGTTACACCGGTTCTTCATATTTGGGAACCGGTCCCGGAACTGCCGGTTCCGGTTCGGGTACCCGTTTTTTTTATCATTCATATTATAAAAAGGTAAATATTAATATATTACAAAATCCAAACGTAAAGAAATATATACCACAAATGTGAAAATTAATACGATAAAACTAAAAACTAATAAATACTACAAATGATGCTTACAAAACAAATAAATATTAGAAACGGTGCTTAAAAAACAAATAAATACTACAAAGTACAAACGGTGTTTTCAAAACACTTCATGTCATTAAAATTAATTGATGCTAATAAATAATACAAACGGTGCTTCCATAAAAGGTAGTTTATTAAATTTTTATAAATAAATAAAATATATTTTATTAAAAAAATAGTAGGTACCATCGGTTCGGTTATGGGTACCCAGCGAAACCGGATACCCGGTCCCGGCGGGTAGCGGTTCCAAAATAATGAGAACCGGAACTGAAACCAGTCCCGATTGGTTCCATATTTTAGGAACCGGAACCGGAACCAATCACATCGGTTCCGGTTCCAAAGGCGGGTACCGACCCGCTTCCGATGCTCACCCCTATAACACCTGACTCACTGTTTGTGAGATACAAACAACAGCCAAACACCTACGACGTCCCCATAGGAGTCAAACCCAGGACCAATGTCGAGCAACAATGATACGGGGATGTTGGATCGTCGAGCCACTTCGTCCATTCCAGCTTCGATTTGTTAAGCCTTCTACTAATCCATTCGAACGATTTTACATATTTGTCCACAAGATATCGATAACGTCGGTCATGAATCATGATTCGTAAATTTACCCAAGTTTTGATTTATTAAGCGTTATTTATTTTATTAGCAATTTACAAAAATTAAATTTTAAATTCATATAAAAAATATTTAAATATTTGTTTTGTCGTAATAAGGTTTCACCATGATTTGATGGCTGAGTACATCAATGGGATTTAGATCCAAATTTTACGACTTTCATAAACTTCCAAAATAACTTGTTATCATTAAAGAATTTGTAGATATATAGAGTAGGGGCAAGAAATCAAGCTTCGTCACGTAAAGCTTACGGTAATCAAACTTACTTCGTGTATTCTTCACCAACACAAACAAAAGTACGCCTAAATTATGTATGTATGTATGTATGTTTTTTAGGGGTGTTAGGGATTGCTTATTTAAAACAACTTATGTTTATTTGTAAAAGTGCTTATTAACTTATGGTTATTTGTAAAGTGCTTATTAACTTATAGGAAGAAGGGGCAAATATGTAATTTGGTTAAATAAGTTAATAAGAAGTTTCAAATAAGTCAGTTGAGAATGACTTATCAAAAACTGCTTATTAGCGGAGTGGAGGAGTCACAAGCAGTTTCTAATCCAAACACTCAAAACAACTTATTTGTTGTTTGAAAACGCAATAAGTTAATAAGCACCTCAAATAAGCAATCCCAAACACCCCCTTAATACTACGAAAAAATCAGTCGGTCACAACTATACTAATAAAATATAAAGTAATTTACAGATTCCGTTTTATGTGGTTTCACTTTCGTTACGAATTGAGTCCCTTGCTATAACACTATTAACGATTACTCCGCTAAATCAAGGGAATTTTTGTCTTTTTATATTTTTCTTTCATTTCTATTTAAAATAATAATAAAGTTATGTAGTTTATATTAAAATAAAAGCGTACTCGCGCAATGCAGTGAGATATATCACGATTTTAATGTTTCATTTTATTTTTTGTTTTTTTATCGATTTATAGTACGATTTTGAATGGTTTTGAGAAAATGATAATGTTTTTTTTTATAAATTTGTTTAATTTAGGCTTAATAATATAATGTTTTTTATATAAAAAAATTAAGTATTTTGTTAGAATTCAATGATTATTTTATATATTTTAATGACATCTTGAAAAAATAACCAGTTATATATTTAATAATATAATTAAAACAAATTTATAGTAATATAATATATTAATTAAATGGTGATACATGGAAAAGTCTGTATAAAAGGAATGTCTTGTACATACCAAATTGGTGGGTGTTAGAAGCCTGTAGTAGTAATATGTATTTTGTGCTTTGATACTTGTAAATTAAGATATTTTTAAAATTTTGCATAGTACCTTGTGCCTAATAATTTGTATTTAAGAGTTTTTTATCCGTGTTTTATAATATAGTAGTGCGCTTCTGCAAGTTCTAATATAAGTTGTAACTTCTTTCAAATTTGTTTTTTTACTCACGATTTTCAGTTTATACTTTGTACTGAGTCAATTGAGGATAAAGATCCACAAACTCAATGTATTATTTATATTACACATGTATATATATAGAGAGAGAGAGAGAGAGAAAAAAGTTCAAACGAGAATGTTAACTATTATAAAAAAACAATAGGACAACAAATCTTGTGCAAAATCATATTACGGCCAAAAATGGATGATTTGGCATTAACGGCCAAAAAAATGGATGCAGGCAACATTGGCGGTTACTTAAATCGCCTACAAAGTTGTCTGCAAACATATATGATTTTGTACGTTATTTGTTTTTTCTTAAATGGTTAGCGTTTTCGTTTGAATCCACCTATATGTGTGTGTGTGTGCGCGCGATCCGTGAGGTCCATCCTAAACCACAAATTTAAGATAATTAATGTTATTATAATTATATATCATTATTTACTAGAAGCGTACTTGCGCAATGCAGCGAGATAAATCATGATTTTAATGTTTTATTTTATTTTTTTGTCAATTTACGATACGATTTTGGATGGTTTTGAAAGAGTGATAATGGTTTTTGTTTGGGTAAAAAAAGTCCAACAGACTATGGTCGTACGACATAAGGTAGGGGACGATCTTTCTTCAGGCGACCTCGACTAAAACGGTTAAATATCCGTCCAACGAATACCATCGTACGACATGATTTCAGTTACTAACCTACCATCTACATTATGCCATGTTTTAATGCAGGATTCAAGGATATTTATGATTAAAGATTGTAACGATAGACATCATCAATAACAAAAAGCATAACGGACGCCATCATCAATATCAGAAACGGTCATATGCATTCAAAGACTTGGAAAACGGAAAGATGAAGTATAAATATGGGGTTGAAACTACACATTTGGACATCTGATACTCATACCTCAGAAACTCACAGATTATACTCTCAAGTTTGCTCAATCCCTCTCAAAAGTTCATAAAGCATTCTATTGTTTGACGTACGACGCACGACTGAAGTCTGAATACATCCGACGCACGACCGAATTTACTTTGTTATATTACTTTTCATTATATTACACTTGTAACACCTGTTCTAAAGGACGACGTCCCTGATTGATGTCCATAGTGCACGACGACTCACACTCGTCCGCGGTTTTTACCCATTTTGGGGTTTTCCGCGTCACCAATTCTTTTGTCTCATTTACTTTATTTCTATTATAGTCGTACGATTATTGTCGTTACTTCCTTTGGTTGGATTAAGCTTCACGATTACCTTAAATTTTTCTTGGGAGATTTTTGGCATAAACAGTTTGGCGCCCACCGTGGGGCCCCATCCAAAGGAAATCTTCAATAATCTCACGACAGACTAACGTTTTCTCTTAGTATTTTCTTGTCCAGTTGTTCAGGATAATGGCATTCCAAGGAACTCAAGATCATGTTGTAGCTCAAATGAACATGGAGCTAACAGCTGCTCGTGCTCGTATTGACGCCTTAACAACTCAAGCTCGACAAGCAGCTGAAACCATCGAGAATTTGAGAAACCAAAATGGAAATAATATGATGGGGACTACAAATGCTTATGTTGGTACTTGGAATGTGCCCCCTCCTTTACCAAATTATCCTCGTCCGCCATCAATTAACCCTGCAACTTTTATGATTCCAACTATGCCTATGGCCTCTATTCCATTCAATGGATATGCCTCTGATGCCTCGCAGCAGAATAGCCTCAATGGGACTGGTTATGTTCCATTGGGCACTTCAAATGGTGTTCCCTTAGATCCCGTTGCACAAAGATTAAAACTTCTGGAAGAGCAAAATGAACGTGTCCTATCAATGTTGGCTAAATTACCGGGAGCAGCAGTTCCAGTGGATGTCGAGCCTCGTACAGGGTTTCAGGCATCGCCGTTCGTTGACGAGATCGCGTTGGTGGACGTCCCAAAGAAGTATAGCATTCCAACCTTCAGTCCAAAGTACTCAGGCATCACTGATCCAACAGAACACGTCGCTCAATACAAGCAACTTATGTGGACTGTCTCAATACCGCACCAATTTCAAGAAGTTTGCATGTGCAAAAGTTTTGGGGCGACCTTGACCGGGGCAACTTTACAATGGTTAATAAATCTTAAACCTAAAACTATTGGGTCTTTTGCAGAACTGGTGAATCAATTCACTCAACAATTCGCTAGCAGCCGAAAAATGGAGAAGCAAACAAGCGACCTCTACTGCGTCGTGCAGAAGAGTGGAGAGTCCATCCGGAGCTACTTTAATCGGTTCAACGCGGAGATGATTAGTATCCGTGACTGTGATGTAAAAACAGCAATCGAAGCATACAAACGAGGTCTGGACGATAGTTCCGGGTTATACCTCGATCTTACAAAATATCCTCCGGAAACCTTTGAAGACGTACGAGCACGGACACTCGCCCATATGAGGGTCGAGGATGACCTTGCATTCAGAAATAAACATTCGGGCGACCGAAAAAGCCTAAGTGTTAAAAATCCAGACTTCAAACCAAAGTCAACCAATCGATCAGAGCCTACTCGGCAGATTTCAAATGTCAGATTTGAGAAGAAAGGACTGACGACTTCTAAATCTGTCCAGTATCCTAAGGTATCATCTTATGGTTTCCCTGGATCAGCTAAAGACGTCGTCGTATCCTTGAAGCAACTTCAGCAAAATGTACGATGGCCAAAGAAAAGTGACAAAAACAATGACAAAAAGGATAAAACTAAATGGTGCGACTTCCATGATGACTTCGGTCATATAACGGAAGATTGTATCGCTTTAAAGAAAGAGTTGTCTTGGCTCAATTCGAAAGGTTATTTGCAGGAATTGAAGGAAAAGAAAGACGCACGTCCCACATCCCCAGAACATGCCAAGGTGATTAATTGTATCACTGGAGGTTCTGATATCTGTGGGACCACGTATTCAGCTGCTAAAAGACATGCCAGTCGCGGTCCTGACGACCGACCAATTCCAAAGGAGGCTCGACTCAAAGAGGACGCAGAATTGGAGGCTATGCCCTTAACATTCGACCAGGCAGATCTCGATGACGTACATCAAAAGCATCATGACGGACTAATTGTTCAATTGAGCATTGGGAATTGTCTGACCAAAAGGATACTCGTCGATGGAGGTAGTTCAGCTAACATTATCTTTTTTGATGCAGTGAAAGCAATGGGCATCGACAAATCCGAGATTACACGACGTTCGACCACACTCGTTGGGTTTAATGGTGGAGCGATAAACACCATGGGGGAAATCATACTCCCAGTATATGCTAAAGGAATCAACAGACAGACGAAATTCAATGTCGTCGATTGTTCATCAGCTTATAATGTTATTCTTGGGCGACCTTGGATTCATGACATGAAGGCTGTGCCTTCAACATATCATCAAACCCTGAAATTTCCCACGCAATGGGGAGTACAGGAAATCAAAGGCGAAAGAAAGGTTGCTAGGGAATGTTACAAAGTTTCCTTGAAGCCCCCGAAGCAGACAGTATAGCAATTACAGAACCAGGACGTTCCTGGGACTAACGACGATTATCGCTTGGAAGCTGTCGTCTTAAACCAGGATAAGCCTGAACAGATGGTTTACATAGGTTCTACGCTCGACCCTTCCTTTAAAAAGCAACTAATTTCTTTTTTGCAGGACCACTATGATTGTTTTGCTTGGACGCACGAAGACATGGTGGGTATTGATCCGAGTATTATTTCTCATAAACTCAACATTGATCCGTCATTTAAACCTGTTCAACAGAAAAGACGAAAATTTGCTCCTGAGAGGAATAAGGTTATCAACGACGAAGTTGATAATTTACTTCAAACAGGAAAAATACGAGAAGTCAAGTATCCAGATTGGCTCGCTAATGTTGTAGTCGTCCAAAAGAAAAATGGCAAATGGCGAGTCTGTATCGATTTCACAGACCTTAACAAAGCATGTCCGAAAGATCCATTTCCATTACCACATATCGACTCTATGGTCGACGCTACAGCAGGACATGAGCTACTCACGTTCATGGATGCATATTCTGGGTATAACCAGATATTGATGCATTCAGACGACCAGGAAAAAACAGCCTTCATGACGGATAAAGGTATTTATTGTTACAAAGTAATGCCTTTTGGTCTTAAAAATGCAGGCTCAACATATCAACGATTGGTGAATATGATGTTCAAAGAACATTTGGGTGATACTATGGAAGTATACATCGATGACATGCTTGTCAAATCAAAACATGCGGACGATCATATCAGACATTTGAAGCAGTCGTTCGACATCTTGCGTGAATACAAGATGAAGTTGAATCCGACGAAATGTTCCTTTGGGGTTCGAGCTAGAAAATTTCTCGGTTATATGGTCACACGACGAGGAATCGAAGCTAATCCAGAACAGATTAAAGCAATTGTTGAGCTAAAATCACCCAGAAATTTTAAAGAAGTCCAACGTCTTACAGGACGTGTAGCAGCGCTGAACAGGTTCATTTCTCGGTCATCCGACAGGTGTCATTTATTCTACAATGTCCTACGAAAGAATAAAGGGTTCGAATGGACGGACAAGCATGAAGAAGCGTTGTAGCAACTCAAAAAATACATTATGTCGCCTCCTTTTCTCTCTAAACCTGATCAAGGTGAAGTCCTTCAACTTTACCTAGCTGTCAGCAATAATTCGGTAAGTGCAGTTCTTATACGAGAAACCAAAGGACGACAACTGCCAATTTACTATGTAAGTAAGACTCTATTAGATGCTGAAACCAGGTATTCGTCTATAGAAAAACTTTTACTTTAGTTAGTTATAGCTGTTAAAAAGTTACGACATTATTTTGAGTCACATCCTATAATTGTGGTAACTAATTTTCCTTTAAAATCTGTGTTAAGAAAGCCCGAATTAACAGGACGATTAGCTAAGTGGAGTATTTACCTCAGCAATTTTGATCTGGATTTCAAGCCCAAAACAGCGATCAAGTTGCAGGTTTTAGCCGATTTCATCTCAGATTTTAGTCCAGAACTAGAAAGCACGATGACGTCCGATAAATTAATTGTGGCGACTTTGCACGACACTACATGGACGCTCGACGCTGACGGTTCGGCAAATATACGTGGCACAGGCTTGGGTGTCGTCCTACAGTCCCCACAAGGGGGCAGAATGGTATATTCCATACGATGCGATTTCAAAGCAACAAATAATGAAGCAGAGTATGAAGCATTGATTGCGGGAATCAAAATTGCTCGTGAATTGGGGGCAACACGTCTACACGTCCGAAGTGACTCATCCCTAGTTGTTAACCAAATCAATGGAGAATTCGCAGCAAAAGATTCAAGGATGATTGCCTATTATAAAATAGTAAAAGAAGAAGCAAAGAAGTTCATTCACTTTGTAATCGAGCAAATACCAAGAGATCAGAACACTCAAGCTGATGCACTGGCCAATTTGGGGTCAGCACTTAGTCGAACGACATTCGACAATATCCCAATAGTTCATCTTGCAACCCCTTCCATCAAAGAGGATGATAATATTTCAGTCGCACCAATTGAAGAAGAAAATTCTTGGTCGGACGACATTCGAAATTACTTAGAGCACAATCAATTGCCCGATGATAAAATGGAAGCAAGAAAAGTTAGATTCAAAGCATCGAGGTACGTTATGATCAGAGGACAATTGTATCGACGATCTTCAACTGGTTTGAATTTGCGGTGTATCACCGGCAAGGGACAAGTACACAAAATTTTACAGGATATGCACGATGGTGAATGTGGAAATCACTCCGGAAGCCGCAGTTTAGCTAACCGGATATCAAGACAAGGTTACTATTGGCCGACGATAAGACAAGATGCGACTAGGTATGTACAGTTATGCGACGCATGTCAAAGACACGCAGGTATGTCTCATAAACCTTCTGAACCTTTGCACTCGACTTTGATCCCATGGCCCTTTATGAAATGGGGAATGGATATTGTTGGGAAACTACCACCTGCTCCCGGGCAAAAGGTATTCCTTTTAGTTCTAACTGATTATTTCTCTAAATGGGTCGAAGCAGCGGCTTTTTCCCAAGTCCGGGATAAAGAAGTCGTTTCTTTTATCCAAACTAACATCATTTGCAGGTTTGGAGTTCCATCTGAAATAACGTGCGACAACGGGACACAATTCATCAGTGACCGAACGCGAAGATTTTGTGAAGAAAGAAATATCAAGTTAGTAACATCGACGCCTCGATATCCACAGTCGAATGGTTTAGCTGAGTCGAGCAATAAAACTATCATTAATTCACTTAAGAAACGACTTAAAGTTGCCAAAGGAAAATGGGTGGAAGAATTGCCTTCTGTTCTATGGGCTAATCGTACGACACCTCGTACGTCCACAGGACAAACTCCCTTTTCCTTAGTCTATGGATGTGAAGCTGTGTTACCTATCGAAGTACGACTACCAACTTCAAGACATACGTCTGTTGAACATAACTTAGTCGATCTAAGTTATGATCTTGACGCCCTAGAGGAACTTCGGGAAGCTGCTTACATTCGAATGGCATCGCAGAAGCAAGCTGTTGAACGACATTTCAACAAAAATATCCAAATCAAAGTTTTCCAAGAAGGCGACTATGTCTTACGTCGAGTGTTCCAAAACACTCAAGAACTCAACGCAGGTAAACTTTCCACTAAGTGGGAAGGCCCTTATCAAATCTCTGGCGTCGTGGGTAAAGGAGCTTATAAGATCCAAACCCTTGATGGTCGAGATATCCCACGAAGTTGGAATGCAGTTCATTTAAAGAGGTATTTCTTTTAAATTATGAATTCTTTTCCTTGGATTATTTCTTAAAAAAGATTACTAACTTAAGCATCGGAGGGTCGTTGGTCAAACCAACGACCACCACGCTAACAATGATCTTCGCAGGGACGCACGACTTAACTAAAATTCTCATGTCAAGTAATACTCATACGATCGTATGTATATGGTTGATCGCAATTGTTGTTAAAGGTTAATTTTTTACATTTGACTCCCAGTATATATATGCGAAAACAATTATTACGATTGCACTTATTCGATCGCAAAACTCAGTTGATTCCATTATAGCATGTTAATGAGTGATGGTTTGGTTGAATGTATAATATATAATGATTTTGTATCTTCTTAAATTTACTTGACGTGCTTTTGGAAAAACAAAGAAAGTGACGAGCATTGATAAACAAAAGAAACTTTTTCATTTCCAAAAAAAAAAATTACAAAGATACGACCACATACAGTCGACCTTCAGGTAAAAAGTTCAAAAGAAACTAAGTAGGAGGAGCGTCATCTTCTCCTCCTTCGCTCCCTTCCAGATCGTCGTCCTCGTCGAGATCCCTTTCAGTCCCCACCTTCTCAAGATAAGTCTTGAGCTCTTCGGCGGCCGACGCCATGGGATTCTTCCCATTCAGATGACGTCTCATCAAAGCAGCCCTGGCTGTGAGACGGGAAAAGGCTTCAAGCTGTTGATTCTCCTCTTCTAAATCTTTGACATCACCCTCTAGGCTTTCAACTTTATTGAGGAGGGACCTGAATTCATCAGCAGAGGCAGCAGCAGCGGTAGTGGCCTTTATCTTCTCCACCTCCAGCTTGGACGTTGAGGCCTCAAGTTCAAGGACATGATCCCTGAACTTGATCATCTCACTTTGAGCTTCGACAAGTTTGGTCTTAAGACTCTCGACCTTCTTCTTCTCGACCTCAACTGCCTCTAAGGCGACCTTCTCCCTTTCAAGAGCCTCGTCGGCCCTTTTCTTGACGTCGGGAAAGGACGCCCTAAGACCTTCCGTCTGAGCAAAGAAGCTCAAACAAGCTTGGAAAGCCTGTACGACAGAAAGAAAAAGTTAGTAGAAAGAAAAATGAAGGGAATAAAGAACAAGTGAAGACGTACCATGAAAGAAAGACCAGCAGCATGCGCCCCTGTATCCTCGACCCGAGACTCCTTGTATCGGTCATAGAAAGTCGGGAGGAGGAATTTTCCCAAGTGTGGAAAAATGACGTCCCTCTCGAGGACATCATTTGCCATGAAGTCATATGGGAGAGTGACTTTGAATGTCGTCTCTCCCACCTTCTCCTTGTTCTTCTCTTCCTTTGAAGAAGAAGAAGGAACTTCGGAGATGGGCTTCTTAACGCCCGACACCCCCGACATGGGAGCATCCTTCGTCACCTTGATCGAGCCTCCAAGCTCGACCCCAGCAACGGTGTCCTTCGCTAATGACGCCCTTGAAAGGGACGACAGAGTGGCATCGCCCGTCTTCTTTGGTGAAGTCCGGGGTTTGCCTCGAAAACGCTTTGGATCCACCCCCGCGAAAGGAGCAGATCGCTTCTTCGATTTCTCTCTGCCCTGACGGGCAAGCTCCAGTTGTTCGGCCCGTCTCTGAGCAGCCGACTTCGTAGATGAATCTTCTGGACGAAATGAAAGAGTTAGAAAAGACATAAAATGCAAATTACGAAAAAGACATCAAACGACGTACCAGTCATCTCTTCTTCTCTCTTTTCTTCTCTTCTTTCTCCTCTCTCCTCTCCTTGATGAAAACCTTCAACGGATGGAACCTCCGTAACAAAGACGACTTCGTCTTCTTCGTCGTTCGACCGAACAGAAAAAGAACGGCCAACGATACTCTTTTCCAAGATCCTTTGAACCTTGTTTAAAGAATCTTTGTTTGACTTCACTTTAGTGAAGTCAATCACTGCCAAACAAAAAGAAAGACAGTATTAGTATACATTATAAAACACACGACATAAACACCCGACAAAATAAGAAAACCTACCCGACTCATTCCATCCGGATGAAAACCATTGGCTATCCTCATCGTTCAAGGATGCCACTTGGATGAAAACATAGTGGCGTTTCCAACCACGGTCGTTCACCGCAGTGTTATGCACCAGTACGGTATCTCCCTTCGTTCGAGGGAATAAACTATATCTATGATAGTTATCTGCTTTAACGCTGTAAGCCGCTAGAAGGTCATTCAAATTGAACGGAGCCCCCCAGTCGGCCGTAAGACGATCGACCACCTGGACAATTCGCCAGAATTGAGGCATTAACTGTCCAGGCGATAAGTCGAATGCATCTAAAAACTCCCTGACTAAAGGAATAAATGGCCAGAAAAAACCTATTTTGAAGGGATATTCGTATAAAACGCCATACCCCTTCGGAACTTCATCTGGTCGTAAATCTTCCGGCATCACTAGATTAACATCCTCGGGAATCTTAGCTAATTTCTTAAGATACTCTAGATTTTTTTTCTTCTTTGTAGACACTAACAGGTTCACTCGACATTTTGAAATCAGAGACACTCACAGTGGCTTTCCAATAACTAAGACAATCCCAAGCTTTTCTAGGTTTCTTAGCTAAGGATTTCTTATACATAAATCGACACAGAAAAGACTCAGAAATCGTACCTTAAATAGTGTTCTAAAACCTCAAATCTAGAAATGGAAAGGATTCTGATCAATCGGAAACTGAATCTCGCCGGGGATATGAATTCTTCGAAAAGGTAAGTGTAGAAAAAGGATGAGATTGAAGAAAATCCTTATTTGTATTGTAATTTTGGAAACTGAATCGACCGAGATCGCCTGTCGTCGTTTGACACGTGTCACTTGTATCAGAGGAAATACTCGAGTATGTCCTTCTAAAATGCGACACCTGTCTAAAATTAGCTGTCTAACTGTTTACTTATGCAGGTGATGACGTCATTATCTAGTTAGAAATGAACCAATTTGATTCTAATCGAAAGACCGGCGTTCTCTTTTGCAACACGTGTTTTAATCTTAAATTTAAATTTCAAAAGTTGCCGCTTGAATTTTAAATTTGGGGGCAAACTGTTTGGGTAAAAAAAGTCCAACAGACTATGGTCGTACGACATAAGGTAGGGGACGATCTTTCTTCAGGCGACCTTGACTAAAACGGTTAAATATCCGTCCAACGAATACCATCGTACGACATGATTTCAGTTACTAACCTACCATATACATTATGCCATGTTTTAATGCAGGATTCAAGGATATTTATGATTAAAGATTGTAACGATAGACATCATCAATAACAAAAAGCATAACGGACGCCATCATCAATATCAGAAACGGTCATATGCATTCAAAGACTTGGAAAACGGAAAGATGAAGTATAAATATGGGGTTGAAACTACACATTTGGACATCTGATACTCATACCTCAGAAACTCACAGATTATACTCTCAAGTTTGCTCAATCCCTCTCAAAAGTTCATAAAGCATTCTATTGTTTGACGTACGACGCACGACTGAAGTCTGAATACATCCGACGCACGACCGAATTTACTTTGTTATATTACTTTTCATTATATTACACTTGTAACACCTGTTCTAAAGGACGACGTCCCTGATTGATGTCCATAGTGCACGACGACTCACACTCGTCCGCGGTTTTTACCCATTTTGGGGTTTTCCGCGTCACCAATTCTTTTGTCTCATTTACTTTATTTCTATTATAGTCGTACGATTATTGTCGTTACTTCCTTTGGTTGGATTAAGCTTCACGATTACCTTAAATTTTCCTTGGGAGATTTTTGGCATAAACAGTTTTTTTTATAAATTTGTTTAATTTAGGCTTAATAATATAATGTTTTTTATATAAAAAATTAAGTATTTTGTTAGAATTCAATGATTATCTTATATATTTTAAATTCTTTATATTTAAATTGAGATGTTTATCCTGTTTTGATTATGTTTATTAGTTATTATGAATTCAAACATATAGCTTTAGAAATTTGTACTCATGCATTATTACTTGTAATCTTGAATTTTAAGTAATGCGTATTAATAAACAGTACTTAATGCATAAAAGCTTGTTTTTAAAAATTTATTCGATATTTTAATAATAATGTAATTTATTTTAGATTTAATACTATAATGTTTTTTTTAAATAAACATTAAATATTCTGTTAGATTTTCTTAATTATATTTTAAATTTTTATATTTAAAATTTGATTTTAGGGGATTGAAATGGGAAATGATTTTAGGGGAGTTAAATTGGTTAGAGATATTGATTGAAAATTAATAAATAACATTAAATGTAGTAGATAAAACTTTAATAGTTGTTTTTAATGGATTTTAAGTAATTAAAATTAAATAACGGTAAATTAAGCTTTAACAATTGTTTTTAATAGTTTTTTATCCGTGCTTTATAATATAGTATAGTATAGATTAAATAAAAATTAATGCATTTTTAAAAAAGTCATATATATCCCTTTCTTTCTCTCTTCTCTCTCTATAACATACATAGACGTACAATTAATTAAATGTGTACATAAAGTGAACACATAATGAACACAATATAAATAAAATTAGGAATTTTTTTACTAACGTGTTCATAATGTATTTACAAGGTTAAATCACATGGTGCTCACAAGTGATAAATTTAGATGTATTAATATAGTTGGTGTTTACAAGTTGTACCAAATCTATATTTATAGTGTATTCACAAACTATAATAACAACTTTAAGAAAATGTTCACAATGTATTCATTAATTGTGCATATTCACTTACGTGTTTATGTATTTGGTATGGAAAGAGAAGAGAGAAGATAGGAAAAATGAGAGAAACAAGTGAAGATAGGAGATAGATGGATTTTTATTTTATATTAAATTTTATTTTTCATCTAATTTTTCTTGTCCTAAATTGGATGTCACTGATATCAAAAGTGATGGATTGTATAAATTAATATATATATATATATATATATATATATATATATATATATATATATATATATATATATATATATATATATATTAAAATTCTCATTTTTATATATATATATATATATATATATATATATATATTAAAATTCTCATTTTTAAAACGTTTTCTTTTTTACTCTCAATTAATTAATATACACCTATATTACACATGCTCCCTCTTAAGCATTTTCTTCTATATATATATATATATATATATATATATATATATATATATATATATATATATATATATATTAAAATTCTCATTTTTAAAACGTTTTCTTTTTTACTCTCAATTAATTAATATACACCTATATTACACATGCTCCCTCTTAAGCATTTTCTTCTTGATATTACATCACTTCATCTATTTCATGATTATGATTAACTTTACTTTTCCTTTTCAAAAAAACATTACTTTTTACTCATTAACAATATAAAACTATGATGGACTTGTGAGAGGGAAGGGTGCCGAAACAGGGGAGATGGATGTTGGTGAGGGGTCGAGGACAGAGATGGGGGAGGCCAACAATAATTTTTTTTGCGTGTGTGTAATGTAATAACCGAGCTAGAAGTAAAAGACTTAATAAGTTGGGTGGAAGTTGAATAAGGTCAAAGTTTGGGGGTCTAAAGTAAAAAGTTGGAAAAGAAGGGATTTTAACCCTAGAGGCCTCATTTGTCAGGATCGAATTCTCAACAAGAATTAATTCTCAGAAACAATATCAAAGAAGTTTGCGGAATAACACTTTGATATTCAATGAAACAGTAAATCAAAACAGTAAATATGAAGAACACACTGTAAACTTGTATTGTATATTTGAAATCACAAGATTACACACTTAACCTCAATCTTGAAGAACAAGCTCTTTCAAGACGAATTCTACTTCTCTAGAATTAGAAACTATGCCTTGAGGTTGATTTCTCTCTAAAACTTAGAATCAATGATTAATTCTCAAAAAGTTATCTCTAACTATTCTAAACAATACTATATATATACTGAAGATAAAAGCTAATTACAATTAATAAAATATCTTCAGAATATCTTCCATCATTATCTCCAAGCTTTCCATAATCTTTAGTTTATCCAGTTGTCATCCTTTCCGTACAGATCTCCATCTTATAAGCAGTATTAATCATAAGCAGTATTAACTCTAGCAGTACTAACCATGCTCAGCAACATTAATCTCTTCAAGCAGTACTAACTTTGAACTAGCAGTACTAATCTTGTTGAGCAACATTAACCATCAACTAGCAGCATTAATATCAGAAGTACTAACTAGAAGTATTAACAACTAGAAGTATTAACTGTTTTCTTCTAGCAGCATTAACTAGAAGTATTAATCACAGAAGTACTAACTAGAAGTATTAACAACTAGAAGTATTAACTGTTTTCTTCTAGCAGCATTAACTAGAAGTATTAATCACAAAAGTACTAACTAGAAGTATTAACTGTTTTCTTCTAGCAGCATTAACTACAACTAGCAACATTAACCACAGAAGTAGTAACCATGATAAATATTAACTTCAGAAGTAGTAACCATGATGAACTAGAAGTAGTAACCATCCTTGGTATATTTCAGACCCAACACAGTCATTCTTTATGGCAAAGGGCGGCTGATTGTTGGAAGAGGGAGGCTGCAGGACGATTTTGGAAGAAGCAAGAAAGAGGTCGACTCACCTGGGTTCAAGCGTATTTTGGATCTTCTTCAAGGTAAGCTTTCCTCCTTTGTTGTATCTTGGGTCAAGGGGGGATTATAATCTTTTGATTTTAGTTAAGTTTGAATGATGGGAAGGATAACTTAATCTGATGTTGGTATGAATTGGTGTTTTGGGTTTTATTTATCATCAGTTTGATTATTGATCGATTGGGAATAGAGGTGTTAGGAGAATTTTGGGTTCATAATTGTCAATCTGTAACACCCTCAATTCTGGAAATAGCAACTTATTTAAAATTTTCTAAATACATCAATAAACAAGTCATCTACAACTGCAAATTAAGATTTAACCTCAATACAACCATTCATTATATACAAAAGTCTATGATAAGGACGGGTGCTACTAAAACCTCATATTAGTTACTATTTCCAACGTTACGGAAGACTTCTCAACTACTTACATCTGCACAGAGCTAAGGCTCAACTCTTCATAGGATTGCTAGGACCAACTCCCAACCTCGAAACTTGATGCACATGCCGACAAATAAAAAGGTTAGGCTTAACGCCTAGTGAGCTCAAGAGTTTTCAACATATATAAAATAATCGTTTAAAGGAAAGGATGCAGTTAAAATCGTAGTCCTTCAATATGATACGTCTTACATGTGAAAACGACTCATTTTCCAATAATATGCATTTTAAACAAAGAACACAAATTTGGACGTTTTCCAAACCCAACCACTACAAAGATGATAATACCAATGTAAGCCGCCCATTTATAAGTTAGCTTTAACCCAAAACTTACTCAAAGCGTAAATATAACTTGAACTCTCCATTTATGAAGATACGGTTAGACCTTATATCCCAAGACACCCCAAAACACGGGTGGGGCATAATACTCATCCCATAAAATCAAGGGTAAAACCCAATAATACAAAACGTCACCGAAAACTTGGATAATAAAACTCAATACCAAAAGCAACACCTTTCGGTGACGGGGGATTCCCGATTCCATAAAATGTGACGGTCCACAAAGTAAGCCCATTTTATGTTGTTATGACTAGTCATATAAACAAAAGTACACGCAAGGGATGTCAGACTCAGTAGCTTTAAACGTACACCCACGGAAATTCAACTTCAACCGCGAAAGGTTCGACCGCGAAAGGTTTAACCGCGAAAGGTTTAACTGCGAAAGGTCCGACCGCGAAAGGTCATTATGTTGAAATCCTCATCCACAATTGCAACCAAGGCTCTAAGTCGAGCTACCAAAACTGGACAATTGTCCAAAGACCCCAAATCAAATCAAAATACCAAGCCGCAGGCTTAGCAACCCATTGACCCATTGGTAATTGAAATAAAAATATAATAAAACGCACTCGACCAACGGATATGCAAACACAACGACTAAAATTAAGATTAGTTCAAAACTCAACATTAGTTGAGGTACCCATTTTCCAAGTGAACTTATACTCTCATATTTTCCAAATGCCTCATAACACAGAATATGCATTTTCCAAATTTAACCGCTGATAAGAATGAAAATCATGAAATAAGACTATAAACATTCTTTCAAGTACCTTACATAAAAGTGCAAGTAATACTTTATAAAACATTCCATTGCATGAATGGTGCATAAGACTCGACAAACATTTAAAAGTGTATTTCTTTGACTAAAGATCTATTTATGCAATAAGACCTCGAAACACATTCGTTTGTAACACATTCATCAAAATGCCCAAAAATCCCAAATGTGAGTATTATACAAAGTTTGTAAAGTTAAATGCTTCAAATAATCAAAGATTAGCAAATAACCCAACATTTGATAATTTCATGTAGAACACATAAACACTTTAAAATAGACATTTTGGCATGTACAACGTTTTCACAAATCAACTTGAACTCACCCTGCTAGATTTAGGCTAAATCTAGATTTTACCCAACGAGCTCTTTTGAAGACCAGTTGAATCCTCAAGCCGAAAACTTCCAAAACCTAGATTCAAAGTTCCAACCCATAAATAACCATTTTCAACCATAAGGAAATGTTCCCCAAACATAAAAATACCAAGATCCCAAACAAGATCAAAACCCTAATTTCTTCAAAACCACCAAATCCGAGATTTGAGATATCGAACCTTAAGAAACCATCAATGGAGCATTTATAACCTTAATACAAGAAAACTTACCCTTGAAGACAAAGAGGCTTCCGAGAACACCCAATCCAACACTTCAACCCGAGCTCCCAACCGATGAACTTAATGAGGAAAATGAAGATGGAGGTTTTGTGGTTCAAGGTTCCAACTAGTTAGATGATGAAAAATCATGTGGTTCAAGGGGGAAAAACCATCAAAATGGGTTAGGGTTCAGTTTTAGTGTTTGGGAGAGAAAAGAGAAGAAGATGGAAGTGAGAAATGAGGAGAAAAAGTGAGAATTCGGACATTTTAGGAGACAGGGGCCGCGGGCGACCTTGCCACGCGATAGTGACATTGTCACTATCGCGAGGGCACTCTCGCGGGGAATGTACCGCGGGTGGTACACCCCTGGCGATTGTGCCACGCGATAGTGACACATGTCACTATCGCGAGTCACAATCGCGCCACACGTACCGAGCCCCGAAAAAGGTCGAAACTCAAGATTCTCGCATGGGTCGACTCAAGGTTCGAAAGCACAACATTTACCTCTCAAAAGATAGACGGAAGGCGGAGAGATAACCAACGATGGATGGAACTTGCTTTACGAAAAACCGAGTGTTACATAATCGATCCCCGATCGTATTTGGGGGTTGTGAGTCGAGATTTCATTTTTTTGTCGAGGAATCTTGACTGTTAAGCGATGGACCGAACCCCACCGGGCGACCCCGGGCTCGTATTAGTCGGGCGACCCCGGGAGCTAGGGGGTCGGGTTACCCCGGGCTGGGGCAGCCGGGCGACCCCGGTAGAAGGGAAACCGGGAGACCCCGGGGATGTGAGACCCGGGCGACCCCGGTAGAAGGGAACCTGGGAGATCCCGGTCATGTTTGACCCGGGTGAACCCGGGAGTTTGGGAAGGCAGTGATTTAAGAGTTCTTATCGATAGTTGCCTAGACCAGATTACTGTCTATTTTTAGGCCGGGTGTCTTATCGAATAAATCCTACCTTGTGCCGTAGGTTCTTAAAATCAAACAACCTCAAGTGCGGAATTTCCTTAACGCGGGACGATATGTGAGTTTTTCTAAACTAAAGTCTTTTATGACGAAACAATTATGTTTATAAGTTTATCTGTAGGTTTTGAAATGATGTTGTTTATTAATTACATGCGAGATTTATTTAAATGCTAAAGGTATTTATGTTACTGTTGCTTAAGTGGAAATATATGCATACAAGGTCATAAGTGTGTGATGCTCAAAGTCGGGGGGGGGGGGGGGTCCCGCCTGTGCTCATACCGGGGGGGGGGGGGGAGGGGTTGTTTCGTTTATGCCATTGGGGGTGTGTCCCAATAAGACAGTGTGAGCCACAGACACGCTGTCACCTTAGGGTGGCGGTAGTGTGAGTTGATAAGTTTATTGAAAGTGTAATTGTTTCTCGTTAAAACTGAAAAGGTTTCTTGTATTATAAATTCTTTGAATGTCTGTTAAGTTAAAACTATTTTTAGAGGAGACTCACTAGACCGTTGGTCTAACCCTCGCTCTTTCAAAAATTAAAAACCCTTTTCAGGCAGACGTGAGATAGGAAGAGCAGACAAGGGCAAAGAGAATGTGTAAGTTGGAGTTGGCTAGAAGACCGTCATTTTAGTTTATCTCTCATCGTAATCTCAGTTGTGTAATAGGTTGCCTTTCCGCACACCTTGAGACTTATTGTTGACTTGGGGCCGTTTTGGCGTAAAATTTTCTTTGTTGATATTACGCTTGTTTGGAGATGTTTGGGTTGTTTCATGTAATTATCTAATATAGATAATATATTATTTAATATAAAATATATAACTTTATTATTCATTTAAATAGAAATTAAAGAAAAACATAAAAAGTCAAAAATTCCCTTGATTTAACGGAATAATCGTTAGTAGGGTTTTGGATCCAATCCGTAACAAAAGTGAAGCCACACTGACTATAGATGTAATTATTTCATTTGAGGAACCCAATCCATAATTCCTATATAACCAAAGGGACAAAATCTGTAATTTACTCTAAAATATTTAATTAGATTTTTATAGTTATATGACTAATAGTTGTGCGTTTTATACAATACGTTGTTACGTTGAAATTGGGAAACCCAACAAGTTCTATACTTATGAAACAATAAGTTGTTAAAAACAAAATCAACAAACCTAATATTACTCAATAAAACATTTAATAATTTTATATGATATTTACTTGAGAAGTGTGTTGGGTTACACTATGTATGAGTCCAACATAGGAAGGAAATGGAAACTTTTATGGTTTTATAACCTTATTCTGGTATTGGTTAACAAATTGGAGAAAAGCCCAAGTAATTGAGTTTGCATTGGGCTTTAGAGAGAAAAATCTTATATATTTAATGGTTAAAGATCGGGCCTTGGGCCTCTTGGAATAAGTCACGGGTTTCTATCTGGGCAATTTTTGTCGGTTATGTTCGGTTGTGATCAAAAGGTATAAATACTTTTCATTCCAAAAATTATCATATACGAAATTCTCCCTTCATTTTTTTTTCATTTTCATCAACTACTTCATCAAACATATTATTGATTCGTTGGAATTAGACTGACGTACATCAATTCAATTCGATAGTTAAGGAGACATTCGAAACCAAGCATGGTTGGGGGCGGAATTTCATCTTAGGACAATGCATTTGCAGGTCTCTATCTGTCAACTCTTCAAGATATTCGATTTCATCCTTTATGGTTTTGATTTTATAAACTTTTCTGGTCAACTTCTGTTAATTTTACGTTTTAAAGTAGTTAAATTTGATTATCATTAAATTGGTTCTAACAAAGTGTTTTATGAAATCGTATTAAAAACTAAGTTTTGTTCAGTGTTTGGTTGTTTTGCGTTATATGCTAACAAAATCTGCATATTTTGATCAATGTTTTTAGCTAAAGCTATGTTTGGCAAACTAACGTATAAGCCAGTTGATGACTGATAAGCTAACTGATAGCTAATAAGTTAGCTGATAAATAAGTCATGTTTGACAAAAACTAACTTATAAGTATGTAAAATGACCAAAAAGGACATCTTGAAAAAATAATCAATTATAATATTTAATAATATAATTAAAAAAATGTATAATATTATAATATGTTAAGTAATACTAACAAAGAAATAATAATAAAAAAATAATATAATATATCAACTAAAAGAATTTAAAATTTATTATATATATCATAAATTTTATAATTTTAAATTATAATATAAAAAAATAATTGAATAATAATAAAAAAAAATTAAAAGTAATTGATAACTAAAATATATTGACTAATATATATATATATATAGGGAGAGGTTCATTTGAGAAATGATAAATATATGAGAAATAGAGATATAATCTTAGACATTCATCTGGTCAACATTTGCGGCTTTGACCGCGAAACGCCAGATAATTCCTTGTGTGGTCTATATAAGGTAGAGGGGTAATTTCGTAAAATACACGGGACGAGTTCATATATGAATCACAAAGATTCATACATGAATCTGTTAATTAGTTCAACTGATTCATATATGAATCTTTGTGATTCATACAGATTAATATATGAATCTGTTAGTTAGTTCAACTGATTCATATATGAATCACAAAGGTTCATATATGAATCAGTTAAAAGAGTTCAGTTGTGAATTGCACTGGTTCATATATTAACATATAGTTCATATGTGAATTATACATGTTCATATATGAACACAACCCGTGTGTTTTGTAAAATTTACGAAATTGTCCTTCTATTTTTGGAATAGCCGCAACTTTTGACCAGTCAAAGCCGCAACTTTTGACCGGTCAAAGCCGCAATATTTGACCATATGAATGACTATGATTACTTCTCTATTTCTCATATACTTACCATTTCTCAAATGAACCAAACACTATATATATATATATGAACCAGTGTAATTCATAACTGAACTCTTTTAACTGATTCATATATGAACCTTTGTGATTTATATATGAATCAGTTGAACTAACTAACAGATTCATATATGAATCTGTATGGATCACAAAGATTCATATATGAATCAGTTGAACTAATTAACAGATTCATATATGAATCTTTGTGATTCATACAGATTCATATATGAACCTATCCCGTGTATTTTACGAAATTACCCCTCTACCTTCTATAGACCACACAAGGAATTATCTGGCGTTTCGCGGTCAAAGCCGCAAATGTTGACCAGATGAATGGCTAAGATTACTTCTCTATTTCTCATATATTTACCATTTCTCAAATGAACCTCTCCCTATATATATATATATATATATATATATATATATATATATATATATATATATATATATGAGAAATAAAGAAGTAATCTTAGTCATTCATCTGGTCAACATTTGCGGCTTTGACCGCGAAGCATCGGATAATTCCTTGTGTGGTCTATAGAAGGTAGAGAGGTAATTTCGTAAAATACACGGGATGAGTTCATATATGAATCTGTATGAATCACAAAGATTCATATATGAATCTGTTAATTAGTTCAATTGATTCATATATGAATTTTTGTGATTCATACAGATTCATATATGAATCACAAAGGTTCATATATGAATCTGTTAGTTAGTTCAACAGATTCATATATGAATCACAAAAGTTCATATATGAATCAGTTAAAAGAGTTCAGTTGTGAATTGCACTGGTTCATATATGAACATATAGTTAATATGTGAATTATACATGTTCATATATGAACACAGCCCGTGTGTTTTGTAAAATTTACGAAATTGTCCTTCTATTTTTGGGATAGCCGCAACTTTTGACCAGTCAAAGCCGCAACTTTTGACCGGTCAAAGCTGCAATATTTGACTAGTCAAATCCGATCTTGACCATATGAATGACTAGGATTACTTCTCTATTTCTCATATATTTACCATTTCTCAAATAAACCAAACACTATATATATATATATATATTAGTTTTTTACAAGTAATGTTATATTATATATTTTTCAGGTTTTCGTATCCAATAAAAATGCCGAAATTTTACCGAAACAACGACAATTAAGAGCTAACTTATTTTTTCTTGTATGACATTAACATAACATGAGAATTATGCATCAAGTTGTTGATTTAAGAAGGTCTTTTGTTTGATTTATTTAACCAAAGAAACTTCTTGATCAACTTTATTTAGATAGTTTTACAAAATTTTATTAGGTAAATCGTTCTACTTTAAATGTGTTATATCAGATTGACCTAAAAACTTGTTTATGGAAAAATAATCAATCGTTTTTGAAAAAAATTCCAAATCCATACGCCGATCTACTAATTTATTACATTTTTAAGTAAATTATAGATTTGAATCATGTGGTATGCTGATTTATGTGGATTTGGTCCTCAAATTTCATTTATTACATAGAATGCCTTGTGGTATGCACTTTATGTTGGATTTAATCATTCGATTTAACGACCGTTTACTAGGTTTGTTAAAGTCGAGGGCATAAGGGTCTTTTTGTATTTTTCATTTTTTTGAACAATTTTTAATTAACCCTTTTAAATTATGGACGGAAATGTATATATTAAAACTTGGAGGACGAAACACAATCAAACTCATCTTTGTCTCATAACCTTCGTCCCTCCCGTCGAACCATTCATCTCTTTCGGGCGAAGCCCAATTTTTTGGAGAAAATCCCTCACCTTCCATCTTCCTCACCAACACCGGTGAACTCCCTCTCCCTTTCCTACACCAACATCCTCCCCGTCCTCCCCCAATATCTGGAGACCTACAACCTCTTGGTCTCACCATCACCACAGTCCACCCACAGGTAACCCTCCCTCCACGGTCACTTTTTCCCCCTCCCCTTCGTCAACGTGCTCTCTCCAACATAACCACCATCGTCCCTAGCTAACGATCACCATTCTCCACCCAAATGAAAAAAAAACTGCCACCTTCTCCATCTTCGCCCCCCACAACCTCCATCTTAGACCCTGCAATATCCATGGCAGCCCACCGCATCACCGTGAACTCATGTCGTGACTAGATCTGTAAAAGAACACAGGTGAAACTCAACAAACGAGAAGATGGAGGTTTCGTGGAGAAGGGAGCGTCGTAGGATGGTAAGATATATATATATATATATATATATATATATATATATATATATATATATATATATATATATATAGGGGTGTTCAAATGCAACCCTTTTTAAAAAGGTGAAAACAAAATGAGTGGTAGATAGGTGGGTTGCATGGGTTGCATCATTAAAAAGGTTGCACAATAACTCATCTCATATAATATATATATATATATATATATATATATAGAGGGATGTTCAAATACAAACTTTTTAATGGTGCAAACCCATGCAACCTACTTATCTACAACATATTTTATTTTCTCATTTTTTTATTAAAAAGGTAAAAACAAAATATGTGGTAGATAAGTGGGTTGCATGGTTTGCACCATTAAAAAGTTTGTATTTGAAGGTGTCTCTCTCTCTCTATATATATATATATCTACTACCTTATAAAGAAATGATAAGTGTCATTTTTATATATATTTTTATGTCAAATTTACCCTAAAATTAATATGGATTAATGCTTAAAATTCTTATTTTATTTTTAGTTGGTATTTGATTATGTTTGTCCATTTAAGTTGAGAAAAGTAAACAAAGAAAAAAAAATTCTTATTTTTTTTTTCTTAGTTTGTATTCTCGTTGGGAGCAACAAAAGGGGAAAGAGAAAAAAAAAGGGCCCATTAAATTATTGGATTTCTTTGTGTTGGACATGTGCAGCAAGTGAAGTGTAGGCCCATTCGTGGCAGCCCATTAGAAAAGAAAAGGAATTGCAGCCCAAATAAAATGGGAGAAAATGCAACACGTGCAAAAGGGGAAGACATCGCCTCCTTCGTTGAGATCCGGGCGAGTTTTAGCGTGACCAAACCTGCGCTCCAAGTCACGCTAGCTGCTGTTGATCGATGATTTCAGACTCGGGTGAGTTTTCATGCGGGTTTAACCCACGCCCAAAGTCGCGAGCGACCGAAATCCTGGGCTTTTGGGCTTTATTTCGATCGGTTCTTGTGGGGAGTGGATATATCGATTGGAAACGGTTTTCAAAAGGGGGGGGGAATCAGTCCAGAAAATCGAGAGAGGAGAGAAGAGGCGATTTTTGGGGAAGCTCTTGTTGATTCAATCCATTAGGTAACTTTAGATTTTAGGTTTAATTTTTGCATTCCTAGTTAGTGTTTCATTTTTATTCAAGCAATGAGATTGTAATTATTTGAAGATTGGACTTGTGTTGATACTTCCAATTTAAATATGTTTTCTTTCAAGTTCCATTTATGTTAATCTTGGTTGAATATCTTCATCATTGTTTGGTTGTCCAAATTGATAGGGCCCATTGATTTGTGTAACCTAACTTTGAATTTCTAATCAAAATTTGGAATCCGTAATTGTTCTTAATTTTTGATAAAGTAGAAATTAACACTTCTAATGACCATCAAATTGTTTGAATGTGTTATAGGTTTTCATAATCTAACTTAAATGATTGAGCGTCTCATCATTAGTTAGGATTGATGTTTATCTCGTTATTAATGCAATTAGTAGCTTAACTTCTATGTTCGTAACTAGAGTTGTTTTTGTTAGGTCCCAAGGCTTGAGCTTCCCAGGAGGTCACCCATTCTAGGATTGCTCTCGCCCGAGCACGCTTAACTTGTTAGGATCAAGCGCTTACCACTACACCAAAAGCAATTGCTTATGGTGAAGGCGCTACTTTATTTCCTTATACCATGGTAGCGCAAAGCCCCGTACTAAGCGACAGACAGACATGAGGGGCTGCACCACTTTCGTGGAGCCAGCGGGTCGGGCTGTTAGTCCCGGCCAGTTACGTTCTCCCGAGTCGAAGGTGAGGGCACTGGATGCTTGCGGCATTCCCAGCAAATGTTGGGATTTCTCCTCAACAATCCCCCCCAGCATTTGCACACTGGGAGACTCGAACCCGCGACCTCGCTCTGATACCAATTGTTAGGTCCCAAGGCTTGAGCTTCCCAGGAGGTCACCCATCCTAGGATTGCTCTCGCCCGAGCACGCTTAACTTGTTAGGATTAAGCGCTTACCACTACACCAAAAGCAATTGCTTATGGTGAAGGCGCTACTTTATTTCCTTATACCATGGTAGCGCAAAGCCCCGTACTAAGCGACAGGCGGACATGAGGGGCTGCACCACTTTCGTGGAGCCAGCGGGTCGGGCTGTTAGTCCCGGCCAGTTACGTACTCCCGAGTCGAAGGTGAGGGCGCTGGATGCTTGCGGCATTCCCAGCAAATGTTGGGATTTCTCCTCAACAGTTTTAACTAATTAGGGACTTATCATTGAGCTTCTCATGATAGTCTAATCATAAGGATAAACAGAGTGTAAGATGCATATCGGCACTTATGGTCAATCTGGAATTGAACGAGAGAATGTATTTGGGAAGTCAATGATACACAAGTCTGAACTTTATTTGGATTATAACTCATTGCTGAAAGCTTTATTTTTATTATTTATCGCTTTAATTTTATATGTTTAGCTTATCAATCCAACCCCCTACTTTTTTTAAATAAAGTGTAGAAATTTGACACCGTTCACAGCCAATCCCTGTGGATTTGACCCTGCTTACCGCTATTGCAATTTAGGTTATAATTTGAGGTAAATAAGACTTTATTATTTGTCGGACTCGACACCCGTCAAGAAAACTAAAACAGTTTTTTTTGTACAAAGTGGTTTCTTGTACAAACAAGTTTTTCTCAAACCCCAAACCCTTATCCGCTCCACGTTTCCTCCCCCATCATCCCCTTTCTTCCCCACTCCCCCCCTGTAATCTCTCCTCAAGCCACGGGCACATCCCAGAACCGCTTCGAAACCAACGCCCCCAAAACCCTCACGTTGCCCATATTATATAATGTATCCACCCACTGATTTGAGATCTTGCTACTGTTCAATCATATCTCCCCCATTCTGCCCATAACTACCGACTTTTCGTCTTCTACACTCGATCACTTTAAACCCTCGTCAATCGATCATCCATGGAATCATCATCATCAATGGATCGACGGGTAAAAAGATTTTTAGGGCAAGTATTTATTCCATTCTTATGAACAGGAACAGTTCCAGCTTGCACTTTTCAGCAACAGCAGTATGCAGAATCTGTTTGCAATTGCATATAGAGTGAGTAAAATTTTCAATTTTTCGTATTTAAAATGAGTTTTTTCTCCCAAAAAATGACAATTTTATCAAAAATCGATCATCCATGGAATCATCATCATCAATGGATCTACGGTTAAAAAGATATTTAGGGCAAGTATTTATGCCATTTTTATGAACATAAACAGTTCCAGCTTGCACTTTTCAGCAACAACGGTATGCAGAATCTGTTTGCATATAGAGTGAGTAAAATTTTCAATTTTTCGTATTAAAAATGTGTTTTTCTCTCCCAAAAAATGACGATTTTATCATGTGAAAAACTCCAATGAATCTTTTTAAGGCCATCCCAGAAACCCATCCAAGATTTTGTTTTCTTGATATGTAATAATGCAGCTCTTTGACTTATTTGACATTAAGAAAAATGGAGTAATTGAATTTGAAGAATTTGTTCGTTCACTAAGCGTCTTTCATCCTAATGCTCCCGAGTCGGACAAAATTGAATGTAAGATCCATCAAACATAAGCAGATGATCTATAACCGAATCAATTTTACCAAAAAATGAATCTGTTTGACTCTTTGACGGGTGTCGAGCCCGACAAATAATAAAGTCCTAGTACCTCAAATTACAACCTAAATTGCAATAGTGATAAGTAGGGTCGATTCCACAGGGATTGAATGTGAGCGGTGTCAAACTTCTACGCTTTATTTAAAAAAAAGGGGGTTTGGATTGATAAACTAAACATATAAAATTAAAGCGTAAAACAAAGAATTATAAAGAGTAAACTACGATTTTAGTCCCTGTGGTTTGATGCTTATAACGGTTTTCGTCCCTGGTCTTTCAAAACTGCTTTTTTTAGTCCTTGTGGTTTTTATTTGATTCTATTTTCATCCCTCCCTCCAATTTTATTAATATTAAATGTTAATTCATTTAAAAATTAAATAAACAAATTACATATTTGGTCCTTGTAGTATATAAACTTTTACATTTTTATCCTAACTTATATTTTTTTACTTTTTCTTTATTTATTGTATTTTATCAAGACATTTATTTTTCTATTGATTATATTGTATATTTTCATAATTATTATAACTCTAATTATAAAAATAATCAAATAATTTCATTAAAAATATTGATAAATACATGATATTTTTTTCAAAGTTTTAGGTTTAAATCTCCTAAAATTAATATTTTTTTATCTATTGATTTATTAAAACTATTTCTTATTTTAAATTATCATTGAAAAAAGTTTAATAAAATTCGAGAAAAAATAGTATTATTTTATAACAACCGGTTGTTTTTTGTTAAATGCAATTTACTATTTACTCCACTATTCTAAATTTTCATTTAATCTTTATTTTTTATTAATTAATCAAAAAATTTTAATATTTAAATAAGACATACACACATAAACACACACACACACACACCATTTTAAATTAGGTTATATATTAAAAACAAAAAATAAGAAAATAAAAGGATAAGAAAATTTCAATATGTTGTTATAAAAATCATGCAATGGGTCATGACGTGTCTCAAAATTAACGTGACGTCAAACACAAACATTATTTAAAACCTTGAGAGAGAGAGATAGAGGATCAAACGAGAAGAGAACGATACCTATTTAAAATGAACACGACAACGGCAAATCACATACAAAATATAAGTGATTTTACATGTGATTTCCGTGGCCTTAAAGTCGCGGCAAAAGTCGCCCGCATACTGTGATTTTGTACGACTTCCCCGCTAATGTAAAATCACTTATGATTTTGTATGTGATTTTGCCGTTCTCGTGTTCTTTTAAATAGATATCGTTTTCGTTTGAACCCGATTATCTCTCTCTCTATATATATATGTGTGTGTGTATATATGTGTTTATTTTAAATATTAACAAATTTGATTAATTAATAAAAATAAATTTTAAATGAAAATATGAAATAATGGGAGTAAAGTGAATTACCAATAAACAACCGGTTGTTATAAAATAAGATTTTTTTTCTCCAAATTTATTAAACTTTTTTTCAATGGTAATTTAAAATTAATAAAAAGCTTTAATAAATCAAAAGAAAAAATATTAATTTTAAGAGATCTAAATCTAAAGCTTTGAAAAAAATTTCATATATTTATTAGTATTTTTAATGAAGTTATTTGATTATTTTTATAATTAAAGTAATAATAATTATGAAAATATACAATATAATTAATAGAAAAATAAATGTCTTTATGAAATACAATAAATAAAGAAAAAGTAAACAAATGTAAATTAAGTTAAAAATGTA
This sequence comes from Arctium lappa, assembly GCA_023525745.1. Classification (NCBI taxonomy): domain Eukaryota; kingdom Viridiplantae; phylum Streptophyta; class Magnoliopsida; order Asterales; family Asteraceae; genus Arctium; species Arctium lappa. Next base: position 49,126,415 of record CM042064.1, on the reverse strand, counting down.
AAATTTTATATACCACAAGGACCAAATATGTAATTTGTTTATTTAATTTTTAAATGAATTAACATTTAATATTAATAAAATTGGAGGGAAGAATGAAAATAGAAGCAAATAGACACCACAAGGACTAAAAAAGCAGTTTTGAAAGATCAGGAACGAAAATCGTTATAAACATCAAACCATAGGGACTAAAATCGTAGTTTACTCAATTATAAACTAGCAATGAGTTCAAATAATTGATCGGACCGTGTATCATAGACTTGTTCTTAAAATTTTTTTTCTCATTTTATTCCAGAAAGGCCATGAGTATCGATACGCACCGACACTCTGTTTGTCCGTAAAATTAAACTAGCATGAGACGCTCAATAAACTAGTTCCTAACCAGCTAATTAAGTCTAGTTACAAACATAGACTCAACTGCTAATCGCATTAGGCTTAGACAAACGCCATTCCTAGCCAATGAACGGACGTCGTCCATTTAGACTAGATTAAGCAAACCCACGACACTAAAATTAATCAGACGCCCAATCAATTGAAGTATCGTTCGCCACTAAAATAGAATTGAGAACAATTACGGATTCAAAACTCTATCTAGCAATTCACAATTAGACTAAATTATTCAAGGGTACCAACTTAAATAAATAACCCGACAATGATAATCAAATAAATCAAAGTTTGCATAAATGGAAATCAAATGATATGAAAAGATTCAACAAGTCTCAACACAATCCCAATCAAATATTTACAAACCCATTGCTAAAATGTAAAGATTCACTATGAAATCAGAAATTAAACCTAAAATTAAAATTACCTAAAGGATTGAATCAACAAAAGCTTTCCCTAAAATCGTCTTCTTCTCCTCTCTTCAATTTCTGATCGATTTCCCCCCCTCAATCGACGGTTTTCGAAAGCCTTTTATACGACCACAATGCCGGACGCGGGAAGGCGCGCGGCTTTGGCCGCGCAAAGATGGAAACAAACCACAAATCGGTCTGGACCTGCTCCTCCCGGTCAACTTCCTTTCTTCCTTTTCCAGACCTCGACATTCATTAATTTGGATTATGGACCTTGCTGCTATTGGACCTCTTTTTCCATTTAGGCTGTGACTCTTGGGCCAAAACAAAGCATCTCTTAATTTCTTGATTCTACTTTTTTTTCTTTTCTTTGTTGCACCTACACTCCACGACCATGAACATAAACCAATTTAATATGTATAATTTTGTTATTTACTTTCTATTTTCTCAATTTAATTTGTTTCAAATAATTAAATGCTAACTCAAGTTAATTTGTATATTTTAAGCATCGGGTTAGCATTAATTGTTGGATAATTTGATATCAAAATGTATAAAATATATCACTTATCAAATACCCCCACACTTGGACCATTGTCCGTCCTCGACAATGACTTAAGTTAGCACGTAGTGATACAAATGAATCAAACGAGATCATCAACGTATATAGCATGTCATGAACTTGAGATTTGCAACTTGGCATCGAAAAGTGAGCACACACGCAATCAAATAGACTCAAGCTAATTTCGAGAACTCTCACGAATAGGAAAATTAGAACAACATTCTTAATTCACTCTAGGGTATAAAGTGTATCGCTCAAACCGTCACTACACTAGCATGTACTTACTGTTTATGCCAAAAATCTCCCAAGGAAAATTTAAGGTAAATGTGGAGTTTGATCCAACCAAAGAAAGTAACAACAATGATCGTACGACTACAGTAAAAATAAAGTAAATGAGACAAGGGAATTGGTGACGCGGAAAACCCCTAAAATGGGTAAAAACCGCGGATGAGTGTGAGTCGTCGTGCACTATGGATGTCAATTAGGGACGTCGTCCTTTATAACAAGTGTTATAAATGTAAAACAATATGATAAAGTAAAGTCGGTCGTGCGTCGTGTGTAATTAGACTTCGATCGTGCGTCACACGAAAAACGGCAGTGGATCTTATGAACTTCGAGAGAAACTGAGCGAGCTTGAGAACGTAATTTGTGAGCTTGTAAGGTCTAAGAATCAGATGTCCGAATGTGAGGTTCCATCTTCATATTTATACTCCATTTCTCCGTTGATACGTCTTGAATGCTCATTAATAGAATGACCGTTTAATATTGATGATTTCGTCAGTTATGTCTGTTGCTATTGATGATAGTCTTCCTTATAATCTTTAATCATAAATGTCTTTGAATCCTGCATTAAACATGATATAATGTATGTTGTAGGTTAGTAACTGAAATCGAGTCGTACGACAGTATTTGTCGGACGAATATTTTAATCGTAGTCACCCCAAAGGAAGGGCGTCGGTTATCTCTCTGATCGTGTGACGATGAACTGATGGACTGTTGGAATTTCTACTTGACGGTTATCGCTAGTCGTACGACAATGGACTATTGGTATTTTTACCCAAACAGTTTGCCTCCAAATTTAAAATTCAAGCAACAACTTTTTGAAATTTAAAATATTAAAATCATGATACGTGTCATAAAGGAAACGCGGGTAGTTCAAATAAAACCGAATTGGTTTGTTTCCAACTGAACCATGACGTCACCCCTGCAGAGTAAATGGTTAGACAACTAACATTGGACAGGTGTCATGCATTCGACGGATGCACTTGAGTGATTTTCCTGACATGGACGACACGTGTGTAACGCTCTAAAATTCAGAGTAAATTAAAACATTGAAAACCTGACAAATGACGAAGGTGAATCCATTAACTTCCCATAAATGAGACCAGTCCTTAAGACTATACAATTCTATACAAGGATTTCATCAAAAGAATGGGACTTAACAATGCCCAACACCAATACTAAAACATCTCCAAAAACCTCGAGACTCAAAACTCGTCTCTCCAAAAACCCCGGCACCCACCGCTAATGGAAACCTGTTATACACATCATTTGAGAAAAAGTGTCAGACTATAAAGCCTGGTGAGAACATACAGTTTATAAAGCTCAAAAGATATAACATCAGTATCATAAAGAAATCTTTTCATAAAGGTTTAGTTCGTAAAGATAACATTTCGCCACAACCGGGCCTCTTCGGTCCAAAACTCTTAAACGGTGATAAAAGGACCATTTTACCAAGGAGAGTGGTGTAACACAAAGTAGACCACAAATCCGAGTTATGAGCTAAACACTTGGAGTCCTCAGCAATGAACCCAGAGTCCGTGCTACGAGGTGAGATCGCGCTCCCAAGGGAAACCAATGTATACTCCTTCACTAGGATCACCATGAACCATGGCTAGTAACCAGCCTCACATAACCGTACCATAAACTCATCACGGAACATGTGATCCATAGCTACATATTTGGGGGAATATAACCTCCCAACAAAACAGTCTACTCCAAAACCTAGGGATCCACTAGTAATGGTAAGGACTCGTCACAACAACATATGTGACCAACCATAAATAAATATATGGTAATAAGTACATTTTATAAACAAAATACTACTTCCAGTTCAACTTCTGGTAAGAATGAAAATCATTAAAATGAGTTCATAAACATTCTTTTTACATAATCACGTAATGTGCAAGTAAAACATCATTTTACTTCAATAGGGCGGAACCCGTCATTTTGGTCAAAACTGACCGGGAACCCCGAGAATCACCAAAAACTTTATTTACAACAAAATGTAGAGAACATAAAATCATACCGTAGAAATACTTTAGATTTCGCAAATAAGAGTTTTGACATGTATAAAGTTTGTAAAATGATAGTAGGAACTCACCGGTAGGTTTTCAGAATAAAACCCGGAAAACCAGATAACGATCACTACGTAGAGGTGAAGCTTAAAACACCGACCCCTCGCTGGAAACACCGAAAACTAGCAACCAAACGAACTCTTGAAGATTGAAAGAGAAAAGAGAGAAAAGAGGAGAGAGAGAGAATAAATATGAGATTTTTAGAAAATCTCATCAAAATGAGATATTTCAGCCAAGCAATGCACGAACCCCAATACAGCGCACGACCCGTGCGTTTTCCAAAGGGGAGGGCGCACGGCCCGTGCGTTTTCCACTGCCTCGCACCCTGTTCCATGCGCATGACCCGTGCGCATTTCCTGAAGGATGGCGCACGACCCGTGCGCCCTGTAGACAGAAACATCATCCTCTTTTCTTCAAAAACAACCTCGCAAAACCAAACGAAAATTCGGGGTGTTACAACGTGTCAATTGGCGATTGGCGATATAATTTTCTGGCGATTCGTGTTTCCGATTTTTCTGTATAAATAGGGATTGTCTTCAATCCTTTCCTGCTTTACGCTTACCTTTGTGAATACCTTATGCCTTCGGTGAGATTTACTTTCCAAGCAATCAGAATCCTTTCCATTCTAAATTCGAGGTTTAGAAGTCTATTTAAGGTACAATTTCTTGTTCTACTTCTGTGTCGGTTATATGCATAGGAAGTCCATAGCTAGAAAGCCTAGGAAAGCTTGGGATATTCTTAGTTATTGGCGTGCGACTCTAAATATCCCTGATTTCCAGATGTCGAGTGAACCTGTGAGTATATATAGGGAAGAAGAAAACCTAGATTACTTTCAAAAATTGGCCAGGATTCCAGATGGAATCAATCTGATGACTCCGAAAGATTTAAAGCCGGATGAGGTTCCAAAGGGGTACTGTGTTTTATACGAGTATCCCTTCAAGATAGGTTTTAGTTGGCCATTTAGCCCTTTGGTCAGGGCGTTTTTGGATACGTTCGACTTGACGCCTGGACAGTTAATGCCTCAATTCTAGCGGATTGTCCAGGTTGTCGAGCGTCTTACGGCCGATTGGGAGGTTCCGTTCAATGTGAACGACCTCCTGACTGCTTATAGTGTTCGACCGTATAATTATCACCGGTACAGCCTATTCCCTCGATCAAAGGGAGATAACATACTGGTACATAATACCGCGGTGAACGACCGTGGTTGGAAACGTCAGTACGTTTTCCTCCAAGTGGCGTCTGTGAGCGACGAAGACAGCCAATGGTTGTCGTCCGGATGGAACGAATTGGGTAGGCTTACTGCTTTTATCGTGCATTTTTGTCATGCGTTTATAATATATACTAATGATGTCTTTCTTTGTTTGGCAGCAATTGGCTTCACTAAAGTGAATCCAAATAGAGATTCTCTCAACAAGATTAAGAGGATCTTGGAAAGGAGTATTGCCGATCGTTCGTTTTCTGTTCGGTCGAACGACGAGGAGGACGAGGTCGTTTTCGTAGCCGAAGCGACGTCCGTTGAGGGTTCTCGTCAAGAAGAAGAGAGGAGAAGAGAAGAAGAGAGGAAAGAAGAGGAAGAAAAGGAAGAAGAGGGGGAAGAAGAGAGAGAAGAAGAAATGACCGGTAAGTTGCTCGACATTACTTTTTACTTTTACACCGTACGTCATTTTTTCTTTTTTAACTTGGTCTCTCTATTCAGAGGACGCAATTGTAAAGTCGTCTGCCCTTAAGCGAGCCGAGCAACTGGAGCTTGCTCGTCAAGGCAGGGAAAAGTCGAAGAAGAGATCTGCCCCTTCTATGGGGGTAGACTCCAGACGTGTCCGAGGCAAACCTCGGTCCTCACCCAAGAAGACGGGTGATGTTACTTTGTCGTCCTCTGCAGGGACGACACCGGTGGAAGGAACCGTTGCTGGGGTCGAGCTCGGAGGCTCGACTCAGGGGACGAAGGACACTCTAACGTCGGGGGTGTCGGGCGTTAATAAGCCTTTCCTTGCACCTTCTTCCTCCTCCAAGGGTGAGGAGAAGAACAAGGAAAAAGTGGGAGGGACGACCTTTAAAGTCACTCTCCCTTCTGACTTTATGGCCAATGACGTCCTCGAGAGGGACGTCATTTTTCCACACCTTGGAAAATTTCTCCTTCCGACCTTCTATGACCGATATAAGGAGTCTCGGGTCGAGGATACTGGGGCGCACGCCGCTGGTCTCTCCTTTATGGTATGTGTTAATGCCAAAAATCTCCCAAGGAAAATTTAAGGTAAGTGTGGAGCTTGATGCAACCAAAGAAAGTAGCTTTAATAATCGTACGACAATAATAAAAGTGAAATAAATGAGACAAGGGAATTGGTGACACGGAAAAACCCTTAAAATGGGTAAAAACCGCGGACGAGTATGAGTCGTCATGCACTATGGACGTCAATCAGGGACGTCGTCCTTGTTAACAAGTGTTACAAGTGAAATGTAATGCAAAACAATACAATAAAGTAAAGTCGGTCGTTCGTCGTGTAAAATTAAACTTCGGTCGTGCGTCGTACGACAAACAGCAAAGGCTTTATGAACTTCCAGAGAGATTGAGTGAGCTTGAGAACGTAATTCGTGAGCTTGTAAAGTCTGAGAATCAGATGTCCGAATATGAAGTTCAATCTTCATATTTATACTCCAATTGTCCGTTAGCAAGTCTTGAATGCATATCTTTAATAGAGTATCCATTTAATATTGATGGTAGCGTCTGTTACATCCGTTGCTATTGGTAACATCTTCCGTTATGATCTCTAATCATAAATGTCCTTGAAATCCTGCATTAAACATAATATAAAGTATGTTGTAGTTTAATAACTGAAATCATGTCGTACGACAGCCATCGTGGACGGGTTTTGATAGTTTGGTCGAAGTCGTTCAAAGAAAAGGCGTCAGTTATTTCTCTAGTCGTGCGTCTATGGGTTAATGGACTGTTGGAATCTCTAGTCGTACGAAATAAAATGTTTCCAAAAACCCAAGACAACATGCTCATAATATCGAACTCTTAAAGTTTTCTCTCTTTTATTCACAATGCGGTACGAAATAAGATTTCACAACAAAACTTGCATGAGACTGTTTATTTCACAAAGCTAGTAGATTGATATACGTACGCACCCGGTTAAAACATGAAATAATTTATGTCGGTTTCGAGTTCAAAGCCAAATATAAACATGCTCTCATTGTTCTAAAACATTGGCTGAAATACCATGACGGAAATTTCCAATAAAATATGCATACATGATATGTGCAACTGAACTGCTCCCACTAAATTCAAAGGGAAACAATACCACAGTTTTTTTTTAAACCGGACAAATTTCTTCAAGACTCCATTTACTTAAAACCTAGCCAACGACCCAACAGTTTACGCAAATACCCAATGAAAGTCGATATAAATATTGAAACACGTTTGACCAACTATTTTGCAAACATGTCCAAAAGTATAATTAACTAAAATCTCATCGCTGGTTGAAACAAACCATTTTTCAAATGAACTCATACTCTTATATTTTTAAAATGCCTCATAATACAATAATATGTTTTTTTCTGAAAAAAGTTTATAAGATCAAATACACAAAATGACACTTACGTCAATTGAACTCCAATTATATATGTAAAATCATCGAAGAAACATCTCAAAATGATTTATTTACCAAAATACCCAATGATCCAAAATGGATGTCTCAACATGTTCATAAAACTAAACATTTCAAAATAACCAAAACTTCTCATTGGTTGCAACAAAATGTTTTCCAAGTGAACTCTTTCTCTTCATGTTTCCAAAACGACTCTTAGTTCAATGACATGCATTTTCCAACGGTTTATAAAATCATATGCACCAAATGGACAATTAAGTATCCAAAATATAGTGGCCGACAATTAACGTTCCTCAATTGATGAAATGCCTTTAAACAACATTTATGAAGACACATATCTCAAAGACGAGATTACCCCAAAACTCCACACGAGATGGGACTAAAGATTTTCCAAAGGGTTTTATGAATGCAAACATACCCAAAATACATATAACATGAAATGACTCCATTTGTACAAAATCATCAAAGATGCATAAATCATGAGAATAGCTTTTACTTGTACAAAATCACCATGAATATGAAAACCATGCTATTTACTCGTTAGAACCCTCGAAACCCAAAGATGAGCATTTTAAAAGGTTAACACAACCCGAGTTTACTAAATATGAAAACTTATCAAAATACTCACATATTGACAAATACCAAGTAAAACATACTTTTACTTCCAAAATACCCATTTTGACATGTACACCGTTTTAACAAATCAACTTGAACTCACGCTCCTCGATTTCTATGGTTACACTATTGTCATCCAGATGCTCAACATCTTAAGGCAAAATTCACGGACTTCATAGGTTTACCTCACAATTTCTCCTCGAATACATTGATTTAAAAAGGTCTATGGTTCTAATCCAACAAATTAATCCGACTCAAAACTGTCCACTTAATGCAATCACCATACTTACCGTCACTCCAAGTGACGAATAATAAAATCATCAACTTTTTCTAATGGTTACCCATCCAGAAACTTTCTTATTACCCCAACGGTCGACATACCAAGGCAGTTCATACAAGCACGAGGATGAATAAGGAGGAGGTTAACAAAATTGAACACGAAGGAAACGTACTACTACGTCTACAAATATCATAACATTAATAAACCAAGCACAATAGAACGTACTACTACATCACCAATTGTCACGGTAACGGCACTTCAAGCACCATCACGTATAAATATCCTCATAATAACATTAGCTAGGTGAGATTATGAACATATAATACATAAAGGTTCTCGTTACCATCGCCACAACGCTTGATAACCATAGTTTCCGTCGACTCTAAGACTAACCCATAATAGAAATTTCTACCCATCTCACAAATCATTGCCTAACGTACTCAGTCTAAGTCTAGACATCTTACATTCATGCCTAGTTCACTTAAACTAGAGCTCTGATACCAACTTGTAACACCCCAAAAATTGGGATAAACAAAAATTTCCATAAAAGGGAAACATGGTAATCAATATGCCATAGCATGAGCTCTTCCCAAAAAGGGGTGACAATAACGCCTGTTAAAATTACAAGTTTGTAATGGATAACAATCTAAGGGAACACAACCCTTTAATCTAAATCCTAACTAGGAACAAGATTAATACAAGTTGTAATCCAATCCAAAATAAGCTTTCTAAGCAAAGCATCCCAAAAATGTCCCCAAGCTCGCATCTAAGGCATCTATACCTTCTTGGCGGTCACGCCGCTAAAACCTGAGATACATATCAAACCAAACAAGTGTTAGGCCAAACGAGCCTAGTGAGTTGTACAAAAGCATGGCATGACATTCGATAAACATGAAATAGCATAATTAACGACTCGGTCCACATGGTCATACTGGAATCAACGGGGGAGATCCATCACACCAATGAGTTTTACCTCAAGTCAATGCACCTTGGGTGTTGTTCTTCCGACAACACCTAAAGGCTCGGAACACCGTCCCGGTGGCGGGGGCATTAGGCACATACCGTCCCGGTGGCACCTAAGGCTACATCCTCCTGACACATACTCACGGTTCCTCCAACATACACACACACACACACATATATATATATATATATATATATATATATATATATATATTTTCCATTTCCGTACATATCTAGCATCAACAAGATATATACACAAATTAACTATCCATATACATATCTCACATCAACAAGAAACATATATAAGGATTTGCATGACTTCAACCCCATGTTAGGCCCAAAACACCCAAGCATGTAGGTTTAATCAACAATCTTCACATAATCTATGATATTAACCATCATAACCATTAGTAACGATGTTAACAATACAATGACTCCACATATATACCTCAACAGTCAAAACCCCCAAATACTCATGAAAATAACATTTAGGTCAAACTTATCAGGTGATCAGATTTGTGCATACATAACAAGTAGTACAAGTAAACACTTAAGATATGTATCCCATTTAAAGATTTTGGTAAAGAAAACTCACCTTGCTAGATTTAAGCTAAATCTAGTATTTACCCACTTAGAGCTTTCCATGAATAAACTTGGTTCTTCAAACCAAATCTTCCAAAACCTAGATCCACAAGGTTCCAACCATGAATATACATATTCTACCATAAATAATCATAAACAACCACAAGAATCGTTTCCCAACCTTATACATGAATACCTCAAGTGATACCGAAATCCTAACTTCCATAAATGAAGCGAATAAAAGATTACCTTAACCCAAGCTTGAATCCACCAAACAAAACACCTTTAGTTCACCAAAATGGTTACAAACCTCCAATCTACGAAAGGGAGAACAAAGGGTGGATGAAACCCTAGAAAACTTTGGTGAAGAAGATGAATAGGGAGAGATGAGGAGCTTACCACCACAAAATACTCTAGAATACTACAATATACTTCCAATCTCTTTCTAGATCCTTGAAGAGCTCTCAAAAACGAAACCGTAGCAATTTGAATCACCCAAATCGGAGCTAGGATGAGAAAGATATGAAGAAATGAAGTTTGGGGCTGAAAAATCGGTTTTAAGCTCGTCCAGGGGGTTTCGCGACTTGTGCCACGACCTTAAGTCGTGGCATAAGCCGCCCGCTTCCCTGGTTTTCTTCTCAATACTGATTTGGCCATAACTTCTTCGTTATAGCTCCGTTTTTGCTCCAGAAAGAACCGTTGGACTCGTAATTGAATCCTTCATCCATCTAGACTATAAAATCTAGGATTCAAGTCCAAAATCCAATATCTTATTTTTCCCTTAAATTACCGAGTTCTGTATTAGCTTGAAACGATAGCTTTTCGAAATCGGGATGTTACATAGGGATTATCCTTAATCTTTTCCTTTTTTATGCTTACCTTTAAAGAACACATATCTCCGGTGAGATTCACTTTCCGAGCGATCAGAATCCTTTCCATTCTAAATTCGAGGTTTAGAACACTATTTAAGGTACGATTTTCCGTTCTTTCCTCTGTGTCGATTTATGCATAAGAAGTCCATAGCCAGAAAACCTAGAAAAGCTTGGGATATTCTTAATTATTGGCGTGCGACTCTTAACATCCCTGATTTCTAGATGTCGAGTGAGCCTGTGAGCATGTATAGGGAGGAAGAGCATTTAGATTACTTTAAGAGTTTGGCCAAGCTTCCAGATGAAATAAATCTTGTGTCGTCGGAAGATTTAAGGCCGGATGAAGTTCCGATGGGATATTGTGTTCTGTATGAATATCCCTTCAAGATAGGTTTTACTTGGCCATTTAGTCCTTTGGTCAGGGCATTTTTAGATGCGTTTGGCTTGACGCCTGGACAGTTAATGCCTCAATTCTGGCGGATTGTCCAGGTGATCGATCGTCATACGGCTGACTGGGAGGTACCGTTCAATGTGAACGACCTCCTGACTGCCTATAGCGTTCGACCGGATAATTATCACCGGTATAGTCTGTTCCCTCGTTCGAAGGGGGATAATGTACTGATACATAATACCGCGGTGAACGATCGTGGTTGGAATCGTCAGTACATTTTCTTTCAAGTGGCGTCTGTAAATGACGAAGACAACCAATGGTTGTCGTCCGGTTGGAACGAATCGGGTAGGTTTAATTATTTTTGTCGTGCGTATATTCTGATGTCTTTCTTTGTTTGACAGTGATCGACTTCACTAAAGTGAAGCCAAGAAGAGATTCTCACGACAAGATTCAGAGGATCTTGGAGAGAAGTATTACTGATCGTTCATTTTCCCCTCGGTCGAACGACGAGGAAGACGAGGCCGTTTTTGTAGCTGAAGCGACGTCTGTCGAGGGTTCTCATAGAGAAGGAGAGAGGGAAGAAGAAGAAAGAGAAGAAGAAATGACCGGTAAGTCGCTCGACAATACCTTTCACTTGTATATCGTACGTCATTTCATTTTTTTTAACTTGCTCTCTTTTTTCAGAAGACGCAGCTGTAAAGTCGGTTGCCGTTAAGCGAGCCGAGCAACTGGAGCTTGCCCGTCAAGGGAGGGAGAAAGCGAGGAAAAGATCTTCTCCTTCCACGGGGGTAGATCCGAGATGTGTCCGAGGCAAGCCTCGGTCCTCGCGCAAGAAGACGGGCGATGCCACTTTGTCGTCCCTTTCAGGGGCGACACCAGCGAAGAGAACCGTTGCTGGGGTCGAACTTGGAGGCTCGATCAAGGCGACGAAGGATGCCCCAACGAAGGGGGTGTCGGGCGTCGAAAAACCCTTTGCTGCACCTTCTTCTTCCTCTAAGAGTGAGGAGAAGAATAAGGAAAAAGTGGGAGAGATGATATTCAAAGCCACTCTCCCAGCTGACTTTATGGCTAATGACGTTCTCGAAAGAGACGTCATTTTTCCACACCTAGCAAAATTTCTTCTCCCGACTTTCTACGATCGGTACAAAGAATATCGGGTTGAGGACACGGGGGCACATGCTGATGGCCTCTCTTTCATGGTAAGTTTTACTTATTCTCCTTTTTCGTTGCTTGTTTTTTACTACTAATTCTGTTGGGAACTGAAGAAAAGCTTAAGTGTTTAATGCTGCTAGTACAAAATTACTACTGCCAGAGGACTTCAAAGATTAATACTGCTAGGTATTACTACTTCTAGTAGAATTAATACTGCCAGTCAAAGTTAGTGCTGCTTGAACAAAGTTAGTACTGCTTAACTAGTTAGTACTGCTAGAGGTTAGTGCTGCTTAGTAGTTAATGCTGCTAAGTCTAGTTAATACTTCTAAGATGATTAGTGCTGCTTATGAGATGGAGATACAAATTACAAGAATGACAGCTGGATAGACTGAAGATATTCATGGAAGATATTCTGAAGATATTTTATTAATTGTAATTATTCTTTATTCAGTATATGTATAGAATTGATAGAATAGTTTAGAATAATTATTCATTCTAAGTTTTTGTTCTAGAGAGAATAAACCTCAAGGCATAGTTCCTAATTCTAGAGAAGTAGAATTCGTCTTGAAAGAGCTTGTTATTCAAGATTGAGGTTGTGTGTGTAATCTTGTGAGTTTAATCATTCAATACAAGTTTACAAGTTGTTTATCATATACACTGTTTGTTTACTGTTTTATTGAATATCAAAGTGTTATTCCGCAAACTTCTTTGATATTGTTTCTGAGTATTCATAATTCTTGTTGAGAATTCTATCCTGACAAGTGGTATCAGAGCCTGTTCTCTCAGAAACATCTATTCATTCATCATGGAAAACTTTGCAGAATCAAACAGTACTCTGGTCTCTAAGGTTCCAATGCTCAAACCCAGTGAGTTTGACATGTGGAAGATCAGAATACATTCTTCTCACTGACTACTCAATGTGGGATATCATTGAGAATGGTCCTTCTGAAGCAGGAAAGATTGGACCAGATGGGAAAAGACCTCCACCAAAGACAGATGGTGATAGGAAGATCAGACAGACAGAGATGAAGGCCTTGAGCACTCTGCTCTTGGCCATCCCCAATGAATATCAGCATCAATTTTGCAACTGCACTGATGCTCAGATTCTCTGAAATGCTCTAGAGAAAAGATTTGCTGGAACTAAAAGCATCAAAAGAAATCAAAGAGATGTTCTAAAGCAACAGTATGAGAACTTCACTTCTTCAAAGAATGAGTCTATGACTCAAACTTTTGATAGGTTCAACAAGCTCATTGGTGAACTGGCTACTGTAGGAGTGAAGATGGAGCAAGATGATATCAACAGAAAGTTCCTCAGATCTCTTGGGGATGAATGGACTATGTACACTGTCTCATATAGACAGAGTGACAATCTGGAAGAGAAGGAACTTGACGATCTATATAATGATCTAAGAGTTTTTGAAACTGAGGTAGAAACCAAGAAGAAACCCATTGGGTATATTCACAATGCTGCTCTTCTATCAACAGCTACTGATACTACTGCCAACCCTGAAGCAGTTAGTGCTGCCAGTGGAGTGAATTCAGAAAAATGCACTGAAACTGTCTTTGAAGCCTTTTTGTCCAGTCACAACAACAACTCCTTGATTAATGATGATCTGGAACAACTTCACCCTGATGACCTGGAGGAGATGGACATTAAATGGCAGATGGCCATGTTATCAATGAGGGTGAAGAAGTTCATTAAAAGAACAGGGATGAACAACTTTTCTCAAAGAAGAGAAGATGGAGCTGGGTTTGACAAGACAAAAGTGGAATGCTATAAGTGCCACATGAAGGGACACTTTGCTAGAGAGTGCAGAAGTGGTGTGCCAAATAACAACCACCAACAAGCTCAGAATGGAGGCTACAATCAAAACAAGAACCCTGCTCAAGCTCTTGTTTCTCAACAAGGAATGGGGTTTGAATGGAGTGACCAAGCTGAGGAAGCCATTCAGAATCAAGATCTTATGGTAGAGGTGTCTGATCTCCCATCTGAGGTAATTTCTAATCTTTGCACTCAATCTTGCATAGACACTGTCAAAAGGTAAAGGGATCACAACCAAAGCATGTGTGATGACCTCAAAAGATTAGAAAAGGACAGAAGAGACTATGTGTTGATAGTAGAGAGATTTGAAGAACAAATCAAAGGCTTTCAAGCTAATGAACTTTAACACTCTTATGACACAAACTACTGGAAGTGGGAAAAGAATGAGTTAGAGACAAAATTGTCTAAGTCCATAGAAGAGAATGACAAGCTGAAAGAAGAACTGTCTAAGGTTAAGCTTGACATAGAAAAGTTTTCATATGCTTCAAAAGCAATGGATTCTCTTCTAAAGGCTCAGATTCATGATAAGATGAAGCCTGGTATTGGATACAACAATACATCTCCTCCTTACAACAACAACTATATCTCTCCTACTTCAGACTTCCTAGAGACCAAGGAGAAAAAGGACTTGTCTGAGGAAGCCTTTAAGATAGATCCTTTGGATGAGGTAGTTGTTAAGGATATGACTGAGAAAGAAGCAAGTGAGAATAGGAACAATGCTGTGAGTAAAGAGATACCCTTAGAAAACAACATTGTTACCAATGAGGGAGGTGGAAGGATCTGGGTCAAGTCTAAGGAGATAGAGAAGACCAAAGGAAAGGATAACAAGGTCCATTACAAACAAACCACTGTTGTGAATCCTGGACCTTGTAAACAGTGTGCTTGCAACAAATCTAAGAGCCTAAATTCTGGTATAAAAAGTGGTAACCAAAGAAACTGGAATAATCAATGGGCTCAGAAACAAGGAGTTGATCTGAATAAAATAATCAGACCAAAACCTTGTTTCATATGTGGTAAGTTAAACCATTTGGCTAAGCACTGCTTCTTTAACCCTATTAATTAATAGATGAACTTTCAAAGATTTGTGCAAAAACCTGTTGGTTATAGGAAGACTGAAAGGAAACATGTGGTTAATAAATCTGTTGAAACCAAAGGCCCCATGAAGAAAAAGGTTTTAAAAGAGAGCATTAAAATGTGGGTGCCTAGAAGCACTAAAACTGTTAGTACTGCTGACAGGGATAGTGCTGCCAGAAGCATTACTGCTGCTACCAGTGTTAGTACTGCTGAAAATTTTAATGCTTCTAACACTGTTAGTACTTCTTCAAAGGTTACTACTGCTAATACAGTTACTGCTGCTAACACAGTTAGTACTGCTAAGCATGCAAGTGCTGCTAATGCAATTAGTACTTCTAAAACTAGTACTGCTTCTAGCAAAGGTGCTTCCAAACCCATTATTGTAACAAAGTACTCCAGAAATGAGGAGTCGAAGTTTAAAAATCTTGTCAAGAAGGAATGCAAATATTTTGATGAGAAAGGGGTACCCAAGACCACTGTGGCTTAGGTTCCTAATTCATACTAACTGATTTATCTTATGTGCAGGGCAACCAACAACTCAAGGAGAAGAGCATATGGCATGTTGATAGTGGTTGCTCTAGGCACATGACAGGCAACATGTCATGCCTTCAGGATTTCAAGCATATCAATGGAGGACATGTTGCATTTGGAGATAATCTTACAGGTGGAAAAATAAGTGGGAAAGGTAATGTTACAAAAGGTAAGATGACATTTGAGGATGTATACTATGTTGATCAGTTGAAGTAAAACCTGTTAAGTGTATCACAAGTTTGTGACAAACAACATAGTATATTATTTACCAATACAGAATGTATGATCCTTGCTCCAGGGTTCAAGGTAGTTGATGAAAGCATGATACTACTTAGAACTCCAAGAAAGGACAATGTTTATTGTCTAGATATGAACAATGTTTCTAGTGATTCATCCCTGAACTGTCTTGTTTCAAAAGCTTCTGTGGATGAATCCTCTCTCTGGCACAGAAGGATGTGTCACATGAACTTCAAGACAATGAACAAACTTGTTAAAAACAACCTTGTAAGAGGTTTACCATCAAAAGTCTTTTTATATGATGATCATTGTGTTGCTTGTCTTAAAGGCAAACAGCACAAAACTTCTCATAAGTCCAAAGATTTAAATACAATTTCTTCTTGTCTCCAGTTATTGCATATGGATCTGTTTGGTCCTACAAATGTTATGAGTATAGGCAAGAAATCTTACTGCTTAGTTATTGTTGATGATTACTCCAGATTTACTTGGGTATATTTTCTAAGGACTAAGGATGAGACAAGTGGACTGATCAAATCCTTTATCCTAAGAATTGAAAACCAAACTAATCAAAAAGTAAAAGTCATTAGATCAGACAATGGAACTGAATTTAAAAATCTTGATCTAAACACCTTTTGTGAAGAGAAAGGCATTGAAAGACAATATAGTGCCCCTAGGACTCCTCAACAGAATGGAGTTGCTGAGAGGAGAAATAGGACACTAATAGAGGCTGCTAGATCTCTGTTGGCTGATTCAAAACTGCCAATTACCTTCTGGGCTGAAGCAGTTAATACTGCCTGTTATGTCCAAAACAGAGTTCTAGTGGTCAATCCAAAGAACAAGACCCCATATGAGCTTTTAAATAAAAGAAAACCCTTTATTGGATTTTTCAAACCTTTTGGGTGTCCTTGTACAATTCTCAATACAAAGTCTCACTTAGGTAAGTTTGATAGCAAGGCAGATGATGGATTTCTTGTTGGTTATTCATCTTAGAGTAAGGCCTACAGAGTTTTTAACTCTTCTTCTAGAATAATTGAAGAAAGTGACAATGTAAAATGCAATGAGGACACACCAAATCCTATTGGGTCTGGTCCTCAGTGGCTATTTGACATTGATTCACTAACTAACTCTTTTGGTTTCAGTAGTGATGATTATGCAGGTTCAGGAAGTGGAGGATCAGGGACTACACAAGTTCAAGACAGTATATCTCAATCTGTGATCTTTCCCATACCTACTGTGGATCCTGTTGAAGACTGTGAAAAGGAGCCATCTACTGAACCAAATCAAAGTGAAGAAGAAAGAAGAGATGAGGAGAGTGAAGAAAATATAGAATCTGAAGTAACAGCTGAAATCACCTCAGTTGAGTTGAATGACTCAAATCTAGAGGTTGGACTCAATGAAGAGTCTAGTCATCACACCAGAACTCAAAAGAATCATCCTCCTCAGTTGGTAATAGGAGATATCTCTTCTCCTATGATGACTAGAAATCAAAGCAGGCTGCAAGAGATGCAAGTCCAACAACATACACTTCTCTCTTGCTTTTTATCCCAGCTTGAGCCTAAGAAGGCTCATGATGCTATGAAAGAGTCCAGTTGGATAGAAGCCATGTAGGAAGAGCTACTGCAATTCAAGATTCAAGATGTTTGGGATCTGGTAGACCTTCCTAAAGGCCAAAGAGCAATAGGCACAAAATGGGTCTTCAGGAATAAGAGAGATGAAAGAGGAATAGTAATAAGGAATAAAGCAAGGTTGGTGGCTCAAGGGTATACACAAGAAAAGGGAATAGATTATGAAGAAGTATTTGCACCTGTGGCTAGGATAGAAGCAATTAGATTATTCCTGGCTTATGCTTCTTATATGAAATTCAAAGTCTATCAAATGGATGTAAAAAGTACATTTCTATATGGCTCAATTGAAGAAGAAGTATATGTCTGTCAACCACCAGGGTTTGAAAACCCAAGCTATCCAGACAGGGTATACAAATTGAAGAAAGCACTTTATGGACTACATCAAGCTCCAAGAGCATGGTATGACACTCTGTCATCATATCTCTTGGAAAATGACTTTGAAAGAGGAGTCATTGATAAGACTTTGTTCATCAAGAGAAAGAAGAAGGATATCTTGCTGGTCCAAATCTATGTGGATGATATAATCTTTGGATCCACAAGAGACAACATGTGCAAGGAGTTTGAGGAACTAATGCATCAAAGGTTTAAAATGAGTTCCATGGGGGAACTTACTTTCTTCCTTGGACTCCAAGTTCAACAGAAGTCAGATGGAATCTTTATCTGTCAGTCCAAGTATGTGCTGGACATTCTAACCAAGTTTGGTTTCTCAGATTCAAAACCTGTCAGCACACCTATGGAGACACACAAGCAGATAACAGCAGATCTTGAGGGGGAGGATATGGATGTTCATCATTATAGATCCATGATTGGCTCTCTCATGTATCTTACAGCCTCTAGGCCAGATATAATGTTTCCAGTCTGTATATGTGCAAGATTCCAAGTTAGGCCAAAGCAATCTCACTATCAAGCTGTTAAGAGGATATTCAGATATCTCAAAGGGCAACCCAGATTGGGACTTTGGTATCCTCATGACTCATCGTTTGACCTACTTGCATACTCAGACAGTGATCTAGGTGGAGCAAACTTGGACAGAAAATCTACTTCTGGAGGATGTTAGTTTTTGGGTGCAAGACTAGTGTCATGGCAGTGCAAGAAACAAACCACAGTGTCCACATCTACAACAGAAGCAGAGTACATAGCAGCTGCAAGTTGCTGTTCTCAAGTCTTATGGATTCAGAATCAAATGCTGGACTATGGGGTAACCTTTCTACACACTCCAATTTTTATTGATAATAGCAGTGCTATTAGCATTGTTAATAATCCTGTCAAGCACTCAAAGACAAAGCACATTGAGATCAGGTATCACTTTATAAGAGACTGCAATGAAAAGAAACTCATTCAAGTTGTAAAAGTTCATACTGATAACCAGTTTGCTGATCTATTCACCAAAGCCTTTGATGTGGGTAGATTCACTTTCTTGGTAACAAGTGTGTGAATGATCAACTCTGAATAAGTCCCTTCTCAAAAAGTGGTTAAATACCTGTATATTGTTTATTCTTGGTGTTACTAATCTTCTTTTTCAGGAAATGTATAGCAGTACTCAGTTCTTCACAAGCTTAAAAGTGTAAGTATGGTTAATACTGCCAGTACAATTTTACTACTGCCAGTGTCCAGTTAATATTGCTAGTTAGTTAATACTGCTAGTTAGTTAATACTGCTTTCAGTTAATACTGCTAGTTAGTTAATACTGCTTTCAGTTAATATTGCTCTCTGTTAATACTGCTATTACTAATGTTTTCAGATTAATACTGCTTATATTCCACAACTTATAAATACCCTTTCCCCGCCTAAAAAGTTCATAATGACTATTTGCATACTGTTCACTTGCGCTCTAAACCCTTTCTCTCTCAAGTACCAAGTTTTCAGGCAAGAACTTTCAAGCTCAATGGCATCCATGGCATTCATCGACGAGCACAATGAGATAACTATGCTCCAAAAGCCAACACAAACTGAAGGGTTTCACCAAATAGTCGACTTTCTGAGGACAAGTCACATAGCTCATGCGCTCACTGTGTCTCCTACCATCTTCATAGAGCATCAGAGGCAGTTCTGGGCTAATGCCACCATTGTTACTGAGAATGGTGTGCGAATGATAAAGACAAGGGTGTGTGATAAACCCCTAACCGTTACTGAAGAGGTACTACGCATCTGTCTACGTCTAGATGATGCTGCAGGTATAACCTCTATTCCTAATGAGGAACTTTTCTCCACTCTTACAAGAATGGGGTATGAAGGCCAAATGGGGATTTTTAAGTTTTTCAAAGCTAAATTTTCACCCCAATGGAGGTTCTTTGTTCATACCTTGATTCACTGTATTTCAAAGAAAACAACTGGCTGGAGCCAATTTAGCAGTCCCATTGCATATGCTTTGGTGTGTTTATCCACTGCTAGAAAACATAATTTTTCTCAAATGATCTTCAATGATCTTGCCTCAAATCTGGACAACAAGAAGTGTTTCTTCATGTATCCCAGGTTTGTTCAGGCAGTTATTACTAATGAATTGACGAACATACCTCACTTTGATGGGGTATATGTACCTAAACCCCCTAAAGGCAAGGTTTTCTCAAATATGAGAAGATCTGCTAGGGACTCGGAAGGAGTTGACACCCCATTGTTCTCAACAATGATGGTGGTGTCCCAACCACAAGAAGGTATGGCAGCAGAGTCAAGGCCCTCATTAGACATTCCTACTGCTAGCCAAACCCAACCTTCCCACTCTATATCAATCCCCCAGTCTCTACTTCATAAGCCAACTTCACCAATCACCCAAACTTATCAAAGAAAACAGGTAAAGAAGGCTCCTTCCCTTCTTGTACCTTCACCCTCTAAGCCTTTAAGCCCTCTAAGGGAGGATTCTTCTTTAGAGAATATCTATAGGGAAACCACAAGGGTGTCTCCCAACCCCAAGGAGGTGTTCTCTGAGGTAGATGAAGAGCATATGGGTGAGAAGGCTGCCACTACTTCTGCTAGCATAGAGAAGGACAGTGGTAACATCTCTAAGACCTTCCCCATGGCAACTTTGGGTGAGCAATCATCCAAAGGTCCCAGGTGCCAAGAAACCACGGGGGTGGATAGTGCTTCTGCTAGGCAGAAGGCTTCCACTACAAAAAGATCCAATGATCCTTCAAAAGGGGGTAACACTCCTGGAGAAGGTGAGGACATATATAACTATCAGGAATTGATGGATACCATGAGTAATATCAACATGGATGTGATCAACAAGGGAAAGGAGATTGAAGAACTTAAACTCATAGTTCTATCACAACAAGTCCAAATTGCCAAGTTAAAGAAAATGGTGATAAAGCTAATACAAAAGAAGAGGAGAAAACAATTTGTTCTCAAGAAGAGGGCAACTGTTCAAGATCCTTTCAACAAGGGGGAGAAGCAAGAGGGAGAAACAGAGAAAGAAAGCTCAGCTGTAAAGAGAGTTGAAGTTGAGGGGGAGACAAAACATGGAATAGAAGCAGAAACTGTTAATGCTGCTACAACAGAAGAAACAGTTAATGCTGCTAAGGTACAAGAAGCAGCAGAAACAGGGCTCTCTGTAGAGGAAATAGAGATAGCAGAAACCTTGATTAAAACAAAGAATGATACTCCTAAGGCTATGAAAAAGGCCAAGGGAGTAGTCATCAATGAAGGAGGAATTTCACAGAAGGGAAAAGAAAAAGCAACTTTAAAGGAGACAAAGGAAAAAGGGAAGGAAAAGATGGTTGAAGCTGAACTGCCTGCAAATAAGAAGACTCAGATTGAAATAGATGAGGCAATAGCAAAGCAGCTTCAAGATCAAATGGAAAAGGAGGAGCAGCTTCAAACAGAAACAGATAGAGAACTTGCAAAGATCATGGCTAGAAAGTTAAATGCAGAATATCAGAAAAACATAAAAGAAGCAGCTTAGGCCAAGAAACTTCAAGCCAAAAAGATGCAAATTCAAAAACAGAAAAAGAAAAGACAACCCTCCAAGACATTTTTGGCCAATCAGGAAAGAAGAAAAATGATAAATTTCCTGAAAGGTGCAATTGGTGTCAAGGGGGAGATGTTCACCAACATGGCATACACTCAGGTTGAGGAGTTGTACCAGAAAGAGATTGCTAAGCTTCAAGGGGATTCAGTCCAAAGGGAAGAGGCTGAGAGAAGAATGAAGGAAAGGCATGACCTTAACATTCAAAAACCATTCCCTGAGGAGACCACACCCTCAAAAGACAAAGATGAAGAGATGAAGGAAGAACATGAGAGTATTGGTGTAGAAGCCAAATCTGGAAAGAGGGTGAAGACAATTGCTTCCAAAAAGCAGTCTAAAAGGCCTAGAATGGAAGAAACAACAGAAACTGCAGCAGAACCTTCAGGTGTACCTTTAGCAGAATCAGTGCAAAGTCCAGTGCAGTCTAATAAGCAAACTGATGAGAGTATGGATCTGTACATGACCATAGTAGAACCTATGAAGGTTGTTCCAATCTCCATGAAAGCTCCAGAGATAACCTTTTGGGACATTCTAAGAGATAATGGAAATGATTTCTTCAGAATCAAGAGAGCTGATGGTTCATTTGAAGCATTTTCAACATGGGGGAGAGTTATCAGAAGCTGTTCAAGAGCAGATATAGAAGAAATGTACAAAGTGGGGATGAAACTCTATGAGCCTGTGTTGAAAGGTTATGAAGAAAATCTTCTCAAGGTATCAATGGAATACTTGTGTATGATGTTTGATCCAGAGAGAGTAGCATATAGGATTAAAGATCATAATCATGAGTACTTATTCAAGAAGATATATAACTGGATGTTATTTGAAAACTGTGGTGTATACATGATTACCATTGACAAATGTTATCATGAATATTACCTGGTGGACAAAATATATGAGCATAGCAAGGAGAAGCTAGTAGGGATGCTAAAAGCCAAGCTAGTATGCACAAAGGATTCAGAGATGGCCAAGATTATGGTGAGAAGAACTGTCAATCAAAGTTTGGGCCTAGATCCAAATTTGGGCAACTAAACCTGAGGTGTTGAAAGCATCTTGAAGAAGATCTGAAGAACTTGACTTCTCTTTCCAAAAAGTCAAGTTAGGGGGAGATTGTTGGGAACTGAAGAAAAGCTTAAGTGTTTAATGCTGCTAGTACAAAATTACTACTGCCAGAGGACTTCAAAGATTAATACTGCTAGGTATTACTAATTCTAGTAGAATTAATACTATCAGTCAAAGTTAGTGCTGCTTGAACAAAGTTAGTACTGCTTAACTAGTTAGTACTACTAGAGGTTAGTGCTGCTTAGTAGTTAATGCTGCTAAGTTTAGTTAATAATTCCAAGATGATTAGTGCTGCTTATGAGATGGAGATCCAGATTACAAGAATGACAGCTGGATAGACTGAAGATATTCATGGAAGATATTCTGAAGATATTTTATTAATTGTAATTATTCTTTATTTAGTATATGTATAGAATTGATAGAATAGTTTAGAATAATTATTCATTCTAAGTTTTTGTTCTAGAGAGAATAAGCCTCAAGGCATAGTTCCTAATTCTAGAGAAGTAGAATTCGTCTTGAAAGAGCTTGTTCTTCAAGATTGAGGTTGTGTGTGTAATCTTGTGAGTTTAATCATTCAATACAAGTTTACAAGTTGTTTATCATATACACTATTTGCTTACTGTTTTATTGAATATCAAAGTGTTATTCCGCAAACTTCTTTGATATTGTTTCTGAGTATTCATAATTCTTGTTGAGAATTCTATCATGACAAATTCCTTTCCTTTTGTCGTGCAGGCTTTCCAAGCTTGTCTGAGCTTCTACGCTCAGACAGAAGGTCTTAGGTCGTCCTTTCCTGACGTCAAGAAAAGGCCCGACGAGGCTCTTGAAAAGGAAAAGGTCGCCCTAGAGGCGGTCGAGGCTGAAAAAGGGAGGGTTGAAAACCTTAAAACCAAATTCATCGATGCCCGGAGTCTACTAGAGATTTCGGATCGTGAGAAGGTCAAGCTCAGGGACCGTCTCTTTGAGCTTGAGGCGTCTTCGACAAAGTTAGAGATCGAGAGGATTAAGGCTACTACCACTGCTGCTGCTTCTGCTGATGAAATCGTGACTCTGAAGAAGAGGGTTGAAGATCTGGAAGGTGACGTCAAGGACTTGGAGATGGAAAATAAGCAAATTGAGGCTTTTTCCCGATTCACGGCCTGAGCTGCTTTAATGAGGCGTCACTTGAAGGGGAAGGATCCTATGGCGTCGGCCTCTGAAGAACTCAAAACTTACCTTGACACTGTTAGGACTGAAAGGGACCTGGATGAAGAGGATGAATTGGAAGAGAGCGATGGCGTAGAAGAAGTGGCAGCAGAGGAGACCATCGTCGCTCAGGGACAACCTGACGTTCCTCCTACTTAATTCCTTTTGAACCTATCACCTAGAGGTTGGCCGTTTGTGGTCGTCCTTTATACTTGTAACTCAATATCTAATGAAAAAATATCTTTTGTTCGTCGATGCTTATTACTTGTTTTTATAATTAATCGTACGTCGAGAAATTTAAGTAGATAGACAACTACATTATATCAAACATTCAACCATACCATAATTTATAAAGAAATCAACTGAAACTTTCGATCGATCTTAGGTAATTTGTAATAATGGTTCTTGATTCTAAGTATTTGAACATCAAGTGTAGAATTTAACCTTTGTCATCCATTAAAATTGAACATATACGTGTGATCGCATAAGTTTTACTCGACACAAAGATTTTAAATAAGTCGTGCGTCCCTGCGGAAAAACAACATTAGTGGGGTGGTCGTTGGTTTGACCAACGACCCTCCGATGCTTAAGTCAGTAATCTTTCTTAAGAAATAATCGAAGGAAATAAATATGAAATTTAAAAGAAATACCTCTTTAAATGAACTGCATTCCAGCTTCGTGGGATATCTCGACCGCCAAGGGTTTGGATTTTATAGGCTCCTTTACCCACGATGCTAGAGATTTGATAAGGACCTTCCCACTTAGTGGAAAGCTTACCTGCATTGACCTCTTGAGTATTTTTAAATACTCGACGTAGAACGTAATCACCTTCTTGAAAAATTTTGATTTGGACATTTTTGTTGAAATGTCGCTCGACCACTTGTTTCTGTGCCGCCATGCGAATGTGCGCAACTTCTCTAAGCTCTTCTAGAGCGTCGAGGTCATAACTTAGGTCGACCAAGTTATGCACAACGGACGTATGTCTTGAAGTCGGTAGTCGTACCTCAATAGGTAACACAACTTCACATCCATAGACTAAGGAAAAGGGACTTTGTCTTGTGGATGTACGAGGTGTCGTACGATTAGCCCATAGAACGGAAGGCAATTCTTCCACCCACTTCCCTTTGGCAGCTTTGAGTCTTTTCTTGATTGAATTGATAATAGTTTTATTACTCGACTCGGCTAGACCATTCGACCGTGGATATCGAGGCGTCGATGTTACCAACTTGATGTTCCTTTCTTCACAAAATCTTCGCGTTCGATCACTGATGAATTGTGTCCCGTTGTCGCACGTTATTTCAGATGGAATTCAAAACCTACAAATGATGTTAGTTTGGATAAAAGAAACGACTTCTTTGTCCCGAACCTGGGAAAAAGCCGCTGCTTCGACCCACTTAGAGAAATAATCTGTTAAAACTAAAAGAAATACTTTTTGCCCAGGGGCAGGTGGTAGTTTCCCAACAATGTCCATTCCCCATTTCATAAAGGGCCATGGGATCAAAGTCGAGTGCAAGGGTTCAGAGGGTTTATGAGACATACCTGTGTGTCTTTGACATGCGTCGCACGACTGTATACCTGATCGCATCTTGCCTTAATGTCGGCCAATAGTAACCTTGTCGTGATATCCGGTTGGCTAGACTGCGACTTCCTGAGTGGTTTCCACATTCACCATCGTGCATATCTTGTAGGATATTCTGGACTTGCGTTTTGTTGGTGATACATCGCAGATTCAGACCAGTCGAAGATCTTTGATATAATTGTCCTCTGATCATAACATACCTTGATGCTTTAAATCTAACCTTTCTTGCTTCCATTCTGTCATCAGGCAGTTGATCGTTCTCCAGATAATTTTTAATATCGTCCGACCAAGAGTTTTCTTCCTCAATTGGTGCGACCAAAATATTACCATCGTTTTTTATGGATGGTGTTGCAAGGTGAAATATTGGGATATTGTCGAATGTCATTTGATTAAGTGTTGATCCCAAATTGGCTAATGCGTCAGCTTGAGTGTTCTGATCTCTTGGTATCTGTTCGAATATGAAGCGACTGAACTTCTTTGCTTCTTCCTTTACTATTTTATAATAAGCAATCATCCTTGAATCTTTTGCTGCAAATTCTCCATTAAATTGGTTAACAACTAGGGACGAGTCGCTCCGGACATGTAGACATGTTGCCCCCAAGTCATGAGCAATTTTCATTCCTGCAATCAGTGCTTCATATTCTGCCTCATTATTTGTTGCCTTGAAGTCGCACCGTATGGAGTACACTATTTTGCCCCCTTGTGGGGACTGTAGGACGACACCCAGGCCTGTTCCTCGTATGTTCGACGAACCATCGACGTCGAGCGTCCAAGTGGTGTCGTGCAAAGTCGCCATAATTAACTCGTTGGACGTCGTCGCTTCTTCTAGTTCCAGACTGAAATCTATAACAAAATCTGCCAATACCTGTGCTTGATCGCCGTCTTAGGCTTGAAATCCATATCATAATTGCTGAGGTAGATGCTCCATTTAGCTAGTCGTCCTGTTAGTTCAGGTTTTCTTAACACAGACTTTAATGGAAAGTTAGTTACCACAGTTATAGGATGCGATTCAAAATAATGCCGTAGCTTCTTAGCGGACATGGCTAACGAAAGCAAGAGTTTTTCTATAGATGAGTACTTGGTTTCAGCATCTAGTAGAGTTTTACTTACATAGTAGATTGGCAGTTGTTGTCTGTCGGTTTCTCGTATAAGGACTGCACTTACCGAATTAATACTGACGGCCAGGTAGAGTTGAAGAGCTTCACCTTTCTCAGGTTTAGAGAGGAAGAGAGGTGATGTCATGTATTTCTTGAGTTGTTGCAATGCCTCCTCGTGCTTATCAGTCCACTCGAATCCTTTATTTTTTCGCAGGACGTTGTAGAATAGGTGACATTTGTTGGACGACCGAGAGATGAACCTGTTCAACGCTGCTACACGTCCTGTTAGACGTTGGACTTCTTTAAAATTTCTGGGTGACTTTAGTTCAATTATTGCTTTAATTTGGTCTAGGTTAGCTTCGATTCCTCGTCGTGTGACCATATAACCGAGAAATTTGCCAGCTCGAACTCCAAAAGAACATTTTCTTGGATTCAACTTCATTTTGTACTCACGCAAAATGTCGAACGATTGTTTCAAATGTCCTATATGATCGTCCGTATACTTTGATTTGACAAGCATGTCGTCGATGTATACTTCCATGGTGTCACCCAAATGTTCTTTGAACATCATATTCACCAATCGTTGATACGTCGAACCTGCATTCTTAAGACCAAAAGGCATTACTTTATAACAATAAATACCTTTATCTGTCATGAAGGCTGTTTTTTCCTGGTCGTCAGGATGCATCAATATCTGGTTATATCCAAAATATGCGTCCATGAAAGTGAGTAATTCATGTCCAGCTGTAGCATCAACCATATAATCGATGTGTGGCAATGGAAATGGATCTTTTGGACAAGCCTTGTTAAGGTCTGTGAAATCAATGCAGACTCTCCATTTGCCATTTTTCTTTTGGACGACAACAACGTTGGCGAGCCAGTCTGGATATTTGACTTCTCGTATCTTTCCTGTTTTAAGCAAATTATCAACTTCGTCGCTGATAACTTTTTTTCTTTCAGGAGCGAATTTTCGTCTTTTCTGCTGAACAGGCTTGAATGATGCATCAACGTTGAGTTTATGAGAAATGATACTTGGATCGATACCCACCATGTCTTCGTGCGTCCATGCGAAACAATCATTGTGATCCTGCAAAAAAGATATTAGTTTCTTTTTAAGAGAAGGGCCGAGCGTCGAACCTATGTAAACCATCTGATCAGGCTTATCCTGGTTTAGGACGACAGCTTCCAAGCGATAGTCGTCGTCAGTCCCAGGAACGTCCTGGTTCTGTAATTGCTATACTGTCTGCTTCGGGGGCTTCAAAGAAACTTTGTAACATTCCCTAGCAACTTTTCTTTCGCCTTTGATCTACTGTACTCCCCATTGCGTGGGAAATTTCAAGGTTTGGTGGTACGTCGAAGGTACAACTTTCATGTCATGAATCCAAGGTCGCCCAAGGATAACATTATAAGCTGATGAGCAATCGACAACATTGAACTTCGTTTGCCTGTTGATTCCTTTAGCATATACTGGTTGTGTGATTTCCCCCATGGTACTTGTCGCTCCTCCGTTAAATCCAACGAGTGTAGTCGAACGTCGTGTAAATCTCAGATTTGTCGATTCCCATTGCTTTCACTACATCAAAAAAGATAATGTTAGTTGAACTACCTCCGTCGACGAGTATCCTCTTTGTCAGACAATTTCTAATGCTCAATTGGATAATTAGTCCGTCATGATGTTTCTGATGTACGTCGTCGAGTTCTTCTTGGTCGAACGTCAAGGGCATAACTTCTAATTCTGCGTCCTCCTTGGGTCTTGCCTCCTTTGGAATTGGTCGGCCGTCGGGACCGCGACTAGCATGTCTCTTAGCAGCTGAATATGTGGTCCCACAGACATCAAAGCCTCCGGTGATACAATTAATCACCTTGGCATGTTCTGGGGATGTGGGACGCACATCCTTTTTTCCCGTCAATTCTTGTAAATTACCTTTCGAATTAAGCCAGGACAGTTCTTTCTTCAAAGCGATGCAATCATCCGTCATATGACTAAAGTCACTGTAGAAATCGCACCATTTTGTCTTGTCTTTCTTATCACTGTCTTTATCGCTTTTCTTTGGCCATCGAACGTTTTGTTGGAGCTGTTTTAGGGACGTGACGACATCCTTAGCTGATCCAGAGAAACCATAAGATGATACCTTAGGATATTGGACAAACTTGGAAGTCGTCGGCCCTTTCTTTTCAAATCGGACGTTTGAAATTTTTCTGGTAGGCTCTGATCGACCAATCGATTTTGGTTTGAAGTCTGGCTTTTTGACATCTAGACTCTTCCGGTCACCCGAGTGTTAATTTCTGAAAGCGAGGTCATCCTCGACCCTCATGTGAGCAAGCGTCCTTGCTCGTACGTCTTCAAAGGTTTCTGGAGGATACTTCGTAAGGTCGAGATACAACCCTGAACTATCATCCAGACCCCGTTTGTACGCTTCAATTGCTGTTTTCACGTCGCAATTTCGGATACTAATCATTTCCGTGTTGAATCGGTTAAAGTAGTCCCGGATGGACTCTCCATTCTTCTGTACGACATAATAAAGGTCGCTCGTTTGTTTTTCCATTTTTCGACTACTAGCGAATTGTTGAGAAAATTGGTTCACTAATTCTGCAAAAGACCCGATAGTTTTAGGTTTAAGATTGATCAACCATTGTAACGTTGCTCCAGTCAAGGTTGCTCCAAAACTCTTGCACATGCAAACTTCTAGGAATTAATGCGGTATCGAAATAGTCCACATGAGCTGTTTGTATTGGGCGACGTGTTCTGTCGGATTAGTGACACCTGAGTATTTTGGGGAGAAGGTCGAGATGCTATATTTCTTTGGGATGTCCACCAAAGCGATTTCATCGACGAACGACGACGCCTGAAATCCTGTTCGTGGCTCGACATCAACTGGGACTGCTGCCCCCGGCAATTTGGCCAGCATCGACAAGACACGCTCATTCTGCTCTTCTAGAAACTTCAATCGCTGTGCAACAGGATCCATTGGTATACCCCCGGGAACACCCAATGGAACATAACCTGATCCGTTGAAGTTAGTCGGCTGCGAAGAATCATAGGTATATCCATTGAATGACATAGAAGTCATAGGCATGGTTGGGATTACGAAGGTCGCAGGATTAACTGGTGGTGGACGAGGGTAATTAGGCAATGGAGGAGGTACATTCCAAGCACCAGTATAAGCATTCATAGTCCCAGTCACATAGTTTCCACCTTAGTTTCTTAGATGCTCGATGGTTTCTGCCGCCTGTCGAGCCTGAGCTGTTAGGGCGTCAATACGGGCACGAGCAGCAGTCAGATCCATGTTCATTTGGGCCACAACATGATCTTGAGTTCCTTGAAATGACATTATTCTGAATAATTGAAAAAAGAGAACACTCGAAGGAAAATGTTAGTACGTCGTAAGATTATCGAAGATTTTCTTTGGATGGGGCCCCACGGTGGGCGCCAAACTGTTAATGCCAAAAATCTCCCAAGGAAAATTTAAGGTAAGTGTGGAGCTTGATCCAACCAAAGAAAGTATCTTTAATAATCGTACGACAATAATAAAAGTGAAATAAATGAGACTAGGGAATTGGTGACGCGGAAAAACCCTTAAAATGGGTAAAAACCGCGGACGAGTATAAGTCGTCGTGCACTATGGACGTCAATCAGGGACGTCGTCCTTGTTAACAAGTGTTACAAGTGAAATTTAATGCAAAACAATACAATAAAGTAAAGTCGGTCGTTCGTCGTGTAAAATTAAACTTCGGTCGTGCGTCGTACGACAAACAGCAAAGGCTTTATGAACTTCCAGAGAGATTGAGTGAGCTTGAGAATGTAATTCGTGAGCTTGTAAAGTCTGAGAATCAGATGTCCGAATATGAAGTTCAATCTTCATATTTATACTCCAATTGTCCGTTAGCAAGTCTTGAATGCATATCTTTAATAGAGTATCCGTTTAATATTGATGGTAGCGTTTGTTACATCCGTTGCTATTGGTAACATCTTCCGTTATGATCTCTAATAATAAATGTCCTTGAAATCTTGCATTAAACATAATATAAAGTATGTTGTAGTTTAATAACTGAAATCATGTCGTACGACAGCCATCGTGGACGGGTTTTGATAGTTTGGTCGAAGTCGTTCAAAGAAAGGCGTCAGTTATTTCTCTGGTCGTGCGTCTATGGGTTAATGGACTGTTGGAATCTCTAGTCGTACGACAAAGGACCTTTGTTATTTTTTTTTACCCAAACAGTACGTCTTACTTATTCGTTATTCCCTTCATTATTTTTCTTATTATTAACTCTTTCTTTGCTGTCGAGCAGGCTTTCCAAGCCTGTCTGAGCTTTTTCGCTCAGATGGAAGATCTCAGGTCGTCCTTCCCTGAAGTCAAGAAAAGGGCGGACGAGGCTCTTGAGGGGGAGATGGTCGCCCTGAAGGCGGTCGAGTCCGAGAAGGCAAAGGTCGAGGGCCTTAAGTCTGAGCTCTCCGATACCCGAAGTCTATTAGAGATTTCGGATCGTGAGAAGGTTAAGCTTAGGGATCGTCTCCTTGAGCTTGAGGCGTCATCGACAAAATTGGAGGTCGAGAAGATTAAAGTCGTCACTGCTGCTGCTTCTTCTGCTGATGAAGTCGCGTCCTTCAAAAAGAGGGTCGAGGAGCTGGACGGCGACTTCAAGGACCTGGAGACTGAGAATAGGCAAATCGAAGAATTTTCTCGCTTCATGGCCCGGACTGCCTTGATGAGGCGTCATCTGACTGGGAAAAATCCTATGGCATCGGCCGTTGAAGAGCTCAAGACCTACCTTGACACTGTGGGGACTGAAAGGGACCTTGACGAAGACGATGAATTAGAGGGAAGTGACGATGGAGAAGAGGCGGCAGCAGCAGAGACTGATGTCGTACAGGAACAGTCTGACGTTCCTCCTTCTTAGCTTTTTGGATCTATTATCTAGGGGTCGGCCGTCTGTGGTCGTCCCTTAACTGTGTAATTTTCTCTTCTAATGACAAATTCTCTTTTGTACATCGATGTTTGTTACTTGCTTTTCTTTGTCAAACCTATCTCTTATCACACGTATATCATACATTCGACCAAACCATCATTCGTTAACATGCTATAATGAAATCAACTGAGTTTTACGATTGAACAAATGCAATTATAATAATGGTTTTCGAATATAAGTATCGGGAGTCAAGTTTAAAAAATTAACCTTTATCAACAATTACGACCAACCATATACATGCGATCGTATGAGTATTACTCGACATGAAAATCTTAACTAAGTCGTGCGTCCCTGCGAAGAACAGCGTTAGCGGGGTGGTCGTTGGTTTGACCAACGACCCTCCGATGCTTAAGTTAGTAATCTTTTTAAGAAATAATCCAGGAAAACGAATTCGGAAATTAAAAGAAATACTTTTTTAAATGAACTGCATTCCAACTTCGTGGGATATCCCTACCGTCAAGGGTTTGGATTTTATAAGCTCCTTTACCCACGACGCAAGAGATTTGATAAGGACCTTCCCACTTAGTGGAAAGTTTACCTGCGTTGAGTTCTTGAGTGTTTTGGAACACTCGACGTAAGACGTAGTCGCCTTCTTGGAAAATTTTGATTTGGACATTTTTGTTGAAATGTCGCTCGACAGCTTGTTTCTGCGATGCCATGCGGATGTATGCTGTTTCTCTAAGTTCTTCTAAAGCATCGAGGTCATAGCTCAGGTCGACCAAGTTATGCTCGACGGACATATGTCTCGAAGTCGGTAGTTGTACCTCAATTGGTAACACAGCTTCGCATCCATAGACTAATGAAAAGGGGGTTTGTCCTGTGGACGTACGTGGTGTCGTACGATTGGCCCATAGAACGGAAGGTAATTCTTCTACTCATTTTCCTTTGGCGGCTTTGAGTCTTTTCTTGATCGAATTGATGATAGTTTTATTACTTGACTCGGCAAGGCCATTCGACTGTGGGTATCGAGGTGTCGACGTTACCAACTTAATGTTCCTTTCTTCACAGAATTTTCTCGTCCGATCACTGATGAATTATGTCCCATTGTCGCATGTTATTTCGAACGAAATTCCAAACCTGCAAATGATGTTAGTTTGGATAAAAGAAACGACTTCTTTGTCCCGAACCTGGGAAAAAGCCGCTGCTTCTATCCATTTAGAGAAATAATCTGTTCAAAGTAAAAGAAATACCTTTTGCCCGGGGGCAGGTGGTAGTTTTCCGACGATATCCATTCCCCATTTCATAAAGGGCCATTGGACTAAAGTCGAGTGTAAGGGTTCAGATGGTTTATGAGACATACCTGCGTGTCGTTGACATGCGTCACACGACTGTACATACCTGATCGCATCTTGCCTTAGTGTCAGCCAATAATAAACTTGTCGTGATTTCCTGTTGGCTAGACTGCGACTTCCTGAGTGATTTCCGCATTGACCGTCGTGCATGTCTTGTAAGATTTTCTGGACTTGCATCTTGTTGGTAATACATCGTAGATTCAAACCAGTTGAAGATCTTCGATATAATTGTCCTCTGATCATGACGTACCTTGATGCTTTAAACTTGACCTTTCTTGCTTCCATTCTGTCATCAGACAATTGATCGTTCTCTAGATAATTTTTAATGTCGTCCGACCAAGAATTTTCTTCTTCAATTGGCGCGACCAAAGTATTATCGTCGTTTTTCATAGATGGTGTTGCAAGGTGGACTATTGGGATACTTTCGAACGTCGTTTGATTAAGAGCTGACCCCAAATTGGCTAGTGCGTCAGCTTGAGTGTTCTGATCTCTTGGTATCTGCTCGATTATGAAGCGACTGAATTTCTTTGCCTCTTCTTTTACTATTTTATAATAGGCGATCATCCTCGAATCTTTTGTTGCGAACTCTCCATTAATTTGGTTAACGACTAAAGACGAGTCGCTTCGGACATGCAGATGTGTTGCCCCCAAGTCATGAGCAATTTTGATTCCCACAATCAGTGCTTCGTACTCTGCCTCATTATTTGTTCCCTTGAAGTCGCACCGTATGGAGTACACTATCTTGCCCCCTTGTGGGGACTGTAGGACGACACCCATGCCTGTTCCTCGTATGTTCGACGAACCATCAACATCGAGCGTCCAAGTGGTGTCGTGCAAAGTCGCCACAATAAACTCATTGGACGTCGTCGCTTCTTCTAGTTCTGGACTGAAATCTGTAACAAAATCTGCCAAGACTTGTGATTTGATCGCCGTTTTAGGCTTAAAATCAAGATCATAATTACTGAGGTAGATGCTCCATCTAGGTAATCGTCCTGTTAACTCAGGTTTTCTTAACACAGGTTTCAATGGAAAGTTAGTTACAACAGTTATAGGATGTGATTCAAAATAATGCCGTAACTTCTTAGCAGCTATAACTAACGAAAGCAAAAGTTTTTCTATAGACGAGTACCTAGTTTCAACGTCTAATAAAGTTTTACTTACATAGTAGATTGGTAATTGTCGTCCGTCGGTTTCTCGTATAAGGACTGCACTCACCGAATTAGTACTGACGGCTAGATAAAGTTGAAGAACTTCACCTTTCTCAGGTTTGGAGAGGAAGGGAGGTGATGTCATGTATTCCTTGAGTTGTTTCAACGCCTCCTCGTGATTATCAGTCCAATCGAATCCTTTGTTTTTTCGCAGGACATTGTAGAAGAGGTGACATTTGTCGGACGACCGAGAGATGAATCTGTTTAAGGTTGCTATACGTCCTGTTAGGCGTTGGACTTCTTTAAAATTTCTGGGCGATTTTAGCTCGATAATCGCTTTAATTTGATTTGGGTTAGCTTTAATTCCTCGTCGTGTGACCATATAACCGAGAAATTTGCCAGCTCGAACTCCAAAATAACATTTTGTCGGATTCAACTTCATTTTGTATTTACGCAAAATGTCGAACGACTGCTTCAAATGTCTTATATGATCGTCCGTATGTTTCGATTTAACGAGCATGTCATTGATGTATACCTCCATAGTGTCGCCCAAATGTTCTTTGAACATCATATTCACTAACCGTTGATACGTCGAACCTGCATTCTTAAGACCAAAAGGCATTACTTTATAACAATAAATACCTTTATCTGTCATGAAAGTCGTTTTTTCCTGATCATCGGAATGCATCAATATCTGGTTATATCCAGAATATGCATCCATGAAGGTGAGAAATTCATGTCCAGCTGTAACGTCGACCATAGAATCGATGTGTGGTAACGAAAATGGATCTTTTGGACAGACCTTTTTAAGGTTTGTGAAATCAATGCATACTCTCCATTTGCCATTTTTCTTTTGGACAACAACAACGTTGGCGAGCCAATCTGGATATTTGACTTCTCATATCTTTCCTGTTTTAAGTAAATTATCAACTTCGTCGTTGGTAACTTTATTTCTTTCAGGGGCAAATTTTCGTCTTTTCTGTTGAACGAGTTTGAAGGATGGATCGACGTTGAGTTTATGAGAAATAATACTCGGATCGATACCCACCATGTCTTCGTGCGTCCATGCGAAGCAATCATAATGGTCCTGCAAAAAAGAAATTAATCTATTTTTGAAGGATGGATCAAGTGTCAAACCTATGTAGACCATCTGATCAGGCTTATCCTGGTTTAGGACGACAACTTCCAAGCGATAATCGTCGTCAGTTCCAGGAATGTCCTGGTTCTGTAATTGCTATACTGTCTGCTTCGGGGGCTTCAGAGAGACTTTGTAACATTCCCTAGCGACTTTTCTTTCGCCTTTGATCTCCTGTACTCCCCATTGCGTAGGGAATTTCAAGGTTTGGTGGTACGTCGAGGGTACGACTTTCATATCGTGGATCCATGGTAGCCCAAGGATAACATTATAAGCTGATGAACAGTCGACGACGTTGAACTTCGTCTGCCTGTTGATTCCTTTAGCATATACTGGTAGTGTGATTTCTCCCATGGTATTTGTCGCTCCTCCGTTAAATCCAACGAGTGTAGTCGAGCGTCGGGTAATGTCAGGACCTAATTCTTAACAAGAATAATGAACTCAGAAACAATATTAAAGGAGTTTGCGGAATAACACTTTAATATTCAAAGATCAATGTAACAGTGAATCAGAAATCACAATCTTGTAAACTTTATTGAATGATTTAAAGTTACAAGATTTCAAACAAAACCTCAATATTGATGAACAGGCTCACCAATACGAATTCTACTTCTCTAGAATTAGGATTATAAACCTTGAGGTTAATTCTCTCTATCAAAAACACAAAACTCAGAATAAAAAATTAATTTCTAAACTATTCTGACTAAGTCTATACATATACTAAAGATAAAAGATAATTACAAAATATAAAAGATCTTCAGTATAATCTTCCATAGTTATCTCCAAGCTTTCCATGAATATCTTCAATCAATACAGCTGTCATCATTGCCATACGGAGTCTTCATCTCATAAGCAGTACTAACTTCATGAGCAGTATTAATACACAACAGTATTAACACTTTGAGCAGTATTAAGTTCAGCAGTACTAACTACTAGCAGTACTAACTTTGCTTAGCAGTAGTAACTTCATCAAGCAGTATTAATCTTGGTTAGCAGTATTAATCTGTCTCAACAGTAGTAACTTTTCTCAGAAGTACTAACCATGTTGTGCTAGCAGCATTAACCATACTTGTGCAATTCTGTAATTCCCAACAATCTCCCCTAACTTGACTTTTAGGAAGAGAAGTCAAGTTCTTCAATTATGATCTTCAAGATGCTTTCAACACTACAGCCTAGTTGCCCAAATTAGGATCCAGACCTAGACTTTGATTGATTGTTCTTCTTACCACAATTCTGGCCATTTCTGATTCCTTTGCACATACTAGCTTAGCTTTCAGCATCCCATTCAGCTTCTCCTTGCTATGATCATACACTTTGTCCACTAGGTAGTATTCATCATAACAGTTATCTATTGTGATCATGTATACACCACAGTTTTCAAAGAGTATCCACTTATCAATCTTCTTAAACCCATACTCATGATGTAGATCCTTGATCCTGTAAACCACCTTTTCTGGTTCAAACATCATACAAAGATATTCCATTGCAATCTTGAGTAGGCTTTCTTCAGTTCCTTTCAACACATGCTCATAAAGCTTCATCCCCACTTTATACATTTCTTCTAGATCTGCTCTTGAACAACTTCTGATTACTTTCCCCCAAGTGGCATATACTTCAAATATATCACCAACTCTTTTCAGCCTGAAGCAATCCTTTCTATTTTCCCTCAAGATATCCCAGAAGATGATCTCTGGAGCCTTCACAGAAATTGGAACAGCCTGAACTGGTTCTATTACAATCATATTAAGACTCACATGCTCATCAGATTGCTTATTGGACTGCTCTGGGTTCTGCACAGATTCTGCTGAAGGTGTAACTGAAGGTTCTGCCTCTTTTTCAACATCTTCAACCCTTGGCTTCTTGGACTGTTTCTTGGAAGCTATAGTCTTTACTCTTTTTGCAGATTTTACTTCCACAGTAACATTCTCTTGTTCTTCCTTCTTTTTTTCAGCTTGATCCTTTGAAGGTGTGGTTTCCTCAGGGAATGGTTGTTGGATGTTGAGATCATGTCTCTCTTTCAACCTTCTTTCTGCTTCTTCCCTTTGAGAGGAATCCCCTTGGAGCTTTGCCATTTCCTTCTTATAGAGCTCCTCAACTTGGTTGTATGCCATATTAGTGAACATCTCTCCTTTGACACCAATTGAACCTTTCAGGAAATTTATCATTTTTCTCCTTTCCTGATTGGCCAAAAAGGTCTTAGAAGGTTGTCTTTTCTGCTTCTTGAATGGCATTCTTTGCTTTGATGTTTTGACTGCTATTTTCTTGGCCTCAGCTGCTGCTTTCATGTTCTTTTGATACTCTTCATTGAGTTTTCTGGCCATATTAAGTGCAAGCTCCCTGTCTTTTTCAGATTGTAATTGTTCTTCCTTTTCTATTTCTGCTTGAAGCTGTTTTGCCATTTCTTCATCTAACTCAATCTGACTCTTCTTCTTTGAAGGTTGTTCAGGTTCAACCATCTTTCCCTTTCCCTTTACATCCTTCAAACTTGTCTCACTGCTTTCTTTTCTTTGAAAGGCCTCCTTCTTTAATGACCACTCCCTTGGCCTTTTGAGTAGCCTTAGGAGTGTCATTCTTGGCTTTTACCAATGTTTCTACTATTTCCAACTCTTCAACAGATAGGCCTGTTACTGCTGCTACCTGTTCTGTTACTGCTGCTGCTTGAACCTCATCTTTTTCTGCTGCTTGTGGTTCTGTTTCTGCAACTTTCTCCCCCTCAAACTCAAATCCCATCCCAGATGTACTTTCCTTTTCTGCTTCAGCCTCTGTATTCTCCCCCTTGTTGAAAGTATCATTAGCATTTTTCCTCTTCTTCAAAACAAACAGCCTTCTCCTCTTCTTTTGCACCAATCTTGTCACCATTTTCTTCAATTTGGTAATCTGTACTTGTTGAGACAGAATTACCATTTTCATTTCTTCTATGTCTTTGCCTTGCTTGATGACATCCAGATTAATGTTGCCTATTGTTTCCATCAATTCATTGTAGTCATATATGTCCTCACCTTCTCCAGGAGTGTTACCCCCTTTTGAAGGATCATGGGATCTTTTAGTAGTGGAAGTCTTCTGCCTAGCAGAAGCACCCTCCACCCCCTTGGTTTCTTGGCACCTAGGACCTTTGAATGATTGCTCATTCAAAGTTGCCATGGGGGAGGTCTTATTGATGTTATCACTGTCCTCCTCTGTGCTAGCAGGAGTAGTGGCAGTCTGCTCACCCATATGCTCATACATCTCCTCATTTAGCACCTCCTTGGGGTTGGGAGACGCCCCTGTGGTTTCCCTATAGATATTCTCTAATGGAGAATTCTCCATTAGAGGGCTTAAAGGCGCTGTGGGTGAAGGTACAAGAAGGGAAGGAACCTTCTTTACCTTTTTTCCTTGAATAAGTATTGGTGATTGGTGAAGTTGGTTTTTGAAGAAGGGACTGAGGGATTGATATGCTGATTGAAGGTTGGGATTGGCTTTCAGTGGGATGGTCTAATGAGGGCCTTGACCCTGAACCATACCTTCTTCATTATGGGACACCACCATCATTGTAAAGAACAATGGGGTGTCAACTCCTTCCGAGTCCAATGGAGATCTCTTCATATTTGAAAAGACCTTGCCTTTGGGGATTTTAGGTACATATACCTCATCAAATTGAGGCATATCCGTCAATTCATTGGTTATAACTGCCTGTACAAATCTTGGGTACATATAAAAACTCTTTTTGTTTCCCAAGTTTGACACAAGGTCATTGAAAATCATTTTAGAAAAATTGTACTTTCTGGCAGTGGCCAAGCAGACCAATGCATAAACAATGGTACTGCTGAACTCACTCCATCCAGTAGTCTTTTTAGAAATACAGTGCATCAGGGTATGGACAAAGAATCGCCATTGGGGAGAAAATTTAGCTTTTGAGAACTTAAAAACACCCAATGGGCCTCCATACCCCATTCTAGTAAGAGTTGAAAATAGTTCATCATTAGAGATAGATGAGATACCAGAGGCATCGTCTAGATGTAGACTAATGCGAATTACCTCTTCAGAAACTGTCAAGGGTTTGTCACACACCCTTGTCTTGATAACTTGCACACCATTTTCAGTAACAATGGTGGCATTTGCCCAGAATTGTTTCTGGTGCTCAATGTAGATGGATGGTGACACTGTAAGGGCATACGCGATATGGCTTGTTTTGAGAAAATCGACTATCTGGTGAAATCCATCAGTCTGCTTCGACTTTTGAAGCATCGCGATTTCGTTGTGCTCATCAATGAACGCCATGGATGCCATTGAGCTTGAGTGTTCTTGCCTGAAACTTACTAGGAGCTTGAGAGAAAAAGGGTTAGAGAGCAGATGAATAGTAATCAAAGAGTCGTTATGAACTTTTAGGCGGGAAAAAAGGGTATTTATACAATTCGGGACATAAGCAGTATTAACCACTAGCAGTATTAACTAACTAGCAGTATTAACTGAGAGCAATATTAACTAACTAGCAGTATTAACTGAGAGCAGTATTAACCACTAGCAGTATTAACTAACTAGCAGTATTAACTAAGAGTAGTATTAACTACTGGCAGTATTAACAAACTAGCAGTATTAACTACCTTTGCATCATATGCCTTCTTAGGCTCAATCTGAGATAGAAAGCAAGAGAGTACTGTATGTTGCTGATCCTGCATCTCTTGAAGTCTGCTTTGATTCCTAGTTACCATAGGAGAAGAGATGTCTCCTATTACCAGCTCTGGAGGATGGTTCTTTTGAGTTCTTGTCTGGTGACTAGGTTCTTCATTAATTCCAAGATCTAGATTGGAATCATTTAAGTCAGCTGAGGGGGTCACATCAGCTGCTTCTGGCTCTTCATGCTCTGAAGTCTCCTCATCTCTTCTTTCTTCTTCACTCTGAATTGGTTCAGTAACAGTTTCCTTTTCACAGATTTCAACAGGGTCCATTGTAGGTAATGGAAAGATCACAGACTGAGGAATAATGTCTTGTACTTGTACATCCCCTGATCCTCCACTTCCTGAACCTGCATGATCATCACTACTGAAACCCAAAGAGTTAGTTAGTGAATCAATGTCAAACAACAACTGAGGACCAGAACCAATATGATTTGGTGTGTTCTCATTGCATTTAACATTGTCACTTTCCTCAATTATTCTAGAAGAAGAATTAAAAACTCTGTAGGCCTTACTCTGAGATGAGTAACCAACAAGAAAACCATCATCTGCCTTGCTATCAAACTTTCCTAAGTGAGTTTTGGTATTGAGAATGGTACAAGGACACCCAGAAGGTTTGAAAAATCCAATAAATGGTTTTCTTTTATTTAAAAGCTCATAAGGTGTCTTATTTTTAGAATTGACTACTAGAACTCTGTTTTGGACATAGCAAGCAGTATTAACAGTTTCAACCCAGAAAGTAATTGGAAGTTTTGAATCAGCTAACAGAGATCTAGCAGCTTCAATCAGTGTCCTATTCTTTCTCTCAGCAACACCATTTTGTTGTGGAGTCCTAGGAGCACTGTATTGCCTCTCAATTCCTTTTTCCTCACAAAAGGTGTTTAAGTCATGATTTTTAAATTCAGTACCATTGTCTGACCTAATAACTTTTACCTTTTGATTTGTTTGGTTTTCAATTCTTAGAATAAAGGATTTGATCAGTCCACTTGTCTCATCCTTAGTCCTTAGAAAATATACCCAAGTAAATCTAGAGTAATCATCAACAATAACTAAGCAGTATGATTTCTTGCCTATACTCATAACATTTGTAGGACCAAACAGATCCATATGCAACAACTGAAGAGAATTAGAAATAGTGTTCAACTCTTTGGACTTATGAGAAGTTTTGTGTTGTTTGCCTTTGAGACATGCAACACAATGATCATCACATTAAAAGAATTTTGAAGGCAAACCTCTTACAAGGTTGTTTTTAACAAGTTTATTCATTGTTTTAAAATTCATGTGACACATCCTTCTGTGCCAAAGAGATGATTCATCCAAAGATGCTTTTGAAACAAGACAGTTTAGGGATGAATCAGTTGAAACATTTTCCATGTCCAAACAATAGACATTATGCTTTCTGGGAGTTCTTAGTAGTATCATCTTTTCATCAACTACCTTGAATCCAGGAGCAAGGATAATGCATTCTGTATCTGTGAACAATATACTATGCTTTTTGTCACAAACTTGTGATACACTTAACAGGTTGTACCTTAACTGCTCAACATAGAAAACATCCTCAAAGGTCATCTTACCTTTTGTTACATCACCCTTACCACTGATCTTACCTCCATCTGGAGTATTACCAAAGGCAACATATCCTCCATCAATTTTCTTGAAATTCTTGAGGCAAGCCATGTTCCCTGTCATGTGCCTAGAGCAACCACTGTCAACATGCCAGATGCTTTTTCCCTTGAGCTGCTGATTGCCCTGCACATAAGATAAATCAATTAGTATTGATTGGGAACCCAAGCCAAAGTGGTCTTGGCTCTCCCTTTCTCATCAAAGTATTTACACTCCTTTTTGATGAGGTTTTTAAAATCAGAGCACTTTTTACTGGAGTACTTTTTCAAGATGATAGGTCTAGCAGCACAAACACTAGAAGCAGGTGTAATTTTAGAAGTACTAACAGAGTTAGCAGCACTAACAGGTTTAGCAGTACTAACCTTGTTAGAAGCACTAACAGAGTTAGCAGTATTAACATTTGAAGAAGGACTAACAATGTCAGCAGCAATAACATTGATAGCAGTAGTATTGCTTCTAGCAGCACTAACTTTGTCAGCAACACTATTTGTAGTAGCAGTACTAACAGTTTTAGTGCTTTTAGGAATCCACATCTTGACATTTTATTTCACAATCTTTTTCTTCATGTGGCTTTTAGATTTAACATGTTTCTTAGCCACATGTTTCCTTTCATTCTTCCTATAACCAAAGGGTTTTTGCATAGCTCTTTGAAAATTCATCCTTTGGTTAATAGGATTAAAGTAACAGTTCTTGGCAAGATGATTCAATTTGCCACATATGAAACAAGGTTTTGGTCTGATGATTCTACTCAGATCAACTCCTTGTTTTTGAGCCCACTGATTGTTCCAATTTTTTTGATTTCCCCTCCTTTTATCATGTTTTAGGGGCTCAGACTCATTACATGCACACTGTTTGCAAGGAACATGATTCACAACTGTGGTCTGCTTGTAATGAACCTTTTTGGACTTTCCCTCAGTCTTCTCAATGTCCTTGGATTTAACCCAATTCCTTCCACAATCCTCATTGGTGATAATATTATTTTCTAAGGGAATCTCACCACTCACAGTATTATCCTTACCCTTACTAGCCTCTTTCTCAGTCTTGTCCTCAACAACTACTTCATCTAAAGGATCTATCTTTGTGGATCCCTCAGGTAAGTCCTTCCTATCCTTGGTCTCTAATAGATCTGATTTAGGAGGGATGTAGTTGTTGTTGTATGGTGGTGGTGTGGTATTGTACCCAATTCCTTTTCTCAGTTTGTCATGAAACTGAGTTTGTAGTAAAGAGTCCATTGCTTTAGAAGCATTGGAAAACTTTTCCACATCTAGCTTAACTTTGGCTAGCTCTCCTCTCAACTTTTCATTCTCCTCCTTGGACTTTATCAGTTGGATTTCTAGATCATTCTTCTCCCACTTCCAGTAATTGGTATCATATGTGTGTTGCAGTTCATTGGCTTGGAAACTTTTAATTTGTTCCTCAAACCTCTCAACAATTTTCACATAGTCTTTTATATCTTTTTCTAATATCTTAAGGTCATCACTCATCTTCTGGTTGTGATCCATGTACCTTTTAACAGTGTCTATGCAAGTTTGAGAACAGAGATTAGAAAGTACCTCAGTTGGGAGATCTGATACTTCTGCCATGAGAGCTTGATTTTGAATAGCCTCTTCTGCTTGATCACTCAAGTCAAACCCCATTCCTTGTTAAGAAACAAGAGCTTGAGCAGAGTTTCTGTTCTGGTTGAAACTTCCAGTCTGTGCTTGTTGGTGGTTGTTGTGAGACACTCCACTTCTGCATTCCCTGGCAAAGTGTCACTTCAGATGACATTTATAGCACTCCACCTTTGACTTATCAAAGCCTGCACCATCTTCTCTTCTTTGAGAGAAGTTGTACATCCCGGTCCTCTTAATGAATTTCTTCACCCTCATAGAAAGCATGGCCATCTGCCATTTGATATCCATCTCTTCAAGATCATCAGGATGAAGATGTTCCAAGTCATCATTGATTAAAGAGGAGTTTCCATGGATGGAAATAAAGGCTTCAAAAACAGATTCAGTGCCTTTTTCTTGATTTACTCCATTAGCAGCATTAACTGATTCAGGGTTAGCAGTAGAATCAATTGATGCTGATAGGAGTGCAGCATTATTCACATATCCAGTAGGCTTCTTCTTTGCTTCAACCTCAGATTCAAACACTCTTAGATCATTGTACAGATCATCCAGTTCCTTTTCTTCCAATTGTTCATTCTGTCTGAATGAAACAGTATACATGGTCCATTCATCTCCAAGGGACTTTAGGAACTTTCTGTTTACATCATCTTGATCAATCTGTACTGCCATAGTAGCTAGTTCACCAATCAGCTTGTTAAACCTGTCAAAAGTTTGAGTCATGGACTCATTCTTAGTTGACATAAAGTTTTCATACAGTTGCTTCAATATTGGCTTCTGATTTCTCTTGGTACTTTTGGTACCAGAGAATCTCTTCTCTAGAGCATTCCAAAGCATCTGTGCATCAGTGCAATTGCAGAATTGGTGTTGATACTCATTGGGAATAGCCAAGAGCAGTGTGCTCCAGGCTTTCATCTCTGTCTGCCTTGTCTTCCTTTCTGCATCCGTCTTTGGTGGGATTCTTTTTCCATCTGCACCAATCTTTCCTTCATCAGATGGGCCATTCTCAATGATGTCCCACTTGGAGTAATCTGTGAGAAGAATGTATTGTTTGATCCTAATCTTCCACATATCAAGCTCATTAGATCTGAGCATTGGAACCTTTGAGACA
Organism: Arctium lappa; assembly: GCA_023525745.1. Taxonomy (NCBI): domain Eukaryota; kingdom Viridiplantae; phylum Streptophyta; class Magnoliopsida; order Asterales; family Asteraceae; genus Arctium; species Arctium lappa. Next base: position 49,082,548 of record CM042064.1, on the reverse strand, counting down.
AGAGTACTGTTTGATTCAACTGTGTTTTCCATGATGAATGAAGGTTTCTGAGAATACTTGCTCTGATACCACTTGTCAGGATCTAATTCTTAACAAGAATAATGAACTCAGAAACAATATTAAAGGAGTTGCGGAATAACACTTTAATATTCAACAATCAATGAAACAGTGAATCAGAAATCACAATCTTGTACACTTTATTAAAAGATTAAAACTACAAGTTTTCAAACAAAACCTCAATATTGATGAACAAGCTCACCAATACGAATTCTACTTCTCTAGAATTAGGATTATAAACCTTGAGGTTAATTCTCTCTATGAAAACAAAAACTCAGAATATTGTCTCTGAAAACAATTCAGACTAATTCTATACATATACTAAAGATAAAAGATAATTACAAAATATAAAAGATCTTCAGTATATTCTTCCATAGTTATCTCCAAGCTTTCCATGAATATCTTCAATCAATACAGTTGTCTTCATTGCCATACGAAGTCTTCATCTCATAAGCAGCACTATCTTCATGAGCAGTATTAATACACAACAGCATTAACACTCTGAGCAGTATTAAGTTCAGCAGTACTAACTACTAGCAGTACTAACTTTGCTCAGCAGTAGTAACTTCTTCAAGCAGTATTAATCTGTCTCAGCAGTAGTAACTTTTCTCAGAAGTAGTAACCATGTTGTGCTAGCAGCATTAACCATACTTGAACAATTCTTCAATGCCCAACAAAAATCGAACATGAATGGGAACGAGGAAGTCACCAACAAGCATGAATGGGCAATGGAGTATGCCTTCTCTCACCAAGTACGTTTTGCATGTTTTAATCATAAAGCTTTTTGTTAGGATATGCTTATATTTAAACAAGTTGTTTTTGTTGTTTTTTTAAATATTTGATATACCGACTATTTTTCAAATAAATTATACAAAATGATTGATTTTTATAAGCTTCAACCTTCGTATTTTTCATTTGGCTTTCGTGATAATATTATACTTGCAAAGGTTACGTTTTTTTTAAATAGCTTTACAAGAATTACTGTGATAACGTGTGGTGGTGTTTCTTGACGTGTGTTTTTATCGTTGTTGTTTACAGGATGTGAAACCGTCACAAGGGATCGATTCAGTACATGTGCACCAGACATGGATGGATGGATCAACAACGAGCGATGACAAAAATTGGTTTCTTTAAGGTTATGGCCCGTCTTTGAGGTATCTTAGATACAGTTTGTTGTATCAAAAATAATGATAACAAGTCAAATCTTTATACCATTTTTGATCATTCATACATTATTCCTGATGGAGGCTGGTCTGTTCTGATGAACTTGTTCTTATTCAATATGGTACTTGTATACATGAATGACATTTTTCAGGAAAACTTGTTTACATTTCGCTGCATCGTGCGGGTATTTGACTAGTATATATATAAATTTGCAACTTGGGTGTTTTGTCAAGTACACATAAATTTACAATTCATGGTTTGAATTCTATTTGATCGCTATAATAATTTTATCACATCAATAAAAATATTAGTGCATAAAAAGACTTAGGTGTTTGTGAATTATCAAAATACACGAAGCATGAAAAATATTATTTGAAACAACGATACTATAAGAATATACTTTTTTGTCCCTTTTCCAAATTTGTAAGTACATATCAATCATTATCGACATGTTTAACAAAATGGAAACACTATTTTTCACTATACTTTTCTCATATGGGCCATATCATATTATTTGAAAATAAGTCGGTTATCATTTTCGAAATAAAATCATCACAATAGGAGTCACCAAGTTTATTTTCGAAATTTGAATATGATGTTACTGTCTCTTAACCACCACACAATTAGCTCGTTAGATTTGCCATCAATATTGACTTGTTGTATAATAAGAAAATCAGATTTATTTAGTTAGACTTATTTAAATCTTCGTTTTTTCTAAAGACAACTTACATATATTGTATTTATATTCGAAATATATATGTAATATCTATACTATATTATAAAGATGACATAAAAAACTCTTAATTACAACTCACTAAGCTTTATGTACTATCATTTAAAGTTATCTACTTAAAATCTCTTAAAAATAACTACTAAAGCCTAATGTACTATCTGTAAAGCTTTTAACCTTAATTAATATATTTCATCCTTATCCCCCAAAATTCTTATCTCTAATCCCCAAACCCTAAAATTATGAAATTTGAATTCTGATAAACATAATCAAAACAGGATAAACATCTCAATTTAAATATAAAAAAATTAAAATATATAAGATAATTAATTAATTTTAACAAAATACTTAATTTTTTTTATATATAAAACATTATATTGTTAAGCCTAAATTAAACAAATTTATATATAAAAAACCATTATCACTCAATAAAAATCATCCAAAACCGTACTGTAAATCAATAAAAAACAAAAAATAAAAAGAAACATTAAAATCGTGATGTATTAATCATTATGTACTATTATTTAATGTTAATCTACTTAAAATCTCTTAAAAAACAATTAATGAAGCAATATGTACTACTTTTAAATGATTTGAACCCTAATTAATAAATTTCATTCTTATCCCCCAAAATCCTTATCTTTAATCCCCAAATCATAAAATTATGAAATTTGAATTCTGATAAACATAATCAAAACAGGATAAACATCTCAATTTAAATATAAAATTTTTAAAATATAAAGATAATTAATGAATTTTAACAAACTACTTAATTTTTTTTATATAAAAAACATTATATTGTTAAGCCTAAATTAAACAAATTTATATATAAAAAAACCATTATCACTCAATAAAAATCATCCAAAATCGTACTGTAAATCAATAAAAAACAAAAAATAAAAATAAACATTAAAATCGTGATGTATCTCGCTGCATTGCACGAGTACGCTTCTAGTAATACAATAAAAAAGGAAAATGGAAAATAAAACAAATATGGAAACTGTGTTTGCATATCTAAAATTAGGAAAAACTGATTCAACTAGCCATTTCATGGGTCCAAATTGACCTCCTAGCTATTTCTCTCCCGTTTTGACCAAAATATCACTACGTTCGTAAATTACGGACCTAACTAAAAGAAAAAAAAGGAATTAAGGCTACCTCCGCAAAATTTGTTCCCAATTGCTACAGTGGGAGCTATCCTGCAATCCCTCCGCAAAATTTGTTCCTTCAATTCATCCCCCACTTGTCTATGTTTGTAATCTTTTCTTTTTAAAATACCTCCGCAATTTTTGGTATTTACGTTTGCGGACCTGGACTAAAAAGTTTTTTTTGTGTCTTTTAGCTAGGTCCACTATTGCCGACCTAGATTTTGAGGACCTAGTGATATTTCGATCAAAATTGGAGAGAAATGCCTACAAGACCAACTTGAGGGTTCGAAATGGCTAGTTAAGTCAACTTCCTTTAAAATTATGCCTTTTGAATTGAAGTTACTTCTTCACTTTGTAAGGACATGATTCAATATCAATCGCTATATCCTTGTTTGAAAAAAGCAATAGCTATATTATCTGTTGAAAAACGTCGGGGTTGTTTGTTTTTTAAAAAAAACTTCTTAATAGCTCTTAAGTCTGAATCGTTCAGACATTTTTAGACACCAGTTCTTATTAATCATAACTAAAATAAGACTTCAGACTTTAGACCTCTTAAAAAACGAACGGTACCGTCGAATCACTTAAAAAAAATAAAACATATAAATCTAAAAATTATTAAAATTCATAGACACAATATTCGATATCAAATCCGCCTCTAGATTGCTTTCGTAAAATAAAAGGAACTTTTGAAAGTTGAAATGAACGTTTGTCATTGTAATAAGCCCCATGACAGTGGTTGTTTTGGAGCTTCAGATAATTTTGTGTACACAAGTATACTACTCCACAAGGTAGTGTTTGGTATGCAGACTGGATGGGACGGGACAGGACGAGACTGGATAGGACGGGACGGGACAGGACTAATTGTCTGTTCAGCGTTTGGTACGACTAAAACAGGACAAGACTAATTGACTCTTTTGTGTTTGGTAAAATGGACAGGACGGGACAAAACTGTTAAATGACCAGATTACCCCTAACATGAGTTTTAATGTCTTTTTATTATATAATAATTATAAATGACTTAGATTACCAATATATTTAAATGATTTTAACATTTATAATTTTATTAACAGAAAATTATTTAAACATATTTATAACCCATTTAAAAAAACAATAAATCAAAGAAGACCAAATCAGGTTATTTTTCTTCAAGACTCGTTCCATCTTCAAGCTCTTCCATTTCTTCTTCTAGTTCCATCTTCTTCTTCTTCTTCTTCTTCAAGTCTCTCTCTCCAGACTCCTCGTTCCATCCTCTTCTTCTCGTTCCATCTTCTTCTTCCCGTTCCAACTTCTTTTTCCAGATTCTTCTTCTTTTTTCCAGGTTCTCCTAGATTCTTCTTCTTCCAGAAATCGATGAACTCAAATAAGAAATCAAAAATCGAAATCGATTTGAGGACGAATTTAGAACTCGATTACTCAAATTAGAAAACGAAAAATCGATTTGAGGATGAAAAATCGATTTGAGGACGAAAAATCGATTTCTGAAATTAGAAAACGAAAAATCAATTTCTGGAAAAGATAAACTCGATTTTCTGGGATAAAGATGTAACACCCTAGAAACTGCGGAAATAAAATTTTGAAGAAACAATTCGGCAATAGACTAAGTTGCGGAATAAGGTGTGACAATTTTCATTACACAATCAACCCAACGGGTATAGAGTAGTCAATATTGAGGTAGATAACTGAAGTATAAAACGACATCCTATTAATCTACAAAATATCTAGATTAGGGACGGGTATCGCTACACTTCCAAAATAAATCTTCAAAAGAATCCCTCACGACCCAAGGTCGCTCCCTCAGTCCCGACGGGCCCCACTGCTAAGATAACCTGCCAACATGACAACCAAGAGCAAGCGTTAGGCTAACGCCTAGTGAGAACAAGCTAAAATAAAAGAGAGTACTAAACCCAATTGGTGCCACGCGGTAGTATAGCCATGAGCTAAGTCAAGAAATCCAATAAACCATTAGTGATTAAACATGGTATAAGTAATACCCAAAAATCACATAACGAGCTCAACCCCTCTAGATCTGTTGCTCAAAACATTCAAGTCAACCCCTCTGGATCTATCCTTGAGAGTTCCCAAAACAGGGGGAACCCAAGCACATAATGGGATTTCACCTTACTTCACCATGAGACGTTGCCCGACCGTATAGGCCCACACCTTACTTATCATGGCAACCCGATGCCTATCCCGTGCTAAAACGTGAACCAAATGCCCAAAACAGGGGACATAGGAACACAGTGCCTATGGATCCATTGCACTAAGACTCAAAGCCAAAGCATGTCATTTCAGAGCATACTCATATTAAATCAGATATACAGGCAATTCATATGAACAACGGTTCAATTCTATAAATTGTGATTCTTGAAAATGTGAAATCTTTAGAAGGTATTTCCCAACAAAATCAGTTACTTTGAAACCAGGTTTTCCACATTTAAATAATACATTTATCACATAGCATTCGTAATACAGACCGATTTAGCTTAAGGACTCACCTCAGATTTCTTCCTGATTATAGCCTGCTTCAGACGATTGCTACCTATGACAACACCGATAATCGGTAAGCCAAAATAAAGACAACTTAATGACTTAAAACTCCAGAATACGAACACAACACACTACCAGAACTCAGTACCGGTCGAAGGACACAACCGGTCGAACCCGACCCCGGTCGAACCCGATGTCCGGTCGAACCCAATGTCCGGTCGAACCCGATGTCCGGTCGAACCCGATGTCCGGTCGAACCCGACCCCGGTCTTAGGTCACACTGGTCGAACGACCAACCGGTCGAACGACCATCGTATTGTTCAACAAGAACACCAAGAACAGGTCGAATGTTGAACCCAGATCCAAAATGAGAAATACTCAGATCTCGAAATGGAACGGTTTAAAACCTTCACAACGAGATTCTACACGGCTAAAAGCATTCAGATCAAAGCATTAAGCTAGATTCGTACCTGGATTTGGAGAAAACCGAACGACCACTTTCTTCCTGCTTCACTTCTCTCTCTCTGATTTCTCAAAACTGATATTTGTGATATTTCCAAAATATCTAAAATCTGATTTATATTTATATAACACAAGTTACATTTTACCCCCTTGAACTTTGGGTAATAGTCAACTTTTCACCCAACCCCAAAATAGCAGGTGTTACAATCCTCCCCAACTTGGAGAAGATTTCGTCCTCGAAATCTCGGCTATGGAAAGAGGTGAGGGTACCTCCGCCTCAAGTCCTCTTCCGCTTCCCATGTCACATTGGCACCTCGATGGTGCTTCCACTGAACCTTGATCATTGTGACTTCCCGGTGACGAAGCTTCTTCGTCTTCCTTTCCAAAATCGCCTCAGGTTCTTCAACGCAACGATTCCCTTCATCTACGCTGATCTCGGAGAGTGGAATGACACTCTCCTCCTTTGCTAGACACTTCCGTAGATAGCACACGTGAAACGTGTTATGAATTCCCTTCATCTCCGGAGGAAGTTCCAGCTGATAAGCTTGGAGTCCTACCTGTTTAGTCACAGTGAACGGTCCAAGGAAACGGGGGCTCAACTTCCCACGCTTCCCAAATCTAATAATTCCCTTCCAAGGGGACACCTTTAACATAACCCGATCTCCCACTTGGAATTCCATTGGCCGTCTTTTCTTATTGGCGTAACTTTTCTGTCGATCTTGGGCCGCCTTCAGACGTTCGCGGATGCCCTTGACCTTGTCCGCCGTTTCTTGCACAACTTCCGGTCCGGCGAACTGCTTTTCCCCCCGCCTCGAGCCAACATACGGGAGTTCGACACTTGCGACCGTATAACGCTTCAAAGGGTGCCATCCCTATACTTGAGTGGTAGCTATTATTGTATGCAAATTCTACCAAAGGCAGGTGCGTATCCCAACTACCCCCAAAGTCGATCACGCATGATCTTAACATATCTTCTAGCGTCTGGATTGTCCTCTCGCTTTTTCCGTCGGTTTGAGGATGGTAGGTTGTGCTCAACTTCACACGTGTACCCAATTCCTTTTGTAGGCCTTCCCAAAAATGGGACGTGAACCGACTATCCCGATCAGAGACTATAGATAGAGGCACGCCGTGCCGGGAAATTACTTCGTCGATGTATAACTTCGCCAATTTATCCATTGGCAAGGTTTCCCGCATGGCCAAGAAGTGAGCGCTTTTGGTCAAGCGGTCAACTATAACCCAAATGGCGTCGTGACCTTTCAAGGTCTTTGGTAGCTTTGTCACGAAATCCATCGTGATGTGTTCCCATTTCCATTCCGGAATTTCCAAGGATTGCAAACTTCCGTAGGGTCTTTGGTGCTCAGCCTTCACTTGCAAACAAGTCACACACTGTTCCACATAGCGCGCCACATCGAGCTTCATGATTGGCCACCAATAAATCAATTTCAAATCTCTATACATTTTCGTGCTTCCCGTGTGAATGGAGTATTTTGACTTGTGGGCATCTTCGAGAAGAAGTTCTCTATTACCCCCAATCTTGGGCACCCAGACTCGCCCATTGAAAAGCTTCACCCCTCGACTATCTTCAGTCAACAAAAGATGTTGTTTCGCCATGACTTCTCCTTTGAGATTTTCCTCTAGCAGGGCTTCGGCTTGCGATTCCTTGATTCTATCAATAAGCGTTGAAGTTACTTCAATCCGTGCAAAGGTAGCACGAGAATTTCCTCCGCAGACCTTCCGACTCAAGGCGTCGGCAACCACGTTTGCCTTACCCGGATGGTAGAGCAATTCGCAGTCATAATCCTTCAACAACTCCAACCATCTTCGCTGCCTCATGTTCAACTCCTTCTGATCAAAGATATGCTTCAGACTCTTGTGATCAGTATAAAGAGTGCACTTTGTACCGTAGAGGTAGTGCCGCCACAACTTCAGTGCAAACACCACAGCTGCCAATTCCAACTCATGAGTAGGGTAGTTGACTTCATGCACTTTAAGTTGCCTTGATGCGTAAGCGATCACTTTCCCTCTTTGCATCAGGACACAACCCAAACCCATCTTCGACGCATCGCTGTACACCACAAAATCTTCCGTCCCGTCTGGTAAGGATAGGATAGGAGCCTCACAAAGCTTCTTCTGTAATGTGCGAAACGCCTCTTCTTGCTTCTCGGTCCACACAAATTTCACGTTCTTCCGGGTCAAGATTGTCAACGACGAGGCTATCTTCGAGAAGTCTTGGATGAATCTCCGGTAGTATCCTGCCAAACCTAGGAAACTTCGGATTTCGGACGGATTCTTGGGAGGTTCCCAATTCGTCATTGCCTCGATCTTTGCGGGATCCACCTTGACTCCTTCCTTTGAAACTATATGCCCCAAAAATTGAACTTCTGGAAGCCAAAAGTCGCACTTTGAAAACTTTGCGTAGAGTCTTTCTCGCCTTAACACCTCCAACACTTCACGGAGATGCTGCTCATGCTCTTCTTCATTCTTGGAGTAAACTAAGATGTCGTCGATGAATACAATTATCGACTTGTCGAGGAACGGTCGACACACTCGGTTCATCAAGTCCATAAATATTGCCGGTGCATTGGTTAGGCCGAATGGCATCACCAGAAACTCGTAGTGCCCATAGCGAGTTCTAAATGCCGTCTTCGGAATGTCGCTCTTTGCTACCTTCACTTGGTGATACCCCGATCGAAGATCAATCTTTGAGAAGCAACCCGCTCCTTGAAGCTGATCGAACAGGTCGTCGATTCTTGGAAGTGGATACCTGTTCTTCACCGTCACTTTGTTCAGTTCCCTGTAGTCGATACACATTCTCAATGCACCGTCCTTTTTCTTGACAAATAGAACCGGAGCTCCCCACGGTGACGAGCTCGGTCGGATGAAACCTTTCTCGAGAAGGTCTTGAAGTTGAACCACCATCTCTTGCATTTCGGTAGGAGCCAAACGATAAGGAGCTCGAGCAATCGGAGCCGCTCCAGGAATGAGGTCAATACGAAAGTCCACAACACGATCGGGTGGCAACCCGTGCAAGTCCTCCGGAAACACATCGGGAAACTCGCGCACCACCCTAACATCTTCCAATTTCCGTTGGTCGAGTTTGGTATCGATGGCATACGCTAAGAAAGATACGTATCCTTTCGCCAAACACTTCCTAGCTTTGATTACTGAAAAAATCGCCACATCGCTTTTCCTTCCTTCGCCGTTGATTATAGTCGCTTCTCCGTTTGCCACAGGTAAACGGATCATTTTCTTGGAACATACAATTTCGGCCTGGTTCTTAGATAACCAGTCCATACCTACCACCACGTCGAATCCGCCAATTTGCATTGGTAATAGGTTAATGGGAAATTTCTTCCCCTTAAGCTCTAAGATGCAATCCTTAAGGATATTATGAATTAGAACTTGACCTCCATTTGCTATTTCTACCACAACAGCAATCTCTAGCATACTTTTAGACATAGCAAGCCTTTGACAGAACAAATCAGATATGAACGAGTAGCTAGCACCAGAATCAAATAGCACGCGCGTAGGTACGGAATTTAGAAGAAACGTACCCGACACTACATCGGTCGATGCTTTAGCTTCCTCGGACGACATCTGGAAAGACCTTCCAGTCGACCGCGGAGTTTCCAACTTCTTCCCGCCAGATCCTCCGGTCTTCAGCTTCGGGCATTCCGTCCTGACGTGCCCCGGTTCCCTACACTCAAAACATACCTGTCCCTTGAGAGGGCAATCTCGGAACGTGTGACCCGTCTTCCCACATTTGTAGCACGTCCCGGGAACAAAGTTGCAAGGACCGAAATGCTTGCTTCGGCACTTGGAACACCACCTAGCATCACGTCTATGATCAGCTCCTCGCTGAGTGTTGTTGTTGACATAAAATGGTTTCTTTGAGGGCATTGAACTTCCCTCCCACTTCCTCTTCTCGACTTGGCGACCACTCTGATCCCTGCCAAGACTGTAAGCATCCTCCATGAGTTGAGCTTCTTCCATTGCCTCCCAAAGGGTGGAGGTCTTTGTCACACGAACCATCGACATCATGTCCGATGGAAGACCCTTGATGTAAGCCTTGATCTTATCTTTCTCTGTCGGGACCAGATGTCCCACAAAGCCTAGCTTGTCCATGAAGAGGCGGTTGTATTCCCTCACAGACATACCCCCCTTCTTCAAATTCTGGAATTCATCCTTGATTCGGTCCAACGACCGCTCGTTACAGTACTCCTCTAGCAGTTTCTCCTTGAAGGTAGACCAAGACAATTGGTCTAGAACAGTTGGCTCCAACGAAGCAGAGTACACATCCCACCAGGTAAGAGCTATTCCCCGCAGCATTCGGGAACCAAATATCACCCTCTGTTCTTCCCCACATTCGCTTGAGCGAAAAGCTTGCTCCATCTCTCGAACCCAGGCCATACAATCTAAGGGATTGTCCGAGCCTTTAAATTCTGGTGGTCGGCAACCCAGAAAAGCCTTGAACGTGCAAGTCCGTGTCGTTCGATTGACGCCTAGGGTTGCAGTTACCACAGGGGAAATTACAGGTCTGGTACCCCCGGATCCAGCAACAATCACATTCTCTCCAACTGTTTCGGGCCTACGGTTGTTAGTGTCTCGGTCCTCGAGGAGTTTCAAGAACACTTCCTGTTGTTGCGCCATGGCCCTATTCATGGCCAACATCATACGATCCATCATTCTCGATTCGGCCGTCACTTCTTCTATAATAGGCTCATTAGCCTCCAAATTTCGTCGAGGAATATGCTCGGGTCCTCCACCCAGCACATTACTCACACGTACAGTTTCCCCCACTACGGTCGCCAGCGGATGGTCGGCCGTAGGTATGTCGGCCTCCTGGCCTTCCGGATGACTCCTGGTATTAACCATGGTTCTGCTGAACGCAATCATGCAAAAGAACGGAATAAGGATTACGGAAAACACAGAGAACGTACTTCTACACTTATCAATCGTTATAACAACAGTAATTTAAGTATGCTCACGTAAGACATTTTCATAATAACGTTAGCTAAGTGAAATTATGAACGTATAATACGCAAGAGTGCTTATTACCATCGTTACAACTTTCAACTTGTGAAATTTTCCGTTGACCCTAAGACCATCCTATCTTACAAGATCTACCCCATCTCACGAGTCGTAACTTAATAGTCTCAGCTTAAGTCTAGGCATCTTACAGTCATACCTAGTTCACTTAAACCAAGGCTCTGATACCAACTTGTAACACCCTAGAAACTGCGGAAATAAAATTTTGAAGAAACAATTCGGCAATAGACTAAGTTGCGGAATAAGGTGTGACAATTTTCATTACACAATCAACCCAACGGGTATAGAGTAGTCAATATTGAGGTAGATAACTGAAGTATAAAACGACATCCTATTAATCTACAAAATATCTAGATTAGGGACGAGTATCGCTACACTTCCAAAATAAATCTTCAAAAGAATCCCTTACGACCCAAGGTCGCTCCCTCAGTCCCAACGGGCCCCACTGCTAAGATAACCTGCCAACATGACAACCAAGAGCAAGCGTTAGGCTAACGCCTAGTGAGAACAAGCTAAAATAAAAGAGAGTACTAAACCCAATTGGTGCCACGCGGTAGTATAGCCATGAGCTAAGTCAAGAAATCCAATAAACCATTAGTGATTAAACATGGTATAAGTAATACCCAAAAATCACATAACGAGCTCAACCCCTCTAGATCTGTTACTCAAAACATTCAAGTCAACCCCTCTGGATCTATCCTTGAGAGTTCCCAAAACAGGGGGAACCCAAGCACATAATGGGATTTCACCTTACTGCACCATGAGACGCTGCCCGACCGTATAGGCCCACACCTTACTTATCATGGCAACCCGATGCCTATCCCGTGCTAAAACGTGAACCAAATGCCCAAAACAGGGGACATAGGAACACAGTGCCTATGGATCCATTGCACTAAGACTCAAAGCCAAAGCATGTCATTTCAGAGCATACTCATATTAAATCAGATATACAGGCAATTCATATGAACAACGGTTCAATTCTATAAATTGTGATTCTTGAAAATGTGAAATCTTTAGAAGGTATTTCCCAACAAAATCAGTTACTTTGAAACCAGGTTTTCCACATTTAAATAATACATTTATCACATAGCATTCGTAATACAGACCGATTTAGCTTAAGGACTCACCTCAGATTTCTTCCTGATTATAGCCTGCTTCAGACGATTGCTACCTATGACAACACCGATAATCGGTAAGCCAAAATAAAGACAACTTAATGACTTAAAACTCCAGAATACGAACACAACACACTACTAGAACTCAGTACCGGTCGAAGGACACAACCGGTCGAACCCAACCCCGGTCGAACCCGACCCCGGTCGAACCCGATGTCCGGTCGAACCCGATGTCCGGTCGAACCCGACCCCGGTCGAACCCGATGTCCGGTCGAACCCGATGTCCGGTCGAACCCGACCCCGGTCTTAGGTCACACTGGTCGAACGACCAACCGGTCGAACGACCATCGTCTTGTTCAACAAGAACACCAAGAACAGGTCGAATGTTGAACCCAGATCCAAAATGAGAAATACTCAGATCTCGAAATGGAACGGTTTAAAACCTTCGCAACGAGATTCTACACGGCTAAAAGCATTCAGATCAAAGCATTAAGCTAGATTCGTACCTGGATTTGGAGAAAACCGAACGACCACTTTCTTCCTGCTTCACTTCTCTCTCTCTGATTTCTCAAAACTGATATTTGTGATATTTCCAAAATATCTAAAATCTGATTTATATTTATATAACACAAGTTACATTTTACCCCCTTGAACTTTGGGTAATAGTCAACTTTTCACCCAACCCCAAAATAGCGGGTGTTACAAAAGAACTCCATTTCTGCAGAAGACAAAATCGATTTGGTAAAAGAGTTCATACCTTGAAGTTTTGATGGAAGATGTTAGAGTCGATGGAGAGAGGATGGAGGCTACAGACACGTTTTGTGTTTTTGGTTTAGGTTTAGTCTGATCAATTTTAAGGGTAGAATGGTAATCTTGAAAATAGTCCCATGTTGTTCCACCCTTTTTGGTGGAACTATTTTTTTTTTTAACTTTTGTCCTATGAAAACTCAATTTTGTCCCATGTTGTCCCATCTCAGTTTTGTCCCAAACATGGGACTATTTTTTTTGTTCCGTCCCGTCCCACCCAGTCTGCATACCAAACGCACCCCAAAAGATTATGCTATGCTTGGATCGAAAATACAAAAAATAGATCAAGGAAAAGCAAGTTACGTAAAAATAATTAAAGGTTTTGAGTTAGATGGGTGTTAGATGTACGTTTAGACTGATTAATACGACTTTCATAACCGATTTTAAGTATTTGGGTAAAAATAGATAAAATTTTGATTTTAAATACATAAATATGTCTTTTTAGACCGTGTGATTGCCTGTATCGACCTGAACATATCAGATAACTTTCAATCGTTTCCGTTAGTTTTTTTTACCAAAATGTTTTAAGTCCTTGTACAAACAATATATCTATACTATATTATAAAGCACGGATAAAAAACTTTTAAATACAAATTAGTAGGCATAAGGTACCATCATTTTATACAAGATTTTAAAAATAACTTAATTTGCAAGTATCAAAGCACAAGATACATATTACTACTGCAGGCTTCTAACACCCATCAATTTGGTATGTGCAGGGTCTTCTTTTTATGTATATCTTTCCATATGTCACTATTAATTAACTAGAAGCGTACTCGCGCAATGCAGCGAGATACATCACGATTTTAATGTTTCGTTTTATTTTTTTGTCTATTTACAGTACGATTTTGGATGGATTTGAGAAAGTAATAATGTTTTCATTGTTCTAAAAAACTCGCCGCACAGCCGCCATGGCGTGCCATGGCACCAAGGCTTGTGTCTCACGCCACGTTAAACCTGTGGCACGCCATGGCCTAATGCACAATTTCGTAATGCAATATTTGATTTTTCTTTACGTTTTCCATGTATTATATGCAAGTTTTTTAATATATACCATAATTTAACTTGCTTATTACTATTGACTAATTGTATAACACTACAAACATATATTTTTATATATAATATTATATATGAATTAGAAAAATGACGCCATAAGTCACGCATTGAAAACGCCATGGTTTCGCCGTGACTCCTAAGGCTTGAGGCTTGGCCTCGCCGCCACGCCACGCCACGCCTCACGCCATTTAGAACCTTGATGTATTCTTATAAATTTGTTTAATTTATGCTTAATAATATAATGTTTTTTATATAAAAAAAATTAAGTATTTTATTAGAATTCAATGATTATCTTATATATTTTAATGACATCTAGAAAAATAACCAATTACATATTTAATAATATAATTAATAAAATTATAATAATATAATATATTAATTACAAGGAAATGTCTGCATAAAAGGAATGTCCTATACATACCAAATTGGTGGATGTTAGAAGTCTACAGTAGCTAGTAATATGTATTTTGTGTTTTGATACTTGTAAATTAAGATATTTTTTAAAATCTTGCATAAAATGATGGTACCTTGTGTCTAATAATTTGTATTTAAGAGTTTTTATCCGTGTTTTATAATATAGTATAGATATATTATATTACTATAATTTTGTTTTAATTATATTATTAAATATGTAATTTGTTATTTTTTCCAGATGTCATTAAAATATATAAGATAATCATTGAATTCTAACAAAATACTTAATTTTTTATATAAAAAACATTATATTATCAAGACTAAATTAAACAAATTTATAAAAAAAAACATTATTATTTTCTCAAAACCATCCAAAATCATACAGTAAATCGACAAAAAAATAAAATAAAACATTAAAATCGTGATTTATCTCGCTGCATTGCACGGGTACGATTCTAGTATTTCATAATTTATACAAATCTTAATAATACCCTTATATCTATTAGTTTTTTTTCTTTTACAAAATTGACCAACATAATTTTTTTGTTATAATAACTTTATAAATTATATTAATAGATAATTGATTAGAATAAAAACAGGAGGGTCTTCTATTAAAAAAATTATAATTTGTAAGATGACGATAACAATTTAGTTAAAAAATAAAATACAATTTAGAGTAAATTGTAATTTTGGTTCCTACGATTTGTTGTTTTTCTTCGTTCGAGTCCCTACAAAGTTTTTAGAGCAAGAAAACTCTCGTGATATACACAAGTGTTTGGTTTGGGTCCCTACCCACTAACACTGTTAAAAAAATTAGTTAAATCAAAGGTATTATGGTCATTTTACTTTTTAGTTTAAATTTCTACTAAAAATGCAATTTACTCCAAAAAAAAAAAAAATAACAAACCACAGGGACCAAAAAACCCTTCCCCCTTCGTTCCTGAGGACAAAAATCCCACCCCCTTCCCTGCTCCGATCTTGCTTTAATCTACTTCCAGCCACCACCACCAAACCCTCCTTTTCTTCACCGTTGATTAGGTTTCAAATCCAGTGATTCCATCCCCTTACACCACTGATCAAAACCACTTTCCTTTTCATTTGTTTCTACTGTGATCCCCACCACTTGTGGCAGTGAACTCCATCTCTAACAAGTCTTGAGTTCCCACCTCCCCCTATCTTAGATACTAATCAACCGAAGAGCACCAATTGCACCACCACTTTGGGTTGATGATTATTCGAAACCTTGACAATGGGGTAGAGGAATGGGGGTAAGGGATGGAGGATTTACCAGAGAAGGGGTAGGGATCAAAACCCCCACACAAGGGATCGAAATCCATACACCAAAGATTGAAAAAGAGATTGAAACTCACATCGGGGATCGAAACACATTTCCATCCATCTTCTATATTTCAATCGCCCTTACCCATTTTGCAGCAGATCGTTCAGACCGGAGGAGAAAGGAGGAGACGAATAATCCAAAACCACGAAGTTGATCTGGGTTAAGATTGGTTGTTTAGAACGAAGGAAAATGGAGGTGAACAACTGGAGTTTGTGAGCCAACGGGGGTCACATGGTTTAGGGCTGAGATGGAGGGGTTCAACACTGTGTTGCTTATATATTGTAACACCCGAAAATCTTAGGTAATTTAAATTCAAGTTGTGTGGTAGTCGTGTCATAATCGTCTATTTGAAAATCTTTTAATTATTATTTGTTAAAAATCTTAAATAATAAATGAAGGTTTCAGATATAATATTAATTAAATAAATTATTGATAGTTTATATGATTTATGAATATGTTATTAGCAACTTTGTGTTAATAAAAGGGGTATCTCTTAATTGCTTTAGAAACCCAAGGACTAGAAGAGTAACTTGTGGGTTTCGTGGGGTCAAAGGGACCTACGTGGCTTACCACGTGGGTTGAGCATGGGAAACCCACGACCAAGCCATGTAAAGGGTTGTTGGTCAGCGGAAAGGAACCCCACGTATGGGGAGGCGCAGTGCCCACCGTGGGTTAGGCGTGGCTTGAAGCCACATGAAACCCACGCGACCCGCTTTCTCTCCCTTTTCTCATCTGATTTCTTTTAAACCCATTCTCTTCCTCTATTCTTGGAAATCACCGTATTAATTCTCTATCTTCTCTCCTTCTCTCGATAAAACTCCCCACTACCAAACCCCATTTATTTCCTCCATTAGTTTCCTCTCCTCTCAACATTTATTTTGGATCTTTTAGCTTTGATTTGAAGAAAGTATTTAAAGCTACTCTCCTAAAAGAGTTGGAATATTTATTGTGTGAATCCAACTTCCTCACTTTCAACCACTTCTTCAAGACTTGTTGGATTTCTAGGGTTTTTCCTAAAACCTAGATAGTGAGTTCTTTCTTAACTATTTTAAATGAGATACACTTCTTTATATGTTTATGTTTATTGTTACTTTTACTTGTTTCTCTAAACTATGTCAATCACCTGATAAGTTTGACCTACATGTTCATATTTGGAAAATGTTAGGGTTTTTGGTTATATTTCATGATATGAGTACTATGAGGGTATTTGTTAGCATTAGTTGGGAAATGCTATGGGATACTATGTGAATGAAGAATATTGTTGATGTGCTTACTTGATATATGGTGTTGTACCTGAAGTGGGTTTGAAGATATTGGAGATCATATACATGTATTTTACGTAATGTGGAATATGTATAGTGATGAAATGCTATATATGTATATTGGATGAACCATGAGTAAGCACTAGGATGGTGTAGTATTAGGGTGCCACCTTGATGGTATGCACCTAGACCTCCGCCATTTGAAGTAATGCCTGGGAAGTAGTCTTTAGATGTGTCGGGCCTTCGGGTTGTTGCTCATGCGAGTGAACATCAAGGTACATTGACTTTAGGTGAAACTCATTGGTGTGATGGGTCTCCCTCATCGACTCCTTTATGGCCCTTGTTATCTTTAACTGTTTAACTGATCATGCCATATTATTGTTGAACTCACTAGGCTCATTTGACTTAACACTTGATTGCTTGATGTGTATCTCAGGTTCTAGCGGCACAACCGCCAAGAATGTTTAGTAGACCTTAGAGGTGAGTTTGGGAGCATTTTGGGATGCCATGTATAGAAGACATATTTTGGAGAATTGGTTTACAACCTGAGATAATCTTTCTCCTAGATAGGGTTTAGATTAAAGGGTTGTTTTCCCTCATCGCTTTTGTAGTACAAACATGTAATTAAACAAGCGTATATTGTTCCCATTTTGGGAAAGCTCATACTTTGGCATATTTTTATATACCACATTTCCAATTCCGGGAATTTTTGTTTATCCTATTTTTAGGGTGTTATGTAACACCCCGAAAATGTTTATGTAAAAAGTTCTCAAATCTCCATTCGTATAATTGATCGATTAGGAAACACCTTGTCTAGTCCTTTCGTTATGAGTCAATTAATCGGGTATCATGCATTTCGTGTTTATTATAAAATGTCTAAAGCATGGGTTCAAGTTTACTGAAATAACGGTACTAATGTAGAGGTATACAGATACGTATATTTATGTGTTATAAACGTGGTTATATATGTATATATGTATATATGTATGTGTAAGTAAATGAATTCACGTATGTGTTTGGTAATGTGATGAGCTTGGGCTTAACCTTGGGACTTCGGGAACACATGAACCTACAATAGACAAGGACTTCTTAGTTTTGGACGCCGAGCTTCGATCAGCAGCCTGAGGGGGGCCAGGGGCGACATTGCCATGCGACAATGCCCCTCGCAAAGTCGCATGGTCAATGTCGCAGGTAGGGAGGATGGTTATGAGTTTTGAGCGATTTTTTCCAGTGGGCAAGGGCCATTGTGCGACTATGCCCGACGACATTGCCCAGGGCATAGTCGCAAGGTCAATGTCACTCGCGTGTGGGGTGAGTGGAGACATTAAATCGGCCAAATAACCCTCACTTCTTCTCACTTGTGCGATTTTCAGACTTCTCCCATAGGTAAGAACGATTTTTGCTCTCTCTTCTCTCTTTCCTCTCATCCCTCTTCAATAATGACTCCTAAAAACCTAACCCAACATTTATTGTTTTCCCATTAAGATTGTTGAGCACTAGTGACTGAAATCTTGGGATTATAAGAGCTTCAAGTTACTTCCAAGTTCACACAACAACCTAGGGTTTCCCCTTTACCAACCCTAATAGGTGAGTTTATACATTTTAAATGCTCTATTACTCATTGTTATTTGCAATATCCTTACATTATGTGTTCATGTCATTACATTGAAATTTGTAACCTAACTTGTAGAGTTTCAAATTTTATGGACCCTATAAGGGTGAGCATGTCTAGTAAACCTTAATAATCTCTTCTATAATAACTAAATGAACATGGATCTTTGTTATCATGGTTGTATGATGAGTTCATGAGGAAACCCTTGTTGTCATGATTTTGATCTAACTGTTGATAACTTTATGAAGATGTAGTATGAGTAAAATAAATCTTTGTGACTACATGTATGAGATTATGAGGAACATAGTACCTTGAGTAGTAAAGATGATATGTTAATTACATGAAGCAAGGAAGCGTATAAACGGTTATAAAGGCGTAGTAAATGTTGATCACCTGATAAGAATTGTGAACACTACTCCTTGTGCACGAGAAGGTAGTGTATATTTAATAATCATTATGGGTTACTAGCGAGTAGGCAATAAGGGGTCTTGGACCCTTGAGGTGTAACTCGACTAGGTACGGATAGGCACTAATGGCCCGTAAGACCTTGAGGTGTAACTCGACGGAGTAGGCAATAAGGGCAGTAAATATGGTCTGAGGTTGTGATGTCGTCATGACATGGGAACTAAGACGGGGTCATGAGGTGTAATCCACTAACATCATGGGTGACTCCACTTCCGTGTAAACGTCACCCCGATGGAAGCGGGTCTCCCCCGTATTTCAAGAGTTATCTCTTGTATGTTGACATTCAGGTACGAGATTAAAGTTGCGGTGGAACCAGTAATAGTGAGGAGATGGAGTTCGGCAACCCAATGCTTGTTTTAATTAAATATGTTATTACGCTTTATGAATTATATGATTTATAATTTCTCACTAGGCTTCGTCCTAACACTTATTGTGGTGGTTTTTTCCTCACAGATCTTACTCGTGGAGGAAATCAGGATGTCAGGCTTGTCATCCGGGCATGTAGGACTTCTCGAAGTGCCGGTCTTTTTGGGGGATTTTTGTGAAGAGTGATTATAGAGATTTCACAACACCCGTTTTAATCTAGATGTGAATCGATTCTAGATTAAGTAGGTTGTTGAATATCGTCGTCCCATTCTTTATTGCAAAACTTTATAGTGCAAACTAACCCTCTTGTTATGGGTTTATAATTGACTTGAATTTTAGATTTTACTCTCTTGGAAGTTAATGTTTACAGGGTATTTTGGTCCTTCGTATTTTAGACGTCTTATTGCCAAATTTTTGAATTTTTGTTTCCGCAAATTTTTAGAGTGTTACATGTTACAAGTTGGTATCAGAGCTCTAGTCTAAGGCAATGTTTGGCAAAAAATCTAGCTTATAAGCTAGCCTTTTGTTTTGGTACATGTTTGGATGACCATAAGCTAGCTTATTGAAAAGCTACTCATAGTAGCGTTTTGAAAAGCTAGCTTATCAGCTACCAGCTAGCTTATAAGCTAGTTTGCCAAAGAATGCCTAAGTGAACTAGGTGTCGCATCTAGTATACCTAAACTTACGTTGTTTGTGCTTATAGTATCACTGTCCATTTGGGTAGAACGTTCCTAGGTGGGGAGAGTATTAGGATTACCGAATTGCAATGATTGAAAGTTGTGATGATGACAACGAGAATTCTTATGTAATATACGTTCACGATTTCACTTGGCCGGTGCTATTATGAATTTATAAATACGTGAATGTGCTTGAAACTATTATTGTAATGATTAATCTTTGTAATAGTACGTATTGAACCGCTAATCTTGTTGGAATGGGTGTCCAAAGTCATAACTAATTACTCATGACTTTCCATTAATAGTAGGGTCCTTTTTGGGTTGCCCTCGATTGTCCAAGGGTTATTAGAATAATTAAGAGATAGAGATAAATAGTTTATTAATTATTATTTGATAATAATTAATTAGAAATTATTATGGAAATTTTTATAGAATTAATTGGAATTAATTTAGAATTAATTCAGAATTAATTGGAATTAATTTAGAATTAATTCAGAACTAATTTAGAATTAATTGGAATTAATTTAGAATTAATTGGAATTAATTAATTGGAATTAATTTAGAATTAATTTGTGCCAATTAAAAGTGTAAGAAGATGAAAGGACTTTTCTCTAAATCCTAAAGCTACTTACCACTATAAATAGAGGTCAATGACTCCTAAATCAGGGGTACAATCTCAAGCATTCTACCTTGAGTTTTCTCTTCTCTCTTTGCTTCATTCCTTGTGGGTACTCTTACTACACTTGAGTAGATATTCCAAAGTCTAATAATCTTGGACAAATTGGGTACAAACCATTAGAGGTAATCTCCTTCGGTTACTACCTTCCTAAGCAATTTGGAATCGAAGTGTTCGAGTTCTTCACGTGAATAAATCCAATTACGAGTTTGGATTAAAGGTTGGTGATCCTTTTTCTTTCTTGTTGTTAATATCATTCACTAAAGTTTTCCTTGTAGGGTTTTTGTTATAGTTTCCGCTGCATTGTTTATTTATAGTTTATATAAAACCCAACAAATCTTTCAAAGAAATAATCGGTATGATCTTTATCATGTGTGACAGTTCACAATGATAAACACAAGGAATCGGGTGGTGGTGCCCGGTGAGGGTAATGTGGCGAGCGTCACAGCTCTAGAGACTTCATGAAGGGCAAATCCGACGGGTGTTCCGACTTTGCTGCGAAGGACCACCTTGTTGGAGGGAGTGGTAGATCAAGTTCCACAAGTGAATATAGAGACCGATAACCCGGTAGTCCAAGAAGTAGGCCCCTAGTTAGTCTTATTGGCTAGTATCATGCAGATGATGAATTCTGCAATGGACAAGCGGGACGAACGATTTATGAAGATATTAGAGGATCGTGATACAAGCAACCGGAGACATGAAGCGGTAGGAGACCATACGGTGATTGGGTCGGGTGGTACCAATAATGCAATTGGGACAGAAGAGCAAGCAATAAGAGTGGAGAAGAAGAAAGAAGGGGGTTGCTCTTACAAGTCGTTTTTATGTAGCCGACCTCCAGAATTCACTAGGACAACCAATCCAGTGGCATGCATGAACTGGATACAAGATGTAGAGATGGCATTTGAGTCAAGTGAATGCGACGACTCTCAGAGGGTCAAATTCGTGTCCCAACTGCTTAGAGGGGATGCATTAAGTTGGTGGAACGTTACCCGAAAGGCGCTTACACCGGAGGTTTTGGCCAAGCTCACTTGTCCAACCTTCAAGAAGAAGATCATGGAGAAATACTGCAATGAAAGGGCTCTCGACAAGATAGAAGAGGAGTTCCGAAATCTGAAGAAGGGTAGTCTGTCAATCGCCGACTACCCAAAACAATTCATGGAGAAGCTCAGTCTGGTTGAGCATTTGGCGACTGATGAGAGGTCAAAGTAAAAGGTCTATTTAAGAGGTTTACCAGCGAAGATGAAGATGGGTGTTAGGAATGCCCGGGTGAGTACGTTGCAAGAGGTTATCGAGGAGTCCCAATTGGTGGAGGACATTATCATCCAAGAGAGAAGAGAAGAAAAAATAAGAAGAGAAACGGAAATGGGAAGGGCCAACCGGGCCCACTCGATCATCCAAACCCTTCAAGCGGGGAGGATCATGGAGCCATGACAGGAGGCGAGGTGGTGCCCCAAGTGTAAGAGCAAGCACTTCGGGCCTTGTAATCCAAATCCCTTCTCTAATTTGATTGAGTGCTTTAAGTGTGGGCGGAAGGACCACATGACTAGAGATTGCCCCTCCCGGGGAGTTTGCTATGAGTGTCGGGAGCCGGGGCACATCAAGAGAGATTGTCCAAAGTTAGCAAGGGGCAATCAAGGATCTTCCAATGGGGCTGTGCCAAAGAAGGAGATCCCACCGAAGGTGCCAAGTCTGGCCTTCCAAATGACAACAGATGAAGAAAGGGCAACGACGGATGTGGTGTCGGGTATGTTTCTAGTGAACTCTCTACCTACACGCGTTTTGTTTGATTCTGGTGCGAACCGTTCCTTTGTGTCTCCTTTTTTTGCAAGAATTTCACTACTCCTATTAGCTTGTTGTCTGATGCTCTAGTGGTAAAGGTAGCCAATGGGGAACACTTGTTAGTTCGAGAATGCTTCGTTGGGTGCACGTTAGAATTAGATGGGGAGTCCTTTGTAATAGATTTTTAATCGGCAGATATCGGGGGATTCGATGTGATTGTTGGGATGGATTGGCTAGCTAAGCACGATGCCGGTATATTTTGTTCCAATAAACTAATTAGAGTACCCTTGCCTAAGGGTGGAGAAGTGATAATCTATGGAGAGAAGAACCGAAAAGCCAGCATGATTATCTCATCAATCAAAGCACGAAAGAGCCTAGCCAAGGGGTGTACTTCATACTTGGCCTACGTGATCGATGCAAAATTAGAAAAGAAGAAGGTGGAAGATGTGGACGTGGTGGGCGACTACCCGAATGTCTTCCCGAAAGATCTACCCGGATTGCCGCCGGAACGACAAGTGGAGTTCCATATCGACCTCACCCTGGGTGCCGCACCAATCGCTCGTACTCCTAATCGTCTAGCCCCGACGAAAATGCATAAGATGATGACGCAACTACAAGAACTTCTCAAGAAGGGGTTTATATGACCGAGCTCGTCACCGTGGGGAGCTCCAGTTTTATTTGTGAAGAAGAAGGACGGGTCTATACGGATGTGCATCGACTACCGTGAACTCAACAAGGTGACCGTCAAGAACAAGTATCCACTTCCTTGAATCGACGACCTCTTTGATAAATTGCAAGGAGCGGGATGTTTCTCCAACATAGATTTGCGGTTCGGTTACCACCAAGTGCGGGTGAAGGACAGAGACATTCCGAAGACGACGTTTCGGACGAGATACGATGATTATGAGTTCCTAGTCATGCCATTCGGGTTGACTAACGCTCCATCCGTATTCATGGACTTGATGAATCGTGTGCGTCGACCTCTATTGGACAAATCGGTTATAGTCTTCATCGATAATATTCTTATCTACTCGCGAGACGAGGTCGAACACCATCAACATTTACGGGAGGTGTTGGAGATTCTTTGGAAGGAGAAGTTGTTCGTGAAGTTTTCAAAGTGAGAGTTTTGGTTACAAGAAGTTCAATTCTTGGGTTACGTGGTATCTAAGGATGGGGTGAAGGTAGATTCGGCGAAGATTGAAGCGACGATGAATTGGGAGCCACTGACGAGTCCAACGGAAATAAAGAGTTTCTTGGGTTTAGCCTGCTACTACCGACGATTTATTCAAGACTTTTCGAAGATCGCCTCTCCGCTTACGTCGTTGACAAGGAAGAATGTGAGGTTCTTATGGACCGAAACTTAAGAAAAAGCCTTTCGGACTCTACAAAGGAAGCTATGCGAGACACCAATCTTATCCTTACCTGAAGGATCCGAAGACTTTGTGGTTTATAGCGACACCTCTAAATTGGGTCTCGGGTGTGTTTTGATGCAAAAGGGAAGGTGATCACGTACGCGTCGCGATAACTCAAAGACCACGAGAAGAATTATCCTACCCATGATTTAGAGTTAGCGGCGGTGGTATTTGCTTTGAATCTATGGTGGCACTACCTCTACGAAACGAAGTGCACACTATTCACCGACCACAAAAGCTTGAAGTACATATTCGACCAAAAGGACCTCAACATGCGACAAAAGAAGCGGTTGGAGCTTTTGAAGGATTATGATTGCGAATTGCTTTACCACCCCGGTAAGGCGAATGTGGTGGCGGATGCTTTTAGCCAAAAGAGTTATGGGAGTGAAGTCAAGGTAACCCTTACTAGAATTGATGTAATATCAAGCCTAGTGGAGGACTTCAAGGTGAGTCAAGCCGAAGCACTTCCTGAAGAGAATCTCAAGGCCGAAGTCATGGTCAAACAACGGGAGATACTAACGGAAGATAGTAGCGGCCTTAAGCTATTCCAAGGAAGGATTTGGGTGCCGAAGATTGGGTGACACCGTGAGTTTCTCTTGGCGGAGGCTCACAAGTCAAATTACTTCATACATCCCGGTAGCACCAAGATGTATAGAGATTTGAAGCTACATTATTGGTGGTTGGTGATGAAGCTCGATGTGGCCAACTATATGGAGAGATACGTCACTTGCCTTCAAGTCAAAGCGGAGCATCAAAAGCCTTACGGAAGTTTGCAACCACTAGCCATTCCAGAATGGAAGTAGCAGCATATCACGATGGACTTCGTCACTAAGCTACCAAGGACCTTACAGGGACACGACAATATTTGGGTGGTGGTGGATGAACTCACAAAGAGCGCACACTTTTTGGCGATGCGGGAGACGTTGCCAATGGACAAATTGGCCAAGCTATACATAGATGAAGTAGTGTCGCGTCATGGTGTTCCACTATCCATAGTTTCGAATCGGGTCAGTCGGTTCACTTCCAAGTTTTGGGATGGGCTACAAAAGGAGTTGGGCACGAAGGTCAAGTTAAGCGCGATCTATCATCCTCAAACCGATGGCCAAAGTGAGAAGACGATTCAAACTCTCGAGGACATGATCCGGTCTTGTGTTATCGACTTTGGCAGAAATTGGGATTCGCATTTACCCTTAGTGGAATTCGCCTACAACAATAGCTACCATTCGAGGCACTTTACGGTCGGAAATGTAGAACACCGGTGTGTTGGCTTGAGGCGGGAGAGAAACAATTTGCGGGGTCGAAGATCGTGCAAGAAAACGTGGACAAAGTGAAAAATATCCGGGAGCGTTTGAAGGCGGCTCAAGATCGACAAAAGAGCTATGCGGACAAAAAACGAAGACCGGTTGAGTTCCAAGTGGGAGAGCGGGTTATGTTGAAAGTGTCACCATGGAAGGGGATCATCCGTTTCGAGAAGCGCGGGAAGCTTAGTCCCCGTTTCCTTGGACCATTAACTATATTAGAACGGGTCGGACTACAAGCTTACAAGCTAGACTTGCCACCGGAAATGAACGGAATCCATCCTACTTTTCACGTATGCTACTTGCGGAGGTGTTTAGCCGAGGTGGATAGCGTCATCCCTTTGTCAGAGATTCGTGTGGACAATGGAAATCGTTGTGTGGAGGAACCGGAATCCATCTTGGAATCAAAGACGAAGAAGCTTCACCATAAAGAAATAACAATGGTTAAGGTCCAATGGAAACATCATAGAGGTGCAAATGTGACTTGGGAAGCAGAAGAAGACATGATGAGGTGATATCCCCAATTATTTAGGTAAGGACGAGATTTCGTCCTCGAAATCATCTCTAAGGTGGGGAGGATTGTAACACCCGAAAATCTTAGGTAATTTAAATTCAAGTTGTGTGGTGGTCGTGTCATAATCATCTATTTGAAAATCTTTTTATTATTATTTGTTAAAAAGCTTAAATAATAAATGAAGGTTTAAGATATAATATTAATTAAATAAATTATTGATAGTTTATATGACTTATGAATATGTTATTAACAACTTTGTGTTAATAAAAGGGTATCTCTTAATTGCTTTAGAAACCCAAGGACTAGAAGAGTAACTTGTGGGTTTGGTGGGGTCAAAGGGACCCACGTGGCTCACCACGTGGGTTAAGCATGGGAAACCCACGGCTAAGCCACATTAAGGGCTGTTGGTCAGCGGAAAGGAACCCCACATATGGGGAGGGGCAGTGCCCACCGTGGGTTGGGCATGGCGTGAAGCCACATGAAACCCACGTGACCCTCTTTCTCTCCCTTTTCCCATCTGATTTCTTTTAAACCCATTCTCTTCCTCTATTCTTGGAAATCACCGAATTAATTCTCTGTCTTCTCTTTTTCTCTCGATAAAACTCCCCACCACCAAACCCCATTTATTTCCTCCATTAATTTCCTCTCCTCTCAACATTTATTTTGGATCTTTTAGCTTTGATTTGAAGAAAGTATTTAAAGCTACTCTCCTAAAAGAGTTGGAATATTAATTGTGTGAATCAAGTTTCCTCACTTTCAACCACATCTTCAAGACTAGTTGGATTTCTAGGGTTTTTCCTAAAACTTAGATAGTGAGTTCTTTCTTAACTATTTTAAATAAGATACACTTCTTTAAACTATGTTAATCACCTGATAAGTTTGACCTACATGTTCATATTCGGAAATGTTAGGGTTTTTGGTTATATTTCATGATATGAGTACTATGAGGGTATTTGTTAGCAATGGTTGGGAAATGCTATGGGATACTATGTGAATGAGGAATATTGTTGATGTCCTTGCTTGATATATGGTGTTGTACCTAAAGTGGGTTTGAAGATATTGGAGATCATATACATGTATTTTACTTAATGTGGAATATATATAGTGATGGAATGCTATGTATGTATATTGGATGAACCATGCGTAAGTATTAGGAGGGTGTAGTCTTAGGGTGACACCTTGACGGTATGCACCTAGACCTCCGCCATTTGAAGTAATGTCTGGGAGGTAGTCTTTAGATGTGTCGGGCCTTCGGGATGTTGCTCATGCGAGCGAACATCAAGGTACATTGACTTGAGGTGAAACTCATTGGTTTGATGGGTCTCCCCCATCGACTCCTTTGTGGCTCTTGTTGTCTTTAACTTTTAACTGATCATGCCATATTATTGTTGAACTCACTAGGCTCGTTTGGCCTAACACTTGATTGCTTGATGTGTATCTCAGGTTCTAGCGGCGCGACCGCCATGAAGGTTTAGTAGACCTTAGAGGTGAGCTTGGGAGCATTTTGGGACGCCATGTATTGAAGACATATTTTGGAGAATTGGTTGACAACTTGAGATAATCTTTCTCCTAGATATGGTTTAGATTAAAGGGTTGTTTTCCCTCATCGCGTTTGTATTACAAACATGTAATTAAACAGGCGTATATTGTTCCTTTTTTTGGAAAGCTCGTGCTTTGGCATAATTTTATATAACACATTTCCAATTCCGAAAATTTTTGTTTATCCTATTTTTAGGGTGTTACATATATATATCTTTTATAATTAATAAAAATGAAAAAGGTAAAATGATTTTTATACCCTCATGTGCAAGTTACATGTGGGGTTTAACAAGAGAAAATCTAATTGGGTTAGATTCTGGGACCCAAACAAAACACTTTTGCATACCACAAGGGTTTTCTTGCAATAAAATATATAGGGACCCAAAACAAGAAAAACAACAATCCGAATGGACCAAAATTTCAATTTTTTTAAAACCTCTGTCTCTCCTTTCTCATCTCTCTTCTCTCCTATTTTATCTCTCCTCTATTTTCTTTCCACTCTCCCTAATATATACATACAATTGAATGTGCATCCAAGGTAAACACATTGTGAATTTTCTTTCAAAATACTATTATAATTTGTGAACATATTGTACATTTTTTTAGAAATACTATTATAATTTGTGATTACACTCTAATTGTACGAGATATAGTATGACTTGTGAACATATTGTGAATACAACTAAAACAACAAAACTAAATCTAAGCCTAACACTTGAGAGCACATTGTGAACACTCTAGTATGAAATTCTTTAAGGTTGTTTTCCTTTTGTCCACAATCAATAGCGGATCTAGAAATTTTTGTTATGGGGTCGGAATTTAAGTGTCTTGTTCTTTTTTATTAGGGTGATACTCCATAAAATTTATTGCAAATGGATCCAAGGAAAATCATTAAAATTAACAGTTAAATGTCAGCTAATAAACCCTAACCCTAACTATTAATAATTAACAAAAAATTAAAAATTATATATTAACTAACAAACTCTAAACCTAACAATGAAATTGGGTTAACAAATTATATAAAAAATTAACAATGAAATTGGGTTAAAAAATATTTATGGGGTCAAACGTTTTTCTTGTTGGGGTCAAAACACATAAATATTCACGAAAGTTTAAATTTTATACTATAAAGCAAAACATTGATCCACCTATGTTTACAATATGTTCACCTCAGGGCCGGCCCTGGCCCATGGCTAATGTGGCTTAGGACATGGGCAGCAGGGCCCATGAGGGCATCAAATTTTTTTAGGCCTTTAGTAGTAGTAGGCTCAGTTTAACGTTGGGGCCCAAAAAAAATTACCGTTTCCTCTAACTCTCTAAGACGTATATGACTCCAGAACTCCTCTCGATGCCTCTCCCTCTCGCCTCTCAATCTATCGAATACGGAATATCGCCTCTCATTCTCTCGATCTTGGACTACTCTCGTGATTGATTTGTTGCCATAAATCGACGATTCGACTCTTGTGGTCTACTGGTCTCGACAATCGACTCTCGTGGAAGAATCGATAAATCGACTCTGATTTCACTGCTGTAATTCTGATTTCGTGGAAGACAGGAAGAACCCACTCTTGCCATAAATCAACTCTTCTGATTTTGTGGAAGAACCCAATCTCTCGATCGTGGTTGATTTTATTGCTGTACTTGTTGAATTGAATCTACCCTAAATCGAGAGTCACAACCCACATGTGTATTCTTTCTAGTTTCTATCTTCTTAGTTACTTTCTTGAAAAAATATATTTGTTTGCATTGTGTTTGAATAATTGATTTGTTTAGACATGTTGCCTAGATCACAACCATCCGGTGCCCAAAATAGAAAAAGGAAAAAAAGACAAGTAGAAATTATTCAGGGGGTGTTTGGTTGGGGGTATTTGAAGGTAATCAATGGGAATGATATCCATTGTATATGTTTGGTTCAAAGAGGGAATGAAAATGGAATGATTGATGGTGTTTGGTTACAAGTAATCTAATCAATCATTATAATAGAAATGTGTAAAAATCATTCCCATACAAATTAGGGGGAATGAACTGATTTATGCATCTTTTATCTTATCTGGGTTTTTTTTTCTTGGCCTTCCACCTCTCCCAACAATTCCACCTCCCCCAAGCTTCAACATCACATATGCTATTTCTTTTATCTGGGTTTTTTTTCTTCTCTTACATGCAGAAGAAATCGAGGGTTTCCTCCAATTCTTGTTTCATATATGGGTTTTTTTTCCTTTCTCCTCCGATTTTGCTTTCATATATGGGTTTTTTTTCGATTCGAGTTTTCGATTTTTTCAATTATGGGTTTCCTTATCTTCCTACTTGAAGAAGATGTTTTTTTATGGGGGAAGTATTTGATTTTGGGTTTCTTTCGATTTTGGGTTTCTAATATCAAAGAATATGTATGAAGATGAAGATGTTGTAGGGAAAGTAGAAGATGAAGATGTTGTTTATCTTCCTACCTGCACTGTTAATTGGGGGAGTGAAGATGGAGTTGTTGAAGATGCTTGTTGGAGATGCTTGGTGAAGATGGAGATGCATAGTTAAAAGGATGAAGATGAAGGGATGGGTGGAGACGTGGAGTAGGTAACTAGTGACTAGTCAATTGTCATGTTTACTTTTTTTTATTAATTATTTTAATTCAAGAAATCCATAATAGTAATATAATGGAATGGAAATAATGATTCCTATTCTACCCTATTTTGATTATCATTCCCATTTTCATTCCTTGAAACGAACCAAACGCCCCCTCAATCTATGCAAGGATCTATGAACAAATTTTTTGTTAGACTATCAAATGTTACTGAAAATCCGGTGGAAAATCCTTGCGATGAAAACATTGACAATAATCGTGAAAATGTTGAAAAAGGGCCTAGTGATGATATTCATGATAGTGAAAATGTTGATTTTGTTTGTGATGAAAACATATGTGATGAAAACATTGACAATAATTGTGATGATGATAACATTGATAAGGTTTGTGAGGATGAAAACATTGAAAATGCTCGTGATTATAAAGTTCCTATTGTTGATGATATTGGTGTGAATATATTTGATCTAAGAGTATGGGATGGGTTAAATTCAAAAATGAAGGACTTGCTTGTTGAAAAAGGGCCTATTAGAGAAACTAACATTGTCAGGATCGATTTCTTAACAAGAATAAATTCTCAGAAACTAATATCAAAGAAGTTGCGGAATAACACTTTGATATTTAATGAAACAGTAAACAAAACAGTATATGATCAACAACTTGTAAACTTGTATTGAATACTTGAAGTTACAAGATTAAACCCACAACCTCAATATTGATGAACAGGCTCACCAATACGAATTCTACTTCTCTAGAATTAGGATCTATGCCTTGAGGTTGATTTTTTTCTAAAACTTAGAATGAATAATTATTCTAAACTATTCTATCAATTCTATACATATACTGAACAAAAAGATAATTACAATAAATAAAATATCTTCAGTATATCTTCCATGAATATCTTCAGCTTTCCATATTTTATTTTTAACCATGATCTCTTCATCATTATCTTCACATTATCTCTGAAGCAGCATTAACTTGGTCTTAGCAGCATTAACTACTAAGCAGCACTAACCACTAGCAGTACTAACTAGCTAAGCAGTACTAACTTTGTTCAAGTAGCACTAACTTTGACTAGCAGTATTAATTCTACTAGCAGTAGTAATACTCAGCAGTATTAACTTTGAAGTCTTCTAGCAGTAGTAATTCTGAACTAGCAGCATTAACCATACTTGAGCTTTTCTTCAGTTCCCAACAATCTCCCCCTAACTTGACTTTTAAGAAGAGAAGTCAAGTTCTTCTGATTTGATCTTCAAGATGCTTTCAACACTTCAGGTTCAGTTTCCCAAATTTGGATCTAGGCCCAAACTTTGATTTACAGTTCTTCTTACCACAATTTTAGCCATCTCTGAATCCTTTGTGCATACCAGTGTAGCTTTAAGCATCCCTTCTAGCTTCTCCTTGCTATGCTCATAAATTTTGTCTACCAGGTAGTATTCATGATAACAATTGTCAATAGTAATCATGTATACCCCACAGTTTTCAAAAAGTATCCATTTATCAATCTTCTTGAATATAAACTCATGATGATGATCTTTAATCCTATAAGCCACTCTTTCTGGATCAAACATCATGCACAAGTATTCCATTGCTATCTTGAGAAGATTCTCTTTAGTACCTTTCAACACATGCTCATAGAGTTTTATCCCCACTTTGTATAATTCTTCTATATCAGCTCTTGAACAACTTCTGATAACTCTCCCCCATGTTGAATATGCTTCAAGTGAACCATCATCTCTTTTGATTCTGAAGAAATCCTTTCCATTATCTCTTAGAATGTCCCAGAAGGTAATCTCAGGAGCTTTCATAGAGATTGGAACAGCCTTCATAGGTTCTACTATGGTCATATACAAATCCATACTCTCAACAGTTTGCTTGTTGGACTGCTCTGGACTTTGCACAAGTTCTGTCGGAGATGTGACTGAGGGTTCTGCTTCCTTTTCAGTTTCTTCCACCCTTGGCCTTTTCAACTGCCTTTTTGAAGCAATTGACTTCACTCTCTTTCCAGACTTGGCTTCTATACTAACACCCTCATGTTCTTCCTTCTTCTCTTTAGCTTTGTCTTTTGAGGGTGTGGTCTCCTCAGGGAATGGTTGTTGGATGTTGAGATCATGTCTCTCTTTCATCCTTCTTTCTGCTTCTTCCCTTTGAGAGGAATCCCCTTGGAGCTTTGCCATTTCCTTCCTGTAGAGCTCCTCAACTTGACTGTATGCCATGTTGGTGAACATCTCCCCCTTGACTCCAATTGCACCTTTCAGGAAATTTATCATCTTTCTTCTTTCCTGATTGGCCAAAAAGGTCTTGGAGGGTTGTCTTTTCTGCTTCATCACTGGCATTCTCTGCTTAGACACTTTCACAGAGCTTTTCTTGGCTTCAGTTTCTGCTTTTAAACTTTCTTGATACTCAGCATTTAGTTTTCTGGCCATTATCTTTGCAAGCTCTCTATCTGTTTCTGTTTGAATTTGTTCCTCCTTTTCCATTTGCTCTTGAAGCTTCTTTGCCATCTCCTCATCTCCTCTTCTTTGAAGGCAATTTAGTTTCAATAAGCTTTTCCTTTCCTTTTGTATCCTTCAAACTTTCTTTACTTGATTCTTTTCTTTTCTTTGAGCCTCCTCCTTCATTGATGACCACTCCCTTGGCCTTTTGAGTAGCCTTAGGAGTGTCATTCTTTGCTTTTACCAGAGTTTCTGCTATTTCCAATTCTTCTACAGAAAGGCCTGTTACTGCTGCTTCTTTTACCTCAGCAGCATTAACAGTTTCTGCTGCTTCTTTTACCTCAGCAGCATTAACAGTTTCTGCTGCTTGGGCAAATTCTGTTTCTTTCTCTATTTCAGCTTCTATCTCCCCCTCAACATCAAATCCCATCTCAGATTTGCTTTCCTTTTATGTTTCATTCTCTTGATTCTCCCCCTTGTTGGAAGCATCTTGAGCTATTGCCCTCTTCTTTAACACAAATTGCTTTATTCTCCTTTTCTGTACCAATCTTGTCACCAATTTCTTCAGTTTGGTGATTTGTACTTGTTGAGATAGAATAACCAGTTTCAGCTCTTCAATGTCTTTCCCCTGCTTGATGACATCCATGTTTATGTTGCTCATTGTTTCCATCAATTCATTGTAGTCATATCTGTCCTCCCCTTCTCCAGGAGTGTTACCCCCTTTTGAAGGATCATGGGATCTTTTAGTAGTGGAAGCCTTCTGCCTAACAGAAGCACTATCCACCCCTTGGTTTCTTGGCACCGGGGACCTTTGAATGATTGCTCATTCAAAGTTGCCATGGGGAAGGTCTTAGAGATGTTACCTCTATCCTTCTCTGTGCTAGCAGAAGTAGTGGCAGCCTTCTCACCCATATGCTCTTCCATCTCCTTAGAGAGCACCTCCTCAGGGTTGGGAGACACCCTAGTGGATTCCCTTTGGATATTCTCTACTGGAGAGTACTCCAATAGAGGGATTTGAGGCTCTTGGTTAATAGTAGGTACACCAAGGGAAGGAGCCTTGTGTACCTTTCTCTTGACATAAGTCTTGGATATTCTGGGGGTGGGTTTAGCAGCAAAGGACTGAGGGAAAATTTGAGAGAGGGAAGGTTGGGATTGGCTAGCAGTGGGTTGGTCTAATGGGGGCCTTGACCCTGCTACCATACCTTCATCAGTTTGGGACACCACCATCATTGTAGAGAACAATGGGGTGTCTACTCCTTCCGAGTCCCCAGCAGATCTTCTCATATTTGAGAAAACCTTGCCTTTAGGGGGTTTTGGTACATATATCCCATTAGAGTGAGGAATATCCGTCAATTCGTGGGTGATAACTGCTTGAACAAACCTGGGATACATATAAAAGATCTTTTTGTTTCCCAAGTTTGAGACAAGATCATTGAAAATCATTTGGGAAAAATTATACTTTTTGGCAGTGGCTAAGCATACCAGAGCATAAGCAATGGTGCTACTGAACTCACTCCATCCAGTAGTCTTTTTAGATATACAATGCATAAGGGTATGGACAAAGAAACGCCATTGAGGTGAAAATTTTGCTTTTAAGAACTTGAACACACCCAATGGGCCTCCATACCCCATTCTTGTAAGAGTAGAAACAGTTCATCATTAGAGATAGAAGTTATACCAGAGGCATCGTCTAGACGTAGACTGATGCGAATCACTTCTTTAGTAACTGTCAATGGCTTGCCACACACCGCCGTCTTTATCATTTGCACACCATCCTTAGTAACAATGGTGGCATGTGCCCATAATTGCCTCTGATGCTCTATGAAGATAGTAGGAGATATAGTGAGAGCATGGGCAATGTGGCTATACCTCAGAAAGTCGACTATCGGATGAAAACCTTCAGCTTGTTTTGGCTTTTGGAGCATCGCGATTTCATTGTGCTCGTCAATGAACGTCATTGATGCCATTGATCTTTGCCTGAGAACTTTGAACTTGAGAGAGAAAGGGTTTAGAGCGCAAGTGAACAGTATGCAAAGAGTCGTTATGAACTTTTTAGGCGGGCAAAGAGTATTTATAGTGTTCGGGACATAAGCAGTATTAACCTAGAGCAGTATTAACTGAAAGCAGTATTAACTGAAAGCAGTATTGACTGAAAGCAGTATTGACTGAAAGCAGTATTAACTGAAAGCAGTATTAACTGAAAGCAGTATTAACTGAAAGCAGTATTAACCACTAGCAGTATTAACTAACTAGCAGTATTAACTGAGAGTAGTATTAACTATTAGCAGTATTAACTGTGCACTGGCAGTATTAACACTGTACTGGCAGTATTAACCATACTTACTCTTTTAAGCTTGTGATAGACTGAGTACTGCTATACATATTCTGAAAAAGAAGATTAGTAACACCAAGAATAAACAATATACAGGTATAGAACCACTTTTTGAGAAGGGGCTTATTCAGAGTTGATCATTCCCACACTAGTTACCAAGAAATTGAATCTACCCACATCAAAAGCTTTAGTGAATAGATCAGCAAACTGGTTATCAGTGTGAACTTTTACAACTTGAATATGTTTCTTTTCATTGCAGTCTCTTATGAAGTGATACCTGATCTCAATGTGCTTTGTCTTTGAGTGCTTGACAGGATTATTCACAATGCTAATAGCACTGCTATTATCAATAAAAATTGGAGTGTGTAGAAAGGTTACCCCATAATCCAGCATTTGATTCTGAATCCATAAGACTTGAGAACAGCAACTTGTAGCTGCTATGTACTCTGCCTCTGTTGTAGATGTGGATACTGTGGTTTGTTTCTTGCACTTCCATGAAACTAGTCTTGCACCCAAAAACTGACATCCTCCAGAAGTAGATTTTCTGTCCAAGTTTGCTCCACCTAGATCACTATCTGAGTATGCAAGTAGGTCAAAGGATGACTCATGAGGATACCAAAGTCCCAATCTGGGTTGCCCTTTGAGATATCTGAATATCCTCTTAACAGCTTGATAGTGAGATTGCTTTGGCCTAACTTGGAATCTTGCATATACACAGACTGGAAACATTATATCTGGCCTAGAGGCTGTAAGATACATGAGAGAGCCAATCATGGATCTATAATGATGAACATCCATATCCTCCCCCTCAAGATCTGTTGTTATCTGCTTGTGTGTCTCCATAGGTGTGCTGGCAGGTTTTGAATCTGAGAAACCAAACTTGGTTAGAATGTCCTGCACATACTTGGACTGACAGATGAAGATTCCATCTGACTTCTGTTGAACTTGGAGTCCAAGGAAGAAAGTAAGTTCCCCCATGGAACTCATCTTGAACCTTTGATGCATTAGTTCCTCAAACTCCTTGCACATGTTGTCTCTTGTTGATCCAAAGATAATATCATCAACATAGATTTGGACCAACAAGATATCCTTCTTCTTTCTCTTGATGAACAGAGTCTTATCAATGACTCCTCTTTCAAATCCATTTTCCAAGAGATAGGATGACAGAGTGTCATACCATGCTCTTGGAGCTTGATGTAGTCCATAAAGTGCTTTCTTCAATTTGTATACCCTGTCTGGATAGCTTGGGTTTTCAAACCCTGGTGGTTGACAGACATATACTTCTTCTTCAATTGAACCATAAAGAAATGCACTTTTCACATCCATTTGATAGACTTTGAATTTCATATAGGAAGCATAAGCTAGGAATAATCTAATTGCTTCTATCCTGGCCACAGGTGCAAATACTTCATCATAGTCTATTCCCTCTTCTTGTGTATACCCTTGAGCCACCAACCTTGCTTTATTCCTTATCACTATACCTCTTTCATCTCTCTTATTCCTGAAGACCCATTTTGTTCCTATTGCTCTTTGGCCTTTAGGAAGGTCTACCAGATCCCAAACATCTTGCAGCTTGAATTGCAGTAGCTCTTCTTGCATTGCTTCTATCCAACTGGACTCTTTCATAGCATCATGTGCCTTTTTAGGCTCAAGCTGGGATAAAAAGCAAGAAAGCACTGTGTGTTGTTGGTCTTGCATTTCTTGAAGCCTACTTTGATTTCTAGTCATCATAGGAGAATATATATCTCCTATTACCAGCTGTGGAGGATGATTCTTTTGTATTCTGGTGTGATGACTAGGTTCTTCATTAAGTTCCACCTCTAAATTAGAGTCATTCAACTCAACTGAAGTGTTTTCAGTAGCTACTTCTGGTTCTTTATTTTCTTGAGTCTCCTCATCTCTACTTGCTTCTTCACTTTGACTTGGTCCAGTAGATGGTTCCTTTTCACAGTCTTCAACAGGATCCACTGTGGGTATGGGAAAGATCACAAATTGAGATATACTTTCTTGAACTTGTGTAGTCCCTGATCCTCCACTCCCTGAACCTGCATAATCATCACTACTGAAACCAAAAGAGTTAGTTAGTGAGTCAATGTCAAATAGCCACTGAGGACCAGACCCAATTGGATCTGGTGTGTTCTCATTGCATTTGACATTGTCACTTTCTTCAATTATTCTGGAAGAAGAGTTAAAAACTCTGTAAGCCTTACTCTGAGATGAGTAACCAACAAGAAATCCATCATCTGCTTTGCTATCAAACTTACCTAAGTGAGATTTGGTATTGAGAATTGTACAAGGACACCCAAAAGGTTTGAAAAATCCAATGAAAGGTTTTCTTTTATTTAAAAGCTCATAAGGGGTCTTGTTCTTTGGCTTGACCACTAGAACTCTGTTTTGGACATAACAAGCAGTATTAACTGCTTCAGCCCAGAAGGTAATTGGCAATTTTGAATCCACCAACAAAGATCTAGCAGCCTCTATTAGTGTCCTATTTCTCCTCTCAGCAACTCCATTCTGTTGAGGAGTCCTAGGAACACTATATTGTCTCTCAATGCCTTTCTCTTCACAGAAGGTGTTTAGATCAAAATTTTTAAACTCAGTCCCATTATCTGATCTAATGACTTTTACTTTTTGATTAGTTTGGTTTTCAATTCTTAGGATAAAGGATTTGATCAGTCCACTTGTCTCATCCTTAGTCCTTAGAAAATATACCCAGGTAAATCTAGAGTAATCATCAACAATAACCAAGCAGTAAGATTTCTTGCCTATACTCATAACATTTGTAGTACCAAAGAGATCCATATGCAATAACTGGAGACAAGAAGAAATTGAGTTTATCTCTTTGGTCTTATGAGAAGTTTTGTGTTGTTTGCCTTTAAGACATGCAACACAATGATCATCACATGAAAATACTTTTGAAGGTAAACCTCTTACAAGGTTGTTTTTAACAAGTTTGTTCATGGTCTTGAAGTTCATGTGACACATCCTTCTGTGCCAAATAGAGGATTCATCCATAGAAGCTTTTGAAACAAGACAGTTCAGGGATGAATCACTATCAACATTGTCCATATCTAGACAATACACATTGTCCTTTCTTGGAGTTCTAAGTAGTATCATGTTTTCATCAACTACCTTGAACCCTGGAGCAAGGATCATACACTCAGTATTTGTAAATAATATGCTATGTTGTTTGTCACAGACCTGTGATACACTTAACAGGTTGTACTTCAACTGATCAACATAGTAGGCATCCTCAAATGTCATCTTACCTTTTGTAACATTACCTTTTCCACTTATTTTACCCCCAGTAAGATTATCTCCAAAAGCAACATGTCCTCCATTGATATGCTTGAAATCCTGAAGGCATGACATGTTACCTGTCATGTGCCTAGAGCAACCACTATCAACATGCCATATGCTCTTTCCTTTGAGCTGTTGGTTGCCCTGCACATAAGATAAATCAGTTAGTATGAATTAGGAACCCAAGCCAAAGTGGTCTTGGGTACCCCTTTCTCATCAAAATACTTGCATTCTTTCTTGACAAGATTTCTAAACTTTGACTCCTCATTCTTGGAGTACTTTGTCACAATGATAGGCTTGGAAACATTTTTGCTAGAAGCAGTACTGGTTTTAGAAGTACTAACTGCCTTAGCAGCACTTGCAGGCTTAGCAGTACTAACCTTGTTAGAAGTAGTAACTGTGTTAGCAGCAGTAACTGTGTTAGCAGTATTAATATTTTCAGCAGTACTAACACTGGTAGCAGCAGTAATGTTTCTAGCAGCACTATCCCTGTCAGCAGTACTAACAGTTTTAGTGCTTCTAGGCACCCACATTTTAATGCTTTCTTTTAAAACCTTTTTCCCTATAGGGCTTTTGGTTTCAACAGATTTCTTCATCACATGTTTCTTTCCAGCCTTCCTATAACCAACAGGTTTTTGCACAAAGCTTTGAAAGTTCATTTGTTGATTAATAGGGTTAAAGAAACAATACTTAGCCAAATGATTCAGCTTGCCACATATGAAACAAGGTTTTGGTCTATTTATTTATTCAGATCAACTCCTTGTTTCTGAGCCCATTGATTATTCCAGTTTCTTTGGTTACCTCTTTTTATACCAGAATTTAGGCTCTTAGCTTTATTGCAAGCACACTGTTTACAAGATCCAGGATTCACAACCGTGGTTTGTTTGTAATGGACCTTGTTATCCTTTCCTTTGGTCTTCTCTATCTCCTTGGACTTGACCCAGATTTTCCCACATCCCTCATTGGTGATAATGTTGTTTTCTAATGGTATCTCTTTACTCACAGCATTATCCCTATTCTCACTGGCTTCTTTCTCAGTCAAATCCTTAACTACTACCTTATCCAAAGGATCTATCTTAAAAGCTTCCTCAGACAAGTCCTTTTTCTCCTTGGTCTCTAACAAGTCTGAAGTAGGAGAGATATAGTTGTTGTTGTAGGGAGGGGGTGTATTGTTGTATCCAATACCAGGCTTCATCTTGTCATGTATCTGAGCCTTTAGAAGAGAATCCATTGCTTTTGAAGCATATGAAAACTTTTCTATGTCAAGCTTAACTTTAGACAGTTCCTCTTTCAGTCTATCATTCTCTTCTAAGGACTTAGACAGTTTGGTCTCTAACTCATTCTTTTCCCACTTCCAATAATTTGTGTCATAAGAGTGTTGAAGTTCATTAGCTTGAAAGCCTTTGATTTGTTCTTCAAATCTCTCTACTATCAACACATAGTCTCTT
The DNA here is from genome assembly GCA_023525745.1 of Arctium lappa. Taxonomy (NCBI): domain Eukaryota; kingdom Viridiplantae; phylum Streptophyta; class Magnoliopsida; order Asterales; family Asteraceae; genus Arctium; species Arctium lappa. The sequence goes on along the minus strand of CM042064.1, from coordinate 49,043,033 downwards.
TTGTCCTTTTCTAATCTTTTGAGGTCATCACACATACTTTGGTTGTGATCCCTGTACTTTTTAACAGTGTCTATGCAAGATTGAGTGCAAAGATTAGAAATTACCTCAGAGGGGAGATCAGACACTTCTGCCATAAGAGCTTGATTCTGAATGGCTTCCTCAGCTTGATCACTCCAGTCAAACCCCATTCCTTGTTGAGAAACAAGGGCTTGAGCAGGATTCTTGTTTTGATTGTAGCCTCCATTCTGAGTTTGTTGGTGGTTGTTGTTTGGAACCCCACTTCTGCACTCTCTAGCAAAGTGTCCTTTCATGTGGCACTTATAGCATTCCACCTTTGTCTTGTCAAAACCAGCTTCATCTTCTCTTCTTTGAGAGAAGTTGTTCTTTCCTGTTCTTTTGATAAACTTCTTCACCCTCATAGATAACATGGCCATCTATCGTTTAATGTCCATCTCCTCCGGGTCATCAGGGTGAAGTTGATCCAGATCATCATTAATCAATGAATTGTTGCTATGACTGGACAAAAAGGCTTCAAAGATAGTTTCAGTGCCTTTTTCTGAATTTACTCCACTGGCAGTACTAACTGTTTCAGGGTTGGCAGTAGTATCAGTAGATGCTGATAGAAGTGCAGCATTGTGGATATAACCAGTGGGCTTCTTCTTGGTTTCTACCTCAGTTTCAAAAACTCTTAGATCATTATATAGATCATCAAGTTCCTTCTCTTCCAGATTGTCACTCTGTCTATATGAGACAGTGTACATAGTCCATTCATCCCCAAGAGATCTGAGGAACTTTCTGTTGATATCATCTTGCTCCATCTTCACTCCTACAGTAGCCAGTTCACCAATGAGTTTGTTGAACCTATCAAAAGTTTGAGTCATAGACTCATTCTTTGAAGAAGTGAAGTTCTCATACTGCTGCTTTAGAACATCTCTTTGATTTCTTTTGATGCTTTTAGTTCCAGCAAATCTTTTCTCTAGAGCATTCCAGAGAATCTGAGCATCAGTCCAGTTGCAAAATTGATGCTGATATTCATTGGGGATGGCCAAGAGCAGAGTGCTCAAGGCCTTCATCTCTGTCTGTCTGATCTTTCTCTCACCATCTGTCTTTGGTGGAGGTCTTTTCCCATCCGGTCCAATCTTTCCTGCTTCAGAAGGACCATTCTCAATGATATCCCACATTGAGTAGTCAGTGAGAAGAATGTATTGTCTAATTCTGATCTTCCACATGTCAAACTCACTGGGTTTGAGCATTGGAACCTTAGAGACCAGAGTACTGTTTGATTCTGCAAGGTTTTCCATGATGAATAGATATATGTTTCCGAGAGAATTGGCTCTGATACCACTTGTCAGGATCGATTTCTTAACAAGAATAAATTCTCAGAAACTAATATCAAAGAAGTTGCGGAATAACACTTTGATATTTAATGAAACAGTAAACAAAACAGTATATGATCAACAACTTGTAAACTTGTATTGAATACTTGAAGTTACAAGATTAAACCCACAACCTCAATATTGATGAACAGGCTCACCAATACGAATTCTACTTCTCTAGAATTAGGATCTATGCCTTGAGGTTGATTTTTTTCTAAAACTTAGAATGAATAATTATTCTAAACTATTCTATCAATTCTATACATATACTGAACAAAAAGATAATTACAATAAATAAAATATCTTCAGTATATCTTCCATGAATATCTTCAGCTTTCCATATTTTATTTTTAACCATGATCTCTTCATCATTATCTTCACATTATCTCTGAAGCAACATTAACTTGGTCTTAGCAGCATTAACTACTAAGCAGCACTAACCACTAGCAGTACTAACTAGCTAAGCAGTACTAACTTTGTTCAAGCAGTACTAACTTTGACTAGCAGTATTAATTCTACTAGCAGTAGTAATACTCAGCAGTATTAACTTTGAAGTCTTCTAGCAGTAGTAATTCTGAACTAGCAGCATTAACCATACTTGAGCTTTTCTTCAGTTCCCAACAAACATCACATATCCAAAAGATACAGTAGGTAGACATTTCTCTTCTGAATATTATGTTCGTAAGATAAGAAACGGTGATTGTTATAATAGAAAGTGGTTGATTTATTCTAAAGAGTTGGATAAAGTTTTTTTTTTTGTAAGTTTTTCAAAGATGGTCGATCAAAAAGTCAATTAGCAAGTGAAGGTTTAAATTGTTGGAAACAACTTGGTCAAAGATTAAACATTCATGAAAATAGTCTGGAACATTTGATTAATTTTTGAATTTGGTCTGAGTTACGACTGAGGTTGATTAAAAATCAAACACTTGATAGAGAGTTGCAAGAGATGATAAAAAAAGATACCGACCATTGGAAAGATGTTTTGATTAGAATTATTGCTACTGTTAAATTTCTAGCGAAGTATAATATACCTTTTCGTGGGAGCAATGAAAAACTTTTTCAATAGTCTAATGGTAATTTTTTGGGCATAATTCAAATGATTTCTGAGTTTGATCCTGTCATGAAACAACATTTTCGGCTTATTGAAGACAAAAAGACTCATTACCATTAACTTAGCCATAAAATTCAAAATGAATTGATTGAAATGTTGGCATCCGAAGTAAAGAGTGCAATTATTAGAAAGATCAAAGAGGCCAAATATTTTTCAGTTATTCTTGATTGTACTCCGGATGCAAGCCACAAAGAACAAATGACTTTGATTATTAGATGTGTTGATATATCTTGTTCTCCTATTCAAGTAGAAGAGTTCTTTCTTGAGTTTTTAATTGTAGAAGATACATTTGGTTTAGGACTTTTTAATGCATTACAAGTTGTTTTGAAATCACTTGATTTGGATATAAATTTTGTGCGGGGACAAGGGTATGACAATGGGTCCAATATGAAAGGAAAACATCAAGGCGTGCAAAAAAGATTACTTGATAGAAATCCTAGAGCCTTTTATATGCCATGCGGGTGTCATAGTCTTAATTTGGTTTTATGTGATATGGCAAGTTTTTGTTTCAAAGCCAAAACCTTTTTTGGTACTTTTCAAACGATATACAATGTTTTTTCAAATTCTACAAAAAGATGAACCGTTTTATTAGAAAATATTGATGATTTGACTATGAAATCCTTATCTACTACTCGGTGGGAAAGCCATATTGAAAGTGTTAAAGCTATCAAAACTCAAGTTGGCCAAATCAAAGATGCTTTAATACAATTGGCTCAGGTAAGTGAGGATGGAAAAGTGTGTAGGGATGCCGATTCTTTGGTTAATGGTGAGCTTTCAAGTTTTGATTTTATTGTAAGTTTGGTTATTTGGCATGAAGTTTTGTATAGAATTAATTTAGTTAGTAAGAAACTACAGTCTAAAGATATGCTTCTTAATGTTGCCATTGAAAATCTCAAGGGATTAGTTGTCTAGTTTGAAAAATATAGAGAAAATGGGTTTGCATGACCTATTAGTGAAGCTAAAGAAATTGTAAATAATATTGGAGTTAAGCCTGAATTTACTGTTAAATGTTTTTTCTCTCGAAAAAAACATTTTGATGAAATTCCAAATACTGAGAGAGAACAACAATCTGCTCAAGAGTGTTTTAGAACTGATTACTTTCTTGTGTTAGTTGATATGGCTATTTCTCAGTTACGTACTAGATTTGAACAAATGCAAGAATTCGAATCTATTTTTGGTTTCCTGTTTGATAGACGAAAGTTAGTAACCTTACATGATGATGAGTTAAAAAAATTTTGTATGAATCTTGAAGTTGCTTTAACAAATGGTGATGATTCTGATATTGATGGGGAATATTTGTTTATGGAGTTACATGTTTTGCAGGGATTGTTACCGGAAGAGGCATCCAAGAGTGGAAATCCTTGGACATCTATAAAAATTTTGGAGTTTGCAAAGGAGATGGACATGTTTCCACATGTCTTGGTTGCTTACAGGATTTTGCTTACCGTACCCGTCACCGTTGCATCCGCGGAAAGAAGCTTTTCGAAGTTAAAGTTGTTGAAGTCTTATCTACGGTCTACCATGAGCCAAGAAAGATTGAACAGGTTAGCAATTTTGAGTATTGAGAGTAAGTTTTTAGCGGATATTGAATATGATAAAGTTATTGACATTTTTGCTTCAAAAAACGCACGAAGGCATCGTTTTAAATAATGTATTTTAAGTTTTATTATACGGGTTTTTGGTTTATGTTCTGTTAGACCACAATCTCATTGGATTCAAGATCATCCAAACTGAAGATCGCAATCTGAAGCTAAAGCCGGAACGTCGACTCTCGATATAAAAGTCTATGTCTATTTGTAATAAATGTCAATGTAATTGTATTAGTTTACTTAGATTTAATATCTAAGTTATAATAATGTAATAGTTAGATAAAGTTATTAGTTAGCTTTATTAGTTATTAGTTAGTTTCTAGTTTATAATAGATTTAATATCTAGATCAAATATCTAGATATTAACTTAGGTAGTGTGTTCAACACACCAAGTAAGTTTTAGTTGTATCTCTAGTCTCTCAAGATCAGATCATAATAATACACACACAAAAACACACACTTCAACGTGTAAAAGAGAAAAAACATAGAGAACACAAATCAAAGCTTCATAGATCCATCCTCTAATCGTTATTTTATATATCAAACAGGTTGGTAATCATATTGTGTTGTTATTCTATAAACTTGATAAGTATTGTTGGACCGACAATTGGTATCAGAGTCTGATTAAGATAAAAACAAGTTTTGTTAGAAAAACGTCTCTGTGTTCTTCAAGAAATATTGATTTCGAGTTCTAAAGTGTTATAGGTGTTAGAATCGATCAAGTTGTGATCGAAATACATGCTAGATAGATTTGTGAGTATTTGATTTCACTTTTAAGATTAAATCGAGTTCCAATTTGTTGATTTTGTGTGAAAAAGTCGAAGTGGGTAAGTTCATTGTGCCATCGATTTTATTTCGAAAAAGTGTGTTTTAGAGAGATCGAGTGCTTACATTTTATTCTAAAAGTGTTTCTAGACACATTGGTAGGGTTTGGTATTGCTAAATCGTTTCAGGATCAAATTTTAGACGATTTTCAGAAGTTCAGGACGAACACCCGCACAACAGAGGAAGAATAGCCCGCAAACTTCAACTTTGCGGCTCCCACATCAAACGCATAGTTCTACTGTGCGTGTCCCAAAGGAAACGCATATCTTACTGTGCGGCTCCAACTTCAAACGCATACCTTACTTCTCGGCTCTCAAAGCACCCTCAAAGCATACTTCTTGGTTCCCAAGTGACCCGCATAGTTCAAACTAGAAACGCATACCTCAGTGTGTGCTTCCAACTAGAAACGCATACCTTAGTGTGCGCTTCCCACTAGAAACGCATACCTCATTGTGCGCTCCTCACTACACCCGCACACCTCATTGTGCGCTCCTCACTACACCCGCACACCTCATTGTGCTCTCCTCACTATACCCGCACACCTCATTGTGCGCTCCTCACTAGACCCGCATATCTCAACTTTGTGCTCCTCACTTAAAATCCATACTTAGAATTCCCTTCAGAATGACATCCAGAGAAGCTCTCGCAATAGGAACTGACACCAAGCCACCGGTTCTCTTCAAAGGAGAGTACGAATAGTGGAATGATAGGTTTCTAAACTTCATTGACAGACACGAGCTGGGTGATTTTATCAGAACATCTATAGAAGAAGGAGTTATGATACTTCCAATGACAACTCGTGTAGTTAATAATGTGCCGACTCAGGTTGAACTTAAGCTTCACGAGCTACAAGATGATAAACTCAAAAGGGCCAAAGGCGACAAATTATCCAAGTCATACATCTTACAGGGATCCCAAATGAAATATACGTAAAGATTGACAGCTACAAGGCTTCAGGTAAAGAAATGTGGGATCAGCTCGAAAAGATGATGATGGGTTCAAAAGTGGGAAATCAGCTGAAAATCTCCAACTACCTAAATAACTATGAAGAATTTAGAGGCAGGGTGGGAGAAACCTTAGAAGAAACCTATGACAGGTTTGTGACGTTGCTGAATGAACTTAGCAAGAACAAAGTTCACAAATCTCAAATAGAGTTGAATGTCAAATTCCTTAGTATTCTTCAACCTAAATGGAAAAGATTTGCTCGGCAGATGAAGCAGATTAAAGACCTGAATGAGATTCCACTTCACGAGGTGTATGAAACCCTCCGTCAGAATGAAGAAGAGGTGGATGAAATTCTGGATGATAAAAGATAGAAAGGAAAGGTAGTTGAAGACACCGTCGCACTTGTTGTCAGAAAGAAAAAGAACAAGGCAACTGTATATGAATCAGATGAAGAAGTTGAAGGGTGTGCAAACTCAGAATCAGATGAAAATGATCAGCTGAAGCAATCAATGCTCATGCTGACTAGTGCTTTTCAGAAAAGGTTCTACACAAAGCCAACATCAAATAATCAGAGATATTCATCTAGTCCGAACAACTACATCCACAAAGAAAGGATTGAAGGAAGCAGGTATGAAGGAAGAAGATTTGAAGGGAGAAGATCAGAGGAGAGGAAACCTGAAGAAAGAAGGTTTCAGTCGGAAGGAAAGAGGATTGAGGAGAGGAGACCGGAAGAAAGAAAATTCAAAGCTGAAGGATCAAGTCATCCAGAAACGCCTACGTGCTATAACTGTGGCAAACCAGGTCACTTTGCCAAGGACTGCCGCAGATCAAAAGTCAGAAATTCAGACTACTACAAGAACAAGATGCTTCTTGCAAAACAACAAGAGGCAGGCAAGGCATTCATGGCTGAGGATGAATACTGGCTCGATCACTCAGATGAGGAAGAAGAAGATGATGAAGAAAGAGATGAAGCCGTCAACATGTGCTTGATGGGCAAGATAGAATCAGATGCTGAAGCTGATTCAGACACTGAAGAAGAGGAGGTATGCAATTTATCAGATTTAGAATTCATGAATAAAATGCATGCCATGAGTATGAAACAAAGAGAGTTAGAATCTAATCTCAAGCAAGATAATGGTGTCATGACAGACAAAGACCAATTGATACAGAAACTTAACAATGAAATTGCTGAGAAGAAAGTATTAATTGAGGTTTTACATAAAGACAATGACACCAATGCTAAGGAAAAGACAATAATTCTAAAAGAGAATTCTGATCTTAAGTCTCAACTGCTAAATTGTGAGATTGAAAAATATGAGCTTAAAAAGTTGCATGCTTCTTGTACAAAAGAAAACTTTTCTTTGCTCGGAAAATTAAAACGTCTGGAAGAGAAGTTGTATAAAATGGGTCAAACTGAACAGACTATTTTTCTGAACAAACCCAAAGAGGAAATAGAGAGATGGGGAATTGGTTATAAGAATCCTCACTGTCTACAAAAGGGGATGTCTGAAGTGCCAGGACTTTATGATCATCTTAATATGCAATTAGCTCGCAGACTCCCCTCGTTTAAAACTTTTTGGACTAAACTGTCAAAAGAGGATGAAGCCAATGAAACGGAAAAACGGATGAAATCAGCTTAAGTTCATCTTCCATTTTATTATGCGAAGTTGAATAATAGTTATGATGAAAACCCAATATATAAAAAGAAGGAAACTCTTTCAAGTGATTTCTTTCCAAGTTATTCTGAAAAGGAAATGGAGGCGAAACCTATTAAAGGTAAACTATATGTCCCTCCTCTCGTTTTAGAACGCAAAATTTCTGAACTCGAGAATTCTTTATCAGATGCAAGACTTTTGATAAATATTGAGCAAAACGTTTTTTCAACCGTGTTTTCAAATTCTGTTATTTCAAAAGCTTCAAACTCTGAGGATACGTTTGGTTCATCAAATAAAGAGCTTAATTTTCTTAACTCTAACGGTAGTTTCGATGGTTGTTTTGAACAATTTGACTTTAATGCAAAACTTCCCAACCATTCATTTTTTGTTAAGAAAAACCAGTATGCCTGTGAACATTGCAAAATCAACGAAAGCTTTCGTTGATAAATCAGTCTCTGTGAACGCTAAGAGTGCTAAAGGTATGAATTTATCTCAGCATTCACAGAAACCGACCACTACTGGTAATTCCAAGAAGAAGCATTCATTTGTTGCTCAGAAGTCTAACTCACCAGTTTCACATGTTACAGATCTGAGCAAGCAAAGGCTAGAAGTTAATTCTCAATGGCAACCGAAACGGAAGCTTGACAAGACCGTTTTATCGTTTAGTAGTATTAATTGTAGCAAGACTACGCTTAGTAAAGATGTCTAAATTGCTGATGTTGCTCTTTTGAACTCAAAACTTGTTGTTTCCCGTAAACAATATACAATGAAGCAATTATTTCAGTTATCTTTATCTGCTAGAAAGTCTTCCTTTTATGATAAACATATATCTATCTCTTGTCAAGATTCTGAAGATTGGTTTGGAAATTACCATGTGCATTCATCTCATACCAATTCTTCACATGCATTTCAAAAGAAATGAGGATCCAATTTAAAATGGATACCAAAATCTTGTGCTAACACAACAGGACCCAAATTACAATGGGTACCTAAAGCTAAATTTGTGTTGCAGGCACACAAAGCTTAGAGAGAAAGCGACTTCTGATTATGTACAGATCAGGACTCGTTCTTCAATGTTAAAAATAGGTTTTTGGATAATGCAGTTCAAAACCCGAACATCAAAGTCAAAATAGGCTTTTGAACAAATCAGTTCAAGACCCGCACTTCGATAATCAAAGTGAAAATTCCAAAGTTGTCGTATAAATATCTAAATTTGCAATTTCTCTTATGCAGACTAGTCATACATGGTTCTTGGACAGCGGATGTTCCAAGCACATGACAGGGCAAAAAGAGATACTGTCCAATTTCAAAGACAAATTTTGTGGAACAGTAAGATTTGGCAACGACCAGTTTTCTCCAATCATGGGATACGTTGATGTACAACAGAACAATGTCACTATCAAGAAGGTGAGCTATGTTGAAGGCTTACGACACAACTTGTTCAGTATAGGCCAGTTTTGTGACAAAGAGTTAGAGGTCAACTTCAAATCCAAGAGATGTTCAGTTCGCAATGAAGAAGGCGAAGAACTCTTGGTCGGTACTCGAGAATCAGACCTCTATACAATCAATCTGTCAAAAGTCCAGGCTGACAAGCAAGTGTGTCTACTATCGAAAGCTTCGATGCAACAAAGTTGGTTATGGCATCGACGTCTTTCTCACCTCAACTTTCGGTACATCAACAATCTGGTCAGTGGAAAACTCGTCAAAGAACTTCCAGAGCTGAAATATGAAATAGAACATCTCTGTGCAGCATGTGAAAAGGGCAAGATGAAGAGGGCACCTCATAAACCGAAGCCTGAACCAAGTACCAATGCTCCGTTAGAGTTATTGCATATGGACTTATGCGGTCCGATGCGAACTCAAAGTCTAGGCGGAAAGAAGTACATACTCGTGATTGTGGACGATTACTCGCGATACACATGGGTTAAGTTTCTACGTTCAAAGGATGAGACACCTGATGTTCTCATTACATTCCTAAAGACGACCCAGGTGAATCTGCAGAAACCGGTCAAGTTTCTAAGAACAGACAACGACACAGAGTTCAAAAACAACAAAGTTGAAGAATATCTCGAATCTGTCGGGATTTCACATCAATACTCTGCTGCTCGAACGCCTCAACAAAATGGAGTGGTTGAAAGAAGAAATCGAACGCTAGTCGAGGCTGCTCGTACTATTTCCATATATTTGAATGTAAGTGTTTAGTGCTAAACGATAGGGAGAATCTCAATAAGTTCAGGGCTAAGGCAGACGAAGGCATCTTCATTGGATATTCCTCGACATCAACTGCATTCCAAGTTTATCTAAAGAAGTCAAGAACGGTGATTGAAAGCATCAACGTCACCTTTGATGAAGAAATGGCTTCCGAACAACAACGTTCAGAACCCGTTATAACCGGAGTACTAGCTTCTGGGCAACTCAGTCCAGAACCTGCGTCTCAACAGAATAAATCAGACGAAGCTTCAACTTCAACTAACTATTTATCTGATTTAGATTTATTATTTGAATTGTTTTATGATGAATTTCTTGGATCTAATGTAAAGAAATCTATTGTGGTTGACAGGATGGAAGACTTAACGACTACTCATCCAACCAGTTCAGATATTCCTATTGAATCACATGCCCCGATTCAGCAAGAGATTACAATTCAAATGCCGACTCCAACAGTTGAAGAAGTGACAACTGATAAAGAGACAGAAGTAGCTGAAACAGTAGGAGATACTTTACAGATCAATCTACAGCCAGATCAAGTTGTACCTGCTGAGCCTTCTGAACCTACCACTTCAACTGAAATCATCAATCCTCCTGCATAATCAGAAGAAGGTACAAGTGGATTCGTAGATGATACAACCGACATACAATCATCTAATTCACTACCTCATGAACATAAATGGACCAAAGAGCACCCGATAAGCCAGATTATGGGCGATCCATCAAAACCATTGCAAACTAGGTCAGCATCATTGAATATGTGCATGCATGACTCCTTTCTGAGCAAGTTCGAGCTAACACGCGTATCGGAAGCACTTGCTGATCCAGAATGGGTGATCTCTATGCAAGAAGAGCGAAATCAGTTCGATGCACTTCAAGTCTGGAGACTCGTACCAAAGCCTAAAGGTAAAACCATTATAGGTACGAAATGGGTTTTCAAGATAAAGAAAGACGAAGATGGTACCGTTATCCGAAACAAGGCAAGACTAGTAGCCAAATGATACAGACAAGAGGAAGGAATAGACTATGACGAAACATATGCTCCTGTGGCGCGATTAGAGGCAATCAGAATGTTTCTAGCCTACGCAGCCCAGAAGAACTTCACAGTCTTTCAAATGGACGTGAAGACAGCATTCCTGAATGGAATTCTGAAGGAGGAAGTCTACGTCTTTCAGACAGAAGGTTTTGTCAATAAAGAGAAGCCGAAACATGTTTACATTCTCGACAAAGCACTCTACGGTCTGAAACAAGCACCTCGAGCCTAGTATGATGTCATTTCCACTTTTCTAGTCAAGTCTGGGTTTTCAAAAGGTACGGTGGATACCACTTTGTTTATCAAAAAGGAAAAAGGCGATATCATCTTAATTCAAATATATGTAGATGATATTATCTTTGGTTCTACAAATCCGAAGTACTGTAAGAATTTTGCAAACCTTATGGTGTCTAGATTTCAGATGAACTTGATAGGAGAGATGAATTTCTTTCTCGGTTTACAAGTAAAACAATTTTCATCGGGTATTTTTATCAATCAATCAAAATACATTAGGGATATTCTTCGGAAGTTCCAAATGGAAAATTCAAAACCGATTGGTACCCCAATGGCACCAAGTACTAAAATTGGCACCGATCCTTCGGGAAAGGCTGTTGATGTTAGGACTTATTGAGGGATGATAGGTTCTTTAATGTATCTTACGTCGAGTAGGCCAGATATAATGTTTTCAACATGCTTATGTGCAAGATATCAGGTCAATCCTAAAGAAATCCATTTGTCTGCTGTGAAGCGCATCTTTAGGTATCTGAAGGGCACTACAGATCTTGGTCTGTGGTATCCTAAAGATACTAGTTTTGAACTAAAAACCTACACAGATGCAGATCATGCAGGATGTATGTTAGACAGGAAGAGCACGTCAGGACACGTACAGTTCCTCAGTGACAAACTAGTAAGTTAGGCATCGAAGAAGCAACTTTGTGTTTCAACGTCAACGGCCGAAGCAGAATATGTAGCTGCTGCTAGTTGCTGTTCTCAGGTCTTATGGATGCGAACTCAATTGCGCGACTACGGTTTCCACTTCAACAAGATCCCGATATACTGTGACTCCAAGAGCGCCATCGCAATTACAGCGAATCCTGTTCAACACACCAAGACAAAGCACATAGACGTCATGTATCACTTTATTAAAGATCATGTTGAAAAAGGAACAATTGAACTTTTCTTTGTAAAAACTAATTATCAACTTGCCGATTTGTTCACCAAACCCTTAGACGAAAAGAGGTTCAACTTTCTTATCTCTAAGCTTGGTATGTTAAATCTTAAAATCTAATCAGTAGTTACCTATAAAACTTCTCTAAATTGTATACTTTTTCATCATTTCTTCATTCTTAACTCTGTTTGATATCTGCACTTCTATCAAATGTTCATGATCCAAGGGGGAGAATGAGAAGAAATTGACATCTGGTCAATATTACTTCAAGGGGGAGCTCATAAAATTTGTGCATGTACTTTTTAATGTCAAATTTCTTTTGTAATGCAAGATTTTAGGGGGAGCTCTTCAAGTCAAAAAGGGAGTACGGATATGACTTCTGATTATTTCTGATCAGAACTCGTACTTTAAAAGTTTTACTACTTTTTGTCTTTTCAATTTAAGTGAATAAATTTTACTTTGACTTGATATTAGACTTTTGCAGAATTTTTTAGAGAAGCTTACAAGTGCAGAACTTTATGACTTTAAGCTTAGCTTTATGAGATGTAAGATCAAACGTTAAGGTATAATCCTTTATCTTAATCTCATATATGGTTGAAAGAAGGACAACTTTCAATCACAACCACTTCCTGATTTTTCATCAGATTTTATATTTTGGGAGTGTATTTTAAATGTTTTCATAATCAATATTGTGCTTTAACTGAAATAGTTAAACCAATCTGAGCATCACATGCATCATAGGAAAACAAGAATCATTGTGCTAGGAATTAACACAACTTCTATGGAATCACCATAACCAGTAATTTCTACCCAAGAAGTTAATCCTTAGTGATTGAGTGTGCAAAGAGAAAAGAAATGAGTGTGATTAGAGAAAGCTAAATGTTAAAAAGAAAGAGCGTGTGAGAACAGAGTTAAAAAAATATCACAACTCTGCACCAACTTTTTCTGATTCGGGTAGCCACATTACTAGTGTTTCACAATTCTTTGGTGAACATTATTGAAACAGGCAACTAACCCATGCCAACTCTTGATCAAACCTAACCATCTACTCATTTTCTTCTTCACAAGAAAGTGTTTCACATTTTCAAAGGGGAAGCAGCACATTTGCTATCTGATTTTCATTTGGAAAATCTGGATATTGAAAAGAAGGAAGTCTGCCCCACCTTCGCACTTCAATCATGCACATTGAGTCTGTGTTTAACTTACTGTTGTCTCAGTGGTTTACACAATTTTTGAGCCTATAAGTAATCATCCGTGCTTAATTCTTTCAACACAAGCACGAACACACAAGGAATTAGTTTCTTTGTCATAACGTTTATAGAAATTACCTTTGTGGTGTTTCGATGATTAAATGGAAGCCCTGGGGGAGTCAACATCAAACAACTCTTTTCCAATGTGTATTAGATACACACAGTGACTTAGTGTTACTGACAGACATGTTAACTGATTCATTAGTTGATTCAGGTGTTACACGACTATTTTGTCTAGATTTGCAAAGATCTGGATGAATCTCTTATGAATTGACGAATCAGGGGCTCTAACCGCAAGATTGACATTTCTTACCACAAATTTTGATGAAGTCGTTGCACTTAACATCAAAAAGGGGGAGAATGACTACACAAGAAATGGCAAAGATCACATGTTTCAAGAATCACGTCCACTCTTCAAAAAGGGGAGATTGTTATATTGAAGACATGTTGATTTAAGAGCTAAAGAAAGAGATTGCATCTTCTGAGCTGAACAAGAAGACTGAATTGCTAAAATCATTTTCGTAATGATCTTGATCCAAAGGGGGAGATTGTTAGACCACAGTCTCATTGGATTCAAGATCATCCAAACTGAAGATCGCAATCTGAATTTAAAGCCGGAACGTCGACTCTCGATATAAAAGTCTATGTCTATTTGTAATAAATGTCAATGTAATTGTATTAGTTTACTTAGATTTAATATCTAAGTTATAATAATGTAATAGTTAGATAAAGTTATTAGTTAGCTTTATTAGTTATTAGTTAGTTTCTAGTTTATAATAGATTTAATATCTAGATCAAATATCTAGATATTAACTTAGGTAGTGTATTCAACACACCAAGTAAGTTTTAGTTGTATATCTAGTCTCTCAAGATCAGATCATAATAATACACATACAAAAACACACACTTCAAGGTGTAAAAGAGAGAAAACATAGAGAACACAAATCAAAGCTTCATAGATCAATCCTGTAATCGTTATTTTATATATCAAACAGGTTGGAAATCATATTGTGTTGTTATTCTATAAACTTGATAAGTATTGTTGGACCGACATGTTCCCCCGTTGTATGCTCTTTTGTTTTATTTAATAAAGATCTTGCGTCTGGATGAGTCGCCTAGATTGACGATGTGCCAAACCCCTTTAAATTATTTTTCGTTTGTGTAATAAAGGGGCATTTTTTTTGCCTTTCGCCATGGACATTCGGAATCTCAGGACCGACCCTGGTTCACCTTATATACATATTAAATTGTGAATGTGTGTGTATATGTGTGTATATATATATATATATATATATATATATATATATATATATATATGTTACAAGAGAGGAGAGAGAGAGAAAGAGAAGTATTATGGAATTTGAATTTTTACTAAAAAAATACATTCATTTTTTTAAATTAGTGGTTTAAGATTGATCTCACGTATCTCAGATTATAAAGTTCTCAATAATTAAGCTTCTATATATATGTGTTTATCTATACTATATTATAAAAACGGTATAAAACACTCTTAATTACGAAATTTTAAACACAAGTTACAACTAATCAAAACCAATTACTTAATTTACAATTTATTAATGCTTTGGTACACTCTTTCCAAGTACAGTATCTCACATAATCATCTATTTGTGGAATGAATACTCATTTATTAATATAACTATTTGTTTTTTTGTTGGAGGATTTTATAAAATAGATTTTATATTAACATAATCTATTTTAAATGTAGATTTTACATTTAAATCTATATTAATAAAATGTAATATAAAATCTTTTTTCTTCCGTATTTTTTATATTACATCTCATAATGATTTTTCCATATTTTATTTTATAAAATCTTTTTCCATATTTTATTTTATAAAATCTTTTTTTCTTCCGTATTTTTTTTGTTAATATAAAATCTATTTTATTTTATAAAATCTACACGTATTTTTTATTAGCATAATATAAAATATAAAAAGGTGTTGCTAAGGCACGTCATATCTCTCTCTCACATTCTTTTTTTTTTGTTTTTTTAATTAATAATTACAATTTTGGTTCTTAAACTCTTTTAATTGATTTACTTTATATCTTTTACTTTTCTAATTTTCATTTTGCACCATAATTATATTAACACATATAATTGTATATTAACTAAAATATATTTAAAAAAGTATTTTTAATTTTAACAAATTACATCATTATAATCGTCTCTTCGATACCTTCGAAATGAGCCCAATATTGAATATTTTTTAATTTAATTATTTTATTATATATTAAAATATGTCAAACAATATGTTTTGGTATGGAGTATATTGCAATTGCATTTTTCACTCGACATGGTTCAACGTTATTTGCATTGTAATTTCATTTTTCACTCGACAGGGTTCCAAGTCATTTTGCAAAACATGTGTTTGTTAGGTGTGTTAAAAAAAACCGGAAAATCGAAAAAACGAGCCGAACCGTTTAATCTGAAACCGAAAAATCCGATAACCAAAAATTCGGTTCGGTTCGGCTCGGTGCGGTCCGGTTCAACCAGGGACGGACGCAAGGACTTTTTCAACGTGCCTTCATTTTTTTTTACCAACATTCAATATCGTCCGATATGTTATTAGCCTAATTCCGCCGTTTTGAAAGACTTTTAAAGTTTTTCGAGGGATTTTAAGTTTTTTTTATCGATTTCGAGAGATTTTTTCGGTATTTTTAGTTGATTTCAAGAGATATTTTTGGATTTTTTGGTTGATTTAATTTTTTTTTTGGTTTTTTGGTTGATTATGAGGTACGGTTGCACTTCTAAAATAATACGGTTGCACCTTCTAAACTCATTTGATTATTTTAAACTCATGAGGTAAGGGGGTAGCCTTAGCAACACCCATATTCATACGTTTCAAAAGTGGCAAATGAAAAATATTGTTATTAGTAAAATACGTTTAACCATATTCATCGTATATTAACTAAAATATGTTTAAAAAAAATACTCGTGACTATGTTGATTTAAATGAATAATAAAAAAAATCGATAACCAAGATACAATATATGACATATAATACTCCATCCGTCCCAAAATAAGTGTCCACATTTCTATTTATATTTGTCCCAAAATAAGTGTCCACTTTTAAAAAGTAAATAACTAAATTTTCTCATTTACCCTTAATTAATGCACAAATATACGAGAGTTGTGAAAACAGAGAAACATTAAATAAGGGTAAAGATGTCATTTGGTGAGAAAAATTTGTAATAATTATACATGTCTAAAACTGTGTGACAAGTCAATTGTGGACACTTATTTTGGGACGGAGGGAGTAATATAATAATATAATTAAATCAAAAAATATTCAATATTGGGCTCATTTCGAAGGTATTGACGAGACGATTATAATGGTGTAACTTGTTAAAATTAAAAATTACATTTTTAACGTATTTTAGTTAATATACGTTTATATGTGTTAATGTAATAAAAATATAAAATGTAAAATATAAAACAAAAATGTATAAAGTAAATTAATCAAATGAGTTTAGGGAACAAAATTGTAACTATAAATTTAAAAAAAATGAAAAGTACGATTGTGAGGACGAAAGGGGGTGTGTTTTTTCAAAAAATTTGCAGGGAGGTAGGATTAGAAGAACCCATATAAAATCTACATGTATTTTTTTTGATAATATAAAATCTATACGTATTTTTTTTCACGAGCATTAAAAGAAGAAAAAAGAAGGTTGATATGAATTAAAAATAAAAAATAACGAGATACACTAATAAATTATCGTATTCTTTAAAATAAAAATATTCCGCAATACTTTCCAAATTAACCAAGTGTGAAGAAAATAAAATAGAAACGATGTAGATATAAAAATATTCTTCCATTTTTTTAAGTAAAATCGAAAATGAAAATAAAAGATTTTAAAATATTCTCTACATTCACTATATATATATATATATATCTTCTCTATGTATCATCCGAGTACAAGAAGACGAACGGCTAGGTGTCAATGGCGGAACTTACAACTGAACAAAATGTATTCCACTATATTTTTGTTTCTTTGAAAAACTAATTTTTTATATTTTATTTTATTTTATTGTTCGCTCTTTACTTACATTCCGCTGCATCGCGCGGGTATATACTTAACATTAGTGATGTGATTTTATTAAGAAGTTATTGTGTTTTAAAATTAATAAATAAATATATTTTATTTAAATAAGTCCGTAGAGAATATTAAAATTTATATATATATATCATGAATTAAATTTATAAGGTGGATTCATACAATAACAATATCTATTTAAGAAAAAAACACGAGAACAACGAATCACATACAAAATCATATATGATTCACGTATAAAATCATATATGATCGTGGACGACTTTGCGGGCGACTTAAGCCGAGGCCAAAGTCATCCTCGTCCATTTTTTTGTCGTTAATGCCGAATCATATATGATTTTTCACATGATTTTTTATCCTTACGTTTTCTTAAATAAGAGAAGAATCTTACCTTGATTTTGGATTCCTTCACTCAAATCTTGCAAGATTTTTTGCCATTTAAGCCCACAAGTGCTCTTGCTTCTTATGAGAACTTTTTAAAAAAACATTAAAATGAGTTAAAGGAGTCGATAGTTCACTTATGATGTGAGTTTTAAAATTTATAACCGTAATTGTATGATGTAGCATACGGGTAGATCACAGGGAAGCAATGGGATAAGAATAAATTCACAGGCTATAGCTAGTTACGTGAACCACGCAAGTGGAATGATTATCAACTAACAATGAGATTACACTAAGCAAAGATATGGAAAACGCCGAAAAGCAATATTTACCTAAGCTATACTACATGAGATTGAATGAAACACATATTGTTAACTTCGGACTAATTGAGATGGGAATTTGCATATTAAATATTATTTAAACCTTTTTTCATAGAGAAAAACCTTTCCAAACAAAATACCATTTATTTTTGTAATGATATAATTGCAAAGAAGCATGAAGCAAAACAAATATTTTTCCAATCTATGTCTCCAACTATTTTCATGGTGAAACCACAAATCATTGATTGGCCAAACCAAGTCAAGGTCAAACTTTCGTTTAAACCTCAAACGTACAAATTAATGTAAGTTAAACAATCACCGTTTACTAAAATTCTAGCTTTTGCTAGAGACAAATCCAAAACAAAGATATATTAACATGCATTTTAAAGAACAACCACTAACTATCTCAACTTGAGTCCTAATCAAATATGTGTCAAAGACTTCTCATGCAATCTAATTCTAACAACTAAACAACTAAAAGATAAACATCATCTAAACAAAGAGAGAAGAAAATAATAGATAACTAACCAATTTAAAGATGGCTAATTAAGCCAAGCCTAACTATACTAGACAAGAAAATTAACCAACAATACTAGACCCAAAATGAGAAGACATAATTAAGAACACGAAAATGAACTCAAATAATATAGAACATTACCAATTTAAAGATGGCTAAAGCCAAGCCTAACTATACTAGAGAAGAAAATGGAACAAGATTTGACTATGAAGAAAAGTATCAAACTTGAATGCAGGAAATATAAAATAACTCACAGGAAATAAGTAACTCTAGCTTAGAAAGCAGAAAACTATTTAAATCTAGGTTAATATGCAGTAAAATAGAATTAAAGCTATGAAGAACTAAGAGAAAGAAAAAGAAGTGTATAAATTGATCGATGTTGTAAAAAACAGAGAAGATGCAGAAAAATTAGATAGGAAACTAGTAAGTGCCTAATCATATCTAAGAAGGGTAGGTTACAACCAAATGATTAAGATATCCAAATGACTTTCAACAATGAAACCGGATGAATAAGCACAATTGAAAATGAAAAGAACAAAAGAAAACTTGCAGAAAAATTAACTTAAGAGACATGAATTCAAGGGTAAAACGATAAAGATAAAAAGGTAGGGATGAAGATACTTAATGATCGTTGATTCGATATCCAAAAGTTCTCATACCATATGCACTAATTGTTCCCATGGAGTTCTTCATCCCCCTTGAGTAGAAAAATCAAGAACTACTAATACCTATGAGAATCGTCCCCAACCTTAGCGTCGGTAGGTTAAAATCGTGATTTTGTCTCCAAGACAACCTAGGGAAAAAGTAAATAGAGTAGCCAAAATATCCCAAAAAATACCCACCATAAAGAACAAAATTGCCACCATAAATAGAAAAATCGAGGCTTTCCTTAACGACGAGCACGGTCGCACCTTGAAATCACACATGCCCGTGCTTATTGTATAGATTGAAAACAATTTTTTTTTTTTTTGGGGGAGGGGGGGGGGTAGGGTTTAGCACACCCGCATGTGCAAATGAAGTTTGGTTGTGCTCTTTAGAAATCGTCAGGTTTCTTCATTTTGGCTTTCTCGATCTCTCCATCCATCTCCATCTCTAATTCTTCACCAAATTCTTTCTCATCATCATTCGCATTGTCAATGCCATGATCATCAACCACTCCATCAGCTTTGAATACCAACTATTCACCTTAAATATACAAAATCTTACCCAAAGTGTATGAAATCACTTCAAGACAACCCATAGTTAATCCAACATAATAAAAAGAGAAAATAAGCTAAAAGATGCTTACAAACTAAAATACATATGAAATGCAATGCAAAACTATCACTAGACATTAATAAAAACATGCTTAACAATCTATCAGATATTTAACTAATTAGAACCAATATCACATTTGATATGAAGCCATATCATCATCATTGAGAATACTCAAATCTTATGATGCCACATCAACTCTCATGATTATTCCTTTATAAAATATATATTTTTTTGAACGGCAGATATAACACACACATGTTCCCGCGGTATCCGGGCATCCGAGGGCAACACCGACTAATCCGCGGCGACCCAACCCAGCCCTTTGGACTAGACCCGTCCAGGCGCCGACTAAGCCCGACCTAAGGACCGAACCCGCAACCCATAGACTGGTTGCCCGGAAACCTGGACCCGAGCCGACCCGAAGGCCGACCCAGAGTCTGGGATGCTCCTCATGCACCCAAAGCTTCCCCCTATGCTCGAACCCGGGTAGACTGGGATACCATCCACAGTTCCCTCCGGAGTGTTACCGAGTTTCAGGTTACCACTCAGGCAAGACATATTATTGATAATTGATTTATTTTTCAGTTGATTTTTTATGTATATTGATTGATATATTGATAATTGATTTATTTTTCAATTGATTTTTTATGTAATAAGTTTTTTTTTCTTTTTTTGCAAAAATGGGTCATCCAAAATAACACCCTAAGTGTTGCTAGAAAGCCATCCCCTCCTCCATTCTTATACTTCTTCCAATCTCTCATCTTCTTACTAATGTGGAATAACTAGGGATGGAAACGGGGCGGGTAATGCATCCCCCGTCCTCGACTCCGACCCCCGTTAAAACCCCCCGTCCCCGACCCCGCCCCGATTAATCCCCGACGGGTTCGGAGGGAAGGAATCCCCGACAGGTTTGGGGAACCCGACGGGTACCCGTTTAGTGAAAAAAATAAAAAAAAAATGTATTTTAAAAATTATAATTATAATAAATCGTCACTATATTAATTACCGATATTAAGAATAAAAATATATTTATCATTTAATAATAAACGTATACATATATACATATATATTTATTTATACACACACTATGTACATATATTAAATAAATTAAAAACTTTAATCGGGTACGGATTAGGGGCGGGTAATGCCATACCCGACCCCGCCCCGACCCCGCTTCCGGTATGAAAATAAATCCCCGTCCCCGCCCCGTTACCCGTTAAAGCGGGGAATCCCCGCCCCGTTAGGGTCGGGTACCCGTGGGTACCCGCTCCAACGGGTAAAATTTCCATCTCTAGGAATAACTAAAGAAGACCATAATTCTTAAGTTTGCGAATGTTCAAATTTTATGATGCCACATCTACTCTCATGATTGTTCATTTATAATGTATATTGATGATTTTTACAACCCGTCCAATATTTTTGCTACCTCTCAACTTAGTCCACATGTTGGGATTAAATACTATTCAGTCCGTGCTACCTTCTTTTCCCTAATGACAATACTAATCCCTATATAATGTGGGTTTGCCTATATCATAGTTATGGTTGTCCAAAAACACGATCAAAACCCGTTAAACAATCAAATCCGACCTGATATTAACCGAGTTTAACCCAACCCACTAATCCGTCAATTAATATGGGTGAAATCGGGTTTGGCCCACCTGAACCCAACTGTACCTACCGATAATACATATAACACTCAAACAATGTTGAGGCTAATGTAGACAACATTGGAGTTTGATTCATTGAAAAAATAAGCATTATATATTTACGCATTTATTTTTGTTATATGTATAGGAGCAAATGTTATATGGAGTGAATTGAGCTATGAAAAATACTCCCAAGTCACCAAAATGAGAAGATAATGATAAACCAAACATATTTAAGAAAAGAAGATTTAGAGCCTCTAATGTTTGTGATCATTTTCTTTCGTAAATTTATGCATCTTTATTATATTATAAATATTTACGTTTTTGTTACTAATAAAACTTTTTAATTTATGAGAATACACCTTATAAAACATTAAAATATAAGATATTTATACACACAAAATCTTTTAATTTTCTAAAGTTTTCTTATCTTGTCATTCTTTAAATGCTAAGTGCAGGGCTATTAGAAACCTTATGTCCAAGTAAAAAGGCAATCAACTAAATAAATAACATAATATTTGAGATTTTTAAAAACCTCATCTCATAATTGATAAATTTACAAGAAAACAAAAAAGTCATAAAAAATAAATTTAAAACAATTTAGTCTTCCATATATAATTAAATTTTACATTCTATCATATCTCCAAATATATTTCTATTTAGCCATCAAATATTAATCACTCAATTCAACCCAACTCAAAATATGATATTCATGAAAAAAAATCGTAGGTAAAAAAACAGAACCAGATGAGAAATTAAAAATCGATCAGAGGATGCGTTGTAACTTCGGCACCACCACCAACACTACAAAACAGATGCTTATCACCGACGGACAGATTCATAGGTGATCCGTCGGTAAATGGTCGTCGGTATAGCAGTGGTCGACGTTCAGATTACCGACGGATCACCGACGGCTTATTTTTCCGATGGATCACCGACGGCGTGTTAATTTCCGACGGATCACCGACGGTCTCTATTTTGCGACGGATTTTTACCGACGGATTTAGCGACGGGATTCTTACGGATATTTAATAAATAAAAATTAAATTAAAAATCATTTACCGACAGATTATTCGTCGGTAATCTGTCGGTAATTTTTTTTTAAATAATTAAAAATTAAAAAATGTCAGTTTTTAACCTGTACAAAACCTGCCAATTTTTAATTAATACTAAGTTTTAAACTGTACAAAAAAGCGAAAAAAAAGCTAAAAAGTGAATCTGATTAGGGAGATTGACTATTTTGGTTAAATTCCTTAAAAAAAATAGGGAATATGGATTATAAACTACTAACTAAGAAACATTGACCCTTTTGTGGCTCTGTATCATCAGCAGGAGATTTCTCTCCTTCTCCGGTGACCCACTTCCAGTTGCTAACCCATCTCCAAAACTCTATCCTTCTTTGTTTACACCGTTTCTCCCTCCCTCTCATCTCTTTTTTTCACTGCCATGTCCACCTCCAACGACGCTGTCGAATCTCTGGCCTCTCTCACTAATAAGTTGCACGTTACGGACAACCTAGACGTTGAAGATGTCGAGGAGGTTACTGAAGCAAGCCTAATCCAACAGGTAGAAGAGCTCGGACTTGACGACTTTTCGGGTTCTTCATTGGTTGTTCGCATATTCTCAAGAAAAGGATGCAATTCTTCCTTCATCAAACGGGTTTTTAGTCGCATGTGGAAGCTCCGAGATCCCTGGTTCGTACGTTTCTTGGATAGCAACCCTTCCAGCTCGTTTTTTGGAATCTCCTTCTCTTCTGCGGCGGACCTCAACTGGGTCTTACAGAGAACCCCTTGGTGCTTCATCGGAGGTTTTCTCATAGGAGCACCGTGGCCAAGCTCCGGTCACTGGAGAGAAGCGGACTTAAACACCATTCCTCTCACCCTGTCCATCAACAACATCCCACTTAAACTTTTTACCGAGAACAATATACGAAATTGGTTCCGTATGGCAGACCCAAACGCTGACTTTCGTTGGCGAGGCTCCCACATTGATATGAGGAAAGCGAGTTTGAGAGCTCGGGTCAGTATACCGCTCAACAAACGCGCTTTCGTTGGACTTTTTGTTCCGTTTGAAGGCCGAAAACAATGGTTACAATTCAAGTTTGAACGACTACCCATTATCTGCTATAAATGTGGAATCTGGGGTTACGATAAGCAGGATTGCACTAATAAGATGGTTGCGATTCGAGACCCGGAAGGAAAACTCTGTCAACTTTACGGGCCTTGGCTCCACCTTGATTACGTCGGCACTTGCTTCACACCGATTATAAGCAAAAAGGATTGGATGGTTGAAGACCATAAAACCTCGGAGCAAAAGACGAACAACGAGCATGCAACTAGACAAGGCATGGATAACTATCTCCGGCCACCGGAAAAAAAGAAGGAAGAAGACCAAGCTCGTACAAACCTTGAAAAAGAAAAAAGCAAAATTACTTTTTACTTTGGAAAGAGCACCCTACCAAAAGAAGTGAAGGTTGTACACAAAAGTACACTGCTGGAAACCAAAAAGGTGGACCATTCTCCAATATTGGAGGCTTCTCTGTCAAAAAGATGGGACTCAGAAAGGGGTGTAGGGTCTGCAACACCTCTTTTGGATGTTGAATTGGGGAACACTTCTGGAAGTAAAAACAAATCCGATGGGACTACTGATGAACAAATAAAATCCCCACTTTCAATCTGCAATTCGAAGAGTTTGGCAGCTGCTCACTTAAATCCAAAAGAAATCCATTTTGCAGACGACTCCCCTTTAACCGGTGGAAATGGGCAAAATTCATGGATCCCTCACCCAAACTCTACTTTCACTCATGATACTACTTTTGCCACTAACATCGGTATGCATGAACGCAACACGCCCCATGCAACAAAAAAGATCGACTTTTATGTTGGGAACAACCTCTCTAACAGAAAGCGGATCTTCATCAAAGACCGGAGTAAACCTTCAGCTGGAAAAAAACTCAGAGTCGTGGAACCTGAGGGCTATAATGTCGAACTCATTCAATATGACAATCTCCCTATCACGAAGACAGAAACCAACTCCTCGAATGTACCAGAGGCGGGACCTGTGTTGCAGGCCCACCTAGCAAAATGATTATCATAACTTGGAACTGCCGAGGCCTCGCCAACCCTCGAGCAGTTCCGGTTCTCAGGGAGCTTATCCGTGCCTCCCGGCCCGACGTTCTTTTTTTATTCGAAACGCTTGTCTCTTCCGCTCGTGTTACTAGTTTAAAAAATTGTTTAGGTTTCGATTGCTGTTTTGCTGTCAGTTGTAATGGCCATGGTGGTGGGTTATGTGTATTTTGGAATAATAAATATCAGTGTTCTCTCTTGTCTTATTCGCAAAATCATATCGACATGGAAATAAACGATAGAAGCCACGGATGTTGGAGAATTACGGGGTTTTATGGCTTTCCCGAAAGAACCCGTCGATGAGACTCTTAGGACTTCCTTCGCTCTCTCGCTGATCGCTCCAACCTTCCTTGGGTTGTTATGGGGGATTTCAACGACCTCCTCTCCCAAGAGGAAAAGCGGGGGCTTCATGAGCACCCCGATTGGTGCATTCATGGCTTTCGGGACGCCTTAAGCGATAGCCGACTAACGGACTTATCGATGATCGGTTTTCCTTTCACTTGGAGTAGACATAAAGGCAAGCCTAACGAGATCCTCGAACGGCTCGATCGAGCGGTTGCTACTCAAGATTGGATTAACTTTTTTCCGGATCATTGGGTCGAGAATCTCATCTGCCCTATTTCTGACCACTCTCCAATTGCTCTCCACACACAGGTTCGACAACCCTCCCCTTTTAATAGAATATTTCGGTTCGAAAATAAATGGTTGCAGGAACCCTCGTTCAACGATATTTATTTGGATAACTGGAACAAGTTGGGTAATATCGAAATCTCCAATAAGTTGTCAACTCTCTCGAACATTCTTCGAAAATGGGGCCGCAAATTAAATATCTCTTATTATAAGGAAACTAAAGACGCGTACGCCAAGCTTGAGTTACTCCAAAAGAACCCAAACTCGTTCTCCAACGCCGCTTTTGACGAAGAAAGACAACGTCTTTTATCGATTATGCTTAAGGAAGAAGAGCATTGGAGGCAACGTGCTAAAGTGTTCTGGCTTAGAGAAGGTGACAGTAATACGAAATTTTTTCATGCTCATGCGAATGGTCGGCGCAAGTCTAACCGAATCATCAAGCTCCAAGATGATAATCTTCACTGGGTCGAGGAAACCAATGGTCTACACAACCTGGCGACTGAGTACTTTACTCGGCTTTTTTCGGCCAGTACGGGAACCCCTGATAGGATTACTAATCTTGTCAAGAACAAACTGTCAGCTGGCGAAGTTACGTTTTTGGAGCAACCATTTACAAAGGAAGAATTTCGTATTGCTCTGTTCCAAATGCACCCAGATAAGGCACCGGGCCCTGACGAATTTAATCCGCGTTTCTATCAAAAGTTCTGGCCTAGTCTGGGGAATGAAATTTTCAACGCTGGTAAGTCGTGGCTTGAGAGAGGCACCCTCCCGAACGGCGTAAATGACACCATAATCACTCTCATTCCCAAATGTAATATGCCGACGAACCTGAAAGAGTTTCGTCCAATCGCCCTTTGCAATGTGATGTTGAAGATCGTTACTAAAGTTTTGGCAAATCGCATTAAACCGGTCCTCTCTACTCTTATCTCGGAAAACCAGTCCGCTTTCATCAAGGATCGTCTGATAACCGACAATGTCTTAATAGCTTTTGAGACGCTCCATTCCATGCAGCGTAACACTCGAAAGAAAACTGGAGAGGTGGCTCTTAAAATCGATATCACCAAAGCATATGACCGTCTAGACTGGAACTATCTTCATAAAATTCTGATTGCGGTTGGGTTCCCGAGTCGGTGGGTCTCCATGATCATGATGTGTGTCATGACCGTCAGATATTTTGTCCGTATTAATGAGAATCTTGTTGGCCCCATTATACCCCACCGGGGTCTCCGTCAAGGAGATCCTCTTTCGCCGTACTTATTCATCATTTGCATGGAGGGCCTCTCTGCCTATATAAAGCATGAGGAGGCAGCTGGACGAATCCACGGTTGTCAGGTTGCCAGAGGTGCCCCCTCAGTTTCTCACCTTTTCTTTGCAGATGATGCTTTTATCTTTTACAGGGCCTCGATCGAAGAAACCCGACATATCAAACACATCCTCAGGACATACGAAAGCGGCTTCCGGACAAGCCATAAACTATGCAAAGTCGGGATCCATGGGTAGCAACAATCTGGCACCGGACCTTTTGCATGGAATATCCTGCATTCTTGGTATTGTAAAACCCTTCGACACGGGTAAATATTTGGGTCTCCCCTCCTTAGTGGGACGGTCAAAGAGGGCGATTTTTCGGCATATTCGTGAGCATCTTTGGCAAAAAATGCAGAACTGGAGGAAACGCCCCATCTCTCAAGCGGGTCGAGCCACTCTCATCAAGGCGGCGGCCCAGGCCATCCCGGTGTACTTTATGAGCGTCTTTCTCCTCCCTGATTCTACAATCAAAGAACTTGAAAGGTTATTGAACTCCTTTTAGTGGAGCTCTAAATCTGATGAGTCTTGGGGGATTAATTGGCTTTCTTGGGACAAAATCTGCGTTCCTAAGAAATTCGGTGGTCTTGGGTTCCGCGACTTTACCGCCTTCAACGTGGCCATGTTGGGAAAACAAGGTTGGAGGCTAGTTTCTAATCCCTCTTCTCTATCAAGTAAAATATACAAAGCTAAATACTACCCTTGAGGGGTTTTTATGGAGGCCCTCCTGGGAAATTCCCCAAGCTTCATTTGGAGAAGTATCTGGCATTCACAATTGGTTCTCCATACTAGTCTTCGTTGGAAGGTAGGAGACGGTAGAAATATTAAAGTTTGGCGTGATCCGTGGCTTAGGGATGATAGGAATTTTTTCCTTGAGACACCTCCGGATCTTCAAAATCCTAATATGTGCGTCTGCGACCTGCTTAATAAAAACTCCTATTCCTGGAACTCAGATCTAATCACGCAGACCTTCTCCACTCGTGACTGTGACTGCATTCTCAAACTCCCCCTCCCTCTGAGTCGGGGCCTAACAAAGTTATTTGGCATTGGTCTTCCAACGGCATATATTCGGTCAAATCTAGTTACAGGATTATCATGGAACGACTTGTTGAGAACTCTCGGACTTTTATCCCCGGCGACTGGCAACGTATCTGGAATGCTAACGTTCCGTACAAAGTTAGATTCTTTGTATGGCGGGCTTTGAGAGATGCGCTCCCCACTCGATCTAATATTTAAAAGAGAGGAATTCGTGTTTCTTCAATTTTCCCGCTTTGCAACTCAAACGTCGAAAACTCTTGGCACACTTTTGTGGGATGTCCTTCGGTTATTCCTATATGGGTCGAGGCAGGCCTTTGGAGCATGGTGGACGAGAATGCGCGAATGGCAGATTCCTTCGGGGATCTTGGCTTCCAAATACTCCGCGACTACCCGACGAATATTGGAGACTTGTTTATCATGATTCTATGGAGCCTTTGGCAAAGACGGAACGACATTATATGAAACAATGGGACTCGGGACCCAAAAGTGGTTACCCGTCGCGCACGGTCGATTTTAGCGGAGTGGATTCAGACACGGAGCCTAAGCCATCCTGATAGAAGCCCAACCTCTCTTCCCTGCCACCTTAACTGGCATCCTCCGAGACAGGGCTATAGCAAATGTAATATTGATGCTGCTACTTTCGAGGCCTATAATTCTGCCGGTTTCGGAGCAATCTTGCGGGATGCTAGAGGCGAATTCCTTATGGCCAAATCTACTCCTATCAACTTCCTCCCTCCTGTTAAAGAATGTGAAGCGTTGGCTCTCCTGAATGCAATGGAATGGATTTCCAGCTCCGGTTTCACTCACGTCATTTTCGAAACGGATGCCAAAGACGTCGCTGATGCTATTTATGATATGGACCAGGACAACTCTGAGTTTGGCGATATTATCGTGCGCATCCGTTTGCTCTTTTAGAACCACAACAACTATTCGGTTCATGGTATTCGTAGACAAGCTAACGAGGCGGCTCACTTGATGGCGCGTCACTCTCGTTTCCTATCTTGTCATAAAATGTTTCTTACTTTACCGAACTTCCTTATGTCTTGTATTACCAATGTTTGCTACATTCAACTTGCTAATGGAACGATTGAGACTCTAACGAGTGATGGCCATGCCGAAGCTCGTTAGCTCTTCTCGTCCTTTTCTTTCAAAAAAAAAAATTGTACAAAACCTTAATTTAATATCTATAAATACATAACGTAGTACAAAAATGAAATCCTACGGAGGGGGAAATGGGTAATCTTGAAACTTCCACATGAACGCCTCAAACTGCTATATTTGCTCCTGCATCTGCCTCCTCTCTACTTCATCTCTCTCTATTCGCTCCTGCATCCGGATCCTCTCTGCTTACTCTCTATGTAGTTGCTCATGCATCTAGATCCTCTATGCTTCCTCTCTCTCTACCCTCTGTCTCAACTTATTCAACTGAAATTCAACATTTGACAAACATATATAGAACAATGTTGGACAACATTTAACAAACATATGATTGATAATGTTAAACATCATTTGACAAGCATACCTACTCATCGCGACGGTCGCGCGTGCTCCCGCTCGAACTGGCACCTGAATCACCAGTCATAGCATAATAGGGATCCTGGCTGGTCCCCCATCCAAAAATATGGCCTTTACGCCGTCCTCCGACACTGCGTTCCCACAACTCGGCGTCATTGGGAGGTACAGTGCAGACAGGTAAGTTCGGGTACTCATCCTTCCTAATCCGATGGTAGTTATCCTACACTTTACCAAATTAGACATTGTCAAGTCAACTAACCTATAGAAAATTCGACAACATTTCAACTGTAATTTAAACATATATATCCATGACTTGCTTTTATCAAAACAATCCTATCGTCTGCCCAACAATGGCAGCCCAAACTAAGTTTGCTATAATTTTTATCTATCTTATAAAACAAACAAAAATCTAGCCATGCATAATTGAACTTACCACCATATGAGCCGCCTTTGGGTAAACGTAGATCGGAGGATACGTGGGCGGACCAGTCGCACCCGGAACAAGCTTCCTGTTGGTGCAGTGTGTAGCCTCCCAAACCTCGTCGCTAGTAGGCTCACTGCCCCATACATCTCTCTACAATAGACAACTTAAATTGTTAGTAGGTAATAAAATCATGTATATATATTCATCAATTATATACATTTAGTCTAGTGGATGATAAATTACCATGCGGTCCCGATGGATAGCGGTACTAATAGATCCGGTACAGTGTCTGGATGTCATCCCCTCATACTCGGTCGCCTGATTGGCCGTATTGGCCACAGATACATGCCGCAACGCATTGGTGTTCCATACCTGTTAAAAGAAGACATAAATCAATATAAATCATAGTACAACCAGATACAATCATCTGGACCTAAACAAACCTGCTCAATCATCTGGACCTAAAACTCACTTTGGATCCACTCTAGAGCGTGTGCGGCAAGAATCGTGTAGTCATGTACGTCGAACTGGACACCATTAATGGCTAAGGTCCTGCCCTGGGAGAATAGACGGGCATCTCTCATCATATCCTCGTACCTATTATCTAGGATACGCCGGAATGCAGGTACTACATCGACGTCCATCTTAGGAGGCCAACTATAATATAACTGTAAACACATTGTTTGGATTAAGTAAAAATAAATCCACTCAATTAGTTAGATAGAGTAAAATACCTACCCGTAATCGATCCAACATCCGTGGATAGTGCTCATCAGGGACATCCCTAAAATGAGCCCACAGACCATCGAACATGGACTTAAAGACGACAATGACCCTCCGGACTGCTGACTTGTCACTAAACCTTCACAATTGCAAAATATACAACATAAAAAACATTAGTATCGGTTTATTATGTACTAGAATATATAATATATCACATCTACTTACCTGCCCGCTTCAGACAACAAAAGTGGCGGTCGGTGACTCAGATGGGTCGTCCGTGATGCAACATTCGGGCCTCTAACCCTCGAGCCCGCTGCTAGTCCGTCATCAGACTGGATCTGATATAGTCCGTCATCGGTGAACTCATCGGCGTGGGGGTCACCACACCCGACGAAGCTGCTACTGCCCTTACCCCTATTACCCCTACTACCCCTAGAAGGGCGTCCGAACATCTAAAAATAGAGAATGGATAACACAAAATATCCCTTATGCGACCAAGCATATCGGCCTGTTCCACGTACTAGGGATTTCAAATGATCGGAGAAATCGGCTGATTCGAGCATGACCTATAAAACCACAAATAAAAATAAATTACATATGTGTAACATTACATACGTAAATTTCATATTTTTGTACTCATGTGTTGTTCGAACCAAGTAGAAAACCTTTCATCCCGAGCTTTATCTCGTGCAAGTGCATCAAGATGAGGTTCTCTTTGTCGTATCCACTCATCGAAGGTCCATTGAAAAGGTCGAACTTCTTCACAATTCACATATGCGTGGGTCTTGTGAATCTTGGCTTGAGTCAATATGGTATTTTCCCCCCATTCTCGAATAATCTACGAGATGGAACCTTGAATATGCTCAAGCGATCGTTTATTCCTGAAGAACTAGGAATATCTGGGGCAAAGTTTCTTGACTTGCGATTATGTCGAGTTTCTATCTGTGGATCAAAATACAGGGAGCAATAGGTGGATAGTTCATTTACTATATAAGACTCAACGATAGACCCCTCCACCCTTGCTTTGGTTCTAACACCTATATTGGACCGACCCATCATTTATGGCTTCTCGTGTCAAATATATCACTAAGTGTTCCATAGAATCAAAGAATCCGGGCGGGAATACTTTTTCCAACTTACAAATTGTTTGAACGATACTTGTTTGGAATTTAATCAAGTCTTCTAAGTGTAACACCCTTGAGCATATTACACGAAAGAATGTGAGTAACTCCATTATCGCATCCCATATGGGAGTCGGTATTGTAACACCCGTAATTTTCGATAAGTAAGTGTCACCCGTACGTTTCTGTGACTTGTAAACAGTGGGGGTTTGATGGGAAATGTTTTGTTTAATGTCTCTTGGAGTATCGGGAGTATTGGTAGTGAAAAAGTCGAGTTTCGGGGCTCTGAAAAGGTCTCGCGACAATGCCCGACGACTATGACAGTGTCATGGTCGCACTGTCACAGTCGCAGAGGAGGAAACAGAAGGCTGGCAATGTTGGCAACATTGCCATGCGACAATGCCCTGGGCATTGTCGTTGGTCAATGTCTCACATGTGTGGCAGTTTGTTGTTAAGTCGAACTTTCAGCCTTTTTCTCATTTTCCTCTCATCCAAACTTCTTCTATTCTCTCCTAAATCGTTTTCCTTATTCCCCCTTCAAACCCTAACTTACCTTTGGCTCAAATCCTTGCATTTTATGAATATGAAACACCATCAAGTAGTAAAGGTGAAAGCTATGGAAAAGGATTCACCATCTCCATCTTCATCTTCAACCTCAAGCTCGTTTATGGGTTTTCTAGGTTTTCATCAAACCTAGGTGGTAAGTGTATCCCTTTCACTTCTAAACCTTTTTTTAAGATATAAATGTTTCATTGGTGATATTCTAGTGTTTTATTACTCCAATTTAGGTTTGGAAGATTTTGAGAAAAGTTAGGTCAAATTAGGGTTTTTGGCCAAAATGGGGATTTTGATATAAGGTGTTTGGGGGATGGTTCTAAATACTTGAATATGATTTGTTATGGTTGAAAATGTGTGGATCTAGGTTTTGGAAGGATTGTTCTTGTGAATTTAAGTTTCTTCAAAGAAGCTCAAGTTGGGGTAAAATCTAGATTTAGCCTAAATCTAGCAAGGTGAGTTCAAGTTGATTTGTGAAAACGGTGTAAATGCCAAAATGTTTATTTTAAAGTGTTTTGTGTTTTACATGAAATTTGTTAACTGCTGATAAGTTTTGGTTATTTTGAAGTGTTCAACTTTATAAACTTATATAACATACACTCTTGGGTATTTTGATAAATAAATCATGTAGACATGTGTCATTGACAATTTTATATAAATGGAGTTTATTAGATGTAATTGTCGTTTTTGGGTACTTGATTTTATATAACCGTTTGGGAAAACGCATATCATTGTGTCATAAGGTATTTTGGAAATAAGGGTATGAGTTCATTTGGAAAAGGGTTTGCCTCAACCAACTTTGTGTTTTGGATTAATCAAACTTTTAGTCATTGGGTTGCATGACCGTTGGTTAAAAATGTTTTATTGTTTACACCGACCTTTATTGTACGATAAAGCAATCTTTGTTGAGCTCTGGCTCGATTTGATTAAAATGAGTCTTTGGAACATTTGTTCAATCTTGGTAGCTCGTTAAGGAGCCTTGGTGGCATGGTGTACCTAGTTGCACCTTATTTGGGAATTACACGTTTTGAGTGCGTTGTCATTCTTTTTTAGTCATGTAACGTTTTGACCGTAATGCATTGGATCCATAGGCATAGCGGTCGGTTTATCATGTAAATGCGGGATGAGGTCCCCGAGTTGTAATTTGGAAATAGGCATTGGTGATGCGATGTAAGTTTCCAAATGATCAAGCGCGTCAAGGATGGTGAGGTCCCAAGGTAGAGATCCATGAATAGGGTTGAACTTGGTGATTCTTTGGAACTAAAGATCCATGAATAGGGTTGATTTCCTACGGCTAAAGATCCATGAATAGGGTTGATGCCTATGATGACTAAAGATCCATGAATACGGTTGATGTCTACCTTGACTAAAGATCCATGAATAGGGTTGATGTCATGTCTACCTTGACTAAAGATCCATGAATAGGGTTGATGTCAATGGTTGCCATCCTTGAAGTATGTTTATAACATAGATGCGTGGCTTGTCTTTATGTGCAGCCACATTCGATGGAATCGGGTCTTCCCCGTCACCGAAAGGTGTTATTTTGGGTTTTGTATTTTGGTATCCATGTTTTCGGTGACATTTTATATGTATGGGTTTTATCCATGATTTTATGAATTGGGTATTATGTTCCACCCGTGTTTGGATGTTTCGGGAAATAAGTCTTATCTACGTTTTTATAAATTGGGAGTTCAATTTCTATTTAATGCTTTGAGTGAGTTTTGGGTTGAATTTACTCTACGAAAGAATATTTTATGTTGGGGTATTCGTCTTTATAATGTGCATATTTGGAAAATGAGTCGTCTCATATTAAAACAAATCATTTTGGAAAATTATGGTTTAAATGATAATCCTTACTGTTAACATCAAGTATTCATATATGTTGAAAACTCTTGAACTCACTAGGCGTTAGCCTAAGCTTTTTATTTGTTGGCATGTGCATCAGGTTTTGGATTAGGGGGCATGGTTCTAGCATTTCTGTGAAGTAATGAGTGCTAGATGGTCGTGCAAGAGTGAGTGTCTTGGTGAAGTCTTCTACATTAGTCTTGAGAAGAGCAATTGTAATTGGGTTTTAGTAACACCCGACCTCTAATTAGTCTTTATGTAAGACTTTATTAATATTGTTGATGGTTAGACCTAGTTTAATATTTCAAATATGAATTTGTTATAAGTGGTCTTGTCTATTCTGAGGCATTATTGAATTTTTTTTAAATTAGTCGCTCTTACCGAATTTGGGGGTGTTACGAATATCATCCCTCATAACGCAATAGGAAGCAATCGTTGCATAAACACATGACAATCATGACTCTTGAAGCTATAAAAGTTGTAGTCTTCCATGTTTTCACAACCCCCAATATTCGAAGCATACCCGTCCAGAAACTTCAGTCTCTTCAACCATTCACATACTTGTTTTACATGTTGTTTCGTCAAAGTGTACGACGACTTTGGCTTCACTACTTTATTGCCTGACGTGGCAATGTGCAACTGCGATCGGTTGCAATAAATCTCTACATCCCTCCTTGCTTTTATATTGTCTTTCGTTTTTTATGTGTCCATGACAGTGTTAAAGAGATTCTCAAAGACGTTCTTCTCAATGTGCATGACATCCAGGTTGTGTCGGATTAACAAGACCTTCCAATATGGCAGCTCCCAAAAGATGCTTCTCTTCACCCAATTATGAGTGATTTCGAAACCGGTAATTTTTCTATTGGTCGATCGAAACAGGGAGCCATCGTAAACAGTTGGAAGATAACGGACCTGCTCCCATATTTCTTTACCGGTTAACTCGGGTGGTGGACCGGCTAACACCCTAGATCCGTCCAGAAACCCTGTTCAATCACGTCGGAAGGGGTGTGCATTAGGCAACCATCTCCGATGACAGTCAAACCAACAAGATTTAACTCCATTTCTTAACTGAAACGAATCGACTGTACCCATGCAATACGGGCATGCTAGCTTGTCGTGCGTGCTCCAACCCGACAACATTACGTAGGCAGGGAAGTCGCTGACGGTCCATAGAAGTATAACCCTCATCTCAAAATTATTCTTACGATAAGCATCATACGTAAGAGCTTCCACTGTATACAACATCTTGAGATCATCTATTAGCGGCCTAAGAAAGACATCCAAATTTTGACCGGGGCTCTTTCTACCTGGAATGACCAATGCAAGTTTCACATATAAATCTTTTAAACTCAACCGAGGTAAATTATAGATGGTAAGAAACACTGGCCAAAGTGAATACGGATTCGAATTGGAATTATTCGGGTTGAAACCGTCGGTGCATAAGCCAAGACGCACATTCCGGACCTCAGAAGCGAAGTCAGGATGTACCATGTCGAAATGCTTCCAAGCCGCACCATCACTTGGATGTACCATCACACCCAGTTCTGTTTGATGATCCTTGTGCCAAGTCATCTCTTTAGACATCTTCTTTGACATATACAATCTTTGAAGTCTAGGAACAATCGGCAAGTATGTCATCACCAAGTTAGGGACCTTGCTTTGACCACTTGTCTTGAAAGGATATTCATTGCACATATACGTACACACATACATAGACATGCATGATATAGACGTATATGTGCTATATACATACAAGCAATACATATGTATACAATACATCTACAGACATACATACACATATACATACAAGCAATACACATATATATAATACATCTATAGACATACATACACACATACATAGACGTGCATGATATAGACGTATATGTGCTATATACATACAAGCAATACATATGTATACAATACATCTACAGACATACACTACATATACATACAAGCAATACATATGTATACAATACATCTATAGACATACATACATACATATATAGACACATACATAGACATATATACATACATACATACATACATACACACATGACATAGACATGATCTATAGACATACATACATACATGATCACATACGTACATACATACATACATACATACATACATACATACATACATACATACATACATACATACATACATATCACATACGTACATACATACATACATACATACATACATACTATACATGATGTACATACATACATACATGATCACATACGTATATACATACATACATATATATTACATACATGATCACATATGTATATACATACATATATACATACATACTATACATACATATATACATACATACATACATGATTTACATACATACATACATGATCACATACATACATACATACACGTTATTACCGACGGAATTCTTAATGCCGTCGGTAATCCGTCGGTAATTTCCGACGAATCACTGACGGACATCAGAAAAAAGTTATTATTTATTAAATTATTAAATTTACCGACGGATTTCCGATGGAGTTAAATATTTTAAAAATAATAATAATTTTATATCCGTCGGTGATTCGTCGGAAATATATATATATATATATATATATATATATATATATATATATATATATATATATTTACCAACAGATGGTCTATCCGTCGCAAATATTATTTTTTCGTCGGTGTTCCGTTGGTAATTACCAACGGATAAGGTCTGTCAAAATTGTTGGTCGATGATAAGTAATTTTCTAGTAGTGCAATCGGTACAAGTCGGACCGCCACTGACACTTCTAAAATCCGGCGCCACATTGCAATCTCTCAAGCTGTTAAATCAAAGGAGGAGTTCTAAAATCCGGCGCCACACATCTTCTAAGATCTGGCACCACATCCCAATCTCATAGTTGTTGAATTGTTCTAAAATCTCATCGATCTAGCTTCCTCGTGATGAATTATCGACTGACAATTCATCCTTAATAATTCTCTATCCTAGAAAAGGTAACCACTTGTAATTATTGTCGTATAATTATTTTCTTGGTTTTCTTCTAAACTAAAGTTTCAATAAAACTATAGCAACTTCTCGCAAATGTTGGTGCACTGTATAGGATTCATAAAAGTTTCCCATTTCCTTGGATGAGTTTCAAGGTTCTTCAAGTTAGTTTTCTACTTTCTTAATTTCATCTTCTCCTCAAGGTCTTGCCTACTTCTCCATTTTGTTTTATACATTATAGATGCTTCACATGGAGTTGTACTGTTAAAACCCAATTTCTTAATTGGGCTATTTTTTGAATGTTGAAGGATCTTTTGGTAGCAGAGTTTGCTTTATGGGGACCAAATATGTGAATTTGGATTAAAAAAAGGGGAATTGCACCCCATTTCTCCATATTTTCTTCAATGATGCATTCACATTTTGTGTGTTTGAGAGAGAAGTTCCCATTTTAGGAGAAAACTTGGTGAGGAAGCTTTGGGTTTTGAATAAAGTTTAACCATGGAATTCCCTTTTGAGGTATGATCCATTTCTCTTGTTTATTGTGAAATATTTCCATCTTTTTTAGGTCTTTAATGTATTTGAGGATTTTGATTTGGAGTGATTATTGTTTGAGGAAATGATGATTTTTTGGTGAAAAACCATCTTGGGTTTAATCTAGTTACAAAATAAAGATTAAAATCATTCTACATTGTTGATTATGGATTTTTGTTCATTATCCTTGAGTTTGGGATTTTTAAGGTTGAACGCTTATTTATTAAGTTTTTTGGATTGATTGTAGAACTATTTGGTTGACTTATTGTGGTTTGAAATCATTTGAGATGTTCTTCTGAGTTGGTTTTTAATGATATTGGTTGAATTTGATCATTGGAGGAATAAATCAAGTTTTGGGGTATTTGGGCGCTTTTTTGAGAATTTGCGTGTCATTAGAGACCAGCATGACTTGCGTCGCGCACCAAGTCCTGTGAGACACTGTGTGTTCGAAATTCTTCGATTCTCGTTGTGGGTCTAGTTTGGGGCGTTGTTCAAGAGTGTTGCTTAGAAGGTTATAGAAAGGGGGTTAGTGAGTTAATTCAAGAGGTTTACTTTTCTAATTCGGTGAATCCAGGTGTCCGGTTGTGAAATTATTAGCCTTAGAGTGCGTGTTAAGGCTTTGGACCACAACTGAGTTCCCTTGTGCTATTTTCGGAAATGAAATAAATGTTTTCACAGTGTGTTGTTTACTATATGTATATAAATTAATTTACAAGCATGTAACACATGTTTATATTGCTTGTAGTTTGTGAAGTGCGATATGTTGAACATGCATACATAATGTTTTATTTGATACTTACGGTGCATGAAAAGCTTTTGTGTGACTTTGGTGGTGTATGTGGGTCGATGACTTGCACAATGATTCCATAAAGGTGTGTGTGTTCCTCTTGTGCATTTGAATACGTTTCACATTGCACAAGGGAATGACAAGTGCGTAGACAGTGTGTGAAGTCGCAGGTGTGCGTGACTGGAACTTGTTGATCGCTGCGTATAGTTAATCGAGTGGGAATGTCGTCTTTCCGGTTTGCATTCATTTTAGCATATGTTTTATGAAATGATGTTAAAACGTGTGTTGTTCATACGGTGGTTTACAAGGAATTCACTAGACCTTTCGGTTTGTAACATCCGTAAATTCCTAATGAACAGTTTATGATCATTCAAGGAAAACAGTCAGCGATCGGCCGAGAGAAACGGTCGGCTAATGGTTTAACACGAAGGGTGAGAAGATGCATCAGGTGACACGCGCGGCTTAGCCCGCGGCTTCAAAGTTGCGGCTAAACCCGCGTAACCCACTGTTGTCCATGACTTAGGGACAAGCGTGGCTTGGCCCAGGCCAAGGATGCGGGAGCTATCTGGTCGGATTTAAACCCAAGTTTTAGGGTTTTCTCTCATTGTCACCTCCCTTCTACATTTTTCTCTTCCTTAGGTCAATTTTGGGAGACTATGTGTCAGCTCTGGGAGCTTGTTGTTGTATGGATCTACAATAAAACATCAAGGATTGGGTGATTTGAGGCTAAACTAAGGAAGCAATGAAGGATTTCGTTGGAAAGATGGTTGGATGACTTCAAGTTTCGAGTAAGGTAAATCTCTTGTTTAATCCATGCTTTAGTGTAAGGATCTTTGTAGATCTAAAGGTTCTATTTGTTGGTGGTTCATCTCTTTTAGATTTGGAGAAATGGGTTAGTTGGAAAACCTATCTCAATGTTGAAGATGACTTGTTGATGGTGAAAGCTTCATCCTTGGAGGCTAAGGATTTGGGTTTGGAACCTAGGTTTGACTTAACCTAGTGATATGAGTTCAAGTTGCTTTGTGAAAACTATGTACATGCCAAAATGAGTATTTTGAAGTAAAAACATGATTTACTTAGTATTTGTCAATGGATTGTGTATTTTGATAAGTTCTCATATTTAATAAGCTTGTGTTGTTTTAGTCTCACAGAATGCCCATATTTGGGATTTGAATATTTTGATAAGTATCAGCATGATTTATGCATTTTTGGTGATTTTGTACAAATAAAGTCCATTTTATGATTTATACATCTTTAGTGATTTTTGTACAAATGAAGTCTAATTCATGATGTGCATATTTTGGTGTATTTGAGTTCATAAACCATTTGGAAAACCTTTTATCCCAATTCGTGAGGAGTTTTGGGTTAATCACATCTTCGAAGTCTGTGTCTGCATAAACGTCGTTTAAATGTGTTTTCTATTTGGGGACTGATATTTGTTGGTCAAATGGATTTTGAGCATTTAGATCAGTGTTGACTTAAAGTAGTCTTGAGGACACTTGTCCGACTTTAATGGCTCGATATAGAGTCCGTTTATGAATTACATACTAATGCACTGTGTTGCATTTTAATGATACTTACATGCTTGGGTGTGTGGTCACTCCTGTGTAGTCATGTAATGTTAGACTATGTTGCATTGGATCCATAGGCACGTAAGTCAGTCTTTATTTGATGGTCAATTGGGTATTACGGGGTTGGACTCCAGAACCTATGTCTTATGACCTTAACCTTTCAAGTGTACACTAGGAGGGCTAAGTCCGGTTGTGCTATTATGATGATGGGCGTTTCATGATGGGTGTTTTGGATCTCATCCATTCGGGGTTATGCCAAGGTTGTAGTCCTCGAATGTTGTCGGACCTTTGGTGGTATTTATGGTAATATTCGCTAAGGTTAGCTGTCTCTTTTGGTGTAGCTTGAAGGGTGTCGTAGGGACACTTGGGCTTGAGTGTCGTGAAGTGTCATACAACTAACGTTGTATGAGTGGAATACTTTCGTGTTCCTCCACTCTCAATGGATAAGGGTCTCCCCCGTTGTCGGTCAGTAGTATTTTGGATATTTAATTGTCCATGCTTTAATATTTGGATTTTATTCCATTTTATGGTCGTGTGAATATTGAATTTCAGTTCCATGTTTTCGATGGCATATTATATTTATATGGATTGTTACCACTATTTAAGAGTTGGGTATTATGCCCCACCCGTGTTTTGGGTGTTTTGGGATTTAAAGTTTTATCCGTGTTTTTATAATTAGGAGTCCGTTTTCTATTCACGTTTGAGTGAGTTTTGGGCGGCATCATTTTATAAAGAAAGTTTTGTATTGGGACATTCGTCCTTAAAAACGTATGTTATTGGAAGATGAGTCGTTTTCATAGTTAAGGGAAATCATTTTGAAAGTTTATCATTTAAACGGTATCCCTTCCTTTTATCATAATATTTATTCATGTTAAAAACTCTTGACTCACTAGGCGTTAGCCAAACTTTTTTATTTGTCGACATGTGCATCAGGTTCTGGTTGGGAATGGTCCTAGTAACACTATGAAGAGAGGAGTTCTAGTAGTTTTCTCGTGATGTGTTTAGCATTGGTGAAGTTTCCGCTTTGGTTGTGATGAGCAGCTAGCTTTGGGGATTACGTAGCACCCGACTTCGATATAGCCCTTGATGATTTTGGGGTTTACCTTTGTTTTGAGGTTAATTATAGAATTTTATATTTGAGGTATGAAGAACATTTGATTTGTATTGATTTTATATCGAAATTTTAATTAGTGGCTCTTACCAAATTTGAGGGTGTTACAAGTTGGTATCAGAGCTTAAGTTTGATAGAATTAGTTATTGATTTTGGATGCCTAGACTCAAACTAATGTACTTTTAAGTGATTGAGAGCGAGATGCACCAATAGGCACTTTAATATTGGATGTTTTAAGGATAATAGAGTCACTAGGAACGGGAATCACGTCGAGGGTAAGAAGGATGATCATGTACAGTACATTCATAATTGCACTTGGCCAATGTTATGGGGAACCTACGAGTTACATGTGTATGCTTGGATTGCCTTGATGTGACGACCGTTGGGGTAGTGAAGAAGTTTCTAAGCGGGTAGCCGTTAGGAGAGGCTGATGATTTTAGCATTCGTCATTTGGAGTGACGATAAGCATGGTGATTGCACTAAGTGGACCCTTTCAGGTCGGAATGATTGGTTGGATTAGAACCATAGACTTTTGGAATCGACTTTATTCGAGGAAAAAGTTATAAGTTGAACCATGAAATCCTTGATTACTGTCTTAAGATGTTTGAGCGTCCGAAAGACGATAGTGAAACTAGAAATCGAGGATCTTTGGTCTGGGAAATTGGAGAGCGTAGTTTCGAAATGTTGAGTGCCGATCAAGCTCATGCATAAAATTATTCTAAAATAAGTTGCGCCAATTATTTCTCATGTTTCCTAAATCATCATGTGAATTGTGTTACAAAGTTTTGATGTAACACACTCAAGGTTTTACGCCGTGATTTTAAACATGCATAAAAATGTCTTATTGCACATGGTTGCAAATCTTGTTGAGATTTTCTTTATCCCTATCTTATTGAATGTTATTTTCGGGCATGGTGATGTTTACGATTCAACCTTGTTTAGAGTCTCAGGCAAGTAACTACAATTTATGATCTTGACATTGGATCTCCTCCATGTATGTTAAGGTTGTAGAGAGAGAGGTTGTTCCTATGTTTTGGTGCTTGCGTTTTATTGGAAATTTGATTTCATTTGAGTTTTGTTGAAAGGTGTTACTTTATGTCATACTGCAATGAAAAAGGGAAATTTTGAAATTATAACATTTTAGTCATAACTTCGTCTTATGCTATTTGATTATTAGGAACGAAAGTCTTGGCATAAATTGATTTTTGGGTGTCAATGAATTTCATTGGTTCTCGTTGAGTTTTATGGGAATGTAGTTGGGGTCTTATGGAGTTTTACTTTACGACATTTTGCGTCGCTTGGATGAACTTTGAAACACGTATACAGAGTTATTGTGTGCGTTAACCTATGGGTTTTTGTTTAACCTTTTGTCTCCTGCGAGTTTTGCATATTTCATTTCGCAACCGTAAGGGACGTCTTAAGAGTTTTGTTGGTAAATGATACCCCATATGTTATTTTGAGAAGTTTCAATATCATGTGATTTCTATTTTGAGTTTTATACAAATATTTTGTGGTACGCTGTTTGGTATTTGAATTGATTTACATTTTAGGTGAGTAATGCATGAGAAAGATCTTTAATTGTTCGAGTTGAACTTTTGCTTTACTCTTTTTCAGTTGTTGATTCTTTCGTTAATATTTCATGCATGCATTATGTTGATTTGCTGACGAGCATGACTTAGCAACCGCTATTTTTGGGCAAAACATTTTACTCATACGGTCTGAGGTTTGAAACTTATTTAAATTATTTTATGTTTGACCAATCGCAATCATATTTTGCCTCGCTAAGTTTTGAGAAACGAACTCAGCATGCAGGTCTTGTTGGTAATTTTATTCCATGTCCTTATATAGTAAAATGATAAATTTTTGGGAACTTAACCTCATGAACTTTCCCTTTGGGAGTTTTGTACAAACGCCTTGTTATAAATTTGTCTTGGTACGTAAAATTATTTCTCCTCTATGGCGTAATTTGATGCGTTCTAGGACCATTGTGGTCCATTTGAAAAGCTTATCGTATATCTCTGTTTAT
Organism: Arctium lappa; assembly: GCA_023525745.1. Taxonomy (NCBI): domain Eukaryota; kingdom Viridiplantae; phylum Streptophyta; class Magnoliopsida; order Asterales; family Asteraceae; genus Arctium; species Arctium lappa. Next base: position 49,000,397 of record CM042064.1, on the reverse strand, counting down.
TGTCATTATTAGATTGAATAATAACTAAATAGTTTTCGAAATGATTTTATCCGCGTGGCGGTAGCAACCACTTTGTGCACCTACCGAGTAGACGGTAGTGGATTTTTACTCGCATAATTAAATGTTATAAAGCTTGTGTATTTGAAGGTTTTATAAAATGTTAAATTGGCATAGTAACTTGAAAACCCTTGAACTCATTAGAACCATACTTTTTAAACCCCTCCTTGCGAAAGTACTGTTAATAAGGACTAGAGGCGTCCTTGGGGATTTGAAGCGTCGGTTGAGACGACCTGTGGTCAACCCGAATTTTAGGATTTCGGTTCATGGATTGGCTCACGCGAAAGTAATGGAGACGTTAGGCTTGTGCCTTCTCCTAGTTAATTAAGTGATGATCTTCCCATTTTGATAATTCTTTGGGTTAAAACCGTGTGCGGTTGCTTATGTGTGTTGGGTTTTGAAATCTTGGGTTAATGGTACGACAGCATGCTATGTGTCTATGGTGTATTACCTTAATGGGTATATGTGAATCATGGTGATGTTATGGTTGGCTAGTAAGGATGTTTGATTTGGGTAATTATTTCCAAGAGTAGGTGTCAACTTCGAATGGACATTGCTAATCTGGAATGGAATATTTGGTAGTATATCCACATTACAGATAGTTGTTTTGAGGGTAGGTGTTGACACTCGATTTTGGGGACAATAATCGTTAGTATGCCTCAGTGCACATCCGTTGAATCTGGTGTTGCAGGTTAAGTGGTAACATTAAGGGATGTAGATATTGATACATAGGAATCGATCATTGATAATCCTGTAATCAACGAAGTCTTCGCTGAAATCGACAATCGATGATGGAATGCATTATGAGAGTTGTGTAACCACGGATTTTGGGGTAATCCGCTATCTACAAATGTTGTGCCGAATCAGACCAAACTTGTTGATGGGAAATTTCGTCGAAGATAGGACGATAAACCTTTTAGGGTATTGATTATTGGAGATATTTAGTGAGAATATCAACATGGACCTTAAGTAGAAATCGCTTATTGAGAGGACCTTGATTTGTTAAGATTATAAGTATCGTTTTGTAACAGCAGCAGGTGATCAGCTCATCAGTTATATATATGGATTCATTCACCACTCGGGTAAAGTCATCATGGCTATGGATACATGGAATTGAAAGGGGTATGATTGATCTATAGTTGGATCGTTTCTGCAGAATTTGTTGGGTTCTTAAAGGCAAGAAAAGAGTGTAACGTGATTCAATGAAGGACGATTAGAGGTGTTTAAGGTCAAGTTCACTCTGGGTACCCTTGGTGGGAGTGATTAGCTCAGGGTCGTAAGCTATTTCGAGGTAATATGTTCAATCTATGGTTGGGAGGCAACCGAAATTTTACAATAGGGAAATGATTTAATAAGGACTCGATGCTCTTTTCGTCATCGGTAAGGTACATTGAACCTTAGAAATTGAGTTTATGGCAGCTTGTTATGTGGAATACAGTGACCACCTCAACCGGGATATAATTGGGTTCGAATGTGAGGTAGGGTTTCGTGAAGGCGATCCTTTTTGGATAAGGAATCCATTGATCTCGCTAAATGTGTTAATGGGCGTTTGATTGGTGCCAGATTTCGAGGACGAAATCTCTTTTAAGGTTGGGAGGATTGTAACATCCGTAAATTCCTAATGAACAGTTTATGATCATTCAAGGAAAATAGTCAGAGATCGGCCGAAAGAAACGGCTGGCTAATGGTTTAACACGAACGATGAGAAGATGCATCAGGTGACATGCGCGACTTAGCCCGCGGCTTCAAAGTTGCGGCTAAACCCACGTAACCCACTGTTGTCCACGACTCAGGGACACGCGCGGCTTGGCCCGCGACTTAAGGTCGCGACCAAGGCCGCGAGAGTTGTTTGATCGAATTTAAACCCAAGTTTTAGGGTTTTCTCATTGTTACCTCCCCTCTCCATTTTACTCTTCCTTAGGTCGATTTTGGGAGACTTTGTGTCAGCTCTGGGAGCTTGTTATGGTATGGATCTACAATAAAACATCAAGGATTGGGTGATTTGAGGATTAACTATGGAAGCAATGAAGGATTTCGTTGGAAAGATGTTTGGATGACTTCAAGTTTCGGGTAAGGTAAATCTCTTGTTTAATCCAAGCTTTAGTGTAAGGATCTTTGTAGATCTAAAGGTTCTATTTGTTGGTGGTTCATCTCTTTTAGATTTGGAGAAATAGGTTAGTTGGAAATCCTAGCTCAATGTTGAAGACGACTTGTTGATGGTGAAAGCTTCATCCTTGGAGGCTAAGGATTTGGGTTTGGAACCTAAGTTTGACTTAACCTAACGAGGTGAGTTTAAGTTGCTTTGGGAAAACTATGTACATGCCAAAACGAGTATTTTGAAGTAAAAACACGTTTTACTTAGTATTTGTCAATGTGTTGCGTATTTTGATAAGTTCTCATATTTAATAAGCTTGGGTTGTTTTAGTCTCACAGAATGCCCATATTTGGGATTTGAATATTTTGATAAGTATCAGCATGATTTATGCATTTTTGGTGATTTTGTACAAATAAAGTCCATTTTATGATTTATGCATCTTTAGTGATTTTTGTACAAATGAAGTCTAATTCATGATGTGCGTATTTTGGTGTATTTGAGTTCATAAACCATTTGGAAAACCTTTTGTCCCAATCCGTGAGGAGTTTTGGGTTAATCACATCTTCGAAGTATGTGTCTGCATAAACGTCGTTTAAATGCGTTTTCTATTTGGGGACTGATATTTGTTGGTCAAATGGATTTTGAGCATTTAGCTCGGTGTTGACTTAAAGGAGTATTGAGGACACTTGTCCAACTTTAATGGCTCGATGTAGAGTCCATTTATGAATTACATACTAATGCACTGTGTTGCATTTTAATGATACTTACATGCTTGGGTGTGTGGTCACTCCTATGTAGTCATGTAATGTTAGACTATATTGAATTGGATCCATAGGCACGTACGTCAGTCTTTATTTGATGGTCAATTGGGTATTACGGGGTTGGACTCCGGAACCTATGTCTTATGACCTTAACCTTTCAAGTGTACACTAGGCGGGCTAAGTCCGGTTGTGCTATTATGATGATGGGCGTTTTGGACCTCCGCCATTCAAGGTAATGCCATGGTTGTAGTCCTCGAATGTTGTCGGGCCTTTGGTGGTATTTATGGTAATATTCGCTAAGGTTAGCTGTATCTTTTGGTGTAGCTGGAAGGGTGTCGTAGGGACAGTTGGGCTTGAGTGTCGTGGAGTGTCATACGACTAACATTGTATGAGTGGCATACTTTCGTGTTCCTCCACTCTTAATGGATACGGGTCTCCCCCGTTGTCGGCAAGTAGTATTTTGGATATTTAATTATCCATGCTTTAATATTTGGATTTCATTCCATTTTATGGGCGTGAGTATTGAATTTCAGTTCCATGTTTTCGATGGCATATTATATTTATATGGATTGTTCCCACTATTTAAGAGTTGGATATTATTCCCCACCCGTGTTTTGGGTGTTTTGGGATTTAAAATTTTATCCGTGTTTTTATAATTAGGAGTCCGTTTTCTATTCACGTTTGAGTGAGTTTTGTAACACCCTAAAAATAGGGATAACAAAAAGCCGAAAAACGGACATGAGATATGCTAAAATTGCCATAGCAAGAGCCTCCCAAAAATGGGGAATATAAAATTAATAACCTGTTTAATCACAATTGTAATTTAACGGACGACAAATAACAACCAACTAATCTAATTTCTACATCTAGAAAAGAGATTACAAAAGGGTTGTTATCTATAGACCCAAACGGTCTATATCCAAAAGTATAACGCGTCCAGGTGCAATTTCCCCAAGCTCTCACCCCCAAGCAACTAAACCTGCTTAAGACCGTCGCCGCTAGAACCTGAGATACACATCGACACCAAACAAGTGTTAGGCCAAAAATCCTAGTGAGTTGAACAATAATAAGCATGCATGAACAGATACAACTCTTATCAGCAGTTAACCAGTGTTCAATCTATGTGGAGTCATCAGGGGAGACCCAAAGCACCAATCAAATACCACCTAAGAGTCGATATACCTTGATGCCCTTAACAAGGAACACCCCAAAGGCCCGTCCCACCCGAAGACTATCGGTGTTGACTTAAAGGAGTATTGAGGACACTTGTCCAACTTTAATGGCTCGATGTAGAGTCCATTTATGAATTACATACTAATGCACTGTGTTGCATTTTAATGATACTTACATGCTTGGGTGTGTGGTCACTCCTGTGTAGTCATGTAATGTTAGACTATGTTGAATTGGATCCATAGGCACGTAAGTCAGTCTTTATTTGATGGTCAATTGGGTATTACGGGGTTGGACTCCGGAACCTATGTCTTATGACCTTAACCTTTCAAGTGTACACTAGGCGGGCTAAGTCCGGTTGTGCTATTATGATGATGGGCATTTTGGACCTCCGCCATTCAAGGTAATGCCATGGTTGTAGTCCTCGAATGTTGTCGGGCCTTTGGTGGTATTTATGGTAATATTCGCTAAGGTTAGCTGTATCTTTTGGTGTAGCTTGAAGGGTGTCGTAGGGACACTTGGGCTTGAGTGTCGTGGAGTGTCATACGACTAACATTGTATGAGTAGCATACTTTCGTGTTCCTCCACTCTCAATGGATACGGGTCTCCCCCGTTGTCGGCAAGTAGTATTTTGGATATTTAATTATCCATGCTTTAATATTTGGATTTCATTCCATTTTATGGGCGTGAGTATTGAATTTCAGTTCCATGTTTTCGATGGCATATTATATTTATATGGATTGTTCCCACTATTTAAGAGTTGGATATTATTCCCCACCCGTGTTTTGGGTGTTTTGGGATTTAAAATTTTATCCGTGTTTTTATAATTAGGAGTCCGTTTTCTATTCACGTTTGAGTGAGTTTTGTAACACCCTAAAAATAGGGATAACAAAAAGCCGGAAAACGGACATGAGGTATGCTAAAATTTCCATAGCAAGAGCCTCCCAAAAATGGGGAATATAAAATTAATAACCTGTTTAATCACAATTGTAATATAACGGGCAACAAATAACAACCAACTAATCTAATTTCTACATCTAGAAAAGAGATTACAAAAGGGTTGTTATCTATAGACTCAAACGGTCTATATCCAAAAGTATAACGCGTCCAGGTGCAATTTCCCCAAGCTCTCACCCCCTAAGCAACTAAACCTGCTTAAGACCGCCGCCGCTAGAACCTGAGATACACATCGACACCAAACAAGTGTTAGGCCATAAATCCTAGTGAGTTGAACAATAATAAGCATGCATGAACAGATACAACTCTTATCAGCAGTTAACCAGTGTTCAATCTATGTGGAGTCATCAGGGGAGACCCAAAGCACCAATCAAATCCCACCCAAGAGTCGATATACCTTGATGCCCTTAACAAGGAACACCCCAAAGGCCCAGCCCACCCGAAGACTATCGCTCAAAAAATTCCCCGAGTGGCGGAGGTCTAGGCACATACCATCACAGTGGCGCCCAAGACTATATCCTCCTAGTGTACTGACTTGGTTCGTCCACATAACATTTATAAGGGGTCCTTTAGATATATTTCAATCCACAAAATCAATACCAACTACGGGTATAATATTACCACCTTATGCTCATGATGTCTAACAAAAGACACAATGTAAATCATGTTCCTCATGCATATAAACATATCACCAAAGTGGTGTTACAACTAGAATCATCATAAATACCCATATATGCATATATTTAACATGTCAAGGGATCCACATTATGTATTTATGAGACAATCCCAAACAATAATACACATAACCATAATCAATGCAAATCACCCACAAATATAATTCTTCCAACTATTTTCATGAAGAAACCCCCAAGAATTTGCACATATAGAGATAAGGTATCTAATAGAAGATTATGATGTGTATCTAGTTTTAACAAAGGTTTAGTAAACTCACTATCTAGGTTTTGGACTAAAACCTAGAAAAGATGAAAACCCTAGATGTTGGAGGATGAACTTGAAGATGAGAAGTTGACTTGAAGAAACCCTAGAAACTTTCCTTGGATGACAATAAATGCTAGCAATGAAGGTTCAACCACCGAAGAATCGTATTTATGAGGGTTAGGGTTTGGAGAGGAAAAATGGGTTTGGGAGCTTCCAAAATCGCCAAGAGAAGAGAGTGTTTGAGATAAAAATGAGATTGGAAATCAGATTGGAATTCATTTAAAACCCCTGCACCCGCTCGCGACCTTGCCCGGCGACAGTGACATGGTCACTGTCGCGTGTCACAATCGCGCGAAGTCCCCCACTCTCGGTACATCTTCCGCGACATTGACACCGCGACAGTGACAATGTCACAATCGCGTGTCACAGTCTCACCGGCTCCCCGATCCACGGTACATTTCTCGCGATAGTGACACCACGAGAGTGACCATGTCACAATCGCAAGTCACAGTCGCGCCAGACTCCCAACACCCCGAAATTTGACCAGTTTCGATAACGAGTGCGAGGTTTGAACAGTTAAGAACGGTAAGGTTTGAACAGTTAAGAACGGTAAGTCAGATTATACGGCATTTCAACATATCAACTATCATAAAACGCATACAAAGGCTCATAAATTCACATAGGCACATTTAACGCATTTAAAGAAAATAAGTACTTAACTTGAGAATTTCCGGGTGTTACAAGTTTTGGGCGGCATCATTTTATAAAGAAAGTTTTGTATTGGGACCTTCGTCCTTAAAAACGTATGTTATTGGATGATGAGTCGTTTTCATAGTTAAGGGAAATCATTTTGAAAGTTTATCATTTAAACGGTATCCCTTCCTTTTATCATAATATTTATTCATGTTAAAAACTCTTGAACTCACTAGGCGTTAGCCTAACCTTTTTATTTGTCGACATGTGCATCAGGTTCTGGTTGGGAATGATCCTAGTAACACTATGAAGAGAGGAGTTCTAGTAGTTTGCTCGTGATGTGTTTGGCATTGGTGAAGTTTTCGCTTTGGTTATGATGAGCAACTAGCTTTGGGGATTACGTAGCACCCGACTTCGGTATAGCCCTTGACGATTTTGGGGTTTACCTTTGTTTTGAGGTTAATTATAGAATTTTATATTTGAGGTATGAAGAACATTTGATTTGTATTGATTTTATATCGAATTTTTAATTAGTAGCTCTTACCAAATTTGAGGGTGTTACACGGTTTAACCCTCGTTTTCAAAATTAAAACATTTCTAGGGGTGTATTTTGTTGAGATTAATAGCATGGAAAAAGGGGTAAGCTGTAAACCTTGCGATGGAAGCGGTTTTGGTTACGGTTCTGCTAGTTGTGGGTAAAATTATGGTTTCGTTAGAAGCTTGGTTGTATGGATTATGGTAAGAATTTTGGCTTCGACTAAATTTATTGTTGTTGGATATAGTGTCCAAGGTCATTAACTATTGGTAATATTTATAATAATAGCAGGGTCCTTTTGGGTTGCCCTTAAGACCCAAATAAACAATCGGAAGGATAAAGGGAAACAATTATTTTATTAATTTATCATTTGATGATAAATTAATAGTAAGCTAAAATATAATTAATTAGATTAATTATATAAAGGGATAAACGATAATTGGTTAAAATAGTTTTAACGAGCTTATCTGTTCAAGGGGGCTAAGTGTAAAATATAGAAGCAGGAAACTGCTAGGGGTCAAAACCTAATAAGTTTTCCTCTCCTTCTCTCTAGTAGCCGTCGATCCCCTCTCCCTCTCTCCCAAAATCGTGAACCCTAATAAGGGTTTAGGGTTTAAGCTTTTTCTTGATTGTTGGTATTTGGTGTTCTTAAGTGTGAGCCACTAGAGGGATTCATACTATTGGTCCTTAACATCCAAGAGGAGAGATCAAAGGTTTGATTTATCATTGTGGTTTTTGACAATCACAATCAACAAGTAAGTAATCTTGATTCATTCTTTTGTAGTTAATTATCTAGAACATATGTATCCTGAAAAGTTGTTAGTTTGTATTACTTCACATGATAATTTTTAAATATGCTTCCATTGCCTATATCATGTGGTAGTAGGTTTGCTCAAAACCTTTCAGTGGTATCAGAGCCATAGTTCTCAGATATTTTTTCGAAAGTATTTTCAATTTGATTTGCAAAACTATTTGTGTTGGTTTAAAGTTTTCGAAAAATAGAAAACCCTATTTTTTAGAAACTAAGTTTTTTTAAAACTTGCATAAAAGGTTTGTATTATTAGCGATTATATTTTTATTTAAATCCTATATGTTTATCGAAATCCCTAAAGGGTATAGGATAGCCATTTTTTATGCAATGTTAAACCACCCTAATTGTTTTTGGCTAATTTCCTAACTTGCCTTAAATACACAAATTTGAGTTTTGGCAAATATTGAATAGATAATCTTACATATATATTTAAGTTTGAATAATATTGTAAGATAAATATTAACATTATTTATATAGTGAATATAAATTGTATGTCAAATATTTACATTAATTATGGATAATCATAATTTTAAACGATTATATTAATTATTAAATGTGTCATCACATGGTTAATTAGAATTAATTGGATAATCATAATTTTAAACGATTATATTAATTATTAAATGTATTATCACATGGTTAATTAGAATTAATTGGATAATCATAATTTTAAACGATTATATTAATTATTAAATGTGTCATCACATGTTTAATTAATTAGATAATCATAATTTTAAATATCTACTTTAATTATTAACATGTATCCTTACATGTTTAATTGGAATTAATTATGGAAACGATTATATTAATTATTAAATGTGACATCACATGGTTAATTGGAATTAATTAGATAATCATAATTTTAAATTGTTTTAAAATTCCATTCAATTTATATATATATATATATATATATATATATATATAATAGACCTTAATTATATATATATAATTAAATTATTTTTTTTGAAAGGCAGCTTTCGAAAGTTTTCACCCACTGGGCTACACTTTCAGGAGGTATCGGGCTCCCACTTAAGGGTGCCACCCACTAATCCCCCCCCCCCTCGCTCCATACCCGACCCAAAGGGCCCGCCTGAAGCGGATGTCTCAAGTTGATCACCACGGGGCTCGAACCCAGGTAGTAAGGCTTTCACCCCTTACCCTCCCAGGATGTTACCGACCACTGGGCTACAACCTTATTGACATATAAAATTAAATTATACATTGATAGTCAAACCAAGACTAGGCGTACTCACTATAAGCAATCTAAGGGGGTTTAAGGAGGTTGCCTATAATATGGTTGTCGAATGAGTCAATGGTTTTTAAAACGCCATGCGTTACCATACTCACCGCCTCTTGTGTGGACTAGTGGAATTACCGATGAAAAGAACTATAAAGTATAAAACTAAAATCCCATTTTAGATATACTAAGAAATGTGAAAGTCTTATGCTACCCATGAAAAGAACACACACACATATTCTTATAGTTTGTTAACGAAGCGTGTGCGGTTTGCCGGCACGTTAATGTGAAACTATAGTCCATGTGTTTTTTGCATGATCGATTCACCATCTAGTTTGTGATCCTCGGCATCCCAGTCACAAATAGAAGATAAGCATAATCGAGATTAACATGCCATTGATATAAGTCAATGAATCTCAAAAGACCTAGGAGTTTCATAGTTAATGAAATTAACAAATAGCATTTGTTTACCTAAATAACTTTGTGATGTGATTACGGCATCCCTTTTAGCATCATAGAGTAAAATATAGATCCTAACCCTTGTTAAATATTTTCGGGTAAATAAAATCAAACTAACTAAAACTATATCTACAGATGGCTGAAAATCTTCTTCTTCCTCCTCCTCCTCCTCCTACTAACTCAACATCCAACCTTACGTTACTCTCTATGCTAAGTAAATATAAGCTGACTGGGCCAAACTACTTGGATTGGATTCGTGCCTTGACAATTGCCTTGAGGTACGAAGACAAAGAGTATTTGCTCGACGAGGATCTTCCTATACTTAATGATGATGCAAGCCCTGAAGCGGTAACTCAATATAACAAGAAATTCGCGGAATCCACAAAAGTCGCATGTCTCATGTTGGCGTCCATGTCCCCGGAACTTCAAAAGAGTTTCGAGAACATGGGGGCGTTTGAACTGAATGAGCAGCTTCGTGAAATGTTTCAGGAGCAAGCGAGGCAAGAAAGGTTCCAAGTTGTAAAATCGCTTGTGGAATGTAAGCAACAGGACGGTGCCCCTGTATGTGTGCATGTGCAAAAGATGAAAGCGTACATTGACAGGTTGGGCAATCTAGGTGTCGATTTCCCTAGAGAACTCGCCATTGACATGGTGTTGAACTCTCTTAATGGGGCATATAAACAGTTCATAGTGAACTTCAATATGAACAATATGGACAAGACCTTGATAGAGCTCCATGGCATGTTGAGATCTGCGGAAGCAAGTATGGGTAAGACCCAAAGTGCTCACTCAACTGCTCCCGTCCTGGGCATTAGGGAAGGTGGTTGTAAGAAGAAGAAAGTTTCTCATCCCAAAGGGAAGGGAAAGGCTAAAGTTGTTCCTCGCAACCAAGGCCTTAAGAGAAAAGTTGATTCTTCTGACATACCACCCATAAGTGACCCTAAAGAGGCCGTATGCTTTTACTGTCAAGAAAAGGGTCATTGGAAGAGAAGTTGCCCAAAATATCTGGAGGACTTGAAAAAGAACAAGGTCAAAGGGTGTGGCACCTCAGGTATTTTTATGATTGAACTCCATAGTACTTCAATTTCTAACTCTTGGGTCCTTGATACGGGATGTGGTACTCACATTTGTTCTAATTTTCAGGGACTAAAGGGAAGTAGGACGTTGAAACATGGGGAGCTAAATCTGATCATGGGAAACAGGATGACTGCTGTTGTTACCAAGATTGGAGATTTTGAGCTCGTGCTTAGTAGTGGTGTTTCAATAAAGTTATTAGATTGTTGCTACTCGCCGGAAATGACTCGAAACATTATTTCTTTTTATGCATTGTACAAGGATGGTTTTGAATTTCAATTTCATAATGGTTGCATTTTGGTTTATAAACATGGTTGTTTTTATTTTAAAGCCTCTCCTTGTAATGGTGTGTATGAAAGCGTGATCTGTGCTGGTAGAAATAATAATAACTTAACTCTAAATGTTGGTTCCTCCAATAGTTAATTGGATAAATCATCGTTATGGCATCATCGTCTTGGCCACATAAACAAGAAACGCATCGCCAAGCTCCAATCGGACGGGATCTTGGAATCATTTGACTTAAAGTCGGATGAAGAATGTGAGTCTTGCTTACTTGGCAAAATGACAAAAACACCTTTCAAAGGAAAAATGGAAAGGGGTAAGGATCTGTTGGACTTAATCCACACAGATGTATGTGGACCGTTCAGATCTGCCACGAGAAACGGTGAAAGATACTTTGTTACCTTTACTGACAATTTCAGTAGATATGGATTTATCTATTTGATGAAAAATAAATCGGACACCTTTGAAGTGTTCAAATGATTCAAAAACGAAGTAGAAAACCAATTGGGCAAGAAGATCAAGATGCTCCGGTCCGACAGGGGTGGAGAATACTTGAGTCATGAATTCTACGACTATCTAAGGGATTGTGGAATAGTTTCACAATTATCTCCTCCCAGAACACCACCACTCAATGGTGTAGCTGAGAGAAGAAATCGAACGCTACTTGATATGGTTCGGTCCATGATGAGTCGTGCTACACTTCCAATATCATTTTGGGGTTTATGCCTTAGAAACTGCAGCTCATATCCTAAACCTCGTTCCAACTAAGAAGGTTGCAAAGACGCCCTCTGAAATGTGGACTGGGACTCGTCCCTCGTTAGCACATATAAAGGTCTGGGGTTGTGAAGTCTTCGTTCGGTGTGAAACTAACGACAAGCTAGAACCTAGAGCAGAGAAGTGTCGGTTCATTGGTTATCCCTACAAATCCTTTAGATATATATTTTACAAACCTTCTAAGAACAAAGTATTTGTAGCTAGAAGGGGAGTCTTCCAAGAAAGGGAGCTCATTTCCAAAGAGGATAGTGGGAGCAGTATTGATCTTGAAGAAATTCAAGAAACAACCAATGATAAACCTATAGTTGACACTAGCCCTCAACATGAGGTTGAACCACCTGTTGAGAAAACTAACATACCTTCGCCACCTCTTCGCAGAACTAGTAGAGTTAGTAGAGTTAATCGACCTCCTGAGTTTTATTATGGTTTTAATATTACAAAGGAAGGAGATACACTAGTCAATGATAAAACATTTGATAGTGTGGATGAGCCATCCAACTACAAGAAAGCGATGGCAGGCCCTGAGGCTGCCAAATGGAAAGAGGCCATGGAGAGCGAGATTCAATCTATGTACGATAACCAAGTTTGGAAATTGTTTGATCATACACCAGGTCTCAAGACAGTTGAGTGTAAATGGATCTTCAAAAAGAAGACCGACATGGATGGGAATGTGCACACATTCAAGGCTAGACTGGTTGCGAAAGGTTACACTCAAACTCAAGGGATTGATTATGATGAAACCTTCTCACCAGTGGCAAAGATTAAGTCTATCAGGATATTACTTGCCATAGTTGCGTTTCATGACTATGAAGTATGGCAAATGGATGTAAAAATTGCCTTCCTTAATGGGAAACTTGACGAGGATGTGTATATGGCACAACCTGAAGGTTTTGTACATACCGAGTATCCAGATAAGGTGTGTAAGCTTGAAAGATCCATTTATGGACTTAAACAAGCGTCTCGTAGCTGGAATCTTTGTTTTCATGAAAAGGTCAAGAAGTTTGGATTTTCTTGAAGCGAAGATGAGTCCTGCATATATGTTAACGCTAGTGGGAGTAATGTTGTATTTCTAGTCTTGTATGTTGATGACATAATACTCATAGGAAACGATATTCCGATGTTGCAAGATGTAAAGGTCTTGCTCGGGAAATGTTTCGCTATGAAAGATCTGGGAAATGCAGCATACATACTTGGAATAAGAATTTATCAAGATAGAACCAAGCGTTTAATTGGACTTAGCCAAAGTACATACTTGGATAAGATATTGAAGAAATTCAATATGAGTGAATCCAAGAAAGGGTATTTGCCCATGCAACATGGCATAAGATTGAGTAAAGATCAATGTCCCAGCTCTACTGAAGAACTGGACAGGATGAGTCGAATTCCATATGCATCTGCTATAGGACCGATCATGTATGCCATGACATGTACTAGACTTGATGTCTCATTTTCTTTAAGCATGGTGAGTAGATATCAAGGGAACCCAGGCGAAAGTCATTGAACGGCTGTAAAGAACATTCTTAAGTATCTTCGGAGGACTAAAGACATGTTCTTGGTCTATGGTGGAAAGGATGAATTACGAGTAACAGGTTATACTGATACAAGTTTCTAGACAGATCGGGATGATTCCCGCTCGCAGTCAGGATGGGTGTTCTTGTTGAATGGTGGGGCTGTGACTTGGAAAAGTTCCAAACAGGACACGGTGGCTGACTCCACTTGTGAATCAGATCGTGGTGAGTACAGTGCCGACTGAAGAGAATCCGGCAGATCCTTTCACGAAAGCATTAACTCGACCCAAACATGAGTATCATACTAAAGCCATAGGTGTTAGAATTATCAATATACCTTGAATGTTTTAGTTGTTAGTTTGATGTATTGAAAACATAATAAATTGTATTTGATTTGGAGATTATTATATGGAGATTATAATATATGCTGGATTGCGTCCATTTACATTTAATTTATTATCGTGTTTCATTTTGCATGTTTAGAACCAACTTCCTGAGTATTAATTTACTTAAACCTCCACAGTCAGTCATACTCCTGGAAGTAAGTAGTGATTCAAGACTGTCATGGAGTGTTAGAAGCATAGAGAATGCAACTAACACTCATGAGTACTTAATAGTGATTTGAGTATTGGAATAACCCGCACTCAAACGTTTACTCCATGGATTAAGTCAGAGTAATTTTGAGATAATAATATTTTATGTTCTTCAAACGGAGATACATAGAGTTTTGCTCTAGGATTCTGTTATGCTTTGGTGTGCTCCAACGTTGACCGTAACTGGAAGCTATACAGGGTATGTCCATGTATAATATGATGAGTAGAAATGAACTGTGTAGTCAAAGTTTATTTGTTCCTTCTACCTAAACAGGAGAAGCGATATCCATGGACCCCTCGATGATTTGGTGTTGACATTAAGTGTTTGGCCAAACCCTGACTAGAATTGATGTGTTCGATTGAGTAGTCTGATGAATTCAACACATATCGGAAATCGGGAAACATAATCTTGATCCATGAGATAGACATTCATCCATGTCTCATGTTCATATGATATCTTGTAGAACAAAGGAACATTAAATCACTTATTTTATGACTGAATCTTTATTAAAGTTCGGCAGTTGCATTGGATGGTTTACTCTCTGCTGATTATTTGAAAGTGTTGAACCAAATAAAGTTAATAACTTGTCCAAGTGGGAGACTATTGGATATAGTGTCCAAGGTCATTAACTATTGGTAATATTTCTAATCATTGCAGGGTCATTTTGGGTTGCCCTTAAGACCCAAATAAACAATCGGAAGGATAAAGGGAAACAATTATTTTATTAATTTTATCATTTGATGATAAATTAATAGTTAGCTAAAATATAATTAATTAGATTAATTATATAAAGGGATAAACGATAATTGGTTAAAATAGTTTTAACGAGCTTATCTGTTCAAGGGGGCTAAGTGTAAAATATAGAAGCAGGAGAGGAGTATAAATAAACTGCTAGGGGTCAAAACCTAATAAGTTTTCCTCTCCTTCTCTCTAGTAGTCGTCGATCCCCTCTCCCTCTGTCAGGATCGAATTCTTAACAAGAATAAAGTCTCAGAAACTAATATCAAAGAAGTTGAGGAATAACACTTTGATATTTGATATAACAGTAAACAAAACAGTTTATAATCAACAACTTGTAAACTTGTATTCAATGCTTGAAGTTACAAGATTAAACACACAACCTCAATATTGATGAACAGGCTCACCAATACGAATTCTACTTCTCTAGAATTAGGATCTATGCCTTGAGGTTGATTCTCTCTAAAACTTAGAATGAATAAAATTAATATCAATCTATGTTTACTATTCTATGCAATTCTATACATATATTGAACAAAAAGATAATTACAATAAAATATCTTCAGTATATCTTCCATGAATATCTTCAGCTTTCCATGTTTATCTTTAACCACGATCTCTTCATCATTATCTTCACATTATCTCTGAAGCAGCATTAACTTGGTTTTAGCAGCATTAACTACTAAGCAGCACTAACTACTAGCAGTACTAACTTGCTAAGCAGTACTAACTTTGTTCAAGCAACACTAACTTTGACTAGCAGTATTAATTCTACTAGCAGTAGTAATACTCAGCAGTATTAACTTTGAAGTCTTCTAGCAGTATTAAAATTGTTCTAGCAGCATTAACTACAACTGGCAGCATTAACCATAGAAGTAGTAACCATGTTGAACTAGAAGTAGTAACCATGTTTGGCATATTTCAGACCTAACAATCTCCCCCTAACTTGACTTTTAGAAATAGAAGTCAAGTTCTTCAAATGCTTCCAAAACCTTCATTGATCTACTCCAATGTTAGGATCCAGTCCCATACTCTAATTGATAGTTCTCTGAATTAGGTACTTTGCCATTTCTGAATTTGGTACACAACCCAGCTTCTTATTTAGCATGGCATGAAGCTTCAGACTTGTGTGATTGTAGACCCTATCCACCAAGTAATACTCCATGTGAAAAGTATCCAAGGCTAATTCATAGACTCCACTCCTTTCATACAAAGTCCATCCTCTGACAGCTTCAAACACATCTCTGATTAAATGCTTTACTGCTTCTAGATTGAACAACATGCACAAATACTCCATAATCAGCTTCACAATTGGTAACCCTGGAGCTTTCAACTGATCTTCATGTACCTTCATACCAACTTTAAACATTTCTTCCAAATCAGATCTTGAACATTCTCTGACAATTTTGTTCCAAGTGCTGTAGACTTCATACTTCTCATCCTTTCTTTTTAATCTGATATACTCCTTGCCATCCACCTCCATAGTATCCCAATGAATAACTTCAGGAGGTTTGAATCCAACAGGTTCAGCTGAGATAGGCTTTGGAATTTTATCCATTATCACCATGTACATGTTTGCATCTGATCTCTGTGGTACTTCTTCCTGAGTTTCAGCTTTCTTTTCTTCTTCTACTCTAGGATTCTTGTCAACTTTCTTTCTGTTTGCCATCATCTTGGTTCTCTTCAGTATCCTTTGCCCTTGCCATATAGTAGCTTCCTTCTTCTTTTCTTCCTTTGTCCTTTCTTCTGATCTAGGACCTTTAGAAGCAATAGACTTAACTCTTTTTATCTTCTTGATCTTCTGAGCTAGAGTCTCTTCTTCCTAAAATCTCTACCTTTTCCTTTGTTGGAGTCTCTTCTTCACTTTCAGGGAAGGGTTTATTGATATTCACATCATGCCTCTCCTTAGCTTTCTTTTCAAACTCCACTCTATCCTTTTCATTATTCTTCAGCTTTCCCATTTCTTTCTCATATAGTCCCTTGACTTGATCAAAAGTCATCTTTATGAACATTTCTTTCTTCACACCAATTGCACTCCTCAAGAAAGTTATCATCTTGTTCCTTTCCTGAGTTGCAAGGTAAGTTTGTGAAGGTCTTCTCTTCTTTGCACTTGATCTGGCCATCATAGCCTTTCTCAAGCTTATTGCTCTTTGCTTAGCTTTCTCTGTTTCCAACCCTTTCTAAAATGCTTCATTTAGTTCATTGGCTAGTGCTCTGGCTATCTCTCTGTCTTTCTCACCTTCTCTTTCTCTGCTTGATCCAACTCTTCTTGCAGTTTCTTGGCTAATGCTTCATCTGATTCAATTATCTTTTGCTTTTTGGTTGGTTGATCAGTTTCTATCATTTTTTCTTTCCCTTTTCTTTTTACATCTGCAGCCATGTCTTTCTTTTCTGATTTCTTTGCACCCCCTTCATTTATGACCACTCCTTTTGCTTTGGGAGTGTCATTCTTTGCTTTTACCAACATCTCTGCTACTTCAACCTCTTCAGATGTTAATCCTATTACTGCTGCTTGTGTAGTTTCAGCAGCACTAACAGTTTCTGCTGCTTGTTTTAACTTAGCAGTAGTAACAGTTTCTGCTTCTAGAGTTGTTACTGCTGCTGCCTTTTCTTTAACAAATTCATCCCTTTCTTCAACAAACTCCCCCTCAATCTGTTGATCTATCTGTTCTGAGCTTGAACTCTCCCCCTTTTTGGAAGCATTTTCCTCCTTCTTTGTGTTTGCCCCATTTCTCCTCCTTAGAACAAACTGCTTTCTCCTTTTCTTGGCAATGAGTTTTCCTACCAATTGCTTGAGTTGGGAAATCTGCTCTTGTTGGGAGATGACCACTTGCTGCAATTCTTTAATTTCCTTTCCTTGATTAACCACATCAACATTGATGTTGGCTAATGCTTCAATCAATTTCCAGTAAGTATATCTATCCTCACCTTCTTTAGGTGTTTTACCCACCCTTGAAGGATCCTTGGAATGTTTTGCCATCAATTCATCAGTTTCAGTTCTGTCCTCACCCTTTTTGGATGTTTTGCCCATCCTTGAGGGATCCTTGGATCTTTTAGTAGTGGCCTTCTGCCTAGCAGAAGCACCAACTACCCCCTTGGTTTCTTGGCACCGGGGTCCTTTGGTTGATTTCTCACCCAAAGTTGCCATGGGGAAGGTCTTAGAGATGTTACCACTGGCCTTCTCTGTGCTAGCAGAAGTAGTGGCAGCCTTCTCACCCATATGCTCATCCATCTCCTTTGAGAGCACCTCCTCAGGGTTGGGAGACACCCTAGTGGATTCCCTTTGGATATTCTCTACTGGAGAATGCTCCAAGAGAGGGCTTTGAGGTTCTTGGTTAATAGTAGGTACACCAAGGGAAGGATCCTTGTGTACCTTTCTCTTGACATAAGTCTTGGATATTATGGGAGTGGGTTTAGCAGCAAAGGACTGAGGAAAAATATGAGAGAGGGAAGGTTAGGATTGGCTAGCAGTGGGTTGGTCTAATGGGGGCATTGACCCTGCTACCATACCTTCATTGGTTTGGGACACCACCATCATTGTAGAGAACAATGGGGTGTCTACTCCTTCCGAGTCCCCAGCAGATCTTCTCATATTTGAGAAAACCTTGCCTTTAGGGGGTTTTGGTACATATATCCCTTCAGAGTGAGGAATATCCGTCAATTCGTGGTTGATTACTGCTTGAACAAACCTGGGGTACATATAAAAACTTTTTTGTTTCCCATGTTTCAGACAAGATCATTGAAAATCAGTTTAGAAAAATTGTACTTTCTGGCAGTGGCCAAGCACACCAAAGCATAAGCAATGGTGCTACTGAACTCACTCCATCCAGTAGTCTTTTTAGAAATGCGGTGCATCAGGGTATGAACAAGAAAACGCCATTGGGGTGAGAATTTAGCTTTTGAGAACTTAAAAATACCCAATGGGCCTCCATACCCCATTCTTGTAAGAGTAGAAAACAGTTCATCATTAGAGATAGAAGTTACACCAGAGGCATCGTCTAGACGTAGACTGATGCGAATTACCTCTTCAGTAACTGTCAATGGCTTGCTACACACTGTCGTCTTGATCATTTGCACACCATCCTCAGTAACAATGGTGGCATGTGCCCAAAGTTGCCTCTGATGCTCTATGAAGATAGTAGGAGACATAGTGAGAGCATGGGCAATATGGCTAGACTTCAGAAAGTCGACTATCTGATGAAAACCTTCAGCTTGTTTTGGCTTTTGGAGCATCGCGATTTCATTGTGCTCGTCAATGAACACCATTGATGCCATGAATCTTTGAAAATTCTTGCCTGAGAACTTTGAACTTGAGAGAAAGAGGTATAGAGCGCAAGAGAATAGTATGCAAAGAGTCGTTATGAACTTTTAGGCGGGCAAAGAGTATTTATAGTATTCAGAACATAAGCAGTATTAACTACTAGCAGTATTAACTAACTAGCAGTATTAACTGAGAGCAGTATTAACGACTAACAGTATTAACCACTAGCAGTATTAACTGAACTAGCAGTATTAACTGAGAGCAGTATTAACCACTAGCAGTATTAATCGAACTAGCAGTATTAACTATGTACTGGCAGTAGTAAAACTGCACTGGCAACATTAACTGCACTTACACCTTTTAAGCTTGTGTTGTCCATAACCTTTCATTTGTACCTCACACTTTTATTCCATCTCTCCATTTTCCATCATTCTTTAACCACTTGTTTTACCTTTGAACTTACCTCCATCTGGAGTATCATACAAAGAGCAACATGTCCTCCATCAAATCTTTTGAAGCTTTGAAGGCAGTCCATGTTACTTGATATGTGCCAAGAGCAACCACTATCTACATGCCAAATGCTCTTCCTCTTGAGCTGTTGGTTGCCCTGCACACTTGATAAATCAGTTAGTCTTGGATGGAACCCAAGCCAAAGTGGTCTTAGGTTGTCCTTTCTCATTTATATAATTTGTCATTTTGGTCTGTATGAGTTGTTTAGGAACCTCATGGCTGGAATACTTTGTCAAGATTATAGGTTTGGCTGCATTACTACTAGAAGCAGTACTAGCCTTGTTAGCAGTACTAACTTGGTTAGTAGTACTAACTTGGTTAGCAGTACTAATCAAGTTAGCAGCACTATTCTTGTTAGCAGTACTATCTAGGATAGCAGTACTAACAGGTTTCTTTACAATTGGAACCCAAACTTGAACAAAGTTGTTTGCTTTCTTTGTCTTTAAATTACTCCTTGGGTTATTTGGAGCATTTTTCTTTGTATTAGCAAACTTGTTCTGAGCATGATACTTTTTAGGTGCTCTTTTCTCAGCCATTTGATTCCTTCTTTGATTCCTATGACCAAAAGAGTTTTGTGGTTGTCTTTGGAAAGTGACCCTTTGGTTAATAGGATTGAAATAACAGTATTTGGCAAGATGATTCAATTTGCCACAGATAAAACAAGGTTTTGGTCTATTGATTTTACTCAGATCAACCCCTTGTTTTTGTGCCCACTGATTATTCCAATTTCTCTGATTTCCCCTTGGTTTATCATGTTTTTGGGGCTTAGATTTATTGCAAGCACACTGTTTGCAAGGGACAGGATTCACAACTGTGGTTTGCTTATAATGGACCTTCTCAGACTTTCCCTCAGTCTTTTCTATGTTCTTAGACTTGATCCAAGCCTTTCCACATCCCTCATTGGTGATAATGTGATTTTCTAGAGGAATCTCATCACTCACAGTGTTCTTCTTACTCTTTTCATTAGAGTTCTCTTCTTCTGAGTCTGTTTCAACCACCACTTTGTCTAATGGATCTACCTTAGTGGCTTCATCAGACAATTCCTTCCTATTCTTGGTCTCTAGCAAGTCTGATATAGGAGGGATGTAATTGTTGTTGTATGGTGGTGGTGTGGTGTTATAGCCTATTCCTCTTCTAAGTTTGTCATGGATTTGAGTTTGGAGCAAAGAGTCCATTGCTTTAGAAGCATTGGAAAATTTCTCAATATCCAGCTTGGCTTTCTCAAACTCACTCTTTATCTTCTCATTCTCCTCTTTAGACTTTTTCAGCTGAAGTTCTAGGTCATTCTTCTCCCACTTCCAGTAATTTGTATCATAAGAATGTTGAAGTTCATTGGCTTGGAAAACTTTGATCTGTTCCTCAAAACTCTCAACAATTCTTACATAGTCATTTATATCTCTCTCTAATCTTTTAAGGTCATCACTCATTGTCTGGTTGTGATCCCTGTACCTTTTAACAGTTTCCATACAAGTTTTAGAGCAAAGATTAGACATTACCTCTGTGGGGATTTCTGTGCTTGAAGAATCTGAAACTTTAGCCATTGATGATTTCTGATTTCAAGGAAGAATGATGATTGCAGGTTTCTGAGAATACTAGCTCTGATACCACTTGTCAGGATCGAATTCTTAACAAGAATAAAGTCTCAGAAACTAATATCAAAGAAGTTGCGGAATAACACTTTGATATTTGATATAACAGTAAACAAAACAGTTTATAATCAACAACTTGTAAACTTGTATTCAATGCTTGAAGTTACAAGATTAAACACACAACCTCAATATTGATGAACAGGCTCACCAATACGAATTCTACTTCTCTAGAATTAGGATCTATGCCTTGAGGTTGATTCTCTCTAAAACTTAGAATGAATAAAATTAATATCAATCTATGTTTACTATTCTATGCAATTCTATACATATATTGAACAAAAAGATAATTACAATAAAATATCTTCAGTATATCTTCCATGAATATCTTCAGCTTTCCATGTTTATCTTTAACCACGATCTCTTCATCATTATCTTCACATTATCTCTGAAGCAGCATTAACTTGGTTTTAGCAGCATTAACTACTAAGCAGCACTAACTACTACCAGTACTAACTTTGTTCAAGCAGCACTAACTTTGACTAGCAGTATTAATTCTACTAGCAGTAGTAATACTCAGCAGTATTAACTTTGAAGTCTTCTAGCAGTATTAAAATTGTTCTAGCAGCATTAACTACAACTGGCAGCATTAACCATAGAAGTAGTAACCATGTTGAACTAGAAGTAGTAACCATGTTTGGCATATTTCAGACCCAACACCCTCTCTCCCAAAATCGTGAACCCTAATAAGGGTTTAGGGTTTAAGCCTCTTCTTGATTGTTGGTATTTGGTGTTCTTAAGTGTGAGCCACTAGAGGGATTCATACTATTGGTCCTTAACATCCAAGAGGCGAGATCAAAGGTTTGATTTGTCATTGTGGTTTTCAACAATCACAATCAACAAGTAAGTAATCTTGGTTCATTCTTTTGTAGTTAATTATCTAGAACATATGTATCCTGAAAAGTTGTTAGTTTGTATTACTACACATGATAATTTTTAAATATGCTTCCGTTGCCTATATCATGTGGTAGTAGGTTTGCTCAAAACCTTTCAATTGTTTCTACTGTAATATTGTAGTGATATTGGGATAATTTATGAGATGAATCCTTAACGGATCTAATGTTGGTTGATTTGTTGTGATTGAGGTAAACTTTTGTTTTGGGTTGTTACATGTACCATTTGCTAATTGGATGTGAACTTAGACTTTTTTAAGGCTAAAAGTAAATGTACTCGAGTACTCGGTAAAGTTGTTCATCATATGGATTAACAAATAATTTGTCTCCCTATGATTACACTTTTCCACATCGCTAATAAAGAGTGTTTGATAAGTTAAATCATTCTGACTTATCAACTTATTTGAAACAATTTATGACTTTTTTGGTTATTTTACATGTATAAGCAATCTCAAACACCCCTAAATAACAACTAAATAATAAAATAATTTTATTTAAGAATTAAATAAATAATAAAATCAACAAAAATGGAGTTTTACCCAAAATTGCCGTGTAAACAGTAACCCTCCAAATATGGAGGTCGCCTCACTTTCTTTCTCTATCAATAGCAAACTATTTGCCGGTTTGCAATGCGATTGCAGATGGTTAAACGCCGAAGGGGAGTTTTTATAGGTTGATTAAAGATGCAGAGATTTGGTAGATATCTCTTTTGGTGTATTTGGTTAGTTAGGCCTTTGAATATGTGAATTAATTGCCCCAAAACTTGGGTAAATATCTCTTTTTAGTGAACGTGGTTTGTTAGACCTTTGAACATGTGGATCAATTCCAAAAATTGGGGATCTTCTTCTCTCATACTTTTCTGTTTATCTTCAAGCCATAATTGGTATGAAGTGATTGCAGGAGTCATAAGATTACAAATTGTTGGGGTTTCTTTTGGGTTTTGACCCCAAAATGTACACAAGAAATGATGTATGTGAGAAAAACACGAATCAGACTAGGATTTCTAATCCTAGAATACGATCATTAACTCTTCTGTACCTAAGTAATTAGTTGTGAAAACAGCCAAGAAAATCCTCAGTGGCCTTGAAGACCAATTATGGGGAAGGAGAGGCAAAAATAACGACTCTATACTTTCTATATTCTCTGGACCCTACTTTGTGTAGGATCCATTGAGCTCGTTTGGTGTGGTTTGTGATTATGAGGAACGTTATCAACACTAGAGCAATAGCACGTTATTTGATGATACTTTTGTGATCATTAAAAAATTGATAGGAAACTGGATATGGCTCCGACGTTGGATATCTGGTAGCGAAACAACGCTCTGATCTTTGGGTGGAGGTAAGGTATGCATACATCTTACACTCCTCATACCCCATCCTAGGTGGGATATACTGGTTTTTTTTTTTTTTTTTTTTTTTTTTTGCTTTGATGTCATTATAAGCCATGAGATCAGAATTGTTATAGAATTTGAATGTTTGTTTTGCAGGGTAAGCAATATCCATAAAAAGAAGCCAAGGCCTCTCATGTGAAATCGTCGATCCAAGGGCTAAAAACATATCATCCATGCTAGGATCAACGACTACTTTTTCATGTCTTATGATTTAATAATGTTTTCTTATAACGAATAAAATGCACTTTTGAACACTTAACCCATTTCATGTTACAAATTTATTTAGATCTAAAGATCTATGTGTAAACGTAGGTCGTACCAGGGACGGATCCACTATGGTGGCTACGGTGGCACGTGCCACCGTATTATTTCGCCGATGAAGGGTAAAATTTTTAGGTTTGTATAAGGTGCAACCGTATCGTTTTGGAAGGTGCTACCGTATTATTTTGAAAACTTCAAGAAGGTGCAACCGTACCTCATAATCAACCAAAAAGCAAAAGAAACTATCGAAATCAACCAAAAAAACCGAAAAAATCTCTCGAAATCGATAGAAATAACTTAAAAATCTCTCGACATCAAGCAAACAGCTTTAAAAATCGCTCGAAATTGTGGAATTAGGCTAAAAACACATCGGACAATATTGAACGTCGGTAAAAAGATGAAGACACGTCGATAAAAACCGTGTTTTTTGTAAAAAAAAAAATTGTCGGTATTATATGGTGTCACCGTATGAAAAAATTTCTGGATCCGTCCTTGGCTCGTACCTAATTTATGCATGGGACTTGGTTCGTATTTATGTGTAGACACACCCCATAGGCCCATACCCTGCTTTTTTATGTGGGGTTTATTTGGTTTGTGGATGTATAGATGCATTTATATAGGGTTGTAAACGAACCAAACGTTCAACGAACCGTTCATGAACTGTTCGGCGGGAAGTTTGTTTATGTTCGTTTATTTAATAAATGAACGAACATGAACACATTTTTTTGTTCGTTTAGTTAAATAAACGAACATGAACAATTGTCTCGTTCGTTCATTTTCGTTTATATTTGTTTATATATATAAATATATTTATATATATTATGACATTAATGTGTCAAAACATTAATTAAATTAATTTTTTAAAATTAATTTTTTATTCCTCCTAAGTTTATCCGTTTTTTTATTTGTTATGTTATTTTTTACGAACGAAATGATAAGTAATGATGGTTGTTTTTTTATTCATTTGTGTTCGTTTATGTTCATTTATGTTCGTTCGTTTATGTTCGTTTATGTTCATTTATGTCCGTTCGTTTACGTTCATTTAACTCTTAATGAACGAACATAAACGAACACGAACAAACATATTTTCTTAACAAACGAACATGAACCCAAAAAATTTCGTTCGTTCACCATTCGTGTTCGTTCGTTTGTTCGGTTAAGTTAATCGAACGAACACGAACAAACCTCCGTTCGTGTTCGTTCGGTTCGTTTACAGCCCTAGATCTATAATCTGCGACAACCAAAGCCGATCCTTCAACCAGTACTGCTTCTCATGATTCTCAGTTGTATTTAATAGATTTGGTGGTTTGGTATTTATGTTTAGTTATATTGTACTATAATTCACATCAAATGCTTTTACAATATAACCAACCCAAAATCACTTGATACGCTAATTTTGGTAATGTTGTGTGAATTTGGAAGAAGCAAATCCATTGAAATTGCTTCTGTTTCGTAGTGTTGTTTGCTTTTAACTGGTTATAGGGGTCATTTACCAAACGATAATGACAAAGACCGAGAATCTTACCCGTTAAGATCGAGGCATAGGAATGACCGAGAATCTTAGCTGCTAAGTGAGGAAAAGCCTACCCGGTTAGCTCTTACTGGGTAGGATATGTTTACCAACAATCCATTTTGATGGTTGATAATGTTATCCGATAAGGTAAGCGAGGTGACTATTGTTGTTAACATTTGTCCAATAAGTGTTTGGTAAACAATTACTTACGTCGTATTCTCACATTTAAGAAGCAAAGAATAAAACGGAAAAAAAAAGGAAAGAAAGTGAAGGAAAAGAAAAACAATTTTCTATTTGTGTTTTTTTACAGTAAATGGAAAGAAAGACATAAAAAAAATAAAGTAATGTAAAACTCTCTTCTATTCTTATATTTTTGCTCTTAAATAAAATATCATAAAATATATAATGTTTCAAATGAAGACAAGTGAATCACGTCACCAATCAATTTGACAAATACCATACGACATTAATAGTATTGTACGTATTGATACGCTAATGATGTGAATTAATTCGGTTCGGAAATTTCATCTTGATTTGATAACCGCCTAATATTTTTAAAATACACAAAATCAAACGTCGAGATTGGTTTATCTTGAGTAGCGAGAATCTTTCCTCAGAAGCGCGGAAAGGGTCCAAGCTATAGGAAAGACAACAATTAACTTGAGTGCGGAGAAGGGGAAAAGGCGCTGGCGGTGTATAATATTTAACATGGTTTATGGGTGATTTACTTTGCAAACCAAGCCTTATGTATAAAACCGTACAAACCTCATTCTCTCAATCATAATTTTCTTTTTCTTTTTTAATTTTTTAATTATGGGGATTGATTAACCATCTTTATTGTAGAAGGTATTAATTATAGACATTATAATCTTCATTATATATATACCCCTTATTTTGTAAACCCATTTTATCAATTTAACTTGTAAACCAAAGATATTTGGGTCTTTTTTACCAAATTCGTAATTTTAGAAATAATTTATATTTTTAGGAACAACCAACTTCTTTAATTCTCTAAACTATCTCCATCTCTCTCTCTCTCTCTCTCTCTCTCTCTCTCTCACTCACTCACTCACGGTCCGCCGTCACCATCCAGTTCCCGGTGACGTCCTCCCATTTTGGCGACCTCCCACCAAATCCGACGAGTTTTATAAACTGTTCAAGTTTCATAAACTGTTTTTTCATAAACCGTTTTTTCGAAATTTTCAAGTGTTTTAACTTTCTTAAATTGTTTTTTCGAAATTTTCACGTTTCATAATTTGATTATTCATATAGAAAAAATATATGAGACTTAAAAATTTGATTATTCATATGGGAGAAAAATAAATGAAACCTCAAAAATATATGATTATTTCAAAATTTTCTGATTATTCATATGCGAGAAAATATATGAAACTTAAAAATCCAACAAACATGTTATGAAACTGTTTATAAAATTTGAAATTTTCGAAAAAAACACTTATAAAACTTAAAAAACTTGAGAATTTAGAGCATCTCCAATGCAAGGTTTTTGTAACCAAAAAATGAAATGTCTTGCAAAAACTACCATTGTGAAGAGTTCTTATAAGAACCTAACCCCTTTTGAATTCTTATTTAAGAACATTGGTTCTTACCATGAAGTTTGTGTAAAATAATAATTTCTTCATTTTTATTGGTTGTTAAATTAAATATTTGATATTTATTTATAAATATATAATAATTATTGATGTTGACATGATATTCTTATAAGAATTATTATTGTGGAATTTTATATAAAATTTTAAATTTATAAGTTGAAAATAAGTTCGTAGCAAAAAGTGTAAAAATTGGAGATGGTCTTAGAAAAAACGGTCATTTCATAATGATTAGATGAATTGAGATGGTCAAACACGAGTCCCTTTTCCAAAATCAAAAGCTCTGTCAAATTCGACAAAAGTTATTTCATAATGATTAGATGAATTGTCTTATTAGATAATTAGAGTATGGTATACCACTTTCAAAACAAAGTTGTCCCTATGCTTCAATAACTGCAGTTATCATTCCTTGAGTATGCATTTTGTTATGAAAATGGTCCTTTATTGTTAACTCCGTTAAAAAACTCAGTTAAGTTAAAGGGTATTTTCATCTTTTCTTTTACAAGGGCAAGTTTTATAATAATGTTTGAACTAGAGGGACCAAATTGTAATTTAGTCTAATTTATATTAATATTATATATTATATATATATATATATATGCATATATATATATATACATACATACATATA
This sequence comes from Arctium lappa, assembly GCA_023525745.1. Taxonomy (NCBI): domain Eukaryota; kingdom Viridiplantae; phylum Streptophyta; class Magnoliopsida; order Asterales; family Asteraceae; genus Arctium; species Arctium lappa. Next base: position 48,972,998 of record CM042064.1, on the reverse strand, counting down.
TAGAGGCACCTTCAAATACAAACTTTTTAATGGTGCAAACCATACAACCCACTTATCTACCACATATTTTATTTTTACCTTTTTAATAAAAAAATGGAAAAATAAAATATGTGGTAGATAAGTGAGTTGCATATATATATATATATGTGTATATATATGCATATATATATACATATATATATATATGTGTGTGTGTGTGTGTGTGTGTATATATACGCAACAGACACAAGGATCATTTTCTCCGGCTACTCCTCCGATGACCTCATCACAACCTCCGACACTCTGTAGCCATCCCCGTCCCCCTCTCCTTTTTCTTTTCGATTTGCATACCACACTCTCCCTTTTTATTCATTGGTGCCCATAACCATAAACCCCTCGTCGATCTCGTGAACGGAAGTAGAAACCTCCCCCCTATCTCAGTCAATGTCATGAAGAGAAACGTCCCCACCCCCTCGTTTTTCGATAACTATGGTGACGTTCTCCGATATATCTCCGGATCGGAAAATAAAATTGAAAGTCATACCATAAGCATCATCAACAGCCAGCCAACAAAAGAAACAGTTGGCATAAGCATCATAAACCTCCCCGTATATATATGATATAGAAACAGTTCCCAATCGAGATAGAGAGAGATATATAGAGAGAGAGATTGAGAGAGAGAGAGAGAGAGAGAGAGAAATGTCACTGATATGTAAACTACAATTTTGGTCACTGGTTATGTTCATGGCGAGGTGGGGAGGAGGGGGGAGGGTTGAGGGAAATATATAATATAAATAATTTAATTTAATCTACTTAAAGTAAATTACAATTTGCTCCATTTGATTTAAGTAAAATTGAATAACTTGTCCCTGAAAAGTAAAAAGACAAAAATATCCCTCACTTCACTAAGTTTTTTAACGGAGTTAACGACGATGGACCATTTTCAAAGCAAAATGCATACTTGAGGGACGATAATTGCAGTTATTAAAGCACATGGATCACTTTCAAAGAAAGTTGTATACCACAGGGACCAAAATTGTAGTTTACTCTTTATATTATTTCTAGTTTTCTTATCTCAATTTTGTAGTCGTTCATTTTTTTTAGTATATATAATATATAAAGTAATACTTACGTTTTTTTTTCTTCATTTTTTTATGAGGTTCTATTCATTTATTCTATACAAATTGGATTCTATCAATAACTCGAATACTGTTAAGGTAATTACTAACTTTTCGATCACTAGTTTCTCAACACGAGTTTATTATTGTCAACAAAGGTAAAAATGTAATATTTATGTACACAAATAATAAAAAGTATATTCTACACATTCAAAAATATAAGTCATTGTCGTGATCAACATATTTCAGATATTAAGGGTTTTCTTCTTCTAAAACAATGGTCTTTACAAATTTGAGTGTTTTTTATAGGACTTTAGGAAAAAATGTAATTTCGATTTTTATTTTGTAAAACATAAATTTTACAAATATATTTATAGATTTATATTTTAAAAATGTATAATTAAGAGTCTGCAGTTTAAAAAATATATATTTTAAATAATATACATTTATGTTATCACAAAATACGGTATTTTTTAGCAAATTATAAACCCCTAAATGAAGTTTTTTGAAATATGGTTAAGGCCCTGAGAATGTGGTGAAATATCCTATCTATCCAAGGTTTGAATCCAAACGTACACAATAGTTAAGGCCACTGAGGTTTAATCAGGACTGATGTCTTACAATCATAATTTGTCAAAGATTAGTCTAGTCATAGTTTAAGACACCATTTCCAAAAAAATGATAAGGATCCAATAGAACAAAATATTTTCTATTTTCATACATTTTGCTCTTTTTTAGTATGTAAAACGAAAAATACTTAACTATTCATGTTTTGTAGATAACAAAAAAAATAATATTTAGAATTTTAATATGAGATTTTCAATGATAAATGTAATTACATTTGTCGAACATGTATTAAAAAGTTGTTGCATAACAAAGACACCTCCAAAAAAATTTAAACATTGGCACTATAGCACAAAATGATAACACATTTAAGGATTATACATCATTTACACGACAAAATGATTTATGGTGACACAGAACCATACTGAATCCTTACTAAATACGTCTATTACGTGCATCAAAACCTTATAAAATACTATTATTTTTATAATAAAGTTATTTGTTATCATCAATATATTTTTTTAAACTTCCTAACGTGGAAAGTCACATATTTGTGGAAAATGAGGGTGCACGTAGGTGATATATATTGTGTGGAGATCCATATGGGTGTGGAGATGGGGATGATTAAATACATATAGTTTTATTTGTCTATAAAAGGGACCCAGGGTTAACCAAATAAAAACGTCATGTGTCTCATGTAATTATGAAGAAAGATTCACTAGAATTTTGAACATCAACTTATATGCATATAAGTACAACAATACTTGCATGGAGTACAAAAGAATGAAGCATGCTTCTAAGACGGGTTTAGTGTTGCGGAAAGGTGCATGGACAGCCGAAGAAGATATGCTTCTCAAAAACTGTGTCGAGAAATACGGTGAAGGAAAATGGCATCTTGTTCCTCTCAAAGCAGGTAAAACACATCATGTACTCTTTTTGGCATTCAATTGCTTTTATGGGGGTTTCAAAAAAAAAAAAGAATGATGTGTTTTTTGTCATATACTTTTTTGTATTAATGTTTTTTCTTACATTATTTGCAGGTTTAAGAAGATGCAGAAAGAGTTGTAGGTTGCGATGGTTGAATTATCTGAGGCCAAATATAAAGAGAGGGGATTTGGAAGAAGATGAGATTGATCTCATACTTAGGCTTCACAGGCTTCTAGGCAACAGGCAAGTGGTACTTAAATATAAGTCCATAAGGACAAATATTACATTTGTTCTCCTTTGAACTACGCATGAGAGTCAAGAGAATTAAAGTATTTATTCTGATGCAATTAAATAATGTAATAACTCTTTTTCAATCTTTAATTCAGATGGTCACTAATTGCTGGAAGAATACCAGGAAGAACAGCAAATGATGTGAAGAACTTCTGGAACACCCACCTCCGCTCTCGTGCCAAACAACAAAAGAAAGAACCTCATGATGCTAAATCGTCAGAAGATCACACGATGGTCACGATTATCAAGCCTCGGCCACAAACATTCTCCAAAACCTTAAATTGGTTCAAGGGTGACAACGAGATCATGGAAACTCATGACGATAGAAACTTAAGAAGATCATCAATTGAAGGTGTGGACAACAACTATAATATGTCCCCAGGGCTAATCTCGTCACCAGTAATACTAGATGACAAGATTAACGAGTTCCTGAAGGAGTTATTTGATGAAGGGGAAAAGGCAGTTAATGGTGAAATTGGGTGGTCATTTGATGGTTCTCAAATGGAGCGAAAGGCTTTAAATGTTGCCGAGCAAGAAAACGACGAAAATAGTTTGTTTGATTTCCCTACCGATGAGGTCATATGGAACTTATTAGATTCAGAGCAACTATGATATTCAATTACTTCTTCTTGTCGTGTTTGCATAATAAACTAATAACACATGCTATAATAACTTGTAGAGTTAAGTTTTCTTACTATGTAAGACAAAAATGAATATACATAAGTTATTTATTTAACCGTTTGAATTAATATATATGGACTCGCTAATAAAATGTAAAAGCATGATAAATATTTTTCTTATACTTGTTTAATAATATGAATTATTTAAGCAACTTTTTCTTTAAGTTTGGTTTTAGTTTTTCGTTGGCACATACATAAATACGTAGCGGGCCCTCATATATATATATATATATATATATATATATATATATATATATATATATATATATATATATATATATATATATATATATCAACAATCTTATTGTATCTTTGAATATTCTTATACACTTATTACACACTCCTGTTGTTTAAAGCGATTATTGTGATATTCAAAAATCAAAATCAGACCATCAAAGACTATTTATTGAAGTTATGGATTGTCATACAATTTTCACTACTAGAAAATTGCTTATCACCGACCAACAATTTCCGACATACCTTATCCGTCGGTAATTTCCGACGGAACACCGACGGAAAAATAATATTTGCGATGGATAGACCATCCGTCGGTAAATATATATTTCCGACGGATCACCGACGGATATAAAATTATTTTTTTTAATATTTAAATTCGTCGGAAATCCGTCGGTAATTTTAATAATTTAATAAATAATAGTTTTTTTCTGATGTCCGTCGGTGATCCGTCAGAAATTACCGACGAATTACCGACGGCATTTAGAATTTCGTCGGTAATCCGTCGGTAATAACGTGTGTGTATGTATGTATGTGATAATGTATGTATGTATGGACATCATGTATGTATGTATATATGTATATGTATGTATGCACGTATGTGATCATGTATGTAATATGTATGTATGTACATGTACGTATGTGATCATGTATGTATGTACATGTACGTATGTGATCATGTATGTATGTATGTACATCATGTATAGTATGTATGTATGTACGTATGTGATCATGTATGTATGTATATGATATGTAGTATGTATGTCTATAGATCATGTCTATGTCATGTGTGTATGTATGTATATATGTCTATGTATGTATGTATGTATGTATGTATGTATGTATGTATGTATGTATGTATGTATGTATGTATGTATGTATGTATGTATGTATGTATGTCTATAGATATATTGTATACATATGTATTGCTTGTATGTATATGTAGTGTATGTATATGTAGTGTATTGTATACATATGTATTGCTTGTATGTATATAGCACATACCGCCATGCATCGGGACCGCATGGTAATTTATCATACACTAGACTAAATGTATATAATTGATGAATATATATACATGATTTTATTACCTACTAACAATTTAAGTTGTCTATTGTAGAGAGATGCATGGGGTCGTGAGCCTACTAGCGATGAGGTTAGGGAGGCTACACACTGCACCAACAAGAAGCTTGTTCCGGGTGTGACTAGTCCATCCACGGATCCTCCGATCTACGTTTACCCAAAGGCGGCTCATATGGCGGTAAGTTCAATTATGCATGGCTGGATTTTGTTGTTTTATAAGATAGATAGAAATTATAGCAAACTTAGTTTGTGCTGCCATTGTTGGGCAGACGATAGGATTGTTTTCATGAAAGCAGGTCATGGATATATATTGTAACACCCGGTTTTTCACAAAGTAAGTTTTCGCCTTTAGTTGGTAATCTCTCCGTCTTCCGTTTATCTTTTCGGGTGAAAATGTTATGCTTTCGAACCATAAATCGACCCATGCGAGAATCTCGAGTTGTGAACCTTTTGAGGCTCGGTACATGTGGCGCGAGATTGACTCGCGATAGTGACATGTGTCACTATCGCGTGGCACAATCACCGAGGGTGTACCAACTCGCGGTACATTCCCCGCGAGAGTGCCTCGCGATAGTGACACATTTCGCTATCGCGTAGCAGGATCGTCGTCGGGGTCTGTTGGGTTAAATTTCAGATTTTAGCCTCATTTCTCATTTCTATCTCAACCATTCTATTTTAATTCACAATCTCTCAACCTCTCCTTCCAAGAACCGAACCTAGGGTTCCTTTAACCCTCATCTACCTCTGTTATTTCTAGTTGTTGGGTACTTCATCAAAGGGTTCAAGTTGAGCACTTATCCACCATCTTCATTTTCTTCATCACCTTCATCAATTTTCTAGGGTTTTCATCCAACCCTTTTCATCACTTAAAGTTTGGGGGTTTATGGCTCATCTTGGTGACCTAGAAGTACCTTGGTTGGTGGATCGAAGTTATGGTTAAGGTAACCTCCTATTTTCTTTATTTATGGAAATTAGGGTTTTGGATTTATGATGGGATCTTGTGTAAAATTTTTGGGGAACAATTATATAAGGTGGAATATGGTTATTTACGGTTGAAATGCTTGGATCTAGGTTTTGGCTTGGAGGATTCAAGTTTCGTCAAGGAAGCTCAAAAGGGGTAAAATCTAGATTTAGCCTAAATCTAGCAAGGTGAGTTCAAGTTGATTTGTGAAAACGGTGTACATGCCAAAATGTTTATTTTAAAGTATTTTGGGTCTTACATGAAATGGTTAACTGCTGATAAGTTTGGTCATTTTGAAAGTGTTTAGCTTTATAAACTTATATAACACACATCTTTGAGACTTTGGGCATTATGGTAAATAAATCATATATTTTGGTATTTCAATGATTTATTTTATGGAAGTAGATTTTGAGTATAGATGTATTTCATTTTGTGTTTTGGAGAAATGCATGGTTTTGTGTTATGGGACGTTTTGAAAGGATAAATGTTATAAACTCACTTGGGAAACGATTTGTCCCAATCTAAACTACGTTGGAATTAATTATATATTTTGGAGCATGGGTTTACATTAGTACGGGTTGTTTATATTTGATTTTATTTCATGAATTTCAACGTTAGGTCTTTGGATTTATTGAACTTATGGCTCGGTTTGGATTTTGCTGGGTTTTGAGGACACTTGTCCGCTTTTAATAGCTCAATGTGGAGCGTTTGGTTATGATTTGCATTTACTGTATTTCTTTGTTGAGAATTACATGTTTTGAATGCATTAGTTCATTCGCGTTGAGTCATGTAATGGTTTAGTTAGTGCAATGGATCCATATGCACGGTGTTCCTATGTCCCTGTTTTGGACATTTGGTTCACCACATTGGCACGGAATAGGCATCGGGCTCCACGGTAAGTAGGGTGTGGTTCTATACGGTCGGGCAGCGTCCCATGGACAGTAAGGTGTAATTCCATTGGGTGCCTGAGTTCCCCTGTTTTGGAACTCTCAAGCATAGACCTAGAGTGGTTTACTTGATGTTTTCGGGCAATAGACTTGGAGTAGTTGAGCTCGGTGGGTTTTTATTTGTGTACCCCACATGTTTTGATTTCCAACATAATTATGTGACCTACTTTTGTGTTCCGTAGCGTACAATGTAATCAGGTCTTCCCCGTCACCGATAGGTGTTGTTTTGGTTATGGAGTTTATAATCCATGTTTTCGGAGACGTTTGAGTATGGATATTTATCTATGTTGTAAGGTTTTGGATATTGAAACTCATTCGAGTTATTGGGATGTTTTGGAAGTTGGAGTTATCTACGTTTTCAGTGTTTCATCATTATAATGTCAATTATGTTTTACGGGCGCTTTAGGACTTGGCTTTATTTAAAGAGGCGTTTGTTTTATGGTTTTAATCACGAAAATGGTGAATGATGAAAAGGAGATTGTTTTAAGATTTAATGTATTTCATTTTTTGTTGCTTTCAAATCAAATGTATTGCATTTTAAAAATCATGATTTTAAATAACATTCTTAAAGTTATTGCTTTATATATCTCTAATGAAAACTCTTGAGCTCACTAGGCGTTAAGTCTAACCTTTTTATTTGTCGGTATGTGCATCAGGTTTCAGATGGGGGTATGGTTCTAGCAGTATTGAAGAGATGTACCTTAGTGTTCACAAGTGTAAGTGTTTGGTGAAGTCTTCTGCAGTTTGGAAATAGTGATTATTGTTGGGTTTTAGTAACAACCGTCCGTATTATAGACTGTATGCATAGAACAGAAGGTGTGTATTGAAGTTAAATGTTAAATTGTGATTGTAGATGAATCATCTATTGATGTATTTAGGAAATTTTAAATTAATTGTTATTTCCTGATTTGAGGGTGTTACAAGTTGGTATCAGAGCTTAAGTTTGAGAGATTTAGGTGTTGGTTATGAATGCCTAGACTAAAACTAGTGTAATTTTAAGTGTTTGAATGTGAAATTGCACCATTAGGCACTTTAGGATCTGATGATTCGAGGTGAGTGGATTCACTAGGAACGGGAATTACGCCGAAAGTGGCAAGGATGATCATGTACAGTACGTTCATAATAGCACCTGGCCAGTGTGATGGTGAGCCTTCGAGTTACATGTGTATGCTTGAACTGCCTTGGTACGATAATCGTTGGGGTAATGAAGAAGTTTCTGAATGACTAACTGTTAGAAAGAATTGATGGTTTGAGTATACGATGCTTGGAATGACAGTAAGCATGGTGATAGCATTTAGTGGACCGTTTCAGGTCGGAATGAATGGATGCGTTAGAACCGTAGACTTTTGGAATCGACATTATTCGAGGAGAGATCGTAAGATGAACCGATGAAATCTTCGATGATTTCCTTAAGATGTTTGCTCACCCGGATGACAATGGTATGACGGAAAAATTGAGGAACAGGATTTCGGGATGTTGAGTGCCGACCAAAGTCATGCACATAATTTATTTCTAAAATAAGATTGCATAAATTATTTCTCATGTTTTCGAAACGTGAGGTGAGTTATACTATGAAGCCTTGGTAAAGCATTTAGCACTCATCAGATTTTAAATCGTGAGCTTAAACATGCATAAAATTGTTTTGTTGCACGTGTTTGCAATTTTTATTGAAAATCTCTTTATCCCCGTTTCATGTCTAACGCTATTTTTGGACATTGTAATATCCGTGTTTTAATGTTATTTGGGTTATTGGGCAATTAACTGTGGAACTTTTTACTTTGACATTGGATCTCATCCACGTATGTTAAGGTTTTAAAAGAAGAGTTGTTCCCATGTCTTGAGCCGAAATTTTCTTGGGAATTTTAGTCTATATGAGTCATGTTGAATTTATGAAACGTTATTCTATGACGCTTTGCTACTCACGAGTGTATTTTGAATTGCTTGAGTTTTAATTTTATTTGCGTGTAAGTGTACAAACTTATTGGGCATCGCGTCTCATGAAAGTTTTGTAGAAGAAGGGTCACTTTATCTTACGTGGTGGTTTTAGAATTTTGACATTTTTAGACTTATTGTCGTCATGCGTTTTTGTTGGGAAATGAATATTTTGACACCGCTTGATTTTAGCGTTAACGAGTTTTATGAAAATTCAGTTGGGTTTTATGATGTCTTATCTTACGACACTTTGCGTCGTGTAGATAAATTTTGGAACGTATATATGTAACACCCTAAAATAGGGATAACAAAAATCCGAAAAAACAAACATGTGGTATATAAAAATTGTTATAGAAAGAGCCTCCCAAAAATGGGGAACTATTCGAACCTGTTTAATTACAGTTGTAATTCAACGGACAAATAAACGACAACCAACTCATCAAATTTCTCTATCTAGAAAATAGATTACAAAAAGGGTGTCATTTATAAACCCAACGTCATCTCCAAAAATATATGTCCAAGTGCAAAATTCCCAAAGCTCTCACCCCAAACAACTATGCCTGCTTAGAACCGGCACCGCTAGAACCTGAGATACACATCGACACCAAACCAGTGTTAGGCCAAAAATCCTAGTGAGTTGAACAATAAATATCATATGAGACCAATTACAATTCTTATCAGTAGTTAACCAATGTTCAACAAATGTGGAGTCAATAGGGGAGACCCATAGCACCAATCAAGTTATACCCAAAGAGACGATATACCTTGATGCCAACTAACAAGAGTGACATCCCAAAGGCCCGTCACACCCGAGGACTACAACCATGACATTACCCCAGATGGCGGAGGTCTAGGCACATACCATCACGGTGGCGCCCAAGACTACATCCTCCTAGTGTCTACTGACTTGGTTCGTCCAACATGCATTATAGGAGGTCTCAAGGCACAATATACCAAAGATATTTCAATACCAACAATGGGTACAATATCACCATCCATATCCATATAAAGTCCACAATAGAACTAGTGTGACCAAAAACTCATCTTATAAACATGGTATCCACAACTAGAGTCTCAAGTAGGAAATCATCCCCATAATATTTCATGTATTTCATTTAAACATGGCAAGACATATTTAGGCATGAAAATATAAGGAAACCCCAAATACTTACATATTTAAAATGAGCATTTTCAATCAATATGAAAAATGATAACAAGTAGTACATTCATGATGTGTATCTAGTTTTAACAAATATTAGTAAACTCACTAGCTAGGTTTTTGGACCAAAACCTAGAAAATAGGAAACCCTAGGTTGAAGAGGTTGAGTCTTGGAGAGAAATGTTGAACTTGAGGAACCCTATAGCTAGTAAATGCTCTCTTGATGATAATGAATGTAAGATCAACAACCCAACCACCAAAATGATTTGTATTTATGAGGGTTAGGGTTTTATGGAGAAAAATCAGTTTGGGAGCTCCAAAAATCTCCAAGAGAAAAGAGGGAAATGAGGAAGTGAGGTTAAAAATCAGGCAAGGACTCATTTAAGTCTCAGATCCCGTCGACGACAGTGCCCGGCGACAATACCATGGGCACTGTCGCGTGTCATAGTCGCGCGAAGCCCCAACGCCACGGTACAAACCCTGCGAGAATGACACGGCGATAGTAACCATGTCACAATCGCATGTCACAATCGCGCCCCACACACCACTCATGGTACACTCCCCGCGAGAGTGACACGGCGATAGTGATCATGTCACAATTGTGTGTCACAGTCGCGCCACACGCCAAGAGTCCTGAAAGTTGACCAAGTTCGATAACGAGCGCGAGGTTTAGACACTTAAACAATTTATATAACTCATATAGCATTATAACATCATAACAAAGATCATGCGCATATAAAGAGGCTCATATTCTCAACTAATCACAATTAATGAAGTAAGGGAACAATTATTTACCTTATAAATTTCCGGGTGTTACAATCCTCCCCACCTAATTGGGATTTCGTCCCCGAAATCTCATCCTAACTAAACAATCTAGGGTAACGCTTCTTCATATCATCTTCAGATTCCCAAGTAATGTTAGCACCCCGATGGTGCTTCCATTGAACTTTAACCATGGCCACATCTTTGTGCCGCAACTTTTTCACTTTCGACTTCAATATCGCCTCCGATTCTTCTACACAACGGTTCCCATCATCAACCCGGATTTCCGTCAAAGGAATCACGCTTTCCTCTTCGGCTAGGCACTTCCGTAAGTAACAAACATGAAAGGTAGGATGAATCCTATCCATTTCTGGCGACAAGTCTAACTGGTAGGCTTGTAATCCAATTCTTTCTAGAATTACAAAGGGTCCAAGGAAACATGGACTAAGCTTCCCGCGCTTCCCAAAACGGATAATCCCCTTCCATGGAGACACTTTTAACATGACACGATCGCCCACTTGAAACTCGACTGGTCTCCTCTTCTTGTCCGCATAACTCTTCTGTCGGTCTTGCACCACCATTAGTCTCTCTAGAATTTCCTTTACCTTGTCCGCCGTCTCTTGAACTATTTCCGGACCGACGAACTGTTTCTCGCCCGCTTTGAGCCAACAAACCGGAGTTTTACACTTCCGCCCATATAACGCCTCGAAGCGAACTCCACCAAAGGCAAGTGTGAGTCCCAACTGCCTCCGAAATCAATGACACGTGACCTCAACATGTTCTCTAGTGTCTAGATCACCCTCTCGCTTTGACCATCCGTTTGAGGGTGGTATGTCGTGCTCAAATTTAATCTAGTGCCCAACTCCTTCTGCAAGCTCGCCTAAAAGTTTGATGTGAAACGACTGTCCCGATCTGACACAATTGATTGCGGGACCTCATGCCTTGACACCACTTCATCGATATAAATCTTGGTCAATTTCTCCATTGGCAACGTCTCCCTCATCGCAAGGAAGTGTGCACTCTTGGTTAGCCGGTCAACTATTACCCAAATGGTGTCGTGTCCTCGCAAGGTCTTCGATAGTTTCGTCACGAAATCCATGGTGATGTTGTCCCATTTCCACTCAGGGATGGATAACGGTTGCAAACTCCCGTACGGTCTTTGATGTTCTGCTTTGACATGGAGACACGTGACACATCTCTCCACATAATTAGCCACGTCTATTTTCATCACCGACCACCAATAGTTCAATTTCAAGTCCCTATACATCTTGGTGCTACCGGGATGTATAGAATACCTCGATTTCTGCGTTTCTTCAAGAAGTAGCTACCGATTTCCACCCAACTTTGGCATCCAAATTCTCCCTTGAAATAGTTTAAGTCCACGACTGTCCTCCGTCAACGTTTCTCTTTGCTTCACCATGATCTTGGATTTGAGATTTTCCTCCTTGAGTACTTCCACTTGACACGTCTTCATGTTTTCCAACAAACTCGATACCACGTCGATCCTTGTAAGGGACAACTTGACACTACCATCATAGCTCATTCGGCTCAACGCATTCACCACCACGTTGGCCTTACCGGGATGGTAGAGTAATTCACAATCATAGTCCTTTAGAAGCTCAAGCCACCTTCTTTGCCGCACTTTTGATCGAATATGTACTTAAGACTCTTCTGGTCCATGAAAAGAGTACATTTCGTCCCATATAAATAGTTCTGCCATAACTTCAAAGCGAAAACCACCGCCGCCAATTCTAAGTCATGAGTCGGATAGTTTTTCTCATGATCTTTTAGTTGTCGCGACGCATACGCTATTACTTTCCCTCGTTGCATTAGCACGCACCTGAGCCCCATCTTGGAAGCATCACTATACACTACGAAATCATCCAATCCCTCGGGTAAGGATAGGATAGGAGCTTCACGCAACTTCTTTTTGAGCGTTTGAAAGGTTTGATCTTGTGCATCGGTCCAAAGAAACTTGACGTTCTTTCTTGTGAGTGAGGTGAGTGGCATAGTTATCTTAGAGAAATCTTGAATGAAACGTCTATTATAGCCCGCCTAACCCAAGAAACTTCGAATCTCCGTCGGGCTCGTTGGCGGCTCCCAACTCATCATCGCCTCGATCTTTGCCAGGTCTACCTTCACTCCGTATTTAGACACCACATGCCCCAAGAATTGCACTTCTTGGAGCCAGAATTCGCACTTCAAGAACTTTGCAAACAACTTTTACCTCTTTAGGACCTCCAACACCTCTCTTAAATGTTTCCCATGCTCGGACTCGTACTTTGAATAAATTAGAATATCGTCGATGAAGACGATCATGGATTTGTCCAAGAATGGGCGACACATGCGGTTCATCAAGTCCATGAATACGGCCGGAGCGTTGGTCAAGCCGAAAGGCATCACCAAGAACTCATAATGACCGTATCGCGTTCGGAAAGCCGTCTTCGGAATGTCTTCCTTCTTCACTCTCACCTGATGGTATCCGGACCGAAGGTCAATCTTTGAGAAGTATCTCGCACCTTGGAGTTGGTCAAAAAGATCGTCGATGCGAGGAAGATGATACTTGTTCTTTACCGTGACTTTTTTCAACTCTCGGTAGTCGATCGATGCACATCCGCATGGATCCATCCTTCTTCTTCACGAACAATACCGGTGCTCCCCAAGGTGATGAACTCAGTCGGATGAAACCCTTCTCCAACAGCTCTTGAAGCTGCGACATCATCTCCTTCATTTCCGTCAGGGCCAATCGGTAGGGGGCGCAGTCTATTGGAGCCGCTCCCAGAGTGAGGTCGATTTGGAACTCCACTTGACGTTTCGACGGTAACTCGGGTAAGTATTCCGGAAAGACATCCGGGTAGTCTTGTACAATTCTCACGTCCTCCACCGACTTCTTCTCTTTCTTCGTGTCCACCACATACGCCAAATACGAAGGGTAACCCTTCGCCAGAAACTTGCGAGCCTTAAGAGAGGAGATGATGGGGTTGTGTAACACCCGTAATTTTCAGTAAGTAAATGCCACCCGGACGTTTTTGCATCTCTTAAATGGTGGGATTTTTGTCGGGAAAACATTACTTAACGTCCCTAAGAGTATCGAGGGCCTTGGTGTTGAAAGAGTCGACTTTCGAGGCTCGATACAAGCCCGACGACTATGCCAAGCGACTATGCCAGTGTCACTGTCGCCTGGCAAAGTCACAGAGGGGAGAGTACTTTCGGTACAGTCCAAGTGACTATGCCCTGCGACTTTGACACTGTCATTGTCGCATGGGCAATGTCATCTACGGGGGCTGAGAGGCTGATTTAAGTTCGATTTTCACCCATTCTTCTCATTCCTTAGTTCTAACCTCTCCCATACTCTCCCAAATCGGTTCCATTCTCTTCCCCATGAACCCTAGCCGATTTTGGAGCTTTTCCATGAAGATCAATGTGTTCCCTCCCCATATTATGTTAATGGCTTCATCCCTTGATACAAGATTATGTTCCCACCTCCAATGCTAGAGATTTTGGGGTTTTCTAGGTTTTCATCAAAACCTAAGTGGTAAGTGTATCCTTTCCATTTCTAAACCCTAATATAAGATATAAATGCTCTCTTGATGATTTTCTAGTGTTTGGTTTCTCAAATTTCGGATTTGATAGTTTTGGAGAAATTAGGTCAAAATTAGGGTTTTTGGTCAAGTTGGGGTTTTGGATGTAAAATGTTTGGGGAACTATTCTAAATGGTTGAATGAGTATATTCATGGTTGGAAAATTGTGATGATAGGTTTTTGGAAGGTTTTGCTTGCGGATTCGGATTTCTTCAAAGAAGCTCAAGTTGGGGTAAAATCTAGATTTAGCCTAAATCTAGCGAGGTGAGTTCAAGTTGATTTTTGAAAACGGTGTGCATGACAAAATGTTTATTTTAAAGTGTTTGTGTTTTACATTAAAATGTTAACTGCTGATAAGTTTGGTTATTTGGAAGTGTTTAACCTGGTAAACTTATAAAACACATATCTTGGGGATTTTTTAGTATGGTGTTAAATGCATCGAAATAAAAATGATTTAATGACTTATTTACCTAAATGGAAAGTATTGGGTAAGAATGCTTTTTTATGATTGTTGGTATTACGTGTATTTTGTATCGTGAAATGTTTTAAAATACCACCGTGTAAGTCATGGGCGCTTGGTCATTCCCAACCTTGCAAACATTTCTGAACTTATGAACCTTGTTTTTGGGAAAAGATGTAACTCAAGTATTTTATTGAGTAAACCGGTGATATTGGTATTTAAATGATTTATCGGGTGGGTATAAATCTCTTGAGTATTTGTCATTTAAATGTGTGTCATGGGACGTTTTAGAAAGAGTAAATAAGATTATATATTTGTTTGGAAAATGATTTACGTTGGAGTTTAATCATGTAGTTGAAGCATATGTTTGCATAATTGTGGTTGTTGCATTTTATTGCATTTTGCGGATTTTAGCATATGGTCGTTCGAGTGGCTAAGCTTAAGGCTCAGTTTTCGGCTTTGTCGGGTATTGGGGACCTTTGTCCGGTTTTAATAACTTAAAGTGGAGCTTTGGGTGTGAGTTGCATTTATTGCACTTTATTTTGGAGAATACATGTTTTGAGTGCGTGTATCATTCATTGGGAGTCATGTATTTTAGACTGTAATGCATTTGATCCATAGGCTTGTAAGTCAGTCGTGTTTAATGGTGAGGACTCTTGGGATTCTCACTTTGGGAAAATATGTCGTGTTGGCATTGGTGTCGTCCTGGTTGTTTGGCGAAGAGGAACCTTCATGGGTTGTACTTTGGGACCATGGGTCTTGTGTTGGATGTCTAATTCTTGTGCACGAGGTTAGACATCGGGATTTATCAAGTAAAGAGCTGAGGCTCCTATCTTGAATGCTAGGGAGTAGGCACTAGGGGTCAAATGAGTACCCTGAGGATGAAACTCTACTAGAGACCGAACAGGTAATAAGATCGTGTATCCTTGAGGTGTAGCTCGGCAGAACAGGCAATAGGGGATACAGTGTTTGAGACTTGAAATTAAGTCCGACTAGAGGTGTAGCTCGACGAAGCAAGCAATACAGTCATGACTGGAGGTGTAGCTCGGTAGAGCAGGCAATACAATCACGATCTGAGGTTTAGTTCGACAACATGGTTATGTGGCTTAACTTTGTGTTCTGCCACATACAATGGAATCGGGTCTCCCCCGTCACCGGAAAGTGTTATTTAGGTACTAAATTGTGTCATTTTTTTATCCATGTTTTCGGTGACGTTTTGCATATGCGGAGTCGTTTACTCAAGATTTATGGGTTGTGTATTATGCCCCGCCCACGTTTGGGGGTGCTTCGAGAAGTAAAATCTTATTTCATATTATTATAAATTGGGAGTTTTGCTTACTATTCACATTTTGGGTGAGTTTGGGATTAAAGTGGTTGTACGAAAGAAGGTTCATGTTGGGTTCCTTGTTTTAAAGGTGTACTTTCGGAAAATAGTGTCGTTTGATATTTAAAGTAAATCTTTCTGAAGGTCTGTGATTTAAACTACTTCCTCTCCCTTTAGCAAATGTATCTATTTCATGTTGTAAACTCTTGAACTCACTAGGCGTTAGCCTAACCTTTTTGTTTGTCGGCATGTGCATCAGGTTCTGGATGGGGGAAGAGGTTCTAGTGTCTTGGTGAAGTGTTGAGTGTTAGGAGTATGTGCATGGGTGAGTGATTTGATGAAGTCTTCCGCTTAGTCGTTGAGAAGAGCAACTGTTTCCTCTGGGTTTTTAGTAACACCCGACCTTGATTAGTCTTTATACGAGACTTGACCTATTATTTGTTGAAGTTAAATCTAGCGTTTTATTGGAAGTGACTCAAGTGATGATTTGTAGAATAGATTTTTATCCTTATTGGATGTTTAATTTAAAGTTTTTAATTAGTTGCTCTTTCCAAATTTTGAGGGTGTTACAGGTTGCATCTCTTCCCTTTCTCTCCATAAATGATGACCACATCGCCCCCCGACAAAGGCACTTGAATCATCTTCTTAGATCAAAAGATGTCGGCCTTATGCCTTGACAACCAATCCATGCCTATGACCACATCGAACCCCCCTATAGTCATAGGTAGAAAATCTACTCCAAAGGAATTCCCATTGATCTCAATAGAATAATCACGAAAACAGTCTCGGATGATCATTTGATCTCCATTAGCTACTTCTACTACTAACGCATCGGGAAGAACACTAATAGGAGTGACGAACTGATTACAGAAAGTATCCAATACAAAAAAACATGTAGCAGCCGAATCAAATAATACGCGAGCGGGCAAGGAGTTTACTAAGAACGTACCCGAAACAACATCAGCGGTCTCCTTTGCCTCCTCGGTAGTCATATGGAAAGCTCGGCTTGGCGCCCTCAGTGGTTGATTGACTCGCACCGTTGATCCAAAAGAACTTTCATGGTTGACACCCACTAGCTCCGGGAAATCCTTCCTCATATGGTCCGGTTCCCGACACTCGAAACACACCGGTCCCCGGATGGGACATTCTTGAGTCACGTGCTCCTTCTTGCCGCACTTGGCACAACCGAGTAAGTTCTTGGTTTGCATGGGCCTGAGTGCTTAGTCTTGCACTTGTGACACCACCGATCTTCCCTCCGATTTCCATCGCTTTTTCCACTCACAAACGGCTTAGACGGTCGAACGGGCCCAGATGGCCCTTCCCATCTCCGCTTCTCTCCACCCTGCCTTCTTTCTTCCTTCTCCGCATTCATGTCGTCCTCTATAAGCAAGGACTCTTCGATGACCTCTTGCAATGTATATCCTCTAGCATTTCTCACTGTCGTTATCATCTTGGCCGGTAAACCTTGTTGATATGCCTTAATCTTCGACCTCTCATCGGGGACCAGGTGTCCCACCAAATTCAACTTCTCCAAGAACATCTTAGAGTATTCAGTAACCGACAAAGTCCCCTTCGATCTTCAAATTCCTGAACTCTCTTTCAAGCTTGTCCAACATGCATTATAGGAGGTCTCAAGGCACAATATACCAAAGATATTTCAATACCAAAAATGGGTACAATATCACCATCCATATCCATATAAAGTCCACAATAGAACTAGTGTGACCAAAAACTCATCATATAAACATGGTATCCACAACTAGAGTCTCAAGTAGGAAATCATCCCCATAATATTTCATGTATTTCATTTAAACAAGGCAAGACATATTTAGGCATGAAAATATAAGGAAACCCCAAATACATACATATTTAAAATGAGCATTTTCAATCAATATGAAAAATGATAACAAGTACTGCATTCATGATGTGTATCTAGTTTTAACAAAGATTAGTAAACTCACTAGCTAGGTTTTTGGACCAAAACCTAGAAAATAGGAAACCCTAGATTGAAGATGAAGATGACCTCCTGATCTTCCATCTTATATCATCTTACTTAGAATATGTTTGAGGTTCTTTTAGCAGCTTGGTTTCTATACAAATGTTCGGTGAAGTCGAAGATCAGCCGAAGAAGACAAAGAAGGAGAATATCTCTCAAAGCGGATTGAAGATAGACTCCTCAGCCCAAAGCCAAGTATGCCTACTTGATCAACACCATTGGCCAGGATGGTTCCGATCTCAGTCTTCAGGAGCCGAAGACCTCTTCGGCCGAAGACCTCTTCGGCCGAAGACTTCTTCGGAAGCCGAAGACTTCTCAATCTTCAGGAGCCGAAGACTTCTTAATCTTCAAGGACTGAAGATTTCTCTCTTCATATTGTACTTTTCTGACAAAGTATATTTGTGATATCTCGCATTGACGTGGACCTCATATGAAGATCAGATAAAGTAAGCTTTGTCTCCTACACCATTTTAAGGAAAGGTCTACACCATCCTGCAGGTCAACACTTCAAGCCAAAACACCTCAAGACAAAAGGTACATCATGTACCTTGCAGAAGACTTGTGTCCATCCCTTGCTCAACAGGTGTCTCATGCATTAAATGCATGAGGCACTATAAATATGATGGATGTTTCAACATGCAAGTAGAACCAGCTCTACTACCTTCAAGTTCTCTAAGTGTCTGGCAACTTTCTCTCTACGAAGTTCAATTGTTTTCTAAGTGTTTTACAATTGTTCTTTATTCTCTATGTGTAAGATTGTTTGAACATATCTCATATGTTCTCTTCCGCAACAATCAAAGTTTTCTATGTGTAATTCTTGATTTCAAATCAATAAGAATTAAATTAAGTGAAAAACTGTGTGTATTGTATTCAACCCCCCCTTCTACAATACTTTTCTTATTTATTTACTGCTATTTGGGACCAACAAGTGGTATCAGAGCGGTTCAGTTTAACTCAATAAACTAGATCCGCAATGGCAGCCTCTTCTTCTTCTTCTTCTTCTTTAAACAATGCTTCTTCTCAAAACACCACTGCTGTTTCATATGACAATGGCTCTATAGCCAAACCACCAAAGTTTAACCCCAATAACTTCTTCTTGTGGAAAAGTCGTATGATACTCTTCTTAGAAGGAGTTGACAGCAGATATCCTACTATTTTGCATGAAGGTCCTTTTATTCCTAGAGTTTGGGACCGATATAATGCAGACAAGGGAAAAGCTGATGAGGACTCTTCTGAGGAAGAAAGAACTCCAGCTACTGGGAGATACATTGTAAAGGACCCCAGTAAATACAATGATGAAGACAGACGTCTTATAGCTCTTGATACTAAAGTCAGAGCCATCATTGCCCTTTCTCTGCCTGATGAGGTCTATCACTCCCTTGTTAACCTTTCTACCGCTAAAGAAATGTGGTCCACTCTGTGTGTTCTCTATGAAGGTACGTCTGAAGTGAAAAAGAGCAGAAAGATTGCTCTTGTAAGAAGGTATGAACTCTTTTCTCATGAAAAGGGTGAATCTCTCTCAGACTACTACAACCGTTTTAACGGTCTTCTCAATGATCTAAAACTTGTGGGTCGCATTTATGATAATGAGGAAGTCTTGTGCAAGTTCATGGACTGTCTTCCTGAGTTTTGGGAAAACATTTGTACTTGCATCAAGTCTACCAAGGATCTTGACTCTATGCCACTCACTGCTCTTTATGGCACTCTCTTCAACTATGATCAAACTAAACTGCTTAGGAAGTCCATCACCAAAGACATCAAAAGCTCTTCTCTAGCTCTTGTCGGTGAATCTTCCAAAAGTACTGTGTGTGTCCCTAGGATCACCTATCCCTCAGATTCTGATAATAATAGCCAAGAGGATCCCAATGATCCTTCAGAAGCCTACCTTAGTGAGGCTGATGATGAAGGTGAGGAAATTTCCAGTAACTCTCGATTCTCTTCTGGAAAATCCAAGTTTTCAAGAAAACCCTCTTCTACTTTTTCTAAAATCTCTCCCTCTGACAAATCAAATGAGGAATGTCACAGGTGTGGGAGGAAAGGACACTTTGCTTCTGAATGCAGGAGCAGGTCCTCTGATAAATCTAGACTGCCCTCCTCTAACCGTACATCCTCTAGGTTTGTCAGAACCAAGTCTGATTCTTACCAACCTTCTTTCCAAAAGACAAATATGTCTGTCTCCTCAAAGTCTGACCGGACTGAGAAATACAAGGCAAAATATAAGAGAGAGAAGGAAAGAAATGAAATCTTGCTCAAAAAGGGAAAAAGTCAAATGACTGAAACCCATGATTGGGCAGATGAACCCACTTCTGAAAGTGACAAATAAATGGCCAACCTTTGCTTCATGGCTAGAATAGATGATGTTGATAAACAGTGAAGCTCAATCCTTCTCTATGGCCCTTGTGTCTGCTGAGTGCTCTACCTCATCTACCCAGGTACATCTCTCTCTCTCTCTATCTCTCTCTTCTCATCTCTCTCTTTCGACCTCTTAAACCCACCAAAGAACAAATCTCCCTTATACCTCCCTTCCCTTTCTTCGACCCTTCCCTCAACTTTGGCCCTCAACCTCTCCCACTATCTTCGACCCCTCTCTCTCACTCTTCAAAAGCCTACCGAGTCCACCATCTTCGGAGAAACTGCATCTACTCATGTGAAGTTTGATGATCTTAAGTCATCATCTCTTCATGAGATGATGATTGGTGGATATCATCATGTGTTGGTGAAGATTCTCAAAATCCTTCATCTAGCTCAAAACCATATGTTCCTTTCTTCTCAGACAAAACCCATCAAAATGGTGACCTACCCATCTTCTCATCTCCAATATCTGATCTTCAGATAGTCATCTCTGAAGATCAAGATCCCTCATATCCTACTCTTCCCCATTTCTCATCACATCACTTCTCCTTCCTCCATCATTCCCATATTCCTCCCAACCTCAAACTTCACCACAAATCATCCCACTTTCTCAACCATACATTCCTTCTCCACCTATTCCTGCCAATCTTCCATCTATCTCTTTCAAAGATATTCCATCTAACTCTCACCTACAACATTCCTTTCTTCCTCATCTACCAAAAAAAATAAAAAATAAAAAAAACAACTTCGGTGGTACTGTTCATCCACCGAACATTTAAAAAAAAAATCGGCGGTACTGTTCATCGGCCGAACTTTAAAAAAAAAATCTGCCGAAGTTTAAAAAAAAAATTCGGCCGAAGTACTGTTCATCGGTCGAAGTACTGTTCATTTTTAAAAAAAATAATTTTTTTTTGGCTATCGATCTTTTAAAAAAAAAAATCGGCCGAAGTACTGTTCATCGGCCGAAATACTGTTCATTTAAAAAAAAATTGTCTGCCGATGTTTACTGTCCTGTTTTAACAAAAAAAAAATCTCTCATCCCTCTCTCTTTCGGCTTTTCTCTCTCTCTCTCTCTCTTTCTCTCTCTCTCTCTTCCCCTCTCCCTTCTTTCGGTGTCTCTCTCTCTCTCTAGCCCCCACTCTCTTTGGTTCTCACTCTCTCTCTCCCCCCTAGCCGATCCCACCTTAGCCGAACCCCCCTCTCCCCTCCCTAACCCTCTCCCCTCTTCGGCCCTCACCCCCTTGCCACCAAAATCCTACACACCCTTTATACCTCTCTTTTTCTTCCCTTCCCAACCGACCACCACTCCCTCACTCGATCTCTCTCTCTTCCTCTCCCTCTTAGCCGATATATCTCTCTCTCTCCTCCCTCCCATCTCCCACCGTAACCCCCCCCTCTCCCCTCCCTCCTTCGGCTCTCTCTCTCCTCCCTCCCATCTCCCACCGAAACCCCCCCTCCCCTCCCTCCTTTGGCTCTCTCTCTCCTCCCTCCCATCTCCCACCGAAACCCCCCTCCCTCCCTCCTTCGGCTCTCTCTCTCCAACCTCCTCCCTCTCCACCGAAAATCTAACCCCCACCCTCTTCCTCCTTCTTCGGTCCCAAACACCCACCGAACATCCCCCTTATCTCTTCCCACAATCGGCCCACACCACCCAAACCACATTCTTCGGTTCCCCCCCCCCTTATCACTCCACCGAACACACTTTCCTTCCCCCCTTTTCCCCATTCTCTTTCCTTTCCCAAGACTTACCTACCCGTAATATCCAGTTTCAAAATTTTGCTAATTTTGGGAAGTTGGGGGAAAAAGTGTAAAGTTACCTAAAGTTCAAGGGGGTTTATTGAAAAGTGTGATTTTATCACATAAATATCAGATTGTATGAGATTTTATATCTCATACTGATTTTGTGTCTTTGAAAGAGTGAAAGAAAGAAAGAGAGAACGCAGAGAGAAAGAAGAGAAAGGATCTTGAAGGAAATCGTTTGGTTTGTCAAATAGAGGTATGTTTTTAGCTTCATACTTCTATCTGCATGTTATAGTCGGTAAATAGACGTGTTAATCGAGCTTTTAACCGTGTATTTGATCGATTTAATCGATCAAAAGAGTTCTGGGTTTAGAACTTTGTAAACCGACTCTGTTCTTGAATAAGACCGGAAGATGATGCATCGGTCATATGCTTAAGACCGATGTAGTATTAGACCGATGTGGTTAAGACCGAAGTGTTGTAAAGACCGGATGTATGTAAGACCGGTGATAAGGATCGACCGGAGGTCTGCTTGACCGAAGGTCTGCTCGACCGAAGGTGTGTTAGACCGGACATGTGTTCGACCGGTAACAGTGTTTGACCGGACATGTGTTTGACCAGGAGTGAGTTTTATCGGTCTAAGAGGTTTTTAATCAATTTGGTTTTGATCGGGTTAAAAACAGTAGATTTCAATTGATGAGTCTTTTGAAATAAAGAGTGTTAGTTGCAAGTTAGCTTACCTTTATTTTAATACCATCGTAGGTGGTGTTAATCGGTAAGAAGTCAGAGGTTAATTCGGAAGGATTAAGGTGAGTCTTTCAACTAAATCTTTTATGATTTGAGCAGTTATTTTATAAATGTGAGTTTTTATATACTGCGCATTTATAATATGAAAAGTTAGTAGAATTATTTCAAATGATTGATTTAATTAGTTGGGCATGTTTATGCTCAGGGTATATAAACTTGTTTTATATACTGGCAGGACCAAATGTATGTATACATTTGAGTCAGAAGTTTGACCTAAGTCGGGAAGTGTGACCCGCCTGCTCGTACCGGGGAGTGTGGCCCGTTTATGCCATTAGGGTGTGTCCCTAAAATAAGGCAGTGCGAGACAGACATACCGTCTTTGACGGGAATGTTGGTCAATAGTTGAAAGTACGCTTGCGAGCGTAGAAAGTGATCAGTAATGGCCAGTAGATTGATTTATGTATGTGAAACATAAATGTTTTGAAAGTGAATTAAAGAGCAAGTATGTATTGAGATATACAGTTTAGTTTAAATGTTTTAATTAATATTTGAACTGTGTAGTAATGATTGGAGGGGACTCACTAGACCTTTTGGTCTAACCCTCGTTGTTTCAAAACTTTAATCCTGTTTCAGGTTATCGCAAGATAGCAGATAAAGGAAAAGATAAGGTGTGAGCTTAAGCAGGAGATAGAAGACTTCCTGCCATAGCTATTCTTTTGAGAAACTCAGTTGTGTAATAGTTGATAGTAAAGACATTGTAAGCTTGGGACAGTATTTAGTAATAAATGTTATTTTATTATGTAAATAAATGTTCAGGTTGTTACAATTGGTATCAGAGCACTAGTTTAAGGGATCTAGGTGACCGGATGGGCCTAGACTTAAACTGAGATAGTAGAAGCACAACTGAGTAGTAGGAAGACCATAAGAATATGACATTAAGGTAGTAAGGACTAGCATGTAAGGTAAATTTGGAATTCCATTTGGCCAGTGTAATTATGAATTTACAAGTACATGTTTTTTCTTAAACTGCCGTAATGTGTAGTGTGTGAGATTGAATATCTTATGTTTATTCTTAGCAGAAGTATGTCTGAGCGAGTGACCAGGAGTAGATCTGTAGTAAATCCAGAAATGGATCGAGAGAATGAAGTCATTGCCGAAGAGCAAATAGCTAATGTCAACCCGACTGCTATCCAAGGAAAGAGTCGAGGTCGACCTAAAGGTAAAACAGTTCAGAAAACAGCTACTCAGATAGGAGTTTCTAATGTGGGAACTCGAGGTGGGAAGACGAGTCGTGGTATTCGTCAGAATGAAAGTATAGAGACAAGAGATGAGCAAGAAGAGTCTCATCAAGAAAGTTCGGCTTCTGTGAGGGGTCGAAAGCAGACGGGTAACCGTGGTAGAGGTAGAACGGAAGGTTTTGTTACGCAAGAAACTTTTGCTGCAGAAATGAGAAAGTTGCAAGAAACTTTGAACGCTTTGCTTGCTCAGCGTAATAATGAAGTTTCTGTAAGTAAAGAAAAGAGTGAAGATAAGGTAGCAACTGAAGTAGCAGAATCTCCAGTAACTGCAATGGGTAGTCATCCGCAGTCAGGACCCATGGTGTCAGTTAAAGCTGTAACAGGAAGAGGATGTAGTTTCAAGGAGTTTGCTGCTTGCAAGCCTCCTTCGTATAAAGGGGAATGTGATCTCGTAGTAGCATTAAGATGGATAAAGAGTATGGAGTTAGCTTTTGACACGAGTAAATGTGCGGAAGATGATAAAGTAGTATACGCTTTGTCAATGTTGAAGGATGAAGCAGTAATGTGGTGGGATGTAGAATCTGGAGGTCAAGGTTCAGCGTTAGCTAAAGAAATGGTTTGGAATGATTTTGTAAAAGTATTCAAAGCACAGTTCTGCCCTTTGGCAGCAGTTAAAAAGCTGGAAGAAGAATTTCTAGGCTTAGAACAGAAAGGAATGTCGGTTAGAGAATATACGACCAAGTTTATTGAAAAGTCTAGATTTGCAGGAATCTATGTTCCGAATGAAGAAAGACGAGTAGAACGTTTCGTCTTTGGATTAAGAAGTGATATTCGGGAATTTGTCTCGAATAAAGAACCGTCGACTTTTCAAATGGCTGTTAATGCAGCAGAGATGAGAGAAAAGGAAAAGAACAGGCAAGTCACTGAGCGAAGTGGAGATAAGAGAAAGTGGGAAGGAACAGTTCGTGATTTCAAGCCAGTTAAGTCTGTTAAGTTTGATCAACGTCCTGTTAGTAAGTTTGAAAATAAGCCCTGTAATAAGTGCAATCGAATGCATAAGGGAGAATGTAAGATAAATCAAGAGGGCTGTTATAAGTGTGGGAAGGTTGGGCATTTGGCTCGGGACTGTCAGAATTTTAGGTCTTGCTATCAGTGTGGATCTCCTGATCATATCAGACCCAATTGTCCACAGTTGAAAAAGGGAACATTTGGAGGAAGTATAGAAAAGGGAAGTGAGAAAAAGGGAGAGCCAGCTAAAGCCAGAGCTAGAGTTTTCAACATGTCAGCAGAAGAAGCGGCGGAGATACCTGATGTAGTTACAGGTACTTTCTTTATAGATTCAAATTATGCAAAAGTGTTGTTTGATTCAGGAGCAAATCGTTCTTTTGTATCTCCTAAATTTGTGCATAAATTGAATATGAAACCTAAGAAACTTAAGCGTGAATTGAAAGTAGAAGTGGCTGATAATAGTCAAATTCTGGTAGAAGAAGTGTATGATGGGTGTAGTATTGTCATTGAGGGACAATCATTTCCACTTCGACTGTACCCAATGGGTATGGGAGAATTTGATGTTATTGTGGGAATGGACTGGTTGGCGTCTAATAATGCTTATATAGTATGCAATAAGAAATTGATTCGTATAGAGCAACCAGGAAAGGAAGAGATAGTAGTATTTGGAGATCGAAGGAATAGAAATTCATGTTTGATTTCTATGTTAAAAGCTAAGAAATGTTTGGTAAAAGGGTGTGTGGGATTTTTAGCTTTTGTGATAGATGCTAAGAAGGAAAAGAAGGGATTGGAGTCAGTTCCGGTAGTCAGTGAGTTTTCAGAAGTATTTCCGGAAGATTTGACCACTCTGCCTCCTGATTGGCAAGTGGAGTTTCGTATTGATTTAGTTTCCGGAGCAGCGCCAATTGCAAAAGCACCGTACAGACTGGCACCGGCAGAGATGAAAGAAATGATGACTCAGTTGCAGGAGTTGTTAAACAAGGGGTTTATTCGCCCTAGTACCTCACCTTGGGGAGCGCCAGTATTGTTTGTTAAGAAGAAAGACGGGTCTATGAGAATGTGCATAGATTACCATGAGCTCAATAAGTTGACTGTTAAGAATAAGTATCCGCTTCCCAGGATTGACGATCTTTTTGATCAACTGCAAGGAGCGAGTTTCTTTTCTAAGATAGATCTGCGCTCTGGGTATCACCAGTTGAAGGTGAGAGAGGAGGATGTGTCTAAGACTGCGTTTCGTACGAGGTACGGACACTATGAGTTTTTAGTTATGCCTTTTGGTTTTACTAATGCGCCAGCAGCTTTCATGGATCTTATGAATAGAGTGTGTAGTCCGTTTTTAGATAAATATGTCATTGTCTTTATAGATGATATATTGATCTATTCACGTTCTAAAGAAGATCATGAAAATCATTTTAGAGCAATTTTAGAATTGCTAAAGCGTGAAAAGTTGTATGCCAAGTTTTCAAAGTGTGAATTTTGGCTGAAAGAAGTTCAGTTTTTAGGACACGTGGTGTCGAAAGATGGGATTCAGGTTGATCCAGCTAAGATTGAAGCTATAAAAGGGTGGGATGCACCGAAATCGCCGTCTGAAGTAAGAAGTTTTCTGGGGTTGGCTGGTTATTATAGAAAGTTTATTCAAGACTTTTCCAGAATAGCTACGCCATTAACAACTTTAACCAGAAAGAATGTTAAGTTTGTTTGGGCAGAAACTCAGAAAGAAGCGTTTGATAAGTTGAAAGAAAGTTTAAGTAGTGCTCCTGTTTTGTCTCTACCCAACGGGTCGGAAGGATTTTTTATTTATAGCGATGCTTCAAAGTTGGGTTTAGGATGTGTGTTAATGCAAGAAGGCAAGGTGATTGCCTATGCATCTCGTCAGTTAAAAGAGCATGAAAAGAATTATCCGACGCATGATTTAGAGTTGGCAGCTGTAGTGTTTGCTTTAAAAATCTGGAGACATTACTTGTATGGGATCAAGTGTCAGATTTACACAGATCACAAGAGTCTTCAGTATCTGTTTAATCAGAAAGAGCTTAATATGAGGCAACGTAGATGGATGGAGTTATTAAGTGATTATGACTGTGAAATTTTGTACCATCCAGGAAAGGCCAATGTGGTAGCAGATGCTCTAAGTCGTAAAGAGCATGGAGAAATATCAGAGGTTGTAGCGTTTAGAGTTGATGTTGTTTCCAATTTCTTGGAAGAAGTTATAAAGTCTCAAGAAGAAGCAGTGTCAACAGAAAATTTGAAAAGTGAAAGGATAGTTGGGATTGTTAACTCGTTAGTAGTTGACAATCGAGGAGTAAAGTGTTTTGATAAGCGGGTATGGATCCCAAAAGCAGGAGGTCTGAGACAGAAGGTGTTGGAAGAAGCTCATAGATCTCGGTATTCAGTTCATCCTGGAACTAATAAGATGTATAGAGATTTGAAGCAGAGTTATTGGTGGCCAGGGTTAAAGAAAGACATTGCTCATTTTGTTGAACGATGTCTTACATGTTTAAAGGTTAAAGCTGAGCATCAGAGACCCTATGGGGAGCTTCAGTCGCTAGAAATTCCAGTGTGGAAGTAGGATGAGATTACGATGGATCTTGTTACTGGGTTACCACGATCACCAAAGGGGCATGATGCTATTTGGGTGATAGTGGATAGACTCACAAAGTCAGCTCATTTCTTACCGATCAAGGAGACGTACTCACTAGAAAAGTTGGCTCGATTGTATATCGACGAAATAGTGACGAGACATGGAGTACCGTCGTCCATTGTATCAGATAGGGATGCTCGATTTACATCAGCATTCTGGAGAAGTTTGCAAAGGGAATTAGGCTCTCAACTGAAGCTGAGCACGACCTATCATCCGCAAACAAATGGTCAGAGTGAGAGAACTATTCAGACATTAGAAGATATGCTTCGTGCATGTGTTATAGATTTTAAAGGTTCGTGGGAGATTCATTTGCCGTTGATTGAATTTTCCTACAACAATAGTTATCATGCTAGCATACAAGTAGCTCCGTTTGAAGCTTTGTATGGTCGTAAGTGTAGAACACCTCTATGTTGGAATGAGGTGGGTGAACGTCAGTTAGCAGGACCAGAAATTGTACAGTTAACAGCTGATAAGGTTGATCAGATTAGAGCAAGATTAAAGATTGCTCAAGATCGTCAGAAAATGTATGCTGACAGACGAAGGAAACCGATAGTGTTTCAGATAGGAGATTCAGTTATGTTAAAGGTTTCACCTTGGAAAGGGGTGATCAGATTTGGAAAGAAAGGAAAGTTAAGACCAAGGTTTGTTGGACCATTTATCATCACTAATCGTGTTGGTGAAGTGGCCTACGAACTTGATCTACTAGTAAGTTTGAGTGGGATTCATCCTACGTTTCATGTGTCAAACCTGAAGAAGTGTTTGGCCGAAGCAGATATAGTTGTTCCTTTAGAAGATATTCAGATAGATGAGAAACTAAATTATATTGAGGAACCTGTAGCAATTACAGACCTCAAGATAAAGAAGTTGAGGAACAAAGAGATTCGCTTAGTGAAAGTTCAGTGGAAATTTCACCAAGGGCAAGAGTCTACGTGGGAAGTAGAGGCAGATATGAAAGATTAGTATCCCCAGTTGTTTAGCGATAGAATTCCGGGGACGGAATTCTCTTAAGGGGGATAGATTGTAATACCCAGTTTCAAAATTTTGCTAATTTTGGGAAGTTGGGGGAAAAAGTGTAAAGTTACCTAAAGTTCAAGGGGGTTTATTGAAAAGTGTGATTTTATCACATAAATATCAGATTGTATGAGATTTTATATCTCATACTGATTTTGTGTCTTTGAAAGAGTGAAAGAAAGAAAGAGAGAAAGAGAGAACGCAGAGAGAAAGAAGAGAAAGGATCTTGAAGGAAATCGTTCGGTTTGTCAAATAGAGGTATGTTTTTAGCTTCATACTTCTATCTGCATGTTATAGTCGGTAAATAGACGTGTTAATCGAGCTTTTAACCGTGTATTTGATCGATTTAATCGATCAAAAGAGTTCTGGGTTTAGAACTGTGTAAACCGACTCTGTTCTTAAATAAGACCGGAAGATGATGCATCGGTCATATGCTTAAGACCGATGTAGTATTAGACCGATGTGGTTAAGACCGAAGTGTTGTAAAGACCGGATGTATGTAAGACCGGTGATAAGGATCGACCGGAGGTCTGCTTGACCGAAGGTCTGCTCGACCGAAGGTGTGTTAGACCGGACATGTGTTCGACCGGTAACAGTGTTTGACCGGACATGTGTTTGACCAGGAGTGAGTTTTATCGGTCTAAGAGGTTTTTAATCAATTTGGTTTTGATCGGGTTAAAAACAGTAGATTTCAATTGATGAGTCTTTTGAAATAAAGAGTGTTAGTTGCAAGTTAGCTTACCTTTATTTTAATACCATCGTAGGTGGTGTTAATCGGTAAGAAGTCAGAGGTTAATTCGGAAGGATTAAGGTGAGTCTTTCAACTAAATCTTTTATGATTTGAGCAGTTATTTTATAAATGTGAGTTTTTATATACTGCACATTTATAATATGAAAAGTTAGTAGAATTATTTCAAATGATTGATTTAATTAGTTGGGCATGTTTATGCTCAGGGTATATAAACTTGTTTTATATACTGGCAGGACCAAATGTATGTATACATTTGAGTCAGAAGTTTGACCTAAGTCGGGAAGTGTGACCCGCCTGCTCGTACCGGGGAGTGTGGCCCGTTTATGCCATTAGGGTGTGTCCCTAAAATAAGGCAGTGCGAGACAGACATACCGTCTTTGACGGGAATGTTGGTCAATAGTTGAAAGTACGCTTGCGAGCGTAGAAAGTGATCAGTAATGGCCAGTAGATTGATTTATGTATGTGAAACATAAATGTTTTGAAAGTGAATTAAAGAGCAAGTATGTATTGAGATATACAGTTTAGTTTAAATGTTTTAATTAATATTTGAACTGTGTAGTAATGATTGGAGGGGACTCACTAGACCTTTTGGTCTAACCCTCGTTGTTTCAAAACTTTAATCCTGTTTCAGGTTATCGCAAGATAGCAGATAAAGGAAAAGATAAGGTGTGAGCTTAAGCAGGAGATAGAAGACTTCCTGCCATAGCTATTCTTTTGAGAAACTCAGTTGTGTAATAGTTGATAGTAAAGACATTGTAAGCTTGGGACAGTATTTAGTAATAAATGTTATTTTATTATGTAAATAAATGTTCAGGTTGTTACACTACCCTTCCCATCCCTTTTTTTTTCTTACACCTCCTACTTCCCTTCCCATCCTACCATCCTCCCTTTAACCCTTTTTTTCTTCCATACTTAGCCTTTTCAAACATACTCCTTTCCTTTCTCCACCTGCTACCATCTTTCACCATCATTACATACCATTTTCTAAACCCCTTCTCTCTTTCTTTTCTTTTATTTTCCTGTTACAAAAAAAAACAGAAAAGAGCCCCAAAAAAAAAAAAAAGTGGGCCACTGAATTTATGAGTTTCTTCGTGTCTTGTAATTTTTTTGAGTGTCAGTATCATTTTTTTTTCTCTATGTGTTGGTGTCATCATCAAATAGGGGGAGAAAAATTGTTTGGTCTCTAATCGATTTGGTGATGACTCTTCGACCAACACTTAGAAAGTCATGAAGACCCTTTGAACAATGTCTCTCTCTACACCGATCACCCTCTACTGCCAGGTATGTTCTCCTTCACAAACTCTCCCGATCTACAGTGGGGAGATGCCAAGGACACTCCAGTGTCCAAAGGTCCTTCCTCTGTAGTGGACCCCTCTTCCCTCTCCCTAGTGACGCCTGCTAGCACTCACTCCTCACAGGCTACTGGCACCGCCGCACTTGCCCAAATGGCCATACCACCAAAAGAACCTTCGGCGGTTACCCAGGTCACACCCCATATCTCAAAGCGGCAGCACTCTACCTCTTCCCCTCCCTCTCCTCTCAAGAGGCTAAGGAAGGTTTCAAGGGCCAAGCCACAAACTCCACCCACCGATTCTCCACAATCGATAGGTGTTGAAATTTTCCCATCCGGGCTCGGGGACTCTGCTAAACCCAAAGCCATCTCCTTTGTATCCTCACAAAAGGATACAATTGTAACATCGGGGACCCCTATTATTCCCTCATCAACCTTTTCCTTGGTTGATAAGGATGACTTAGACTCCTTCCCTATCCAAGGTGCCTCTTCTCTACCTCATAGCCTATCACCCGGGATTCTCAATCCCTATGCTTCTGCACGATCCAAGGATGAATCTGCTCTTCCAGGAGCAGGTTCGGAGGATCCCAAAAATCTTCTAACTTCTTACTTTCCGACATCATGAATTAGTTGAGGGGGAGTATGAGTTGAGGGGGAGCATCTTATCACTCAAGCTTAAACTCTGTTGAAACTAATTTTGCTATGGACTATGTGATCAAAGCCACCTGACATTAGTTGAGGGGGAGTATGAATTGAGGGGGAGCAACCAACCACTCAAGTTCAAACAATCCCGACTACTGTCTTCTATATCTTTGTATATTTTTTTTCTTTCTCATTCTTTATTCATTGTATTCATTTATTCGTTTGTATAGCTATACTTTTTCATTACCTTGTAAATGTCAGATATACAAAAAAAAAGTCTATGTGAAAAGAACCCAAAAAGAGTAAAAATGGGTCAAAATGTATTTATTCAGTACACTCTTTGTTCTATTCTTTAGTATGGATGTCATCCTCAAATAGGGGGAGATTGTTGGGTCATCTGAAGATTTGAAGATGACCTCCTGATCTTCCATCTTATATCATCTTACTTAGAATATGTTTGAGGTTCTTTTAGCAGCTTGGTTTCTATACAAATGTTCGGTGAAGTCGAAGATCAGCCGAAGAAGACAAAGAAGGAGAATATCTCTCAAAGCGGATTGAAGATAGACTCCTCAGCCCAAAGCCAAGTATGCCTACTTGATCAACACCATTGGCCAGGATGGTGCCGATCTCAGTCTTCAGGAGCCGAAGACCTCTTCGGCCGAAGACTTCTTCGGAAGCCGAAGATTTCTCAATCTTCGGAAGCCGAAGACTTCTCAATCTTCAGGAGTCGAAGACTTATTAATCTTCAAGGCCTGAAGATTTCTCTCTTCATATTGTACTTTTCTGACAAAGTATATTTGTGATATCTTGCATTGACGTGGACCTCATATGAAGATCGGATAAAGTAAGCTTTGTCTCCTACACCATTTTAAGGAAAGGTCTACACCATCCTGCAGGTCAACACTTCAAGCCAAAACACCTCAAGACAAAAGGTACATCATGTACCTTGCAGAAGACCTGTGTCCATCCCTTGCTCAACAGGTGTCTCATGCATTAAATGCATGAGGCACTATAAATATGATGGATGTTTCAACATGCAAGTAGAACCAGCTCTACTACCTTCAAGTTCTCTAAGTGTCTGGAAACTTTCTCTCTACGAAGTTCAATTGTTTTCTAAGTGTTTTACAATTGTTCTTTATTCTCTATGTGTAATATTGTTTGAACATATCTCATATGTTCTCTTCCGCAACAATCAAAGTTTTCTATGTGTAATTCTTGATTTCAAATCAATAAGAATTAAATTAAGTGAAAAACTGTGTGTATTGTATTCAACCCCCCCTTCTACAATACTTTTCTTATTTATTTACTGCTATTTGGGACCAACACCTACCGAGTAAACGATGGTGGATTTTATACGTACAATTGATTGTAATAAAACCATTGTATTTATGAGTTTCATAAAATTTCAAATTGGCATATCAGTTGAAAAACCTTGAACTCATTAGGGCTATAGATTTAAAACACTATCGTGTAAGGAGTTACGATTAAGGGACTAGAGGAGTCCTTGTGATTTGAAGCGTCGGGTGATCCGACTTGTGGTCAACCTTGAATTTGAGTTTCAGTTTTGAATCGGGTCATGCATGAATAGTGGAGGTATTAGATTTTGTTCCCCAGTTAATTAAGAGATGATCTTCATGCTTCGATAAACTTGCGGATTAAGGTTTTATGTGATTACCTGCGCCTGATTGGGTTCGAATTGATGAGTTGCTTGTCTTCTTGACATCAAGTTATATGTTGACGGTGTACCATCTTAATCGGCTTCCGTGATCAAGAAATTTTGTGGTCCGTCTGTTAGGGATGTAAGATTTGGGAATATTAGTCATCTGTTAGGTGCCAACCTTAATGCAACAATACTTCTAGAATGAAGTATTAGGCGGGATATCCACGTTTTGATGTCACCATTTTGGTATTAGGCGTCGACTCGTTTCTTGAAGTCAATGAATCCTAGAGTGTTTGGAAGTATCCCGGGTAGGTCATGAGAAAAGTTGACCTCTCGGTGGTGGAATTTAAAGGAAGATTAGACGTTGGTAAGTAAGTATTGATATGTATGATTTTATTGATGTGGTGAGGATCTTATTGTCAGAATGTTTGAGGTTTGAGAATTGATCGGAGTTATGTGGGAGCCTATTCTGGATTGGCCAACTCCCCGGAAAGCGTATTGGTACGTCCTTGGAAGGAAGGTCTTACCAATACCAGGGATGATTTGTTAGGAAATTTTGGGAATTCTTTGGGCCAGTGTTGACCATTGGAATGTGGATTCCAAATCGGGATGGGCTGGAATGATCTAGTTAGTGGAAAGTTAAGTCACAAACTACCCTTAAGGTAGTATGTGCCGCCTAAGGTTGGGAGGCGACTGAGATCGCATAGTTAGGAATCGCTGCAATAAGGTTTGATGTTCACTCTAGTATGAGTGTATCATATCAAAGTAGATACGGGAGTGAGTGTCTTCACAGAATTCAGTGTGGCAGTTTCGTTAGGAAGTTAATGGTGGTTTTAGCACAAGAGTAAAATGGATCAAGAGGCAATCCCTCAGAAAGGGAAATGGTCGTTTGGGAGAATGACATCCTTGAGGACTATTATATGTCACTACCTTTGGGGTCAGAGGAAACCCAATAAGTGTTGAGAGTGGTAATGGAATGCCTTGGGTGAGACTTGGATTTCGAGGACGAAATCATTCTAAGGTTGGGAGGATTGTAACACCCGATTTTTCACAAAGTAAGTTTCCGCCTTTCGTTGGTAATCTCTCCGTATTCCATTTAACTTTTCAGGTGAAAATGTGGTGCTTTCGAACCATAAATCGACCCATGCGATAATCTCGAGTTTTGAACCTTTTGAGGCTCGGTACATC
Organism: Arctium lappa; assembly: GCA_023525745.1. Lineage (NCBI taxonomy): Eukaryota > Viridiplantae > Streptophyta > Magnoliopsida > Asterales > Asteraceae > Arctium > Arctium lappa. Next base: position 48,938,734 of record CM042064.1, on the reverse strand, counting down.
TGGCGCGAGATTGACTCGCGATAGTAACATGTGTCACTATCGCGTGGCACAATCGCCGAGGGTGTACCAACTCGCGGTACATTCCCCGCGAGAGTGCCTCACGATAGTGACACATGTCATTATCGCGTGGCAGGATCGCCGTCGGGGTCTGTTGGATTAAATTTCAGATTTTAGCCTCATTTCTCATTTCTATCTCAACCCTTCCATTTTAATTCAAACTCTCTCAACCTCTCCTTCCAAGAACTAAACCTAGGGTTCCTTTAACCCTCATCTACCTCTGTTATTTCTAGTTGTTAGGTACTTCATCAAAGGGTTCAAGTTGAGCACTTATCCACCATCTCCATCTTCTTCATCACCTTCATCAATTTTCTAGGGTTTTCATCCAACCCTTTTCATCACTTAAAGTTTGGGGGGTTTATGGCTCATCTTGGTGACCTAGAAGTACCTTGGTTGGTGGATCGAAGTTATGGTTAAGATAACCTCCTATTTTCTTTATTTATGGAAATTAGGGTTTTGGATTTATGATGGGTGTAACACCCCGATTCTTGAAAGATATCATTTCAAGTTAATACAGAAACCGATATATCGAGGAAAAATAAGATATTTAGTTTCGGACTTGAATCCTGGATTTTATAGTCTATATGGATGAAGGATTCAATTACGAGTCCAACGGTTCTTTCCGGAGCGAAAACGGAGCTGTAACGAAGAAGTTATGGTCAAAACAGTTTCGGTACGCGCTGGGCTATAGTGCCCGGCGATTGTGACAGTGTCACAATCGCTTGTCAAGGTATCCGGAGCCTGAGAACTCTCGGTACAATCTCAACGATTGTGCCCGGCGATTGTGACATCGTCACTATAGCCTGGCACAATCGCCTGGGTGTTTCAGGGTGTTAAAATCGCGATTTTCAGCCCCAAACTTCATTTCTTCATAACTCTCTCATTTCAACTCCGATTTGGACGATTCAAGTTGCTACGGTTTCGTTTTTGAGAGCTTTTTAAGGATATGGAAAGATATTGGAAGTATATTGGAGTATACTATAGTATTTGGTGGTGGTAAGCTTCTCATCTCTCACTATTCATCTTCTTCCCCAAAGTTTTCTTGGTTTTCATCCACCCTTTGTTCTCCCTTTCATAGATTGGAGTTTTGTAACCATTTTGGTGAACTATAAGTGTTTTGGTTGGTGGATTCAAGCTTGGGTTAAGGTAATCTTCTATTCTCTTCAGTTATGGAAGTTAGGGTTTCGGTAGTAATGGAGGTATTCATGTAGATGGTTTGGGAAACGATTCTTTGTGGTTGATTGTGTTTATTTGTGGTTGATTATGTATGGATTTAGGTTATGGAAGTTTGGTCTTGAGAATCCAAGTGTTCTTCAAAGGAGCTCTAGTTGGGGGAAAATCTAGATTTAGCCCAAATCTAGCAAGGTGAGTTCAAGTTGATTTGTGAAAATGGTGTACATGCCAAAATGGTTATTTTAAAGTGTTTTACATGAAACGGTTAACTACTGATTAGTTTTGGGTGTTTTGAAGTAAAAATGTATTTTACTTGGTTTTTGGCAAAGTGTGAGTATTTTAATGAGTTCTTATATTTGATAAATTTGGTTTATCTTAATTTCATAAAATGCTCATATTTGGGATTTGGACATTTTGATAAGTAATCGCATGGTTTATGCATTATGGGGATTTTGTACAATTAGAGTCCATTTCATGTTATATGCATTTTGGTGTAATTGCATTCATAAACCCTTTGGAAAATATTTGGTTCCGTTATGTGTTGAATTCTGGGTTAATCTCGTCTTTGGGATGTGGGTCTTCATAAACGTTGTTTAAAGACATTTCTTTAGTCGGGAGACCGATAATTATTTATCAAATGGATTTCGAGCATTTTAACTCGGTATTGGCTTAAAAGAGTCTTGAGGACACTTGTCCGGTTTTATATGGCTCAATGTAGAGCCCAGTCATGACGTACACACTAATGCGTTGGGTTGCGTATTGAGTTCGGTTACGGGCTTGGGTGCTTTGGTCATTTGTGTGTAGTCCGGTAACGTTAGACAGTGTGTAATGGATCCATAGGCACGTCAGTCAGTCTGTTTTGGGATGGGCAATTGGGTATTTCGGGGTGGGACTCCGGTACCTATGTTTTATGACCGGAAACTTTACAAGTGATCGCTACGAGGGTTGAGTCTGTAGTGCTATCGGGGAGTGAGCGCTAGGACCTCCGCCGCTTGAAGTAATGCCTGGGAGGTAGTCTTTAAGTGTGTCGGGCCTTCGGGATGGAGTTCTTCGGAATGATCCATCAAGGTCAACTGACTTGGGGTGACACTTGGTAAAGAAGTCATAGGGACACTTAGGCTGAGATGTCATGAGGTGTCATGCGATTAACGTTGTTTGAGTGGCATACTTTTGTGTTCCTCCGCTCTCAACGGATACGGGTATCCCCCGTTGTCGGCCCTCGGCATTTTGGATATTTAATGGTCCATGCTTTAATATTTGGATTTCATTCCATTTTATGGTCGCGTGAGTATTAAGTTTCAGTTCCATGTTCTAATGACGTATCATATTTATATGGATTGTTTTCTGTTATTTAAGGGTCGAGTATTATGTCCCACCCGAGTTTGGGTGTTTTGGGATAAGACGTATTATTTACATTTTTACAAATGTGAGTGTCAAACTATGACCCCGTTTCGGGTGAGTTACGGGTTGCATCGTTTTATAAGAAATGCATGTTTGGGACCATTGTCTTTAAAAGTGTATATGATGGGAAAATGAGTCGCTCCAACATTTTAAAGTAAATCATTTTAAAGGATCATGATTATAAGTTATAATATTTCCATTTTACGTTTTCCTTATAATCATGATATAAACTCTTGAACTCACTAGGCGTTAGCCTAACCTTTTTATTTGTCGGCATGTGCATCACGTTCCATCTCGGGAATTAGTTCTAGCTACACCGTGAAGTGATGAGTGCTAGTTGTGTGTTCGAAGAAGTGATTAGCTTTATGAAGTCTTCCGCATTTTATTGGAGATAGCGATTTGGTATTGGGTTATAGTAACACTCGACTTTAGTTAGTCTTTATGTAAGACTTTAATTATTCGTTGATGGTTCAATCTATAAATGTATTTCAATTATGGATTATTAGTAAGGGATTTTATTACCATCTTAGGTATTTTTGAAAGTTTTTAATTAATCGCTCTTTCCACATTTGAGGGTGTTACAATGGGATCTTGTGTAAAATGTTTGGGGAACAATTATATAAGGTGGAATATGGTTATTTACGGTTGAAATGCTTGGATCTAGGTTTTGGAGGTTTTAGCTTGGACGATTCAAGTTTTGTCAAGGAAGCACAAAAGGGGTAAAATCTAGATTTAACCTAAATCTAGCAATGTGAGTTCAAGTTGATTTGTGAAAACGGTGTACATGCCAAAATGTTTATTTTAAAGTGTTTTGGGTCTTACATGAAATGGTTAACTGCTGATAAGTTTGGTCATTTTGAAAGTGTTTAGCTTTATAAACTTATATAGTACACATCTTTGGGACTTTGGGCATTATGGTAAATAAATCATATATTTTGGTATTTCAATTATTTATTTTATGGAAGTAGATTTTGAGTATAGATGTATTTCATTTTGTGTTTTGGAGAAATGCATGGTTTTCTGTTATGGGACGTTTTGAAAGGATAAACGTTATAAACTCACTTGGGAAACGATTTGTCCCAATCTAAACTACGTTAGAATTAATTATATGTTTTGGAGCATGGGTTTACATTAGTACGGGTTGTTTATATTTGATTTTATTTCATAAATTTCAACGTTGGGTCTTTGGATTTATTGAGTTGTAACACCCCGAGTTTCGAGAGGTATCAATTCAAGTTAATACAGAAACTGATATATATAAAGGAAAAATAAGATATTTGATTTTGGACTTGAATCCTAGATTTTATAGTTTAGATGGATGAATGATTCAATTACGAGTCCAACGGTTCTTTCCGGAGCAAAAACGGAGCTATAACGAAGAAGTTATGACCAAAAGAGTGTTTGGACACATTTCTCGTGGTCTGAGGGACGCACGGGTCGTGCGTTTTCCCTTCACAAGGGCGCACGGGTCGTGCGCATCACCCAGTGGAGCGGGTTAAAAGCCTAGTTCAACCTCATTTCACCCAAAAACTTCATTTCTTCATATCTTTTGATCCAGAGCTCCGATTTGGGTGATTCAAGTTGCTACGGTTTCGTTTTTGAGAGCTTTTCAAGGATCTAGAAAGACATTGGAAGTCTATTGAAGTATACTAGAGCATTTTGTGGTGGTAAGCTTCTCATCTCTCACTATTCATCTTCTTCACCAAGTTTTCTAGGGTTTCATCCACCCTTTGTTCTCCCTTTCATAGATCGAAGGTTTGTAATCATTTTGGTGAACTAGAGGTGTTTTGATTGGTGGATTCAAGTTTGGATTAAGGTAATCTTCTATTCTCTTCATTTTTGGAAGTTAGGGTTTCGGTATCAGTTGAGGTATTCATGTATAAGGTTGGGAAATGATTCGTTGTCGTTGATTATGATTATCTATGGTGGAATATGTATACTTATGGTTGGAACCTTGTGGATTTAGGTTTTGGAAGTTTGACTTGAGAATCCAAGTGTTCTTCAAAGGAGCTCTAGTTGGGGAAAAATCTAGATTTAGCCTAAATCTAGCAAGGTGAGTTCAAGTTCATTTGTTAAACCGGTATACATGCCAAAAATGGGTATTTTGAAGTAAAAGTGTGTTTCACTTGATATTTGTCAAAGTGTGGGTATTTTAATAAGTTTCATGTTTGGTAAACTTGGGTTATGAAATTATATAAAATGCTCATATTTGGGTTCTTAGCAATTCTGTACAAATGGAGTTGATTTCATGGCATTATGCATTCTTAATGACTTTTTACATTTGAAACCTAAGTTCATGGGTTATGCATTCCGAGTATGTGCATTCATAAAACCGTTGGAAAATCTTTGGTCCCAATACGTATAGAGTTTCGGTTTAACCACGTCTTTGGGGTATGTGTCTTCATAAACGATGTTTAAAAGCATTTCATTATTTGGAAGACGTCAACTGTTGATAAAAAGGCTTTTGAGTATCTTAGCTCGGTTTTCACTAAAATGAGTCGTGTAGGCATTTGCTATTTCAAGTTGCCTCTTTGGGTGAACCGGTTCGGAAATAAGTTGAATCTAAAGTGTTGTCATTGATGTGATTTCTCAAGTGTTCTTATTTAATGTACAAGTGTTTGGGGATTTATGTGGAAATTTGTATATGGTTAACTTACCATGAGTCATTTATGCATATCTTGGTATTATGATGATTCCTCCTTGGAATGCCTTTTTGGCGACCTTATGTTCTCACGAAGTACTTGAATGGATATTATGTCATATGATGGATTTACATGCTTAGGATGGTAATATTGTGTTCTTGGTTGATACCCGAATGACTAACGGGTTGAAACACATCTTTGAGACCTCCTATATGCATTATGTGGACGAACCAAGTCTGTTATTCACTATAGGAATGTAGGTGGGTGACATTTGGAGAATTTCCTAAGGCGGTAGTCTCCCATGTACCTAGACCTCCGTTGTCGGGGAATTTCCTAAGCGGTAGTCCCCGGTGCGTGTCGGGCCTTTGGGTTGTCAGTGAAAGTGACTTCAAGGTGCATTGCCTCTTTAGGTGAACCGGATTGGAGATATGGGTCGCTCCCGTTGACTCCACATCTACGTGATTAATTGGTTAACTGCTGATAAGAACTGTAACTGTTTCTAGCATGATTTTACTTGTGCATTCATTCATGTTAAAACTCTTGAGCTCACTAGGCGTTAAGCCTAACCCTTTTTATTTGTCGGCATGTGCATCAGGTTCTTGTTGGGGGTTCGGTTCTAGCAGTGCTTTGAGAGGTCGAGCCTTAGCCTTGTGCAAGAGTAAGTAGTTGATGAGGTCTTCCACAGATTGGAGATAGTAGCTGACTTTGGGTTTAGTAGCACTCGTCCTTATCATAGACTGTTATATAGGAATAGTATATGTATGGAGGTTCATTCTTAAATTGTGATTGTTGACGAATCGTTATTTATGTGTTTTGAAAATTTTAAATAAGTTGTTATTTCCAAATTGAGGGTGTTACATGAGCTTATGGCTCGGTTTGGATTTTGTTGGGTTTTGAGGACACTTGTCCGCTTTTAATAGCTCAATGTTGAGCGTTTGGTTATGATTTGCATTTACTGCATCTTAGTTGAGAATTACATGTTTTGAATGCATTAGTTCATTCGTGTTGAGTCATGTAATGGTTTAGTTAGTGCAATGGATCCATAGGCACGGTGTTCCTATGTCCCTGTTTTGGACATTTGGTTCACCACATTGGCACGGAATAGGCATCGGGCTCCATGGTAAGTAGGGTGTGGGCCTATACGGTCGGGCAGCGTCCCATGGACAGTAAGGTGTAATTCCATTGGGTGCCTGAGTTCCCCTGTTTTGGACTCTAAAGGATAGACCTGGAGTGGTTGACTTGATGTTTTCAGGCAATAGACTTGGAGTAGTTGAGCTCGGTGGGTTTTTATTTGTGTAACCCACATGTTTTGATTTCCTACATAATTATGTGACCTACTTTTGTGTTCCGTAGCGCACAATGTAATCGGGTCTTCCCCGTCACCGATAGGTGTTTTTTGGTTATGGAGTTTATAATCCATGTTTTCGGAGACGTTTGAGTATGGATATTTATCTATGTTGTAAGGTTTTGGATATTGAAACTTATTCGAGTTATTGGGATGTTTTGGAAGTTGGAGTTATCTACGTTTTCAGTGTTTCATCATTATAATGTCATTTATGTTTTACGGGCGCTTTGGGACTTGGCTTTATTTAAAGAGGCGTTTGTTTTATGGTTTTAATCACGAAAAGGGTGAATGATGAAAAGGAGATTGTTTTAAGATTTAATGTATTTCATTTTTTGTTGCTTTCAAATCAAATGTATTGCATTTTAAAAATCATGATTTTAAATAACATTCTTAAAGTTATTGCTTTATATATCTCTAATGAAAACTCTTGAGCTCACTAGGCGTTAAGCATAACCTATTTATTTGTCGGCATATGCATCAGGTTTCAGATGGGGGTATGGTTCTAGCAGTATTGAAGAGATGTGCCTTAGTGTTCACAAGTGTAAGTGTTTGGTGAAGTCTTCCGCAGTTTGGAGATAGTGATTATTATTGGGTTTTAGTAACAACCGTCCTTATTATAGACTGTATGCATAGAACGGAAGGTGTGTATTGAAGTTAAATGTTAAATTGTGATTGTAGATGAATCATTTATTGATGTATTTAGGAAATTTTAAATTAGTTGCTATTTCCAAATTTGAGGGTGTTACATATATGTTCAAATTACAGTTGAAATGTTGCCGAATTTTCTATAGGTTAGTTGACTTAACAGTGTCTAATTTGGTAAAATATAGGATAACTACCATCGGATTAGGAGGGATGAGTACCCGGACAGTGTACCTCCCAATGACGCCGAGTTGTGGGAGTGTAGTGTTGGAGGACGGCGTAAGGATTGTATTTTTGGATGGGGGACCAGTCAGGATCCCTATTATGCTATGACCGGTGATTCAGGTGCCAGCTCGAGTGGGAACACGAGCGACCGTCACGATGAGGAGGTATGCTTGTCAAATGTTGTTTAACATTGTCAATCACATGTTTGTTAAATGTGAACATTGTTCAATATATGTTTGTCAAATGTTGAATTTCAGTTGAATGAGCTGAGACAGAGGATAGAGAGAGAGGAAGCAGAGAGGATCCGGATGCAGGAGCGAATAGAAAGAGATTAAGCAGAGAGGAGGCAGATGCAAGAGCGAATAAATCAATTTGACGCGTTCATGAGGAAGTTTCAAGATCACCCCTTTCCTCCTCCGTAGGATTACGTTTTTATACTATGTTTATGTGTTTATAGATATTAAATTAAGGTTTTGTACAATTTAAAACTTAGTATTAATTAAAAATTGGCAGGTTTTGTATAGGTTAAAAACTGGATTTTTTTATTTTTTAATTATTTTGAAAAAAATTAAATTACCAACGGATAATCCGTCGGTAAATGATTTTTAATTTAGGGGGCGTTTGGTTCATATTAAGAAATAGGAATGGAAATGAGAATGAAGTAGAATGGGAATAGGTATGAGCATTGCATTGATGCTGTTTGGTTAAACCAATATAATCAATAAAAAATTATTTTATATAATATTTTTTAATACAAATATGTGTCGTCCAACACGAAAATAAAAAATATGTTTCATTAAACATCGAGAGATGAAGGGCGTATAAGAAAATGTGACTTAGCGGGAATAAGATTTTCATTCCCCCAATTTGGTCAGGAATGAAAATTAATGGGTTTGGGGTAATGGGCTCATTATATTCTGTCAAACCAAACAGCATTTTTCATTCTCATTCCCATTCCTAACCCCTCAATACCTCCAACCAAACACCCCCTTAATTTTTATTTATTAAATATCCGTAGGAATTCCGTCGCTAAATCCGTCGGAAATGATCCGTCGGTAATCGTCTCAATAAAGAGACCGTCGGTGATCCGTCGGAAAAATAAGTCGTCGGTGATCCATCGGTAAAATCCATCGGCGATCCGTCGGTAATCTGAACGCCGACCACTGCTATACCGACGACCATTTACCGACGGATCACCGACAGATTTGTCCGTCGGTGATAAACATCTGTTTTGTAGTGTCTTGTAACACCCAGTCTAGTAGAATTGTGGACAATTTTAAAAAATTTCAAAACTTATGCTTTGTAATAAATCACTAAAATGGAAGTCTTTATTTTAAGCTAGAGTTTGTAGAAATTTTACAAACATGTATCTTAAAAATCATTTTTATTGCTATAGTTTTATACATGCTTCTAAAAATCCAATTATTTTAGCTATATATAAAAAGGTGAGAAAATCTACACCAAATTTGTCAAACACTACAAAACTGATAATAACAACTTCAAGTTAAAATAATTAGTTTTACAACACATACACACTCACACCCATATGTGTGTAGACATTTATACTCTCTATGAAAATATATAGCTTGATTTTTCACTTTGTTGAATAAAATGTTTGATCATTGATCTAATATTTAAGATACTTCTTAATAAAAACAAAACAATGAGACCATATCGAAGTTATTAATTTATTTAAATAGAAAGATAAACTAATTAAGACCGATAATTTATTAAATATAACTAAATATAAATATTATAAGTAGAACCGTCAAAAATCATATTACAACTTTAAGATTATGATTTCTATACTTAGAAAATAAATTAACAAATGCCTAAACTTTGGCAACCAAGATGTATGAACCATAATGAATAATTGGTTCAAAGTCTCCATAATGAATTAATCACTCTTTTTATGGGAGAGAAGTAGAGCTCATCATTTACTGGTTTGAGTCCGGATCTAACATATATTTTTGTTTCACGGGACTAATATAGCAAACTAAGGCCTTTTTTACGGGCTTAAAAACTTGTCCTTGCCCGCTCTATAAGGGTTTGCCCACGAGCTAACGGACTTAAAAAAAAAATTCTATATTTTTAAGATATAAAACTTATATAAATTCACAAGTTATATAAAATAATTGAAAATACATAACAATTTTTCGAATTTAAAATTAGATGTAAATACATAACAATTAAATGGGAATCAGTAAGCATCAAGAATTTTCAATTTATGTATAAGCTTTAATTATAAAGTTAATTAATTATAAAAATATCAACGGGTTAGGTGGGTTGTCCATTTTTTTTTTTTTTGCATCACCTGTGCCCTTAATTATAACAAGTTAATCTGGGACTGTCCATTTCCTCGAAAATAGTTGTCCAACCCCGTTTTTCTAGCATGTCAGAAAACACGAGTTAGGCAAGTCGTCCCTCCCGTGAGCAACTCTAGAGAGAAGCAATAGACAACGTAGTTAATCGTCCTTGCTAATTTTATGGAATTGTTGCTTCTTCGGCTTTCTACCTATAGAAAAAGATGCACAAGGTCGTGGTTTTTCCTTCAAGTTTGGGCATGTCCTTTCCAAGACTGTTTTTTGTAAGTAAAAAGAGTTGGCCCAACCTTTAGGTGTGACAATGGGTACGATCAGACTCTTTCAAGCTTCCTTATGCTTTTTCGGGCCCTAAAGCAAATTCTTGATCTAACCAAGTTGTTTGGCATGGCTTAAGCTGTCTGACCAAGCTTCCTTATGCTTTTTCAGACCAATGTTTTTTTAATGTTTTGTACATCTCTACTATAGCCTTCTGATTAGTACTTTTTACCCTTGTTAAATGAATGGTTATCAATTCAAATATTTTTGAGAAATATTACTTTTGTCATTTAAAAAAGTCCTCAAAAAATAAAAGCCTTTACTTACCATGGTGTTGAACACTTAAATGTAAACAAATAGTGAATTCGAATATTTTTGTAGGCCGTATTTTATGCCTCGTGCTCATTCTTAACTCGAAAGCGTATCATAAGGATTGTTATGATAAAAGTATCATGTCGTTTATATATTTAAGGATACCAAAGTTTTCTTTTTATCACTTATACGTATTTCATAATTGATAATCTTATTAAATATAAACATATCCCATACGATAGTTTTCGGGACCATCTGGGTTATAATTTGTTATATGTAAACATTGATTTCCTATATTCGTTGTAATGTCTAAAGAGGATTTGTATTTTTCGAGGATCGGGAATCCTTTTTGATTCTCGTTGTCTTGGGAATTGAGCTTAGTTATTTTTAAGTATTGTTTTATAGATTCGATGTTACTTTATATAATTTGACACATTTATGTGAGATTTTTCATTTAATGTATTTGTTTTTGATTTTATTGTAAAAAACATAAACATTTATTTGCACAAAAAAAAGGTTTTTTTTTTTTTTAAATCGTAGTAGGTGAACTTATTGTCGAAATTATGATTTAAACAGTATTTTCAAGTGAAGGAGGGATAAAAGTTGAGACATATCACATCATGCGTGTTCTACATTGTGTAAACTTTTCTTTTTCTTATATAGACTAGAAGCGTACTCGTGCAATGCAGCGAGATACATCACGATTTAAATGTTTCTTTTAATTTTTTATTTTTTTATCGATTTACACTTTACGGTACGATTTTGGATGGTTTTAAAGAGTGATAATGTTTTTTTTTTAAATAAATTTGTTTAATTTAGGCTTAATAATATAATTTTTTTATATAAAAAAATTAAGTAGTTTGTTAAAATTCATTAATTATCTTATATATTTTAAATTTTTTATATTTAAATTGAGATGTTTATCCTGTTTTGATTATGTATTTTTTTATCGATTTACAGTACGATTTTGGATGGTTTCAGAGAGTGATAATATTTTTTTTTAAATAAATTTGTTTAATTTAGGCTTAATAATATAATGTTTTTTATATAAAAAAATTAAGTAGTTTGTTAAAATTCATTAATTATCTTATATATTTAAAAATATATATATTTAAATTGAGATGTTTATGCTGTTTTGATTATGTTTATCATAATTCAAATTTCATAATTTTAGGGTTTGGGAATTAGAGATAAGGATTTTGGGGGATAAAGATGGAATTTATTAATTAGGGTTAAAAGCATTTAAAAGTAGTGCATATTGCTTCATTAGTTGTTTTTTAAAAGATTTTAAGTAGATTAACATTAAATAATAGTACATAATGCTTAATGGGTAATTTAAGCTTAATAATATAATGTTTTTTTATATAAAAAAATAAGTAGTTTGTTAAAATTCATTAATTATCTTATATAATTAAAAAAATTTATATTTAAATTAAGATGTTTATCCTGTTTTAATTATGTTTATCAGAATTCAAATTTCATAATTTTAGAGTTTGGGGGTTAGAGATAAGGATTTTGGGAGATAAGAATGGAATTTATTAATTAGGGTTAAAAGCATTTAAAAGTAGTACATATTGCTTAATTAGTTGTTCTTAAGAGATTTTAAGTATATTAGCATTAAATAATAGTACATAATGCTTAATGAGTTGTTTTTAAGAGTTTTTTATACCTCTTTTATAATATAGTATAGATTAAAGAATAAACTATAAATTTGGTCCTTGTGGTTTGGTGATTATAACACTTTTGGTCCTTATAATTTTGAAATTACAAATTGGTCTTTGTGGTATGCAAAAACAATCGGATTTGGTCCGTACCTCTAACGGTCATTAACAATTAGCATTAATTGATGGACGTTTTTGTCTTTTCTGCGTTTTTGTCTCATTTTCTATTAAAAATAATTGTAAATTAATCCACTAAATTCATGCCACCTGTCTTGAACCTTTTTCTGGAAACCCATGAACACTTACCTACAGTCATCATCTCCGGTGAACATCCGGTCATCTTCTCCGACGAACCTCCGGTCATCTCCTCCGACGAACCTCTGATCATCTCCCGAAACTCAAATTCAAAGGTCAAAACCAAAACCAGAATCTAAACTAAAACAAAAACAAAAACAAAAATCACAACCTATACGAAAACCAAAATCATAATCCAAACCCAAAATTAAAATACGATGATGCACACAAATGCAAAACCATAAATTCAAAATACAACCTAAAACCACCTTCTTTACAGTTCAATATACAAACTTTAACCTTGAAAAAAAAGGGATGTACGAGGTAGAGCACTCAGCAGACACAAGGGCTATAGAGGAGGATTGAGCTTCACTGTTATCAACATCATCTAATTTAGCCATGAAGTAAAGGTTGGCCATTTCTTTGTCACTTTCAGAAGTGGGTTCATCTGCCCAATCATGGGTTTCAGTCATTTGACCTTTTCCCTTTTTTAGCAAGGTTTCATTTCTCTCCTTCTCTCTCTTATATTTTGTCTTGTATTTCTCAACACGGTCAAAGTTTGAGGAGACAGACATATTAGGCTTTTGGAAAGAAGGTTGATAGGGTTCAGACTTGGTTTTGACAGACCGAGAAGAGATACGACTAGAGGAGGATAGTTTGGGTTTATCAGATGGTCTACTTCTGCACTCAGAAGCAAAGTGTCATTTCCTCCCACATCCGTAACATTCCTCATTTGATTTGTCAGAGGAAATGGTTCTTGAAAAAGTAGAAGAGGATTTTCTTGAAAATTTAGATTTTATAGAAGAGAAGCGAGGTTTAGCTTTAGAAAAACCTGCTAGCATGGCAACACCATATGACAACTGAATAACAGAGGTTTCCTCCCCTTCATTATCAGCCTCACTAAGAGGCTTCATAACAATAGTGTTTTGAGAAGAAGCATTGTCTAAAGAAGATGAAGAGGATGCCATTGCAGATCTAGTTTATTGAATTAAACTGATCTTCTCTGATCCCACTTGTTGGTCCCAAATATGTATCACCCCGATTTTCGAAAGGTATCATTTCAAGTTTATACAAAAACCGATATATTAAGGAAAAATAAGATATTTGATTTTAGGCTTGAATCCTTGGTTTTATAGTCTTGATGGATAAAGGATTCAATTACGAGACCAACGGTTCTTTCCGAAGCGAAAACGGAGCTATAACGAAGAAGTTATGACCAAAACAGTTACGGTACGTGCTAGGCTATAATGCTCGGCGATTGTGACAGTGTCACAATCGCCTGTCATGGTCGCCAAAGCCCGAAAACTCTTAGTACAATCTCAGCGATTGTGCCCGGCGATTGTGACATTGTCACTATAGCCTGGCACAATCGCCTGGCTGTATCAGAGTGTTAAAATCGCGATTTTCAGCCCCAAACTTCATTTCTTCATATCTCTCTCATTTCAACTCCGATTTTGGTAATTCAAATTGCTACGGTTTCGTTTTTGAGAGCTCTTCAAGGATCAAGCAAGATATTGGAAGTTTATTGAAGTATTCTAGAGCATTTTGTGGTGGTAAGCTTCTCATCTCTCCCTATTCATCTTCTTCCCCAAAGTTTTCTAGGGTTTCATCCACCCTTTGTTCTCCCTTTCATAGATTTAAGGTTTGTAATCATTTTGGTGAACTAGAAGTGTTTTGGTTGGTGAATTCAAGCTTGGGTTAAGGTAATCTTCTATTCTCTTCGGTTATGGAAGTTAGGGTTTCGGTATTAGTTGAGGTATCCATGTACATGGTTTGGAAAATGATTCTTTGTGGTTGATTATGTATATTTATGGTTGGAACCTTGTGGATCTAGGTTTTGGAAGATTTGGTTTGAAGAACCAAGTTTCTTCAAGGAAAGCTCTAAGTGGGTAAAATCTAGATTTAGTCTAAATCTAGCAAGGTGAGTTTACTAAACCTTTGTTAAAACTAGATACACATCATAATCTCCTATTTGTTACTTTATCTCTATATGTTCAAATGTTTGGGGATTTCTTCATGAAAATAGTTGGAGGATGTATATATAAGGGTGATTTGCCATGATTATTGTTATATGTATCATTATTTGGGATTTGTCTCATAGATACATAATGTGGGTACCTTGATATGTTAAATGTATGCATATATGGGTATTATGATGATTCTAGTTGGAACACCATTTTGGTGATATGTTTATATGCATGATGAGCATGATTTTACATTGGGTCTTTTGTTAGACATCACGAGGATAAGGTGGTAATATTATACCCGTAGTTGGTATTGAATTATGTGGGTTGAAATATACCTAAAGGACCCCTTATAAATGTTATGTGAACGAACCAAGTCAGTACACTAGGAGGATATAGTCTTAGGCGCCACTGTGATGGTATGTGCCTAGACCTCCGCCATTCGGGGAATTTTCTTAGTGATAGTCTTCGGGTGTGTCGGGCCTTTGGGGTGTTCCTTGTTAAGGGCATCAAGGTATATCGACTCTTGGGTGGGACTTGATTGGTGCTATGGGTCTCCCCTATTGACTCCACATTTGTTGAACTATGGTTAACTGCTGATAAGAAATGTGACTGTTCATGCATGCTTACTATTGTTCAACTTACTAGGCTTTTTGGCCTAACACTTGTTTGGTGTCGATGTGTATCTCAGGTTTTAGCGGCATCAGTCCTAAGTTGCGTAGTGCTTGGGTGAGAGATTTGGGAATATCGCATTTGGACTTACTATTGGTAGAGAATCCTTTGGGTCTATAAATGACACCCTTGATTGTAATCTCTAATCTGGTTATAGAAATTAGATTAATTGGTTGTTATTTATTATCCGTTTAATTACGATTGTATTTAAACAGGTTTGTGTATTTTCCCCATTTTTGGGAGGCTCTTGCTTTGGCAATTTTAAATACCGCATGTCCGTTTTTCGGATTTTTGTTATCCCTATTTTTAGGGTGTTACAAAATAGCAGTAAGTAAACAAGAAAAATATTGTAGAAAGGGGGGGTAGGGTGAATACAATACTCACAAATTTTCACTTAATTTAATTCTTATTGATTTGAAATCAAGAATTACACATAGAAGCTTTGATTGTTGCGGAAGAGAACAGATGAAATCTGTTCAAACAATCTTACACAAAGAGAATGAAGAACATTGAAAAACACTTAGAAAACAATAAACTTCGTAGAGAGAAAGTTGTCAGACACTTAGAGAACTTGAAGGTTGTAGAACTGGTGATCTTGCATGTTGAACCATCCTCCATATTTATAGTGTCTCATTCATTTAATGCATGAGACACCTGTTGAGCAAGGGATGGACACATGTCTTCAGCATGGTACAGGATGTACCTTTTGTCTTGAGGTGATTGATGTAATTTGTTTGATTAAAATATTAATAATTTTTAAGATAAATTATTTTAAAGTTTAAAGGGATAAACTTTTTTAATTAAAAATAAAAATAAAAAGTCAAAGATGGTAGGCGTTGATTCAAAATTACAATTGTGTTCTTAATCACTTCCTAATTAACCTTATTATGTATTAACCATTGATTAGTTTTCTAAGTTTTGATCAATGGTTAAGATTTGTTCTCATGTACACAATGAAAGATGAGTTTTCATTTGAACTCATCCCTATATATATATATATATATATATATATATATATATATATAGGGGCATAATCAAATGAGAACTCAGTAGTTTGTGATAACTGTGAGATCCATTGTGGGCCAATCATTTTATTATATTAATTTTATTTATTTAATTAATAGATAAGGGTGTATAAGTAATTTGATTAATTATTATTTAAATATTAATTGTTTTCTTTGACAGTTATCAATCTAAAATAGTTTCCTTCATTATCTCAACAAATTGATTTGTGATTATCCATTACTATATATAGCTGATTAGCATCCTGCCCAACTTAAACCCTTTGAATAATGACTCCATTAATTACAACGACGACACCAATGTTAAAGAAAGCTGACTTTGAGAGCATGCATCGTCCTTCTCGAATCATCTTGACCCATTTCTAGATGAACGTGATGATAAATTGGATGGCAGTAGGTATCACAAGAAGTATATCATAGTGGTATCACACAAGTTCTTGGGTATCACAATAGTAATGAACGTGATGATAAATTGGATGGCAGTAGGTATCACAAGAAGTATCATAGTGGTATCACACAAGTTCTTGGGTATCACAATAGTAATGAATGTGATGATGAATTGGATGGCAATAGGCATCAAAGTGGTATCACATAAGTTATTGGGTATCACAATAGGTATCACGGTGATGTATACCGGAATAAGTTTAGTCGGAGTAATGGAGGAGAGAGGAGAGAGAGAGAGATTTACAAAAAGACTAATTTACCCCTAAATATTATTCATAAATTTATTTATTTTTTAAGTTAATAGATAATTACCAAAATTAAATTTTTTAATAATACCCATTGATAATTAATAATGTGTGGTTGAGATTGGATCACACGGTTATCACAAATAACCGAGTTCTCCCTTGAATGGCCCCCTATATATATATATATATGTATATATATATATATGTTATATATAAAATTAAAAATATACAAAATATGCGGTGCGGTGCAGTTTGAACGGCGGTTTGATAACTCAATTACTCAAAACTGCAAACCGCACCGCATAGTTCGGTTTGGTAAAAATGTAAACCGCAAACCGCACCGCGAAAATTCTAAACCGCGCTTTGCGATGCAGTGTGAACGATTTATACGGTTTAACGGTTTAGATGAACACCCCTGTTGACACGAGATCCTACTATTTACTAAATCCGCCCGTACGCTCATAAAGCATTATCACTTTTATTATAAAGTTATTTATTATTTTCCATATTATTTTTGGAACTTCCTGAATGTGGAGGCACACATATTTGTGGAAAATGAAGGTGCACGTAGGTGATATATATGTGTGGAGAGGGGTATGGGTGTGGGGGTGGTTAAAATCATATACTTTCATTTGTCTATAAAAGGGACATGGATTAGGGGTTATGCACAAAGAGGAAACCAACATGTATTTTATGTAACTACAAAGAAAGATTCACTAGAATATCTTTAACATCCATTTATATGCGTATAAGTACAACAATACTTGCATGGAGTACAAAAGAATGAAGCATGCTTCTAATACGGGTTTCGCATTGAGGAAAGGTGCATGGACTGCTGAAGAAGATACGCTTCTTAGAAACTGTATCGATAAATACGGTGAAGGAAAATGGCATCTTGTTCCTATCAAAGCAGGTAACACATATAGTATTTTTTTTATAGGTTTTCAATGAAGGAAAAAAGATTTTGCGGTTTTTTTGTCGTAAAGTTTTTCGTATTAATATTTTTCTTGAATTATTTGTAGGTTTAAGAAGATGCAGAAAGAGTTGTAGGTTGCGGTGGTTGAATTATCTTAGACCAAATATAAAGAGAGGGGAATTTGAAGAAGATGAAGTTGATCTCATACTTAGGCTTCACAAGCTTCTAGGCAATAGGCAAGTAGTATTTTAGTATACGTAAATAAGGATAAATATTACACTTGATCTCCTTTGAACTATGTATGAAAGTCAACGGTGTTAAAATATTTATTTCAGTGTGAATAATGTAAAAATTCTTTTTCATTCATTAATTCAGATGGTCGTTGATAGCTGGAAGAATACCAGGAAGAACAGCGAATGATGTGAAGAACTACTGGAACACCCACCTTCGCTCTCGTGCCAAACAACAAAATAAAGAACCTCAAGATGCTAAAACGTCAGAAGATCACACGATGGTCACAGTTATCAAGCCTCAACCAAGGACATTATCCAAACCCCTAAATTGGTTTAAGGGTGACAACCAGATTGCGGAAACTCATAACGATGGAAACTTAATAAGATCATTAAATGATGATGTCGACAACAAATATAATACGTCCCCAAGGTTAATCTCGTCACAAGTAGTATTAGATGACAAGATTAACGAGTTTTTGAAGGAGTTATTTGATGAAGGGGAAAAAGAAATTGACGGTGAAATTGGGTGGTCTTTTGATGGTTCTCAAATGGAGGAGGAGGCTTTAAATGTTGTCGAGGACAACATAAATAGTTCGTTTGATTTCCCTACCGATGAGGTAGTGTAGAACTTATTAGATTCAGAGCAACTATGATTTTCGAATCCCACTTTTAGTCGTGTCCATATAATAAATTAATAAATGTAAAAGCATGATACATATTTTTCTTACCGGTTTAAGATATGAATTATTAACTTTCTTTTTTTAGTTTGGTTTTAGATTTTTTGTTGGCGCATACATAAATGTGTAGCACACCCTCATATAAATAATCTTACGGTATCTATGAATATTTGTATACACTTATTACACACTTGTATTATTTAAAGCGATTATTAAAAGATTTTAAGAATCGAACGGGTGTGACCAACAATATATCCTATGTGTAAACAACTACGAACTCATCAAAGAGATCAATGATTGTAAAAGTAAAACAAAGTTTTAGCCAAAAGTTGTATGTAATGCATATATACATAATAGATTGTGTTTCATGTAATCATAAAGACGTATACTACACAGTATGCAATTAAGGTTCTTAGTATTTTGTTTATAGAAATGGGGGATCATTCAAAAGGGTAGTTATATATCAACACAAAGAAGAAACACTACAAAAATTGGGCTGTCTAGGATAGTGATGGCCAAAAATCGGGCTCGGGCCGGGCCGGTCCAAAACGGGCTTCGGGCCTCTACAGTGAAAGCAAAAACCGGGCCCAAACGGGCTTCGGGCCGGGCCGGGTTTCACCCGAAAAGGTGTGGCCCAGTTAGGCTTGGGGTAAACCGGTTTAACCAAAACCGGGCCGGCCGGGCCCAAACCGGGCCGATGATTTTTTCGTATTTTTTTTTTAAATAATTTATTTATATAATGGATCACTAAAATACACTTTAAAAATACGTTTTATTTATAATAAATCACTAAAATACACTTTAAAAATACATTTTATATATAATTTTAAGTTACAAACTTACAATACAAGTATTTATAGAGGTTTGGGGGGTAAAAAATACAAAAAAAAGGTCAAAAAAACGTATATAAACGGTAACATACAAGTATTTATAACGTATTTTTTTTAAAATGTACGAATCGGGCCGGGCCGGGCCAAAAACCGGGCCGTGAACCGGGCTCGGGCCGAGCCGGGCCGGGCCGCCAAAAACGCCAAAAACCCAAACCGGTCTATGATTTCGGGCTTCAAACCGGTTTGGCATCGGGCCGGGCCGGGCCGGGCTTTCAGTCGGGCCGGGTTCGGTTAACCGATCGGGCCGGGCCGGGCCGGGCCAAGATGGCCATCACTAGTCTAGGATGCCTAACCGTCTTAATACAAGACTTTATTAAGCTTAAGTTTATAGGATCAAACTATAAAGCGTCATATCTAAAAGTAGGTTAATTTATAGGACGTTTTTGGGCATTTTAATAAGCTTTGATGACGTTTTTAGAATAAAGTGTTGTATTAGCTATTTTATACAACAACTTTGAGAAGTGTCATATAAACTCATATTTTTATAGGACACTTATGTTTATAAGACACCTTTTAAAATAGTGTCGTATAAAATAACTAATATGACAATTTAATTTAAAAACGTTATAAAAATCTTGTTAAAAAATCCAAAAGCATCATATAAACCCATTGTAACACTTTTGTATACGACGATTTTTGGTTTGGTCCTACAAATTAACTTGAGCCCTATAAAGTATTTTATTAAGATGTTTAGACCACAAAGAAGAGCCTCATAGCTCAATATCATCATACTTGCGTGCATTATTAACCATTCGGAGTAAAATTTTGAACGCCGTATAAAGCCAATTTGTTGTAGTGAATGTGTACGGGTTTGAACTATGATTTATAGCTTTTTATACTGCTAGTTTTAAGGTGTTGGTTATTCATTGGTAATACTGGGAAAACATATTCAATATCATAAAATCATGTGTTACAAACTACAAGTTTTGCTTAATTCAAGTGATGAAACATGAAACGTTCTCTGGAGCCAAGCACCTAGGTTAACATAGTATGATCAATGTTCAAACAACGACCAAAAATCGTAGTTCCCAATTTTCAAACTAAATAAATATCATCAATAATTAAGTAACCTCATTCTAAATATTGGTCGAGTTTCTCTGTCTTCATGAATGACTTCAAATTCTATATATAGCCATTTTTAATTTATTCTATGAGATATATGTATATATATATATATATATATATATATATATATATATATATAGTTAGGTTCAAGGAAAAATCTAAAAAAAACGAAAAACTGAGGAACACTCTGATCGCACTTCATCTGGATGGTATGCACTTGTGCATACAAGTAATTTGCAACATGCACAAGTGCATGATGCACACGTGCCTAAAAACCAAAAAACAACTTAATTTACTTGTATGCACAAGTGTATACCGTCCAGATCAAGAGCTACCAAGATGTTCCTCAGTTTTCCATTTTTTGAGGTTTTCTCTCTCTCTCTCTCTCTCTCTCTATATATATATATAGGGGTGGATTCAAACGAGAACGCTAACTATTTAAAAAAACACGAGAACAACCATTAATGTAAAGAATCATATATGATTCACGCGAATTTGCCCCGCGACTTAAGAAAATTATATGCATCCATTTTTTACCCGTTAATGTAAATTCACATATGATTTTGTACATGATTTGTTGTTTTCTTAAATAGTTAGCGTTCTCGTTTGAACCTTCCTCCTCATTACAAAGCGTTTATATATTTAAGTGGACAATTTTTTTTTACTTGTAATTATTTCATACTAAGGGGTTGTTTTTTTTTTTAATCTCTTAATAGCTCTTAAGTCTGAATCATTCAGACATTTTTACACATCACCTCTTATTAATCATAACTAA